>CM018043.1:17953201-18662925 GCA_008638375.1 Nyssa sinensis
CACATTTGCTCAAAAAAATGGATGTTCTCTACTTACAAACTTGTTGAGCACGAAGAACAATAATTCATGGGTAATTCTTCGAGTTCCAAAGTTAAAGGACGTGGGAAGGTGATACTGAAAATGACATCTAGGCAAAGAACTCACTCTCAACGATGTGCTTCATAGTGCCTGAAATTCTCAAAAACTTAGTCTCAGGATCGTTGCTTAGCAAGAATGGCTTCAAACTAGTCCTTTGTGTTTGAAAAATTTGGACTCACTAAGAATGAGATGTTTGTGGGAAAGGGTTATTTGAGCGAGGGGCTATTTAAGATGAATGTTATGACTATTGTACCAAAATCTATTAATAATAATATTGATTTTTTTGCTTACTTATTTGAGTCTTCAAATATTTGGCATGTTAGATTAGGACATGTTAATTATGATACTTTACGTAAATTAATTAATTTAGAATTTTTGCCTAAATTTGATATTAGTCCTAATCACAAATGTGAAACTTGTGTGGAATCTAAATTGACAAGATTACCCTTCCATTCTGTTGAAAAAAACATTGAACCTCTAGATTTAATTCATAGTGATATCTGTGACTTAAGGTTTGTACAAACTAGAGGGGGAAAAGTATTTTATTACTTTTATTGATGATTGCACCAGATACTGTTATGTGTATTTGCTAAGAAGCAAAGATGAAGCTATAGAAATGTTCAAACATTATAAGAATGAAGTTGAGAATTAACTTAGTAAAAAGATTAAGGCGATAAGAAGTGATAGATGTGGTGAATATGAGTCACCTTTTGAGGAGTTCTATTCAAAACATGGAATCATTCACCAAACTACCACTCCTTATTCACCTCAATCTAATGGTATTGCTGAACGCAAAAACCGAACATTAAAAGAAATGATGAATGCTATGTTGTTAAGTTCTGGTTCACTCTAGAATTTGTGGGGGGAAGCTTTGCTTTCCGTTAATTATATTCTCAACAAGGTACCTCGTAAGAAAACTTATAAAACACCTTATGAATTATGAAGGGGTCATAGACCTTGCTACAAATACTTAAGAGTGTGGGGGTATCTAGCAAAAGTGGCAGTTCCTAAACCTAAAAAGGTTAAGATAGGACCAAAAATTCATTGATTGTGTATTCATTGGTTATGCAAATAACAATAGTGTGTGTCGATTTCTTGTTCATAAATATGAGATTCCATGATGTGCATGTTAATACAATTATTGAGGCAAGGTATGCTTCATTTTTCAAAAATATATTTCCTTTTAACATGACACATGAATCAAGTTTACAGAAAAGGCCTCTAGAAGCTATAGTTAGTAATAATCATAGAAATATAGACCAAAAGTCTATAATTGATGAACCTAGATGTAGCAAGAGAGAAAAGAAATCAATGTCCTTTGGACTTGATTTTCTAACATATTTATTAGAAAATGATCCTCAAACGTTCAAAGAAGCAATGTCCCTTTCCCGAAGCTTCATATTGGAAAGAAGCAATCAATAGTGAAATTGAATCCATCATGGAAAATCATACGTGGGAATTAGTGAATCTTCCACCTGTTTCCAAACTATTAGGATCCAAATGGATCTTTAAAAAGAAGATGAAAGCTAATGGGTCAATAGAGAAATATAAAGCAAGACTTGTTGTCAAAGGGCTATAAGTAAAGGGAAGGATTAGATTATTTCGATACTTACGCACCAGTTACTAGAATCACATCCGTTCGTATGTTGATTACAATAGCAGCCTTAAATGGATTAGAAATACATCAAATGGATGTAAAAATTGCTTTATTAAATGGTGAGTTAGATGAAGAAATATATATGGAACAACCTGCAGGATTTATTTCTTCTAGACAAGAAAGGAAAGTATAGTAAGCTTGTCAAATCCCTCTATGGATTAAAGTAAGCATCCAAAACAATGGTATGAGAAATTTGACAATGTAATGACGTCAAATGGATTCAAGATCAATGAGTGTGACAAATGTGTATATGTCAAAACCACTCAAAAAGGATATGTCATTTTATGTCTTTATGTTGATAATATGCTAATTTTAGGTAGCACCATTGATATGATAAATGCTACAAAACAAATGTTATCTAGTAGATTTGATATGAAAGACTTAGGTGTCGCAGACACTATTCTAGGAATGAAAATTTCTAGAATGTCTGATGGACTTGTTTTATCTCAATCTCACTACATTGAGAAATTACTTGATAAGTTCAAGAAGTATAACATAAATCCTGTAAAGACACCAGTAGATGTAAGTCTTCATCTTGCTAAAAATACTAGAGAGAAGCATATCTCAATTAGAGTATTCTTGTATAATAGGCAGTTTAATGTATGTCATGAACTACACTCGACCTGATATACCACTATTCTGTAAGTAAGCTTAGTCGATTCACGAGTAATCTACTGAAACAATCACTAGAAAGAAATAATAAGACTTTTGGGATATTTAAAATATACCCAAAATTATGAACTGCTACTACACGAGATATCCAGCTGTACTTGAAGGGTATAGTGATGCTAATTGGATATCTAAGTCAAAAGACACCAAATCCACAAGTGGATATGTTTTTACTCTAGGAAGTGCAGTCGTGTCTTGGAAATTCTCCAAACAAACATGTATTGCTAGATCTACAGTGGAATCTGAATTCATTGCTTTAGATAAAGCTGGAGAAGAAGTAAAATGGATTCATAATTTCTTAGAGGATATTCCAAATTAGTCAAGACCAATGCCTGCTATTTGTATACATTGTGATAGTCAATCAGCTAATTGGAAGGGCACAAAGTTACGCTTTTAATGATCTCTATATCTTAAAAAAATGTCCAAGTAGGGTATTGCAAGATACTCTTCATAGAAATCACCTATGTGAGTACGAAGGGGCCACTTTTATGAGAATTTGAAAGGCTGAATTCTCTAAAACACTAATAGAACCAAGAGGTCTTCAAGGCCTAAAATGAACACAAACATGAGAACCAACTATGTCCAAAAGGGTACTGTGTGAACTCTATTGTCTTGGTTTACACAAACGGCTGACAGTTCAAAGACCTCATGTCCACTGATTAGCTAAGTAAGTCCGATAGTCGTTCACTAGGGCAAGTTCAAAGCCAGTAGGCTACTTAACCCAATGCAGTAACCTTTTCACTATACTGCGAACTAGTGTCTACATATCATTTGCATTACTTTCAGTCAATTTCATTCATGTGGGGGATTGTTGGAAAAAAATGGGTTTGAGCATTATAATTAGCTATCTTTGAGCTAAAATTAAAGTGGGTCCCACAAATTAATTTTAGTGGGTCCACATGAGAATGTGTTCTCCTCCATGAGGAGATGAAGATTATATATTAGGTTGCTCAAAACTATTAAGGAGTGAATGAAAAATTGCCTCCAAACATCACCACTTGGAAATGGTAAAAAAAGCTTGAAACTTGTGCAAAAAGCTTGTGCCCCACATAGGATGGGTACAAGGCTTTTAATTAGTATATATACACATACCTTGGAGGAGGGTTTGGGCCCCAAGGGGCACCCCAGTTTTGTGGAAGGGGGAGGACCTAACACATGCTTGGTTTACCACACACGCGCTGCGCGAGCGCCGCCGTCGCCCTAGCACTGAACCTAACCGGGCCTGGGCTCTGGTTCGGGTTCTGGGTTCTGGGACTGGGCTTGGGCCTGCTGTGTATATATCTTTTTAAAGAAAATTTATTTAAAATTTTTAAACCTAGAAATGCAGTCGTTTTAAATATGCGTTTAAGTTACCATTGGGAATTCCGAAACGCTATCGTTTTGCGACGTGCGTATGGTTATCGTTGGGAGTCTAAAACTGCAGTCGTTTTGTAACGTGTGTATGGTTACCGTTGGGAGTCCAAAACGCCGTCGTTTTGCGATTGCGTTGGTTTGACTGAACAGTCGTCTTCTTCATGGATGCCCCTGTGTCTGTTCACCATGAACAGACACAACTGAACCTTCATGACTGTACCAAACAGTCATGAAGAAGTCTATAAATACCCAGACCCGCATTGCATTCTTTCATTCCAAATATTGCATTCTCTCTCTCTACATAAGTCAAGTTAGAGTGCTGCTATTGTTGTGCTTGTTGAGTTCTAAAGATTGAAGTGCTACTTCTTTAGAACCGAAATCCTGTTCTATCTTGGGAGACGATTGCTCATCACCTTGAGCACCGAGAGGGAGCAAATTTGTCTTAAAGAAATTGTGAATTTTACGAAGGCTCAGATTTTTCAATAACAGTGAGTTAAACAGTGTTTCTGCATTCTGATTTATTCATTCTGTTCATCTGTTTAATTTATTTTACGTTCTGGTTTGATTTATTTTGTAACAGTATGCATATATAAAGATATATATATATATATATATTTGTCTCAGTATTTCAGGCTTACAAATAATACTATATTATATCTTAAAAAATAGTCAAAATTATCCGTATAGACTATATATAAAATATATGTACATTTATAAATTTAATTAATTGGATTGTGCCTTTGTAAGTTTGAATTTAATACGAGATTACATTAAAAAAAACTAATATTTTTATAACTTTTGGACTAATTTTTTATTGTTAAAAAACTTAAAGAAAGCTAAATTAAACCGAAAATTACTAATCTGCTATATTACTTGGGTCGGCTCATATACAATTTATGCACTAAAAGTAAACACTAATGTGTTCATGTTGTTGGAGACTTGCATTATAACAAAGTTTCTTTTACCTTTTCTTTTTTAAACTCCAAAAAAGGTCTTAAAAATCTCTTCTTCTTCTTCCTTTTATTTATTTATTTATTTTTTTTTTAACTTTGGCAAATCTTGAATATTTATGCTGAATTCCTTTTCTTTTTCTTTTTTTTTGTCGACAAAATCACATGCATTTGGCTGACTATGTGGTGGAAAGGCCTGTAATCATAGAGCTGTCAATAGATAAAGATGAGAATATTGGTATACGTAATCTGATTGCTTAAGGAGTCATTTTCACATCACCCAGAGAGGTAATTGGGTGATTCAAAATAATTAATTTAACTCCCCAGTGTCAACAACTAAGGAGGGTGATATTGATATTGTGGTCCTTGGCTGGTCCTGGTCCCACACGCCAAAAGTAGGACCTACCAATAGATCTTGACCAGCCAATTTTATAGACTTCTTTACCTCCCCCAGTTTTGATTCAAATTATCTTTGACTTTTCTTCTCCAAATGTTTCACATTTTTCGTAGAAAAATACCATTTACAGCTTTATTATATATAATGTTAGAAGGATCTAATGCAATATATTTTTATTTAGGATGGAAATGGAAAATAATTGAGTCAGATCCTTAGCATCATCTCTCGTGGTGTTAGGAATGGTAATAAAATCAAATCAAGTCTTGAGTTTTGCATTTTTAAATTTTAAATATATATATATATTTTTTTTTTGCTTCCTTTTTTGCCCTTTTTGTTCAAACACAACATGATATGGTGAATTGTCTATTCTTGAAATTAAGTCAAATTGAATTTCTAACCGTATTTGTTTTGAATCACCACCACCAATTTTTGTAAAATATAAATGAGTTACCTAATTGTCATTCCAAACCAAAACGTAAAAGAGAGATGCTTGATATAATGAAACCTTTAAATGTAAATTATAATTAACTTTTTATCTCAAAGAAAAAATATATATTCAAAAAAATCTTACTGTCAAAGCCAGTCCACGAGGAGGATATGAAGTGAATATTATTTTTATTCAATTATGAATTGAACTGATTTGTTTATACACGATTCATAGTTGAGATGATATTATTATTATTATTACTATTAGGTTTGATTTGTTTATTCTACGTTTTGAGAGTTTATTATTAGTGTTAGACTTGATTTGTATGTTTTACTTTGCGTGTTCTTCTCTAATAGTTTACTTGGATTAAAAAAACAAGTATTTGATACCGCCATGTGTTTTCGAGTTGTTAGCAAATAGCTCAGATCTTTTGAGATAAAGGGTATGTAGCTCCAAATGACAACCTAGAGCCCATACGATCTCTACTCTTTACAACAAATCAATGGTTAGTGAGCTCATTCATGGAAATGAAGCCAAAAAATAAAATTATTTAAATATTATATATACAACTTGCCATGAAGGTGCAAAAAAAGGCCAGCAAGTTGCATGATTAACTTGGTCAAGAGGATAATTAAAATAATTAATGTGAAAGTAAGATAAGAATAAATATAGGATTCAAATGTTAAAGAGCACACGGTTTCAACTTATCAACAATATAATGAATTGCTGCCATGTTATGGTTGTTTTGTTTTTATCTTTAGAAAAAGAAATTATCTTTGGGGAATATGACATCTAGGGTGTAAATTCAGAGTAGAAAATGCCTGTCACTTTGACAATTACTTCTGCTTTTTCCCATGAGGAATAGATGGATTGAGTCATTGAGGACCACTGTCTGCCCTGTCTCTGTCATTTCCTTTACTTCCTCACAAATTAGGCCAAAGTTGGATTGCACCACTTGCTACACACACAGAGTTTGGATCTCTAATCTCTTGATAATATTCTTACTATCAATAAATGGATGAATGGCCCTAACTGTATGCTATCTTATGATAGAATTTCTTTTGTGATCTCACCTAGTCATCCCAACAACTTGTGAAGGAAAGAAATGAAGCCAGCCGGGATCCTCAGGATTTGAATGTCTTAGGTTCAACTTTCATTAGACTTTGTTGGATAAACGAGTTTTGTGAGTGATTACATGTAGTTTTATGGATGATTTCTCATTCAAATATAAAATAAGCATATTTTTCTCTCTTTTAATTATTAAGCAGGAAAGAAGATATAATGAATTAATCTATCTTGTCACTGTTAAATAACTTTTTATATAAAGAAATACTTCTTATTTAATAAATTTATTTCAACACGAAGTAGCTTTAAAAATAAATTATTTTTCTAAAATGAATACGATACTATGAAAATTCATTCAATTAGAAATAAGAAATTTAAAAATAAATATTATAAAACACACGGGCACTATCATAAACTAATTAATTAAAACTATAATATTAACATAATATGAATATATAGACTATCAATAGACTAACGAAACATGCGTGGTTACACATACTATTAACAAATCGCACAATGCTATTAATAAGACACAAATCAACAATAAATTGTAAAATGGTACCTGTTGTGACATTGTAAAATCGTTACAGTGTGAGAAAAAAAGAGCTGGTCGAAAGCTTCACAAAAGAATCAAAACCTTCACAACAGAATTTTAAATCAAATAAATATAGTGAGAAACAAGTAAGACATGAAAATAAATTTTCATGCAAAATAAGAGTCAAGATACAAAAGTTACGAATAAGCGAGTTACATCTTATTATATATCCAAAAAATTTAAATACATTTAATTTGTATCTCTATTCATTTCTCACTCACTCTGTAAAGATAATGACATAAAATTTGAGCAAACACAATATAGAATGCAACGTCAATAAAAAGAGAAAAATAGCACGTAAGTAGTATTAAAAGGATTTTAAAATATAGAATGCAAAAATATTAAAGTTAGTAAATATATATATATATATATATGTATATATAGGATTTTAAAATGTAGAAGTAGATAAAATGTTAAAATTAATTTTTAAAAATAAAAATGTATTATTTTCTTATTATATTTTGTTAAAAAAATATAGAATCATAACAAGTTGTTTGAAGAGTAGGTGACAAATAAAATTTATTTTTATCTAAGCTTCTTAATTTATTTTAAAAAATTATTGGCTTGCAAGTTATTTGTTATTTATTTTAAACATATATAATATTGTAATCTAATAAAAATTAGAAAAACAAAAAATCAAAATAAAAAACGTTAATGCAAAAGTGTGAACTTTTGTTCTGAGTTTAGACTTCTTACCGAGTGAGTTGAAGCGTCTGAAAGAAGTTTAAAACTTGCATAAAAAGCAATGAATTTTCAGTGATGACCTGCATTAAAAAAATAATTTGAGTAATTTACCATACATAATAAATAATATAGACATAAATTTTCATTTAAAGTTCAGCATTTTTTGAAAATTTGAAAAATAAAATACCATTACCATAATGTTTGTGTATTATAATAGTGTTATGTATTCTAAGATAAATCGTAAAACACTTACATGTACAGAATATTATTTAAACAGAAAAATTTGATGGAGTTTTGTAAATTGAGTCAATCAATAAATGAATTAATTATTTAAAGAAAGAGAAGTAACACAATGGTGTGGCTTGCCCCATCATTGTGTAAACAGAAAAATTTGATGGGTTTATTGTAAATTGAGTCATTCAATAAATGAATTAATTATTTAAAGAGAGAAGTAACATAATGATGTGACTTACCACATAATTGTGTAAACAAAAATTGAGGAAATATTCTGGAGATATCTAGCATTACTTTAATTAAATAAAACTAAAATAATGCTAGACATCCTTAAAACTTTTCCCTATTTTCCTTTTCCGGTGATGTGGCAAGTCACAGCATCATGTTAACTTCCATTGTACTGCCTTCGTTTAGCCCAAATTTCTATTATTGCTGCCAACAGTTGCGTAGCCCTCATTCATCTCTGCCTCCTCATTCATTTATCAATGTTATTTGATTCTAGAATTGTTTTATCTATCGAAACTTTCGACATCTTAAAAATCATTTTTCTAACAACAATTTGATTTTATATACTTAATAGTTTTTCATATTTTCTTTCTTTTCTAAACTTATTTAAAAATTTTAATTGAATCTAATGATAAACAATACAACATGAAATACTAGTAAAATCTATAAATTGTTGTGTAATTTGATATATAAACTTGACAACCATGATCTCAGAATGCCATTTGAATAGAGTGGTCAATGATCTATATATAATGTTAATTTCATATACTCTCGATGACATTTTATTAAATCACTCTAAATCTACATCTAAAGCATATACCTCTCAATGAAGTTTTATGGACCACTCTAACTCTGCATCTAAAGTCTTTTGTATAAATATATTTATATATGAACAATACTTAGCACCAAATTAGGTAGGAGGAACTTTCTCTTACCTGACTTCGTGTCTTAATCATATTTTGTCACATATTTAATGCACACGTCATTTTTATTTGTTATTTTTTAGTTGAAATTAAATAGTCACATGATATTCATGTAATTACATACGTAGTAAAGATAAAGAAGGAAAAGACGTGGGTAAAATGGTCTATACAGGTATGATACGGTTGTCTCTATCTAACCACAAGTAAACCCGATATCCTTATAAGTGTAGGAGTATGTTCAAGATATCAACTAAACCCTAAACAATCACATTTAAAAGCGGTAAAGAAAATACTAAAATACTTAAAAGGAATAATTCACCTAGGACTTTGGTATCCAGAGAACATCTATTTTGATCTAATAGCTTACACGGATGCCAATTTTTCTGGTTGCAAAACGGATAGGAAAAACACTAGTACAAGTTGTTATTTCTTAGGAAATTGTTTAGTTCTTCGATAAGCAAGTAACAAATATGTATTTCCCTTCCCACAACGAAAGCGAAATACATTGTAGCTGGGAGTTGTTGCACAAAATTCATGTGGATGCAACAAACTCCAGAAGATTTTGGGATAAAATTAGAAACAACACCAATATTATGTGACAAAACAAGTGCAATAAATATTTTAAAAAAAAATCCCATTCTTCATGCAAGAATCAAACATATAGATAAAAGATATCATTTTTTACAAGAGCAAGTTCAAAGAGTTTAGTGAAATTAGAGTATGTTAGAACCGAAAGATCAATTAGTGGATATTTTCACAAAACCCCTAGAAGAAGCTCAATTAACAAAAATTAGGAGAGAACTAGGAGTGTTGAAATGCCAAAATAGACATCAATTAAAATACATAAAATAATTCCTACTTAATCAAAGTATGCATTAGAAATTTAGGATAGCTTCAAAGGATTTTCTCTAAAGCTTAGGAGTTTGTTTTGAATATCTTTCATCATTTAACGTTGGTCTCATAATTTTTTGGAAAAAGGCCAATCAAAATGGATTTCGAAAGAAATTGCTAGAATGATTTGTCTTTACTACTTTGATCATAACTCAAAAAATACTTTCAATTATGGTATGGGATCAATTTTTTATTAAAGTAGACTTCAAGAGTTTTCCAACGATAGGTAGAATGCCTCATTTCGACTTTTTATGAGTGAGATATCGCTATTTGTGAGCTAGAAAATTGACCTACATCCGAATGGAAAAGCCCTCCATTCGGACGGGAAGGCTCTAACGCACGAGTTGTTGATGATTTTTGGCATGTTTTGGGTTATAAAAGGTTTCTTTTTAAGTGAAACCCTATTTCAACTCAAATTAAGACTTCCCATAATATAAATACACATATCTAGGTCTACTCTTAGATAGAGAGCAAATATAGAAGACTGAGATAAATGTGAGAATAATTCTTTGAGTCATCATATATATCATTTTTGTGCTACTCTCATTGAACTTTGCATTCTGACCATTATTTTGAGAGTTCTCTAGCATTTTATGAATTGTATTCACATAATATGTTGAGTGCTTGAGTGTTTTTGTATTACATACACTATGGAATCATTATAAGAAGGCACAATATCATTTTTTTGATATTTTATGATCTTAAACCACATAAGAGATCTACTATACGTTGGTGGGTGACAAACACAAGAAGACTACATTGGTGGTGATCAACTAGCAAGCATGACAGCTATTGCATGGAGTTTGCACACTATTGAGGCGAGTGGATCCGAGAATCGTGATTCGAGCTGGAGCATGTAAAACATATTCAAACCGGAGAGTACAACGAGAAGTTGCAAACAGACTAGTAGGAGATAGGTTAGTTGTGCATAGAGCTTTCTCGACTTGTATTGTTTTTTCTTATTAGGGGATTTTTACAGTTTGTGGTGGGTTTTATTTCCTATGAGGGTTTCCCACGTAAGATCTAGTTTTATGACTGGATGCACGTTTAATATTGGACTTAATTAATATTATTTGAGCTAAAATTGAGAACTCATAACATAACAATATCAATATAAACAAAATAAATTTACTTCCTTAGGCAATCTTGTATCACATTAAGTTTATTTTTCTAACAATTGGTATCAAAATGAAACTAATAGTACTAAATCAAAAGCTGCATCAGTAAGATCTATTATAATAATGATCCAGCCTATGGCTCTGTATCAATGGAATCTATATCTAGACAAAAGTTTTTTTTTATAGGATTTATATTTTATATGTTTAAAGTTTAGAAGAACACAACATTAATTTTTTTTTATTTTATATGAATTATTTGAATGTTTGTAAGGTTTTGTTACCTTCAAGTTTTGGAAACTACGGATATTAAAATTTAATAAATATGGTAGTTTAATTAGTGCTTTATTGTAACTAAGTTTATTAATTTTTCCAATTTTGATAAAAAGGGGGAGAATATATTGTTTGTGTTCTATCCTTTCAATCAATGGATCTAGATATTTTTTAAAATGGGAGTTCATGGTTACTTTGAGGAGATTGTTTTATTTTATAACTTAGTATCATCATGTTTTTACTTTGTTATCTGCTGTAAAGACCCAAAATTTTCCTAAAATATGAAATTTAAAATATTGATAATAATTTTAATAAAAATATAACATGAATGCTTGAGTAGATTATGTAGTGTAAATATGCTTAAATTAAGTTGGATTAGTGTATAATTAAATAATTTAAGTGTTCTTAACTTAATTAAAAAGACTAAAAAAGGCATGGGATTAAAAAGAGGAGAAAGGTAAAAAGGGGCAAAAGGGGAATTTTGCTAAGGCCAAGTCCTTACAAATCCCAAACACACACACACAAATTTGCATAAAAAGAGAAAGTGAATAGAGAAGAGGGAAATTGAGGGAGAGCTTTAGGGCTTGGAAAAATTCTTGAAGAATCATCTAAGATTGAGTCCTTCTTGGAGATTGCACTAAGATTAGGTCCTTCACATATCAACCCTAAACCTTGAAGCAAGAAATTTGAAGAATCTACCCAAAAATCAACAAGAACAAAGTTAGGGTTTTCATCAAGACTTAAGGAAATTGAGCTAGGGATTTCTAAACCTAGGTATAGAGCATGTGTAGGTAGATATATAATTTACTCATCTCATCTTATGCCATAGAATTTCTCATTTTTGCACTTTGGGCCATATGTTGCATGTGCATTGAATATCTATCTATTGGATGCATTCTTGCTATGGATTGACGTATTTTTATCTTATCTTGCTATCAAACGCACTCTCGGTTAAATATGAAAACATTTACATGGTGAAATTGTGATGTAGGTTTTGTATATTATACACATGAAAATTGCTCCTACATACAAAATGTTTGTAGAAATTCCTCAATGACTATTCATGTTGAAACATGGTGTTTGCTCACAGCTGTGTGAATGAATTGACTATGTAGGTGAAATAAATATGATTTGTGGATATGGATGTGAATGGAATACCCTTGGTTTAGTTGTTATTAAAGAAAGGGAAAAGAAATGAACATTTGGGCTTGAAATAGGATTACATCTTTTATGTGTTTTTGAGCATGGTGAGATTGCGCTTACTCGGGCTTTGATATTGTGGTCGGGATGGTGTTTCCCATCGGCTTGCAAGCCGTAAAGTTGCACGGGTGGTCGTATGTCTCAATCGGGTTAGTAACCCGTAAAGCACACAAGGTTTACCGGGAGGCGACTAGGAACTTAGTCTTGGGATTGAGACTTGAGAGATGAGATGGAAGACTAGATAATTTGGAATGATTGGATGAAATGTGAAACCTCAATTAGTGTGCTCATGTCTTGTGGACTTGAATGATGTTTCTTTCTTTAGTATTTACAAGTGCTAACACAAGAATGTTGATGATATTTAAAATCCTTTTCTTTATTGTTAAAGTATGCTCAATGATCACTTGGGTGTCATTACACATGCACATGCATACACGAAGCACCACATATTCTTACCTTTGTTTAGATTTTCCTACTGGGGTTCCTCTACTAGATGCAGGAGCAGGCAAGGAGCCAGCCACGAATTGAAAAACCATTTTGAGGTTACTTTTAGAAGATTTCATTTTTGTATACTTAGATGGCCCTCCTTATGTGGGGCTTGTATTTATTTTCATTTTTTGAAAAACCTTTAACATAAATGTGCTTGTGGTAAGCTATGTCTTTGGGAAATACTTTGAATGTACATGTGTTGGAAACATATATGATTATGTAAACTATAAAGATTTGAAAAATCAGGATAAATTTTTCGTTTTGCCGGTAGAACACTATTCATGCATTATTTGCTGGTAGGGCACTATGCATGTATCATTTAGACATAAGTCATATTTAGAAGCATACTTTGAGTATGTCATAGAAGGTAAATATACTTAGAATGTTAAAATATACATCCTGTGAGAACTTGAGCAAAATTGGAGATAGTTTAAATAACGGGCCCAAAAGACCAGCCCGAGTGGGCCCGGCCGTGCCCGCTTACAGGAAAAAATATTTTTTTCCTAAAAATATCATTTAAAATAATTTTAAAAACTTTGGTTGAAGCAGAATATCGATTTGAGGCATTTCGGGACAAGTTGTAGTGTAACGGGGTCTCACGGCTTACTAAGGGCAAAATGATCTTTTCACCCCTTGACCCTTTAGTATAAATAGAACACTTAGTAGTTAAATCTTTAGAAATTGGATGGAGAAAGTGCTGCAACTCGAATTTGGAGAGAAACCATGAAGAGAACCTAGGTTTTTCAACTTTCTACCTTCCGAAACTCATCTCTAACCTTGGAATCTCTCAAGGCTTCCTTCTAAGAAGTTGTTCCCCACCTCAAGGGCTACAATCCTACTGATTGGTTTGCAGTCGAAGTGAACACAACTCCCTAGGGTTGAGAAAAACCCATCTAGGTATGATATTTTGCTAAGTAAAGACTAGAGTTAAGTTTATTGGTGTTTTTATAAGTTGATTGTATGACTTACATGCTTACTTGATGTTAGAAAATCATCGAGCATATAGTTGCTTTTAAAACCTAGGGTTGGTACTTTGTGTACTTGTGTATGCTTTGAGAATTTGGTAAAGTGATGAACATGTAACATGAATATATGTATAATTGATTGCATTATAACTTATGTTCATGTAGACAAAGTCTTATAGTTTAAAAGTTATGGTTTGCTCAATGTATTGGTACTTTGTGTACTTATGTATTCTTTGAGAATTTGATAAAGTTTTGAACATGCAACATGAATATATGTATAATTGATTGTATTATAACCTATGTTCATGTGGACGAAGTCTTGTAATTTGAAAGCTATGAATTGCTTAGTGTATGATGCATAATTTAAGGCACACCTTATGTGTTTGATAAAATGCCTCATTAAAATTGCATGATAAAATCAAGGCATATTAGCATACTATGAATCTTTGGAAACATGGTGTGTGTTGAGCACTTTGGTACTATGCATTATAAGGGTGTGGATCCTATGGTGAAAAACACAAAATCCAGCCAAATGAACAGTACTTACGTGCTGACAAGGGCGGACTGTGAAGCAAGACATGTGTTAGGCATAGAGTTACATATGTGTGTCATGCATATTGCCATTGCATTGCATTAGTGAATTGGAGGCA
This sequence comes from Nyssa sinensis, assembly GCA_008638375.1. Classification (NCBI taxonomy): domain Eukaryota; kingdom Viridiplantae; phylum Streptophyta; class Magnoliopsida; order Cornales; family Nyssaceae; genus Nyssa; species Nyssa sinensis. The sequence continues at coordinate 17,967,823 of CM018043.1, forward strand.
TTATAGCACACAAATGTTCACTTTGCACATGCCACGACTTACCTTTATTATTTATTTAGCACTATGTCATACAAGTCGTCGCGCTTACCTTACATGGGATTACATTTTTTAGATGAGACTCTTGGCATATGAGACTTAAAGAAGTCTTGAAGCAAGGAGGGGAAAGTGGATTTGAAGTGTATTTGGCCTAAATGCCATATTTTGTATGTAGGGGCATAAGCCCCTTGAAGTTTAGTTCATGTTTAAAAACTTAAACTTTTTGTAAGTTGTAAACTTAAATTTTATGTTGGATTGTGTAGAATTGTGTATTGGGTATGCATGAGGAGCATGGAGCTCCAAGTAGTTACTTTATGATTGTGGATATTAGAAATATAGAATTGTGCAAATGAATATTCTATTAGGTGTTGTTGTTGGTAAATGGGATGAGGAAAAAGGTTAATAAACAAAGGAGACTATGACAAAATTTTTAAAGAATAGCAACTAGGTTGAGTGGAGTGGGAGAGCATGCCTAGATTTTTTAAGTAAGGGATCAAATGAATTAAGAGGAAAAAGAAAAGTAAAGAAATGAAAATATGGGCCAATTAGTCTGAAAATCACATAAGGTCAAAAAATAATGGGAAAAGGGTAAAATGCTCATTTTACATGTTATATGGTCCCACTCTAAGTTTGGTGATGAAATAAATTGAAATGGGTGCAAAAATGTCAAAACAATCAGATTTTAGGCCAAGGCTCGGCAGACCACCACAGGCAGCCCACGCCTGGTCGCCCCCGTACCTGTGCCATGGGGCATGCCATAAGAATGCCACGACATGCCTTCCAAGGCCATTAACTCACATGTTAGACACCACCTTTTTGAAGCCCCTTTTTGGCCATTTTTTGCCATCATACCAAACCTTGTTGGGACCCATTTTAATCATTATTCAAGGCCATGTTTGGCCACTTCCTTAGACCACTTTAGGTAGGATTTTTGACCTATCCTTGGTCTATGCCTTAGGGCATTTGGGGCCATTTTGGGCCATTGTTTCAAGGCACATTAGAGACATTTTTGGGGCTATTTTGGAGGACATGTTTGGACATGACTTAGACTATTTTTTACCGTTGGTTGGGGGAGCTATTTGACTAGTATTTGAAACTCATCTTGGGTGAGTCTAGTTAACATTTTTCATTCTAAATACTAAAAAACATGGGAAAACTAATATGTAATCAACCAAATCCATTTAATTGTATTTTATTAAGCCCTTTTAGTTCATTTTCAATCACTTTCCAGGTTTTGGAAATTCGAGGTGTGACATAAACTTTATGTTAACTTGGCTCATATAGATTTCTTTCTTTTTGAACAACTTGTTCATATCCAAATATTTCACAAAGAAAGTGTATTTTTGTAAGTTAATTTGTTTTGAAATGAAATCAAGATGATGATGTAGTTTATGAAGTCATTTAGTATGTTTCAGAAATTGTGAAGCATGAAACTTGAATCTTGATTTATGTATATAGTCTCTTGAGAGATGAAGGTTGTATTGATTGTTTGATGAATCTTAAACTATGAATTGGATGATGAATGAAGTGAATATGAATTTTTAAGACACTAGGCAAATAGGTTGAATCAAGAAAATGAAGCAAAACATGTCAATTTTTTGAAACAGTTAGAGTAGGAAATTGATGACCGATTGGCACCCGTGAGTACCGATCGACATAGAAAGGTGGAAAACCCTCTCTTTGTGTTCCGATCAGTACTGAGGGAGGTTCAGGCCACCTCTTTGCTTATTTTGCCGGTTTGACTTCTAAATTAAATTTTTGCTAGTCGATTTGCCTCTTATGGACTTTTTAATGTGAATAAAGGTATTTGGACTCCTTTTCTATCCAATTATATTATCTTAAGGTGACTCAGAATAAGGTCACACACCTCACCCCCGAGCTCCTCAATTTGGGGGCGTGACATCTTCCACGTATGCATTTATTGTCTTTGTTTTAAGTGTGTAGATACTTTTACAAGTGATCTAAGACACTTTTTGAATTGACAAGCTATAATAAGTTTATCAAGTTGTAATTTTCTTTTTATGTTTCTCAAGAAATTATCAAAGACGGAGGTTGATAGAAAATTAGATAATTTATATTAGCAACTCTTTGCAAAAGGTTGTATTTCTTTAAACTGTATTTGTTAGGTTAGTATTGAGTCATGTGATTAACTACTAATCAATGAATGAAGACTCAAGACATCCATAACTATGTCAATGCCTGAAGAAGTGTGCAATTTGAGGTACATATTCATGCATATATTGCATTAGGCACACACCTTGAGTTGTTATTAAAATTTAAAATAACATTTAACATAGTTAATTTGACATTAAGTGATCTAGTTTTTACTATACGCTAATACAGTTATGGACAATGAATTTTCAGAACATTTTAAATTTATTTTATTACCTAAAAAATTAATTTTTGAAAAATTCTCGTTTATTCTATTCAAAAATTGTAAAAGGTTGTTTTCGTGTTTCCTTGTTTGAACGGAGGAGACAATCCTATTAAACAGAGTCCTGTTGGAATGAAAGCACCATTTTTGTCTGAACGTGTGTAGACATTTCAATGTCGTTTCATTTTGGGAATTTCTTAATTCATGCATAACTATTTTTCGACAAGGTTTATGAGTGTAATACTAATTATATAATAGAAATAGAGTGTTAGGGTTCTCTTATTGAAGAGAATTACCTCTTGGAACATAGAGTATTTTAGATTATCCTTGGTTTCATATTTTTATTTACATAGTCGGTTAGCAAGGTAGGTTTTCCTTGTATTCGCTATATACCTAGTGTAGGTGAGTACACGTAAGAGCATATAGTGATTTAAGCATGATAATTATTGCTTGGAGGTTACATATTGGGAGAATGGATCTAAGGATTATGGTTGATTTTGAAGCATGCAAAAGCTATTCAAATCGAGGAGTACAATGAGAAGCTGTAGACAAACTAACAGGAGATCACGGGTGGTGATAGGTTAGTTGTTTGTGCAAAATTTTTTGAGGAATTGTATTGCATGTTTTTTATAGTGGATTTTTGCAGCTTGAGATGGGTTTTCTTTCTCGTGAGGGTTTCCCACGTATGATTTGGTGTCATGTTTATTTATTTAATTATTTAGATGCATGTTGTTTATTTTGATGCTCATGATGATTACTTAAACTTAAGATCTTAAATATTCAACAAGATAAAAAACAACAAGAGAATATTTTTTGATTGTAATTCATCTTGAATGATAAGAGATTTATAAATATGTGTTCCTAATTAATTAAAACTTGGTTTAATTAATTAAAGAGTAATACAGATATTTTCATTCTTTTAATAGATACTTACTATCACTTATTTCTATATTGCACTAGGAAAGTTGGAACAATTTAAGAAAGTTTAATAATCGTTTTCAAAATACGCCTCAAGTCTAAAGAGCCTAAGGGTGCTTTTCCCGAATTTTAATTCCTCTTTTTGTTATGACATGGAAAATTTTTTTTTTATTATTATTATTTTTATTTATTTATTTATTTATTCCTTGTTCCTATTATTATTATTATTATTATTATTATTGTTATTATTATTAAAGTGGAATGTATGTATATATGTGATGTGTATAATGTATGCATGAATATAGGTATGTATATATATATATATGCATTATTAAATTTTGGGTGCATGTACATGGGTAACATGTATATGGGTAACATGTATGAATTATGTATATATGTGTAGCATGTGTATATGTGTGTGGGATACAACATATGTATGTTTATGGATGGATGTATATTGAAAGTGTATATGAGTAGGTATATGTATATGAATACATTTGGCAGTGTGTGAGTGTAGTGGACCTAGTGTGTGAGGTGTGTAGGGTCAGCTGAGTGTGTGTGTTTGGTGTGTGTCTAGTGTGTGAGAGAAGTGAGCTATATATATATATATATATATATATAGGCTAGTGTAGAGCAGCTTTGCATTAAATGCAAAGCTGCATTTTGGGGGAAGGAATGGGGCTGATACAGGGTGATAGAGGTCACAGAGAGAGAGAAACGTGTGAGGATAGGTTTGTGATGTATAAGGTGGGTCTCGGGTGAGAAGAAAAGAAAGAAGAAAAGAAAGAGAAAGGAAAGAAAGCTGAGAGCAAGGGAGAGGGTTCTGAAGAAGCAGAAGTGACCAAGAGGAACGGAAGGAGAAGGGAAGCAAACCAAAAGGAAGAGAAATCCGAAATTTTAGGTAAGTGGGTGTTTCAGTTTTGAATTTCAAAAGCATGATTCGTTTGATTTAGATTATAGGGTTTTATAAAGCATGATTTTAGCTTTCAAATGCAAAAAGAATGAGGAGAAATAGGTGAGAAACTAGGGAGAAAACCCTATTTGCAGGTTTCGGCCATGGAGGTTGACCTTCATCATTTTATGTGTGAAGCTTCCTTTAAATGATCCTAAAATAACCCTATGAAGTGCAGAAAGAGAATGGAGAAAGAAAGAATGAAAAACAGTAGGAAAATATGCAAGAAATTGGAATTTTTCAGTTGGCCGGAGATTCGGCCATGAGCCTTTGAGCTCTATTTCGTGGAGATGGGGACGGTTTGAAGGGAAGTGGAGGTTGGATATGGAACCTACACGAAAAACCCTAGAGAATGGCATTTCAAAAATAGGGAAAACTCGCCGGAGGTCGGTCGCCGGCGCCGGAGAAGGCGCCGGAACCCTACCGCTGCTTCACCGGAAAATCGGGGAAGAAGGTGGGGTGCCGGGTCGGGTCCCGGGTCGGATCCGGGTCCGGTTCGGGCAGGTACGGGTCGCCCCAGCCACGTGTCAGCCCATTGTTTTAAATTAAAATGGAAATTGGGCCGTTTGGTTACAAGGATAAGAAATTTAGAAATTGGAATTTAATTGAAATCGGGATATCCTATTCTAGTTTTAGCCCTATCCCCTGTTTGGTTGACTTGATTTAGAATAACAAATTAAACTAGTTTTAATTTGGACCTTTTGAGAATTTGAACCCTTTGAATTTGAACTTTTTGAATTTGAACCTTAACCCTGAACTTTCGGAAATTACAAATTGACCCCCCCAACTGTTAGAAATTATACTTTGACCCACTTGATTAAATTATTAATAAAATTAATTATTTAATTAAATTAATTTAATTAATTAAATATTCAAAAAACATCCCGGAGTCCAAATGGGACAAGTCATAGGTGTATTTTGACTATCTCGACCATTCTGAGACCAATGGTGAGGTCCGTTTTACGAGACGGGGTCCCGAAAAATAAAAGACCCGTAGTAACCCTTAAAATTACCAAAATGCCCCTGACTTGAAACACTGTCAGACGAACTCCGAATTAGGTAAACAAATAGTGAAACTTTATTATCTCGAACATTCCGGACTCAACCGTGGAGTCCGAATTGTGAAAAGAGGTCACAAAATGTAAGGACACGTGTAAAGTGCAAAATGACTGTTTTGCCCTTTTGAACCCCGGTGTCCGAATTGAGTTCTACGAAAACCTAGACTTACTTTCTTAAACGTTCTAAAACCAATGGTAGAGTTTAATTTAGCAGAATAGAAACCTATAAATTTAAAGACATAAAATTTGATGAATAGCATACATTCAAACAACAATGGACTGAGTTGTAATTTCTACTTTTAGGGACACTGACAGGACAGGAGGAGGCGATCTGATATCCTCCACATTTTTATCCGTCGGTTCAGTTACATATAGCGCACGATCTTCTAGGGTTGATACCAACCCATCAGGTATGGTGTTTTGCTAGTGTTAGAAATGAAGTTAAGTTAGGAATATTTGTGAATGACTGAATGCTGTATGTGTTTACCTGTTATGTGTTTACCTGTTTATTTGGAATTGGTTGTTCACATGTTATGTGTTACTTGCAAGTTAATAAAGTGAAGAACATGAATCATGATGTACGAATATATGAGATATGCATGTATATGAAACTGACTAGTGATTTATTTCTTATGGTCCGAGCATGCTATATTGTGGAAACCATGTATCATTGAGATTGCATTGGCATATTGGCATATGATGAATCCTTTGAGAACATGGCGTGGGTAAGCACATGGTGCTCTGCATTATGAGGGTGTAGATCCTGTGGTGAAAAACCCAAAATTGGCCATTGCATTGGTACTTCGTGCCATCGGGGAGTACCCGTAAATGAGACATGGGTGTGGCATAGAGTTGTGCATGGGTGTGTCATGCATACCATTCATATATATATTATTGCGATGTTTGAATGTCATTTAGAAATAAATGTACACTTTGCACATGCCACGCCTTAGCTTTATTTTTGGCATTAGCATTTCATCATACCAGCAGTTGTGCTGACCCATTCGTGGGCAACATTTTCAGATGAGGATCCTCCAGCCACAAGAGACTTAGTGATGCCCTGAGATGGCGAAGCACGTGATGTATTTGTGATCCATGAGACTTCTATTTTGTTATGTAAGGGCTTAAGCCCGAATGACTGATGAACAATGTATTCGATGTTACTTTATGTATGGATGATGATGGACGCATGTTTATTGAATTTAATTACTTCTGTCCTTTTATTTATTTTACTTTCTGTCTCGTTACTCGCGCCCCGGGTTCGTCGGAAATTCGGGGCGTGACACTTTTAGTTATCTATTTTAAGTCTATGAGTATTTTCATAATTTTACCAATTTATATGAGTCCAACCTCGTATCCCAATTTTTCCAAACTGATATCATATTTGAGTTAGGATGTCCAAAAGTCTTGAACATGTTATTTTTAGAATTTAATTAGCCATTTAATTACTTATTTTACGTATAGGGGAATTTTTTTCATTTTACAGAATTATGTAAGACCATCCTCGAGTCCATAGATGTCCAAACAAATCTCATATTTGAATTCAAAATTCCCAAGGATCTTAGGTATGCCCTTTTTGGAATTTAAATAACATTTAAATTGAAAATGACATTTTTATAATTTTGTACTAAGAACCAACTCAGACTTGGTGTAGTGTCATTCAAGTTCATCATAAATACACATAATTCAAGAAGAAAGATTTTCACATCCTCCATATCATTGTCCTTCAAACACCTAATTAGCAATATAATCACACAACTCTAGTGCACATTCAAGTCAAAGTAATTCTCACATCCTACACACCACAAATGCACTTCATGCCATATCTAAGTATGATAATTACCTCTTATGGGTATTTAAGCAAACACTTAGCAAGCACACTATAAAATCATACTGATACATTTGCATAAAAATGCTCAAGGAGTATGATTATACAAGTTTTCCTTCCAAATTAACATACTTTATTAGATTTCATACAAGCATGTAGGCAATCACAGTTGTGCACATTAGTACCTTTATAGTCCTTTTCATTTTCATTAAAAAAATATACATTCATACAATCCTTCACACATGCCAAGAAGACCATATTGAGTTCCTTTAAACATTAATAAAAATAGTTAAGAGTGTATACAAGGATTTCATAGCATATCAAGTTATTAAATATAAATAAGTCATATAAACTATATAATTTGATTTAAGAAACTTTAAGCATAATTCCATGTATAGGATGATAGCATACAAGATAAAATATGATTCAAGACAAGTATTCATGAAAATATATTTATCTTAAGCTACCAAATATGTGTAGTCTCATGTATCTACTCATATGTAGCAATGAATACATGGATCAACATACAAACATCATTATTCAAGCTCCATAGTTATAAAACCCTTACCTTTAATGTTTAATTTCTCCAAACGGTGAAACCTTAGATTACTCTCATCTTCAATCTTCCTTCATTTCTTGAAATTTTCTGTCTTTTGGTTGTAGTAGGTGTTCTTAGCAAAAGAATGGCAAAAGCCCTAATTCTTCTTGTGTGTTTTCTAAAGACCTTGAGAGAAAATATAAGGTGTGTAAAGATGAGAGATGGGGAAAGAGGAATGAGGGTCACGACATAGAGAAAACATTAGGGTTGTCGCCCCTCTTTTTTCTCCCCTGCAATTTATACAACCCTCTTTGTATGATTGCCCAAGTCTACCTCTAAAATTATCCCTTATGCCACCTCTTTTTTGTATTCCCAATATACCCTTCTTTTACATACTCATTTATCCATTTGTCATATCTTACTTTTCATTCCCAATTTATCTCATTTTATGGATTTTTATAACAATTTTTCGGGTTCTACCTTCATGTAATTCCGAGTTACCGATAGAATGACCAAATTTCCCTATAGTCTCGTTAAGTGACTAAATGGTCCCTAACAGTAATCAAATTTAATTTGCCACACAAACTTTCAATAGATAGCATAATTATACATTTTCTCAATTTTTAATTTATTATTTAATATTATAAAATTACAGGTCGTTACAAAAGCTCTTCATAGAACTACTGGAAATGAATAGCTTTCAATTTAAGGATGAGCAAAGGTAACTAACAAAGAACCTTAGCATTTAAATCCTTTCTTGGATGAAAATACCAAAAGTGAAGAAATACTTAACATGTTGACAACATTCATAGGCTTATGGTACAATTTACATGATCAGAGATTGCTTTGCTTGCAATGAAGTCCTTCTTGGGCTTCAAAGATGTCAAAGAACTAAACAATTTTCCTCATAGGGGAAAATCGAGTGAATGCGTTTCAGTGACTCATGACTGATTTGCAAATATTTTAAACATATACTTGCATGATTGATATTCTGGTCTTGTTTTACCATCGATCAATATCAAGAAGTAGCATTAAAAGATGACAGAAACCAAATATATGGTATACCTTTACTCATAAATATCTAGTTCTCTTCAACATACACTTTACTAATTCGATATGATGAATTTTTTAGAAGTTTTGGAAATGAGTAAATGACATCTGACGAAGTTACATTTTAATATTTTTGGCAATAGTGGAACATATAATTAAAACATTTAAGCCTTGCATCACTAAAAGAGGTAAGGGTGATGGACCCTTGCAAAAGTATAACGATCTAGATTTTATATTGCCAAAAGGTGTGAGGTAATGCTTCTTTGTTGGGATAAACTTCTTTAAATGCATTATGGTTCACCTTTCTAATTTCTAGGTAGAAAAGATGGAAGGAAGATAAGAGAAAAGAAAAAAATGAAGAAATGGAATATTGAGAAATTTCTCTGTTTGAACAATAGAGGAATTTCTTCGCTTATCTATTCTAAGGAAAAAAATTATTATAGATTTTCTCTCTATCTAATTTTCTCTATTTTATCATTGTTGGAGTGTCACCACTTCCCTAACTAAATTAAAATTTCACTATGTTCACTACTGACAAAAAAAAAAGGATAGTGAATTTCTCTATTTCTAAAGCAAAGAGTGACATTTATCTAAACAAATGTTTTGGTAGAATTCCATGGAAAATCGATCTTCTTTGACAAATCTCAATTTTTAGAGTCCAAATATGTAAATTTTGTAGAATATAGATTTATATACTGTAGGTTATTGAATTTCAACAAATAAAAAAAGTGTTGGTGATATAGCGTGCGTGAGCTTGTTCCAAATGAGATCTTTATAAGGAAACATTACACTAACCTCCCCTGAGTTTTCTGACAATTACATTAACCTCCCCTGAAGTTTTTGAAATTACACTCACCCTCTAATTTACTTGAAAATATCTAGTCAATTTTTTTAATCGAAATGACAAAATTGCCGCTTTTGTTTTATTTATTATTATTTTTTCATTATTTTAATTTTGACCAAGTTTTTCTAAATTTTTTAAAATATATTTTATTTAAATAAAAATAAATTTAAGGTAAAATAACTTTATTTTATTTTATATAAAAATAAATTTAAGGTTTTAATCAATATTTATTTGGAAAATGAAAAAAAATTCAAAAACAAAATGGTAAAAAGTTTAAAATTTGAAAAACAAAGACATAAAAGAGATAGTTTTATCATTTTGAAGAAACAAATTAACTAGAGGGAGATATTTGTATAAAGTCAGGTAAAGTAAGGGAGGTCAATGTAATTTCATAAATCTTAGGGGAAGTCAGTGTAATTGTTAAAATCTCAGGAAAGATGAGTGTAATTTATCCTTATTATAATAATAAAGATGAAAATGTTTAAACTACTTTTAGAACTTTAATTGAAACATGTAATATTATTTCTAACATACTTTACAAACTAAGTTAACTGGTATTTTTGAAGGCTTATATAATGTTCAAAGATACTTTAAAAGTTTATATATTGTGTCTATAGATACAAGAGTTATTACTTGATACAAAGCAAAACATTTGGGTCAAGAAAAGTAAATTTTTTGGATTTGATTCCGAGAAGCATTATGCATGAATGAGCAATGTAGCGAAGATCAAAATTTACAAATTTGATTTTGGTTGGAGTGATACACATTGTTTAATATTTCGAACGCTTGCAAAAATGAAACTGTTTAATGTAAATGTTCAGTTTTATACCTATAATTGTATTAATGAAGTGTTAACTATAGTAATAGGGAATTGAGTTGTAAAAGACTTTCACACCAAATGTACATGGAGTTTGTGTATTTATATATAGTTGTGATGATTACAATAGATCAAGATATGATCATTATCCTATTGCATTTGAATTTAAAAAGAAATTACATTTGTTATCACATTCTTATTATTGTGGAAGAGTTGGAATTCATTATCAAATTTTACTTGTTTAGAGTGATACAAAATGTTTAATATTTCAAACGCTTGCAAAAATGAAAGTTTTTAATATAAATATTGAGTTTTATACCAATAATTGTATTGATGAAGTTGAGCAGCCTTAAAAGCGATAGAACTGTAAATCTAAAGTGTTAACTATAAAAACAAGGAATTGAGTTGTAAAAGTCATTCACACCAATTGTACAGGAATTTGTGTATTTATTTATAGCTGTGATGATTACAACAGATCAAGATATAATCATTATCCTATTGCATTTGAAGAAATTACATTTGTTAGCATATTCCTATTATTGTGGAAAAATTGGAATTCATTTGAACTTTTGTATAATTTGGGTTTGAACTGATCTTTTGGGCATGAGTTGTCACCTTATCCTTAACACCCTCCGGCATGCTCAAGGGAGGAAAAGTGATGTTGAGCTTGAGACAAAAATTAGTGAATTTGGCCGACACAAGGGGTTTAATGAATATATCAACAAGTTGGTCTTTGTTTGAAATAAAGCAAACATCAAAAGCTTTGACAGAAACACGATCACAAACAAAATGGAATTCAATCTCCAGATGTTTGGTTTGTGCATGAAAAACTAGATTAGCTAATAGGTATGTAAAGACCGAAAAAATAGGAATGAATTTTTTTTTATAGAGCAATATTTGAATTTCCTTAATTTTTATTTACTTTTAAATTGGACCATGAATGTGTGTTATTCGTAAATGTGTATTATTAGTACGGATATATGAAAATATATGTTATAAGAGGTATGTATATAAATGTGTATAAATAATGTAATATATAAGTATATCTGTATAGTACTATATATTATATGTGTGCATATGGTTACAAATGAAAAAGCAGCAGTGTGTGTGTGTGAAATATAATGTGTGTGTATATATATATATATATATATATATATATATATAACACAAAACACACACAAGTAATTAATGCAAAATCAGAAAAGTGAGAAAGGGATAGGAAGAAATCAGAATAGGGGTGTGGCTAGTGGTGTATGTAAATGGGTTTGCTCAGTGGGTGTGTAGTGTATAATGTATATGTATATGTATATGTGGATACCTTAGGTGCTGCACACATGTATATTTTATGATAAAGAGTTCCATGATGGCTATGTACTCATGAGTATTGGCGTGTGGGTTTGTGAGATCAGAGATCATGAGTGGTAGAGGTCTGATTATAAAGAGAGAAAACCAAGAAAAGAGAGAGAGAGAGAGAGAGAGAGAGAGAGAGAGAGTTGTGATGATGTATATAGGTGTGTATACGTTTGAGTTAGAGAGAAAGCAAGAACCGAAGAAAGGAGGGAGAAACAGGGAAAGGAAGAGAGCTGAATTCCTCAGGCCAGTGAAGTAAAATCACCAAACCCATCTTATTTCTCTCTCTAAGATTTATACATGTATGTAAACTGTTAAGCCTTTTAAGCGCATGCATGACATTAGGACTTGTTATTTCGAACGAGGAAAGAAATAGAAACTCAAAGCAGCCCAAGTAGCACATAGCTGTGCACAGACCACCATGGAAGGACCTTTAATGAAGCAAACTTGATTCGACCAAAACAAAACTTAGTTCCTTCACTAGGGGCCCAAAATAGATCCTAGTAGGGTTCCAAAAACCCTAGTCCGCGACTTGAAACCTCAAAAGAAGGTCTTCAAAATTTCACTTACAGTCGCAGTTCAAGGATTGGGTCTCTTGAAATCAAGTCCCAAACTTGGTTCTTGGAGCGTGGCTTTGTAGCCACTGGATTGAGGGTCACGACTGAATAAGAACCATAAAAAATCATGGTGAAACGGGCTCAAACCAAACATGTCACCGTCGCGACTATCACAACTCAAAAGAACAAAACAGACCACTCTAAATCGTGAAAACCATGTCAAAACGAAGATGTAAGTTCCAAAAAACATTTAGAGTCAAGAACAGAGAGATTTGATCTCTCAAAACCCACGAAATTAGGAATTTAAATTTGCAGAACTAGAGCAACAGTGGTTCGGGCGTGGGGAAGAAGACGATCCCGTTGAGCCAACTCGTGGGTTGACTTAGCCGAGTCCCGACCGAGTTAGACTGGGATTATGTCAACTCAGACACGTGTCGAGTGGATGGGGGAGCCATCGCATAAAGAGGACGGCGTTGTTTTGGTTATTGAAAAAAAAAAAGATGGAAAAAGGGTGGGAACTGTGATTTCGCATATTCGAACCCTTGACTTGAGCTAACCCAAACACTTAAAACCCCTTCCAAACCCACTGAGCCATGTATGCCCTAATGGGTCAATCCTCACCCGAAATATATATATATATATATATATATTAAAGAAATAGTTAAATTGAAAAAAAAAAATACAAAAGGGGCACAACCCCAAGATTTGAACGGAAGACCTGTAACGTGAAAGGGGCACGTGTGACCAAAGTGGACAGGAAAATCCCGTGTCCACTTTTGGCACTAATATATATATATATATATATTATATAATAATAATAATTAATTAATTAAATATTAGTAAAATGGCCCGGAGTCCAAATTGAACAAGTTATTAGTGTATTTTGACTATCTTGGTCCTTCTGAGACCAATGGTGAGGTCCGTGTTGAGAGGTGAGGTCCTGAAAAATAAAAGACTCGTAGAAACATTAACAATTACCAAAATACCCCTAAGTCGAAAAGTAGTCGAACGGACTTCGATTAAAATAAAAAAATAGTAAATTTTTATTATTTCGAGCATTCCGGACTCAACCGTAGAGTTCGATTTGTGAAAAAGGGTCTCGAGAAGTAAGAAATCGTAAGAGTACAAAATGACCATTTTATCCTTTTTACTACCGATACCCGAAATAAATTTCGCAAAAGCCTAAACCGACTTTGTTCGACGTTCCGGACTCAATGGTAGAGTTTATTTTAGTAAAATAGGAATTCATCATATAAAAACATAAAATTTGATGAATAACATAAATTCATATGACGATCCGTTGAGAAAAAATTTGTGAATCTTAGGAACACCGAAGGGAAATGAGAAGGCTATTTGACCACTTTAGATAGATACGATAGGGGGACTGCATTCTCATTGATTAGTTCGGCTACACAACGAGCACGACTTCCTAGGGTTGAGGCCAACCCATCAGGTATGATATTTTGCTAAGTAAGAAACATAATTAAGTTTAGAAGTGATTTCCATATTGATTCAATGGTTTATATGTTTATTTGATTACTTACGTGCTTATGTGTTCCTTGTTATTTCCTTGAAAATTTGGTTAAGTGACAAACGTGGACCATGACTGTATGTATATTCCATGGGTTAGCATAGTATGTGATTTATATTCTTTGAGAATTGTTGAGATTGTGAAATATGTGACTTGAGTATGTGTTTAAATTGATTGTGAATAGCATGCATACATGTGAAAGGAATTGTGTGATTTAAATGCCATTATTGTTCTAAGTATAATGCATTATTTAAAGCATGCTACATGTATTGGTAAAATGTTTCATTGGGATTGCATTATGGCATGGTGGAATCAAAGCATATTGGCATAGTGTGATTGTTTGAAACATAATGTGGGTTGAGCACTTGGTGCTGTGCATTATGAGGGTGTAGATCCTATGGTGAAAAACCCAAAATCAGCCATTGGTACTCATGCCAGTAGGGACGGACCGTAAAGTGAGACATGCGAGTGGTACTCATGCCAACAGAGAAGGACCGTAAAGTGAGACATGGGTGTGGCATGGAGTTTGCATGGGTGCGTCACGCATATCATTAATATACTGCATTGATGATTTGAAAGACATGTAGATATAAATGTACACTTGCACATGCCACGCCTTAATTTTGTTCCTTGCATTAATATTGTATCATACCAGCAGTTGAGCTGACCTATTCGTGGGATATCATATTACAGATGACGCCCTTGGCACATGAGACTTGATGAAGTCTTGAAGACATGAGGGGGAATGAACTTGGATATATATTTGGCCTCGGAGCATATTTTGTGATGTAAGGGCTTAAGCCCAAATGATGTGAACAATATGTTATTTTGAATGTACTTTGCATGGTTATATGTCGATGGAGAATGAATGCATGTTTAATTAAATCCTTTAAATTATCTTTCGTTTACTTTTCTTATTTAATTTCGCTCACCCCCGAGTTCGTGGAAATTCGGGGCGTGACAACGTGGTATCAGAGCATAGGTTCGAATACCTAGAGACCGTAGGTTGTTGTCAAACACGATAGGGCCGTGACACATAGTTTTAAACTTTAGTGAAAATTTTGTTAAGTGTAGGAACTTGTTTGGTATATGTTAAGACATGCTGTGATTGTTATTTGTGAAGTGTGAATTGCTGACATGTATATGCCGTATGTCCTTTTGAAATGCTGACATCAAAATGTGGAAAAAAGGGTACTAAAATTTTCTTTTCCTTGGACTTGTAGACTCATACCACCGAGACGAGCTCCTGCGAGAGTTAGACCACCTAGGCGGGGTAGACCTAGGGGCCACTATCCCACCCCACATGGCAGACCCAGAGATGCTATACCTCCTCGTGGCATGGTAGAGGAAACTGTTGCTCCCACTGATGCACCCACCCATAGCACAGCTTAGGAGGTTATCACTCCTGCACTTGCTCCTGCCCTCGCCCCAATAGAGGAGGTAGAGCAGACTGTTGGCGCTAGAGACATGGCGACCATCTTACAAGAGTGCCTTCGTGCTATCTAGGAGGCATGGCCTACAGGTGAAGAGACACGAGATACCTTCGTAATGAAGGTGTTCCAGAGGATGAGGCCTCCTACTTTTACTGGGCAGCCTGACCCATTGGCTGTAGAGGAGTGCCTGAGACAGATTACCAGGATCCTAGACTCACAAGGGATCACTGAGCCACATTTGAGGATTCGATGTGCCACCTTCCAGTTTACGGATTTGGCCAGCCAGTGGTGGGAGATAGTTATTGACCGGATAGACAGGTTCAGTGAAGGATGGGATGGGATGCTTTTGTGGCCATGTTCAATGACCACTATTTTTCAGAGACTGCCAGGATAGGGTTCATGTGTAATACCCCAAAATTCGACATGACCCAGATTATATTCTAACCAAATAAAATAAATTATGTGACGATAATGATTCAAAACAGCTCAAAATACAGTGAGCCATGATTGGATTAATTATTAGGAAATACTAATCTAGGCCACTAAAAATGATGTAGGCTCAAGAAATTAATTAACCCAGACGCCCGAGCACTGAGATAAATAAATGAGGCCAATACGAATAATTAATTATGAAAATAAAAATATGAATATCATCTGATACACGAACGGGTTGGCAAAATAAATAATTATCATAATTGAGCCTCGGTGGTATGGCAAATCTACTGGCATTTTATAATATAATATTTTATGGAATAAAATATTTAATACGGTGAGATAAAAAAATATATATTAAGACTCAATATATATTGGAAGCTAATTAGCCACACACATATAATATATATATATATATATATATATATATATATATATATATATGAGCAGCCGAAGCTGCTAGAACCTACAGGGAAAGAAAAGAAAAAAAAAATATAGCAAAGGAAAGGAAAGAGAAGAAGCTTGAAGCTTCTAGAGCACTGACTGCTCTATATAGTAAAACGGAGAAAAGAAAAAAAAAAGGGGAGAAGTCCTGAAGGTTCTAGGCGGTGCAGGGGAATATGTATATATGTGTGTTGTTAGAGGATTCTAGAAAAGCCTAGTAGCAACCGTATATCTATATACTGATATAAGGAGAAAATTGAAGAGAGATGGAAGCTAGAGGATTCTAGATTGATCTCTACATATATATGTGTATATATATATATATATATATACACATATATATGTAGTGGGCACTGTTGGGAAAATCTGATACAGTTGTTGTGGGCATTGTTGGTGAGTGTAGCGGTGGAACAAAGAAGGAGAGAGAAGCGGTGCAGGTGTTGGTGCAGCAGTGCAGCGGTGCGGCAGGGGTTGCTATTGATTTGCGAAGCAGAGAGGACGATTGTGTGTGTGTGTGTTTGTGAAGCGGTGCAAAGGGGGAAAAGAGAATTTTCAGAATTCTCCAGTAGTGCAACAGTTTAATGTGTATATACGTGTGGCAGTGTAGCAGGAAGGGAAGTGGAGGAGATGCAGAGGCCGATTCAGGAGAAGCTCTGCAACAGGTATATATTTGTGTGTGTAACGGTGCTGGATTGTTGCTGCGACATTGTGGGATTCAGGCTGTGGATTTTGATGTGGCTCGGAAGTACGTGTGGATGGTGCGATTTAGTGGGGGTTCCTCGGTTTCTGCCATTTTCAGTTGCGGTAACAACAGGTGAATAGGTTCTATCTCCATATCCTCTCTTCCGATTTGGTTGCTAAGAGAACTGAAGGAGTGACGGACATGGGCATTATGCAGCAGGGTGTAGCGGTGCAATTTGTGATGTTGCGGTTTTGTGGAGATGGAGGAGGGACGGAAGCACAGTGGTTGATTGAAGAATTTGTAACCAGTAAATTGGTATAGCCGTACTGAATAGATTTTTTGGGCGCAAGAAATAGTTCTTGGCTGCTGGCATTTGGAGTAGGGCCGCGGTTGAGCGACCGGGATTTAAGGGGCGGTTGTTGGCTGGGTTATGAACAGTGGTGCTTGCCACTCTGTTATCTCAAAAGGAAGATAATTTAAGAAGTGAACCACGTTGGTTGCTTCAATCAGTTTGGGTAGTGGGTCTCTTGTTCAGGTGGAGATGGCTCACTCAATTTCAAGCAGAGAAGTTATTGTCTGTTCATCTAGAAGGTTGACTGGGCCTAGAACTTTATTCAAAAACTTAATGGCCATCTTTTGGGATGTTCTTTTCAGTTATGATGGCACGATGAGGAATGTATGTAGTAATTCGAATCCAATGGTTCCAACATCAGGTGATTGCTTCCTCTCTATCTCTGCCCTTATGTTCATCCTATAGTTGTCAATAAGATGCTAAATTGCAACTTGCTATGATCCTTAACAAATGTGACATCTTTTATGCTTTTGGGGTTGATAGTCCATAATGATAAATTTTGTTTTTTGCCTAGCAAATTATAATGCCTCGCATAAAGATTAAACAAGTGGTTGATAGATAACGATAGAGTCCAAATGACTTATATTATAACCCTGATAGCTACTAAGCTTAATTAAAGAATATAATAGTCTCAGTTGAAACCCAGTTAGAAGGTATTAGTCATTAGACTATCTTAGGTGATCTGATAGACGCCTAAGATGATGAATAATATATGAATGGTTAAATTCTGATCTGTTTGTAGTTGACGATGATTATTCAGGATAATGATTATTCAGGATATGCATGGAGGTACCTAACGTATCTGGAGGATATCTGTGAATGGAGATAAGCATAAGTTTGTGAGTAACTCGGACTCCTGACTTGGTGTATATTCTCTGTATACTAAGCTGCTTTATATGCTGAACTATTTTATACACTGTATTGTTTTGATGCACTTGCTTTCATGCATATTCCTTGTATTGTACTACATCTGGCATGATTCTATCCTGCTTCTTGATATCTCTTGTTTTGAATTTGTTGGAGTCTGTTGTTCTAACTTGTCCACGCTATTGGAGTCTAATTCGTGTTTATCTTGTTATATTGAGTCTTGGGCCCACCTCGGGATTGAGTATAGTAGTGGATGGATGGCTGGCTCTGTGGGACGCCCAGAACTCAGCATCCGCTCAATCCTGTCTGTTCCACTCTGATACCGACCCAAGCGGAAATGTGCTGCGGGGATGCGGGCCCTCCATGTGTGGGGGTGGGTGACTGACGTATTATCTTGTGCGGCATCCCACATTGCTGGTGAAGGTTCAGGCACTTTGAGCTGTATTTGTTCTATTTGAGTTGTATCTGTTCTACTTGAGCTGCATTGTTCTATCCGAGTTGCATTTGAGCATGCATATATATATATATATATATATATATATATATGAACTGGTTTTGAAACCCATGACAGGGACCTATGTTACTCACTGAGCTTGTTTAAGCTCATTCCATTTATTTAACATTTTTCAGGATATATCTCCATTGGATTAGAAAGCATAAGGACATGTTACTAGTGGACTGAGAGGCATTCCCAAGTGAGGATCTGATGGCAATAATATGTGGAGACTTGGGTTCTAATAGATTGATTCTGGCTATTCAGGTGAGTGTGATGATATAGTTGACTTTATTCATATGTAATGGATGTGTAAGGACATGGCTCATGGTAATGGTACTCTGGAGGAATTTGATATGCTCTGTGTTATATATCTGTTATAGATGTGCTCTGTGGTTAGAGTTATTAGCTGTTTGGTTATAGACTTGCTCTATGGTATATATTTATGTGGTATATAGTTGAGATGTATTCCCGAGATAAAAACGTTTTAAATTTCGCTGTTCTGACCTTACATTTGGAATGCAATTCATCGTAAGGTTCAGAAGTTTGCCTTTGGTTGGTCACATTGTTAGTCAGAGACTGACAAGGCGGCTAACTGGCATCACATCTTCAGCATCCGCGTAGGGTGGGGTGCGGGATATGACATCATAGATGAGTTTGGGACACTCCTCCAGAGGGACATGACGGTGACTCAGTACGAGTCTTGATTTACTACATTGTGGAGATTTTCCCCACACATTGTTCGAGATGAGCGACTGAGGGTCCTTCATTTTGTCAAGGGGTTGAAGACCTCTATTAGAGAGAGGCTGGCTGGCCACATTATTGAGACCTATGAGGAGGTAGTGATCAGGGCTACCAGGGTTGAGAAAGAGTTGGCCAATTTTAGAGGGATTAGAGAGTCCCGGGCCCAGAGCAGGACACACCCAACACAGATCCATATGCCCACCTTGACTTTCACTGAGGGGAGACTGTCGAAGAGGTCCCGAGCTCTTGCTTATTCTGCACAAATACCACCGAGACCTATTCAGTTTTTAGCCCCTCGACCTGTTGTACCCATTTCTTCCCAAGGGGGAGTATCCCAAAGATCCTCTTCATGTTATTTGTGTGGATAGCCTGGTCACAAAAGGGCCGCTTGCCCCCTGAGGGACCCCAACTTAGAACAGGGCCTGGATCTAGTCAGTGATCATTTCCACCACCAGTATAGAGTCAGGCATGGAGAGCTTCACAACTTTGCTATACTTGCCACCAGACAGGCCATGTTAGGGCCAACTGTCCCTAGGGACAGACTTCACAGAGCTCACAAAGGCCACAGTACTATTAGCATACCCAGGTGCCTCTGCCACAACCTCAACTAGGCCATAGACCTCCAGTACCGTACCTCCCACTGGCACCTTCCGCAAAGAGTGTTAGAGCTCCCGAACAGAGGGGAGGAGGACAGCAGGGACAGAGAAGGGGAGGTAGGCAGGGTCAGACTACTTAGGGCCGTGTTTATGCAGTGGCCACCCCAGAGGCATCTACTTCTGGGCCTTCAGTAGTGCGAGGTAAATTCCTTGTGTTTAGTTCATGGGCCAGTGTACTAATAGACTCAGGTGTATCTCATTCATTCATATCTACCATGCTTGCCATGACATTGGGGTTGGATATAGATCGGTTGGATCCACCATTGCATGTTGACACACCAATTGGGGGTAGTGTGATATTAATGAGGATCTGTAGAGATTGCTCGATAGAGATAGCTGATCACATCCTTTATTTTGATTTCATTTTGCTTGACATGACTGGCTTTGATGTTATTTTGGGGATGGATTGGTTGTTTGCTTACCGAGCTAGTATAAATTGCTACAAGGGGAGAGTGACAGTATGCACTCCTGAGTGAGATAGTTTTTATTTCACAAGAGATCGTGGGGATTCCTTAGTTCCACCCCTGTACGACTCGAGGAGTTGGGAAGGTCACAGTTATATGTTGGCTAGCTTGGTTGTAGGTGATAGTGGTACTACAGAGGGTGTGTTACCACCAGTAGTGGATGAGTTTCTTGATGTCTTCCCAGATGACTTGACTAGTTTACCCGCTAGATGAGAGATAGAGTTCACGATAGAGCTTATCCTAGGCACTGTACCTATCTCCATTCCACCTTACCGCATGCCTCCAGCCGAGTTGAGAGAGCTGAAGGAGCAGTTGACCGATTTGTAGAATAAGGGTTTTATCCGTCCTAGTACTTCTCCATGGGGTGCTTCGGCACTATTTGCGAAGAAAAATGATGGGACATTGCGGTTGTGTGTGGACTATAGGAGACTGAATCGGGTTACTATCAAGAACAATACCCATTGCCGAGGATAAATGACCTATTTGATCAGCTTAGGGGTTTGAGATGTTTCTCGAAGATTGATCTTAGATCGGGGTATCATCAGTTGAGGGTACGGGAGGAAGATATAGCGAATACTGCTTTTCGCACCAGTTATGGCCATTATGAGTTATTCACCTTCTGAGGATGATCATGCCTTTCACTTGAGGACTGTGTTTCAGATTTTAAGGGAGCACTGTTTATTTGCTAAGTTCTCGAAGTGTGAGTTTTGGCTTCAGGAGGTACAGTTCCTAGGCCATGTTGTGTCTTGCAGTAGAGTATCTGTAGACCCTTCTAAGATTGACGTTGTTATGAGTTGGGAGAGGTCGAAGAGTGTCTTTGAGATTCAGAGTTGCTTGGGATTGGCAAGATACTATCGTTGGTTTGTAGAGGGGTTTTCTCGTCTTGCTGCGCTGATGACTCGTCTGACGCGTAAAGGCATTAGATTTGAATGGACAGATGCCTATGAGCAGTCATTTCAGGAGCTAAAGAGGAGACTGACTTCAACACTTGTCTTGATTATCCCTGAGAGAGGTATGAGTTATGCAGTGTATTGTGATGCTTCACGAGAGAGGCTAGGCTGTGTATTGGTGCAGGAGGCTAGAGTGGTAGCCTATTGTTCTCGTCAGTTGAAGAGTCATGAGCAGAACTACCCCAGGCATGATTTAGAGTTAGCTGACGTCATCTTTGCACTTAAGAGTTGGTGACACTACTTATATGGGGAGAGGTTCGAGGTGTTCTCAGATCATAAGAGTCTTAGATACATTTTCACACAAAAGGACTTGAACCTTCGGTAGAAGAGGTGGATGGAGTATATAAAGGACTATGACTTTGACCTTCAATACCATCTTGGGAAGGCCAATGTCGTAGTAGATGCACTTAGTAGGAGACCAAGGAGCACTGTTGCTAGTATTGCTATTAAGGAGTGGGATATGATGGTAGACATTGGCAACTTTGATTTGGACTTAGCCGAGTTTGAGGGACATGCCACACTATTCAGTTTATGTGTACAACCCATACTTTTGAGCAGAGTTATTGAGGCACAGTTACAAGACATAGAGGCAGAGCAGATTCGAGCACGAGTTGCTACTGCCGAGGGTTGTGAGGGGTGGTCAGTTCATTCTAACCTTAGCCTAAGGTACATGGGTAGAGTTTTTGTTCTAGAGTCTCTTAGGATTGACGTTCTTAGAGATTTCCAACACTCACGCCTAGTAGAACACCCAGGGGGCACTAAGATGTACCATGACTTACGTCGTCAGTATTGGTGGACGGGGATGGAGGGAGATGTGGCGCAGTTCGTGTCGAGATGCCTCACGTGCCAGCAGGTAAAGGTTGAGCACCAGAGGCTTGGGGGTTTGTTGCAGCCGTTGCCAGTAGCCGAGTGGAAGTGGGAGTTTGTTACCATGGATTTTGTGATGGGTCTTCTGAAGTTGCCTAAGGGTCATGATGCAATTTGGGTTATTGTGGACAAGTTGACGAAGTCCGTCCATTTCTTACCGATTAGAGCGACCGATTCATCGGATGTCCTCAATAAGTTATATATCTGAGAGATAGTACGACTACATGGGGTTCCCGTATCCATTGTTTCAGACAGGGACCCACGTTTCACTACGCGGCTTTGGCAGAGCCTTCAAACAGCCTTAGGGACTCAGCTACAGTTTAGTACTGCCTTTCACCCTCAGACTGACGGTCAGTTAGAATGTACCATTCAGATCCTTAAGGACATGCTTAGAGCCTGTGTTATGGACTTTAGGGGTAGCTGGGAGAATCACCTTGTTTTGGTAGAGTTTGCCTACAACAACAGCTATCAGTCCAGTATTGAGATGGCACCATTCGAGGAGTTGTATGGTAGACTGTGTCATTCACCGGTGTGTTGGACTAAGGTGGGAGAGACAGCTATTTTGGGGCCCGACTTAGTCCGTGAGACCACGGAGAAGATACAGGTGATCCAGCAGCATCTGTTGACAGCACAGAGCCGCTAGAAGAGTTATGCGGACAGGAGGTGACGACCTCTGTCATTTGATGTTGGGGGACATGTGTTCCTTAAGGTAGCCCCACGGCGAGGATTGAGGAGATTTGGACGCAATGGGAAGCTGTTGCTGTGGTTTATAGGCCCATTTGAGATCCTTGGGAAGGTTGGCGAGGTGGCCTATAAGCTAGCATTACCGCCACAGCTATCTGAGGTTTACGATGTCTTCCATGTGTCAATGTTAAGGAAGTACGAGCCCGACCCTTCACATGTGCTAGATTGGGTAGATCTTCAGGTAGAAGGTGACGTTTCTTATGATCAGAAGCCTGGGGAGATATTGGACTCGAGGAATCAGGTTTTGTGAGGCAAGACCATCCCTTTGGTCAAGGTTCGTTGGAACCATCATGGAGTCGAGGAGGTTACTTGGGAATATGATGCTGAAGTCTGTGCTAGGTATCCCGAGTTGTTTGTTCATTGATGTATATTTCTAAATTTCGGGATGAAATTTTTTTAAGGGGGGAAGCATGTAAAGACCGGAAAAATAGGAATGATTTTTTTTTAATAGAGCAATATTAGAATTTCCTTAATTTTTATTTATTTTTAAATTGGACCATGAATGTGTGCTATTCATAAATGTGTACAATTAGTACGTATATATGAAAATATATATTATAAGATGTATGTATATAAATGTGTATAAATAATGTAATGTATAATTATATGTGCATAGTATTATATATTATGTGTGTGTATATGGTTACAAATGAAATAGAAGGAAAATGAAAAAGCAGCAGTGTTTGTGTGTGTGTTGGTTGGTGTGTGAGTGTGTGTGAAATATAATGTGCATGTATATATGTATATATCTATATATAACACAAAACACACACAAGCAATTAATGCAAAATCAGAAAAGTGAGAAGGGGATAGGAAGAAATCAGAATAAGGGTGTGGCTAGTAGTGTATGTAAGTGGGTTTGCTCAGTGGGTGTGCAGTGTATAATGTATATGTATATATGGATACCTCAGGTGCTGCAGACATGTATATTTTATGATAAATAGTTCCATGATGGCTATGTACTCATGAGTATTGGCGTGTGGGTTTGTGAGATCAGAGATCATGAGTGGTGGAGGTCTGATTGTAGAGAGAGAAAACCAGGAAAAGAGAGAGAGAAAGAGAGAGAGAGAGAGTTGTGATGATGTATATAGGTGTGTATACGTTTGAGTTAGAGAGAAAGCAAGAACCGAAGAAAGGAAGGAGAAATAGGGAAGGGAAGAGAACTGAATTCCTCAGGCCAGTGAGGTAAAATCACCAAACCCATCTTATTTCTCTCTCTAAGATTTATACATGTATGTAAACTGTTAAGCCTTTTAAGTGCATGCATGACATTAGGACTTGTTATTTCGAACGAGGAAAGAAATAGAAACTCAAAGCAGCCCAAGTAGCACATAGTTGTGCACAGACCACCATGGAAGGACCTTCAATGGAGCAAACCTGATTCGACCAAAACAAAACTTAGTTCCTTCACTAGGGGCCCAAAATAGATCCTAGTAGGGTTCCAAAAACCCTAGTCCGCGACCTGAAACCTCAAAAGAAGGTCTTCAAAATTTCACTTGCAGTTGCAGTTCAAGGATTGCGTCTCTTGAAATCAAGTCCCAAACTTGGTTCTTGGAGCGTGGCTTTGTAGCCACTGGACTGAGGGTCACGACCAAACAAGAACCATAAAAAATGATGGGGAAACAGGCTCAAACCAAACATATCACAGTCGCGACTATCACAACTCAAAAGAACAAAACAGGCCACTCTAAATCGTGAAAACCATGTCAAAACGAAGATGCAAGTTCCAGAAAACATTTAGAGTCAAGAACAGAGAGATTTGATCTCTTAAAACCCACAAAATTAGGAATTTAAATTTGCAGAACTAGGGCGATAGTGGTTCGGGCGTGGGAAAGAAGACGATCCCGTTGAGCCAACTCATTGGTTGACTTAACCGAGTCCCGACCAAGTTAGACTGGGGTTGTGTTGATAAGGACATGTGTCGAGTGGATGGGGGAGTCACCGCATAAAGAGGACGGCATCGTTTTGATTATTGAAAAAAAAAAGGATGGAAAATAGGTGGGAACTGTGGTTCCGCATATTCGAACCCTCGACCTGAGCTAACCCAAACACTTAAAACCCCTTCCAACCCACTAAGCCATGTATGCCCTAATGGTTCAATCCTCACCTGAAATATATATATATATATATATATATTATATTAAAGAAATAGTTAAATTAAAAAAAAAATACAGAAGGGGCACAGCCCTAAAATTTGAATCGAAGACCTGTAGCGTGAAAGGGGCACGTGTGACCAAAGTGGACAGGACAATCCCGTGTCCACTTTTGGCACTAATATATATATATATATATATATATATTATAATAATAATAATAATTAATTAATTAATTAAATATTAGCAAAGTGGCTCGGAGTCCAAATTAAACAAGTTATTAGTATATTTTGACTATCTTGGACCTTCTAAACCAATGGTGAGGTCTGTGTTGAGAGACGAGGTCCCAAAAAATAAAAGATTAGTAGGAATATTAAAAATTACCAAAATGCCCCTAAGTCGAAAAGTAGTCGAACGAACTCCGATTAAAATAAGGCAATAGTAAATTTTTATTATTTCGAGCATTCCGGACTCAACCATAGAGTCCAATTTGCGAAAAGGGGTCTCAAGAAGTAAGAAACCGTAAGAGTATAAAATGACCATTTTACCCTTTTTAGTACCAATACCCGAAATGAATTCTACTAAGCCTAAACCGACTTTGTTCGATGTTCCAGACTCAATGGTAGATTTTATTTTAGTAAAATAGGAATTCATGATATAAAAGGATAAAATTTGATGAATAGCATAAATTCATGTGACGATCCGCTGAGATAAAATTTGTGAATCTTAGGAATGCCGAAGGGAAATGAGAAGGTTGTTTGACCATTTTAGACAGATACAATAGGGGGACTGCATTCTCATTGATTAGTTCGGCTACACAGTGAGCACGACTTCCTAGGGTTGAGGCCAACCCATCAGGTATGATATTTTGCTAAGTAAGAAACATAATTAAGTTTAGGAGTGATTTCCATATTGATTCAATGGTTTATATGTTTATTTGATTACTTACATGCTTATGTGTTCTTTGTTATTTCCTTGGAAGTTTGGTTAAGTGACAAACGTGGACCATGACTGTATATATATTCCATGGGTTAGCATAGTGTGTGATTTATATTCTTCGAGAATTGTTGAGATTGTGAAATATGTGGCTTGAGTATGTGTTTAAATTGATTGTGAATAGCATGCATACATGTGAAAGGAATTGTGTGATTTAAATGCCATTATTGTTCTAAGTATAATGCATTGTTTAAAGCATGCTACATGTATTGGTAAAATGTTTCAGTGAGACTGCATTATGGCTAGGTGGAATCAAAGCATATTGGCATAGTGTGATTCCTTGAAACATAGTGTGGGTTGAGCACTTGGTGCTATGCATTATGAGGGTCTAGATCATGTGGTGAAAAATCCAAAATCGGCCATTGGTACTCATGCCAGCGAGGACGGACCATAAAGTGAGACATACGAGTGGTACTTGTCACGACCCCAAATCCGGTCCATGCGGATCGAGGGTTCGTGATTGGCCACCGAGGCCTTTTTGCCAATAATCATAATTACCTTTAATCAAACGCAGCGGAATAAATTTTTCTTTTTCTATTGCGGAAGCGCTAATCAATACACAAGTCAACATCAGTCATCTATTTCTACATTCCATAGCAATTACAAAAGTACATGATGTAATTTTTCCAAAGCCTGCTGATGTCATATTCAATGTACAGTCCAAAGTTTCCAAAAGTAACTACATCATGACTAGCAAAATCCTATTACAAAAAGGGTCCATAGCTTTACAAACTTCCAACTAGTTTGACTGAACCTGCTATTTCTTGTTCGATATCATCACCTGAAATAGGATAAAAATATCCTATGAGCTCAACAGCTCGTGAGTATCACAGCTCGTAAGCATTCCATAACATACCAGGGGTTTCAAAACTACTATATAATTCAATATATAAATGTCTATGATCAGATATCATATGTCATCTTAATTTATAATATAAGATAACGGTATCAAATTTACTTCCAATAAATCTCAATATAATGAAAGTCATAAATCGATAATCAATAACATAGTTCAATAAATCAAAATCATAGTTCAATATCATGGTTCAATTCCCAAATTCATAGTCCAATAATTCATAGTTCAGATTCATGGTTCAATAGCCCAAATTCATAGTTCAATATCTCAAATTCATAGTTCAATAATTCAGATTCATGGTTCAATAGCCCAAAGTCATAGTTCAATAGCCCAAATTCATAGTTCAATAAATAATAGTTCAATATCTCAAATTCATAGTTCAATAATTCAGATTCATGGTTCGATTTTCAATATTCATATTCAATGATATATTCCACTTCTATGGCCAGCAAATTAGAACCTCGCTGACTGAGATCGATGGGCCAGCTAGTTCGATATGCCGTATCAATACCGGCTCACCACAATATACCCTGTGGGATGGGTTCGATAAATCACAACCTATTCGATAGTGACCAATCATAGAAGGGCGTTCTATTCAAAGCATCAAAATCATATCCAAATCGTATCCAAAATCAATAATCATCAATAGTAGTTCGATTACTCAAATCAAAGTTCTTTTATTTGATATTTAGTTAAAATAGTTCCACATTTGTGAGAAAATCATATAACATTTGAGTATCTTACAAACACATTTTCTTAAGTCAAAGAAGAAAATATAGTTGTCAATAGGTCATTCAAAACGTATACAATATAACTGTTAAACAAAGGCTATAAAGGAAAACGATTTCATCTGTTGATATATCATAACAGAGTTCAATATTTATATCTATACTGAAAATGTCTACCTCAATATGGTATGAAATACTCACCTGAATTCCAAAGACTTAACTCCAAAAATCCTTCCCTTGAAGTTCCCTAAAATCACATTTCAAAGTCCGGTCACATTCCATAATATTATTCTGATTTAATTATCATTAATTCTTTTTCCTATTTTAGTTACATTTGTTGGGTAGCTTCTTTAAGTTTTAATGTCACATTTTTCCGTACCTTATTTCAACATACGGATCTCACCATTGAGTCTGGAACGTCGAAGAAAGTCAGTTTAGGCTTTTGCGGAATTCCATTTGGACTTTTGTACCAAAAGGGCAAAATGGTCATTTTGCACTTTTTTGTGTATTTTATTTTTTGGGGTCCCGTATAGTGAAATAGACCCCACCATTGATCTTAGAATGTCCGAGATAATAAAAATTGACTATTCATTTGCCTCGTTTGGACTTCGTTTGACCTATTTTTGAACTAGGGGCATTTTTGTAATTTTCTATTATTTTAAATTAATTAAATATATTAATATTTTATTCTGGGGGTCAAATCACAATTATTAACAGTTGGGGGGTCAGTTTTTAATTTTCCTAACTTTCTGGGTCAATTTGAAATTTCAGAAAACCTATTCTCACTATGGATAGCCAAACAGTGGCTATCCTTTAAAATCGGAATAGGATATCCCTATCCCCAAACCAATTTCAATTTCAATTTCTAAAACCTGTAACCAAACACTCCTAATTGAATTTTAAAACATTTAAAACCTAACACAAACTACACCGTTTCACTTATCCGTTTAACTCGGTTGGGCCCTGACCCGGATCCACACCCGGATCCGTTTTCTTTTAACCCGAAATACCCCACGATTTTTCGGTCATCTTCCCCATTACTCCGGTAGGGTTCCGGTGGTAACAGTCTTCTTCTCCGGCGACGGCGACCGGATTTTGGTCAGTTTTCATCAGTTTTTAAATGCCATTTTCTTCTAAATTTCATGTAGATTTCATTTCAAATGTTGGTTTTCCATTTAGTGTACCAAATCTTCACGAAATAGAGTTAACCCGTAACTCCGGTGACCTGAAATTTCCATTTACATGCTCGGTTCTCAACTGTTTTTCCTTCTTTCCTTTTCTATATGATTTCTGAACCTCATAGCTTCACATCTAGGCCATTTAATCATAGTTTTAGACATAAAATATCAAGGATAATTTTTGCTACCCGAAACCTGCAACTCTATTTTTCTTGGTCATTTTAGCATCATTTCTTATCATTCTTTTTGCTAATTGTTCTAGATTTCATGCTTGTTCAGTCCTTCTAGTTTAAAACTAACAAATCATGCTTTAAAATATAAAACAGAAACGACCCACTTACCTTTTAAATTTTTGATGTCCTCTTGTGCAGGTTCCTCTTCTCCTTCTTCTGTTCTAACTTAGCCTTCCAATGAGCTTCTTCTTTCTGATTTCATTCTTCATAACTCACGGATACATGCACACACAGATATATATATATATATATATAGAAAGATTCAACCGACTTGAATCTCTCTCTACTTTCTCTCTCTACCTTATCTCTCTCCTTTTGCAGCCTTCATTGACTTCTCTTTTTCTCTTTTCTGAGAATGCAGGTTTGCATTCAATGGTGTGGGATATTTGTATCTTATATATATATATATATATATAATATATCCACACACACATACACTTGACAACATATACACACTACTGTTCACATATATATATATATCTCTTATTTTATTATTATTATTATTTTTTTTTTTCTTATTATTATTATTATTATTATTATTTCTTATTATTATTATTATTATTATTATTATTATTTTTTCTTATTATTATTATTATTTTTTTATTATTATTTTTTTTTATTTTTAATTTATTATAGTTCGGGTTTTTATGCCATGGCTCGGGTTTACCGGGACAGGTACCGGCTCACTCGGGTCGGGGTATTACAGTACTCATGCCAACAGGGAAGGGCCGTAAAATGAGACATGGGTGTGGCATGGAGTTTGCATGGGTGCGTCACGCATATCATTAATATACTGCATTGATGATTTGAAAGACATGTAGATATAAATGTACACTTGCATATGCCACGCTTTAATTTTGTTCTTTGCATTAGCATTGTATCATACCAACAGTTGAGCTGACCCATTCGTGGGATATCATATTACAGATGACGCCTCTGGCACATGAGACTTGATGAAGTCTTGAAGACAGGATAGGGAATGAACTTGGATGCATATTTGGCCTCAAAGCATATTTTGTGATGTAAGGGCTTAAGCCCAAATGATATGAACAATATGTTATTTTGAATGTACTTTGCATGTTTATATGTCGATGTAGAATGAATGCATGTTTAATTAAATCCTTTAAATTATCTTTCGTTTACTTTTCTTATTTAATTTCGCTCACCCCCGGGTTCGTGAAAATTCGGGGTGTGACAAGGTACATCACACTAATATTATCACACCATAGTTTAGAAGGCTGCATAAGAGGTATACCAAAATCATGCAAAAGAAAATGAATCCATTGGAGTTTAGCAACAGTATTGGCTAAGGACTTGTACTCGACTTTAGTGATTGAACGAGCCAATGTGGGTGGTTTCTAAGAGCCCCACGACACCAAATTATCACCCAAAAAATGTGTAAAAGACACCAATGGATTGCTGGTTATTAGGACAACCAGCACAATTTGCATTAGAGTAAGCTGTAAGTTGTGTGGAAATGTTACATTTGAGTACTAAACCATGAGTAATTGTGTGTTTGAAGTAGCGAAGGATCTGTTTCATTGCTTACCAATGAATGATGGTTGGCCTGTGCATAAACTGACATACCCAATTTGATAGTAAAAGCTAAATCCGAACAGGTGAGAGACAAATATTGAAGAGAGCCAGCAAACCTCTTAAAGAGAAAAGTATCAAAGAATGCCTCACTATCAAATTTCAATAGGGAGTGAGCAGACAACATAGGAGATGAGATGGACTTAACATATTGGTTTTCTTCAATAGATCCATAAGGTATCTTTTCTGAGATAAGAGCAACCCATGAGGGACATGCAACATTTTGATGCCCAAGAAAAAGTTCAAGGCACCTAAGTCCTTGATAGTGAAATCGTGTCTTAAGGATGTAAGAAGACCATCAATAGCAAATGATACTGAGCTGGTCATTATGACACCATCGACATAGATTAAGATGAAAATCATGACAGTTGCACTACAAAAAGTAAAAATAGAAGAGTCTGTCACGACCCTAACTTGGAGGACCGAATAATAAGGTAATTGGAACCCCAATTGGAAGGTAATTAAACTAATCAACCTAGTCATGTGTATAAAATATAGGTCATTTTTTAATTGATTCCTTTAATTTGTTTCGTTTCGTTCTTCTATTTATACTTGTTCAAGTCTCATAACGAGATTAAAGGAAATTGATTACTCTCGAGTGCAGCTATGTAGAAACTATCCATGTATAATATAACAAAGTAAGGTCCTGAGCTAATTCTAACAGTCCAATATATATATATATATATATATATATATATATATATATATATATATATATAACATTTACAATATGTCAAGAAGGGTACAAGTACCCTTTATAAATACAAATGAATAACTGCATCAATGTAAAACTAAATAGTGTAATGGTCTATTTCCATCTCGTACTACTCCAACAGTTGTCATCCATCAATCCAATACTTATAATTCCCATAAATAGTAAAGGTGAGCCATAACGCTCAGTATGGATTTTCAAAACACACAAACATACAGCGTGTAAAAACTAATGCAAGTCCAAGAAAGACAATCCTTGATGTCCAGTATGCAACCACAAGCACACAACAAGTATCATCTATCAAATCACAAGTGTAGATGTAATAACCAAGAGAATAAGGTACCACTCCACATGGTGCCACAACAGTAACAAAGGCATTCAGTATATATATTTGAATATGAGATATGTCTATATATACTAACCCCACGATGCACTTCCAATTCTTGTTCAAAGCAATAAGAAAAATAATGTCCAATAACAATACAACTAACACAAATTTATAGTAAGATAATTCAATAAGGTGTAATCACTACACAGTCCATATATATACTAAGTGCAATCCACAATTCAATAAGTCAGATCAATATCCACTGCATTCATCAATCCAACCCATGCAATGCACACATGCTCAACACTGCCATATAGGCTAATAATATATGGTGGCCACACAGGCTCACACTATAGTCCACATAACTATCATACAATGTAATACATGATATCTCTATACACATGAACCACATATGTAATACTCCGACCCAAATAAATTAGAATAATTCTAGTTATATCCTAAAGATCAAATAATAATACCGAGATCAGACCAAGCTAATGAGCATAGTACCAAAAGTAAACCGAGACCAACTCAGACTGAGAATAGTAGACCTCAAAATTTATCGAACCATCATGATGATTAGTATACAATAATGGGTATGCATGCCGAGGAAAATAGTAGAATCTGTGATCTCAAAAAATTACGAGATTGGGAAGAAACCCAAGTACGAACAGATCGAGCTAATGGAAGTAATATCAAATAGACCCAAGCTATCATAGTACACTATGTATAGTAATAGGCATGCAGTTTACGATAAACAGTATGATTCACAATTAAGTAATATACGATATTGAGTATTTGATAAGTAATTGTAAGCAACCCCGAGTGTCCGAGAATTAGCCGTACGAGGGACTCGACAGTACAGAGAGTCGTACACATAGACTTGTACATGTATCGATGTACGTGTTTAGTAGATCATGTATACATATGAATAAAATATATATATATACATATGCAATGTGTGATATGTATATATGAGTATATATACGTATATATATAACATATATATACGTATAAAGGTATATATATATATAAGGTATAAATTATATAAAATATGTAATATGGTATATATGTATATATGTATATTTTATATATATATGCAATGTACAGAATTAGCATATATATATATATATATAAATCAGTGCATGTGTGTGTGAGATTTAGTGTCAGCAGCACACTTTATGCTGCCAAGTGTGTTAGTGTGTGTTCCTATATTATATATATATATATATATCATATAAATATCAACAAAGAAAATTAAGGCATGAGGTCAATGAATCATAAAAGCAAAAAAAAAGAAGTTGAACTAGAGAACAGAAAAGTCAGAAATAGGAGGAAGAGAGAAAAAGATGAGAGAGGGAGAGGGAGAGAAAACGGCTGCAAGTGCTTATATATATGTGGGTGGTTTTGATATAAAATTAGAAAAGAAGGAACAAAACAGAGAAGCTGAGAGTGGATTGAAGCTTTGGATTCAGAGGAATCAGAAGTAGAAAAAAAAATTAGAAGAAAGAGGAGGTACTGCCACTCAAGAAATCCGAAAAAGGTAAGAAATATGAATTTCTATTTTTTTGAAATTAAAGCAAGAACTTTATGTTTAAGTTAAGGGACTGATAGAGTATGAAATATAGAACAAATTGCAAAAAGAATCAGTTAAAATGATTTAGAAATGAAAGAAATATGGCTAGTTGCAGGTTATGATATATGAATTGGGTTTGGAGAATTTGGGTGTTAAACTTGGTTTAAGACATGAGGAATTAATCCTCTTTGGTGCAGAAAGTGATTAGAAAAATAAATGAGTCAAAGCAGTGGGAGAAAATGTATGAAATAGAAGAAACCAGTTGGTCGGAGTTACTGTTTTCTCTTTATTCATGAAGTTAGGAAGGTCTAAATTGAAAACCAAGAATAAAAATGGAAAACCCATGAAGTTTGGAAGAGAATAGCATTGAAAATAGGTAAAAAAAATTGATTAAAAAAGGTCGCTGGCACTGGAGAAGACGCTGGAAACCCATCGGAGAAGACGTTGGAGACCCACAGGAGAAGAAGGCACTGTGTAAAGTCTTGGGTTTAGGTCGAGTTAGACCTGACCCACCCGCACGTATGGATATTCAAAACTGCACCATTTTATTATGTTTTTAAAATTAAATTGGGAGTGTTTGGGCAAAAGGTTTGTAAATTGAATTTGAATATGATTGGGGATAAGGATAACTTATCTTGATTTAATGGGTTATTCGTTGTTTGGCTACCCCTAGTTAGAATAATAAAATATGAAATTCTGATTTGGCCCAACAGTTTAGTGAAATTTTAATTTGCCCTTAGACTTATGATACTTGTGAAAGGACCCAAGGAATAATTAATTAAATTTTAATTTAATTAATTTTAAATATTAGAAATTACTAAAATGCCCCTGAGACAAATGTGAGACAAACAGACTCCGATTAAAGTAAACGAATAGTGAGTTTTTATTATTTTGAGCATTTTCGACTCAACGGTGGAGCCCAATTAGTGAAAAGAGGTCTTGAGAAGTAAGAACACGTAAAAGTGCAAAATGACCATTTTTTCCTTTTTAGTACAAATGTCCGACTTGAAATCCGTGACAGCCTAAACCGACTTTGTTCGATGTTCCAGATTCAATAGTAGAGTTTATTTTAGTAAAAGAGATACTAATAGTAAAGAGACATAAAATTTGATGAATAGTATAGATTATGTACATATAGAGTGAGACATATTTACTAAATCATAGGAGCATCAAAAAGGAAAGGAGAAGGCAGTCTGACCTTCTAGAAAGATACAAAAATGGGTAAGTAATATATGGTCTCTACATGTGAGACTTCCAGCCATGTCAACAGTTTTTCATATACTATCTATTGTATTCCATACATGCCAGAAAGTTATTGAATCCACATTTCGATATTGTTCTATCTTTTGGAAAATGTTTATTATATGCCACATATCTCGATCATGATGTTGTACACTTGTGCATAGATTCCTTTTTGTACACTTCTACCTAGGGCTAAAAGGGCCAGCCAGTTATGTTCGTGGCAGACTCGTAACCTTAGCCTTCGAAAAGCTATAGTTATATCTGTTGCCAAGAACCAGTTATGATTCCACTATACTCTTCGTGAAAAGTAGCATGATCCTAATATACTTCACATATTTACTTCATGTAATGCAGGTCCCATACCCTGCCTTCATATCACATCATATACTTCACATAGCTACTTCATGTAATGCGGGTCCCATACCCCGCATTCATTTCATATCACGTACTTCACATCTTAGGTAGCCTAGGACCTACCTAACTCATAGTTCTGTTTCTAATTCCTTTAGTGTCACTAAGTTGTCTAAATTAACCTAGTGCTCTGATACCACTCTGTGGTTTCAGAAATCTTAATTACTTCTAAACCTCAATCATGACTTGGACTTTCCCAAAGACCATTAACCTATTGCTCTGATACCACTCTGTCACAACCTGAAACCCACCCTATACAGATCTTGTATCACGACCGCCACCCTTCGACCCGAGGACCTTAGGGCAAGGCTCACATAAGCAACAGTATCGGATGGTGGTGCGGCCTGTGTTCTCGGAAGCGTCAAAAAAATTTTCTTTTCTTTTCTTATTTAAATCTTTTGCACATCCGCTTGATACTACCGCTCTTCTTAGCGGTACACATGTTATACAATCAGAGCATAATAAAAACTCTAAAGTTTTATACATATTACATATCCGATTGCCCCTCGGGCTTAAGTACATACTTGTCTAAAATCTACTACATCAAAATTTGACAAACCACAGGTCCTAGTACATCAAAAACTCATGATCCAAATGGAGCCGCTAATCATCAATCCTCAAATAGGGCAAGGCTCCCATTCATCATCAAAACCTGAAAAATGTTAGGGAATAGGGTGAGCTTCAAGAAGCTCAGTGAGTAATTCCTGCATTTGTCATAGGTTTTCAATTGGCAGTGGTTTCACACGTGAGAATTTATAAAATACTCACTACCAATTGCTTGTATATTTTGAACACAGAGTACATGTATTCTTCATAACAGATAGCTTGAAACATTTAAAGTATTCAAGTTAAACATACATTTCCTTAAATAGAGCATATGCACTTCAAATCATATAAACATGCATAATAAAAATGGGAGTAAAAACCTGCTTCTATTTCCAAAAGCGTTACTTCAAAACATGTAAACATGCATAGTGAAAATGGGGGTAAAACCTGCTTCTATTTTCAAAAGCGTTTGTCATATTTTCTCTTTGATTAGGTGGAATCTGTTTCGAACCAGAATCCTGTTTTACTTCTACAATAGAGATATCTCATTGCCTGAGGGATTAGATCCTGCTACCGGGCATTTCACATGATAGCTCAATTGAGTTCCGAAGAAACCCAAAATCCTGTTTGTGTGCTTATGCACTGTTATCTTGTAAAACATTTATCGCATGGCTTCTTCACAAAGGTACTTTTCATGAGTATTTAAAACATGATGTTCATGACTTAATGATAAAATCTTCAAATACTTGGAATAAGGAATTTCAGAATATGTATACATGTTATATACTTTTAAGGAAGACTGTAATAGAAATCATTCGTTGAGCATGTCACAATAAGATTTATAAGAATGAAATATTTGAAAAATAGGAATACTTTAAAGCGGGAATTGTGTAAAGACTGAATTTGATATTCAAATGCTTCCCATAACTTAAACTTAAAGGATCACTCAAATCCATGGAGTTAAATCTCCACTTCAAATGCAAGGTTACTCACCTTATACTTTTAGGTTGGCTCTATTGCGGTGCCTTTCCTTTCCCCTTTGTAGTTCCTAAAAACAATTCATAAATAATCTATTAACTTTATATGTACTTCAAATATCTCCTATTGATGTTCTTAATTTATGCTTAGATCGTATTAAATCCTAACTTTTACCTTAAGCGTTATTCTCTTAACATATACTTTTTTGGTAGCTTTATTAACTTTTAGGGTTGCTTTCTTAACTTCGCATATTTACGTGCCATATTTTTTCGTACTTCATTTCATAATATGGACCTTACCATTGAGTCCGAAACGTTGAAGAAAGTCAATTTAGACTCTTTCGGCTTTTAATTTGGCTTCGGACATGTTAGGGGCAATTTGATAATTTACACTTTAACGTGTCTTATTTTTTTGGAGTCCTATCTCATGAAACAGACCCCACCATTAGGTTTAGAACATCCAATATAGTCAAAATACACTATTTGTTTATTTTATTTGGACTTCGTTTGACCCAGTTTTGGCTTAATGGTATTTTTGAAAGTCTTCTTATTGAAATATTTTATTAATTTTTCTGTTTGGGCTTTAGTGGGATTTCCCAGAACTTCTGGGGCCAGGTTGCATTTTCCTGAAGTACCGGTCTGAACCAGTGGGTTCACTACGCAGAACCCTAAACCGGCTTATTGAGTTACTTAACCGACCAGTTCAATTTATTCCCACTGAACCGTTTTAAACCTAATTCAAAACGGTGTCGTTCAACTAATGCAGTGGCGATCCTGCTTTCTTACACGTGTCCCGAGTTAACCCATCTGACTTGATTTAAAACGGCGAGACAACTCGTCGTCTTCCGCACCAATTTAAGCACTGTTGCCCTAATTTCTAGGTTTCTTTTGTTCTAATTTTGTGTGTTTTTAATCATTGTTTTCCTCTGCTCTTAGATTATATGTGTTCCTGGAAGTTTGACCAATCTTTTGGCATTCATTTGGAACCATAAAACTAACTTGAATGTTCGGTTTAAGACTTGATACCCGAACCTGTAATTCCATCGTAAACTCTTATGTCATCATCATTTCTTAAGGGGTTTGGCTCAACGTGACCCTCATGGCTTGGGGGTTTGATCCTTATTCTTAAAAGCAGGTTTAAAAGTCTAAAAATAAGGGTTGGGTTTTATGGCCGAAACCTGTAACTCAAGTTTTTGGGTTCATTCTTTGAGATTTTGGATCATGGTCTAACATTTTTAAGACATTATGGTGGTCTAGTTTAGGTACTAATAAATAATTTTAGGTTTGGTTTACTTTGATTCAGTGGTGCACCAACATCTCAGAATTTTTGTTCAATCTGAATTTCTAAATTTCTCACTCGATTTTACATGATTTACAATCATTATTCTTGTAAATTAAAGCTTATACTATGTAATTTAAGATTCTATACTTGCATGCCTTAAATTTGAAACATAATTAAACATAATTCAACCAAAATTTACCTGTTTAGTTGCCTGTTCTCTAAATTTTCCTTCTTCAGTTCCTATCCTTCCTCAGTTTCTTGCTGATTCTCTCACGTTTCTTCCTCTATTTCAAGCTCTCATTACCCTTTTATTTCCCTATCAAACCACTCATGCAGTCGGTGGCATTGCCGCTTGCTGGCTGCAATTTTGCATGGAGAACACCTCATGGTTATCGTTTCTCCATCACATGGCTGCCATCCCTTATCATCATTATCATTTTTGGATAACAGTTGCATGCAGCCCACAAACCTTCTCTTTCTCCAGCTTCTATTTGCTTCTGATCTCTCAATTCAATTCTTTAATCTATATATACATAACACCATACCTATATATATATATATATAAGAACAACCGTATGTATCTATATATATATATATATCTACTTATAAGTTCTTTGATATATATAATTACATTATATAATTTCATTAGCTCATATATATACATTTACACGTATTTTGATTAGTCATCAATTAAATTACTTAATTTATATGTTTATCTATATTAATATATATATATATTTATCTATTCATCTCGTTAATCAAACTCCACATTGACTCTTCGTGTCTTGATTTTTATAATCGTGATCAAGGGTTCATGATTGGAGTGAAAGTATATCATTACAACGGGACCAACAGAAATAGGTTGGTGATTGCAACTAAAGTGATGTACAGTCGTCCTAGTTTCCTGGGACTTTTACTAAAAGCTCACATGTTAGGGTTTGAAACCGACCTCGCTACTTAAGGTCTCGGTCACTAATTAATATTTAGTGATTTACTGATTCTTAGTCAGGTCGGGGTATTACAGATGGACATTACTTTTTAAAGTTGTAAGTGTAATATTTAGTACAGTCTTGTAGTTCTCCCATGTCATCCACGTCTTGGGGATGTACAGTAGTTAAAGAAATTTTACAGTCTGTATTTTGAGAACCAGATATATATTACATACAATTTTTATATTTAAGTCTTCCGCTATGTATGTTTATGTTATGTTAGTTGTTGCATGTTAGTAGCACTGATTGTATAGCAAGTTTCAGATGTGATTCGGTTCGGCAAAAGGGTCGGGCCAGGATCACGGTTCGAGATCTACATATGGTGGGTTTCGGGTCGTGATAGCTTGGTATCAGAGCATTAGGTTGATTTATTAGGCTCAGCTGATATCAAAGACTTGGTATTAGAATAGTCTAGTAATAAGTGGTTCATGGGAGATAAGACTAATGTACTAGTATTACCAATGTCCAAGTAGAGTCAGTCAGTAGATAGATTCTGACATGAGATATAGACTCTTGAGTATATGAAACTGATTATTAGTTTTTGCAACGATGGTAATCACAAGGAGTATCCAAAGAGATTTAGACGATATGGATAGACTAAAGAGAATAGAATGACTCGTGGAAAGGATCGTTGAACTATTACCTCAAAATCAACGGTTTAGAGATGACAGAAACAAAGGGAAAGGACCCTCATCCTCTAGGCCTGGGGCAGAATCTAGAAGAGTACGGGCCAGCCAAAATAGGGCCAGAATCCAAAGGTGTTCTAAGTGCCATAGGTTTCACAGAGGAATCTACCTCAAGGACACTAATCTCTGCTACCATTGCAAGTAGCCTAGACATTTCACTATGGAATGCCCCTAGAAAAGTGTCAGGAGTGGTCCCCATGAGAAGGGATCCACAGACCGTACCATAGTTTCCCTATCGACTATGATGACTAGATCCCAGACTCGAGACAAGGAGCAGAAATGCTCAAGACATGATTTCTCAATAGTTATGGGAGACCTGTAGGCTAACACCTCAGTAGTTACTGGTATTTTTTTCTAATTAGTTATGACATAACTGCATGTTAACTTTATGTATTGATTATGCTTCCCGCATTCACTACTAGATTGATTTAGAAATTGAACTGTTAGTTGAACATAGAAACATAACTCCTGAGTTATATGTTAACTGTTCAATTTCTACCAAGAGAATAATTGATGAGAGATATTATACATGAAACAAGTAGAGTACGTAACACAGATACACAATTATTAGTCGATCTAATACTCGTAGAATTTTAAAGACCTAGATGAGTTAAGTGATTAAATGATTGATAACTTCGAAAAGCAATAACATATTTAAATGCTAAGATTTATAATCTTTAGAAGGAACTACATACTATTATAGATATGAATGATTACTTGATAAACAAGATAAAATGAATAGCGACTCTTGGAAGAGTCATTATCAATGAATGTTATACATTAGAGAAGTCACTAGGAATGAATGATATAGAGTATATGAGGTACAGATCATAAGTGCACATTTATTAGCTAATCTGAGAAAAAATTTGATGATTTAAAACGATTAAATGGTTAGTGACTCTTAGAAGACGAAAGCAAACCCAAATACCAAAGGTTAACTAGTTTTTGGGAAAAGACTGTATATTATGATGAAAGTTGATAATTCTTGAACAACTAAGATGATCAAGTAAATAGTGACCTTTAAAGAACAGTAGTATACTTAGAGGTAAATGATGAGAACTCTTGAGATTATGACACTAAAAATACTGAAGGAGGTTTTTTTAAATGATATACACAGATAAACGAGGCTTGAATGAGAGATAGAAGTTATACTTAAGAAAGCTTGGAAAGGAATCATAGTGATATTGAGATTAATAATCCTTGATGATTGTTCTACCTTATGGAAACATGTACTTGATATCTATTGGATTACAGTTTAATGATTGTTCTATATTGAGGGAACCGTTGAGAATTGAATTACTATATCTAAAACCATGGACTTGATGTTTACGATTAGATGATTGTTCTATATTGTGAAAATTATTGAGAGTTGAATTACTTTCCATAATGAACGAGGAAAATGGTTAGTGCTCATTGGAAGATAGAGGGTAACACCGAGTTAAAAATGTGACGGTTTGAAAAATAGTGAGTTTGAGAGTAATATCTAAATATAAGGGTAATACCCTTGAAAGGCAGTAGAATTAACAGTAACATCTAGGCAGAGTAGTAACACCTTAAAAGGTGATATATGTGACATGTAACAATTAATTAGAATACTTACACTCTGAAAGGCAATAGATGTAGCAATGAATCAAGATATGAGAAATAGTCTAAAGGAACCTTAATAGATAATTACAAGAGGATTTGATATCCTAAATAAATTGATGATGTACCAGAAATATGAAAATTCTTGAGTAAGTCATAGATAGACCCTGATAGGGTAAAAGATAAATAGAGTTTTAAAGACATTTACTAAATAAGCGAGACTGTTAGATTTGACATTATGAATGTGATGATTCTGAAAAGAAACTGATAGATGATGAATAAGTATTAGAAGAGATTTGATAAATCTTATTGATACGAGTAATAGATTTGATATGAATAAAGATGATGCCATCAAACTGATTGAAGATAAATGATAGACAATCCTGAGTAACTTTTAGGGATTAATGTGATCTAAATGATTGTAACAAGACTGAAATAAAATGATATATGAAATTGTAAAAATACTATAAGAATGATTACAAGTATAGAAGAAAGTAAGAATCTGCAAACAATAAGGAATTATGAACTATCTCAATTTTAGAAAGTTAAACCATTTTGATAAAATCTTAGACAAGATGTACCCTGTGATTATATAACCCTGAAAAGACA
This sequence comes from Nyssa sinensis, assembly GCA_008638375.1. Taxonomy (NCBI): domain Eukaryota; kingdom Viridiplantae; phylum Streptophyta; class Magnoliopsida; order Cornales; family Nyssaceae; genus Nyssa; species Nyssa sinensis. The sequence goes on from CM018043.1 coordinate 18,009,423, forward strand.
CAAAGTATATAGGAACTCCTCGTATTATTAAATGAAATTCTCTAAAGAAAGGAGTTGGTTAAATAAATGACTGAAGAAAAATGTAATGTATGATAGAAAACAGAATGTAATGCAAAATGCAATATACCCATGATCAGTGTTAGAATTTATACAAGAATATAAGACAATAAGAAAAAGAATAGAGTACATGACTAAAAGTGGTAAATACAAAAACGAGATTCAAGTGGAATAGTATGAATCCAAGAGACTGATGAAAAAATGAATAGAGTTTACTAGATTATGAGCGTTCGAGTTTTGCAGAAAAAACTCAGTTTAAAGGGGTAGAATGTAATACTCTGACCCAAATAAATTAGAATAATTCCAGATATGTACTACAGATCAAATAATAATACCGAGATCAAACCAAGCCAATGAGCATAGTACCAAAAGTAAATTATCACGACCCGAAACGCACCCTGTGCGGATCTCGCATTGCGACCGCCACCCTCAGGCCCGGGGACCCTTGGGCGAAGGCTCACATAGGCAACGGTATCGAATAGATGTGCGACATGCGTTTTGCGGAAGCGTGAAAAACTTTTTTTCTTTTCTTTTCTCATTTTTAAATTATGCACATCCGTCCGATACTGCCGCTCCATACATAGCATACATGGTTACACATTCAGAGTATAACTAAAACTTAAAGACTTATAACATTAATACAATACATGTTCGGTTGCCCTGAGGGCTTATTACATATTCTTACATTGTCTACTAATACAAAATGTACTACTAGAGTTCATAGGTTCCTCAAAAGAAACTACTTAAACATATCTTCCCAAAAACAGCTAGACTCATCGCCATCGTCCTCAAGACCCTGTCTGCTGTGAATCACCTGAAAGGAGGGTCCGAACAAAGTCCGGGTAAGCTAATCTAAGCTTGTGAGCAATTCCAGTATTCGTCATGGGGTTTTCAATTAGCAGTGGTTTTTAGTACATAAGAGTTTGTAAAATAATCACCGCCAATTGTTCGTATACTTGAATATAGAATATATGCATTCCTTAAAAACATGTAGCTTTGAAACATTTAAAGTATTCAAGCTAATCTTATACATATGAACTTCAAAACATATAACATATCATGTATTTCTTAAATAGAGTATATAAAACTCAAAACATATGCACATTGAAAATGAGGGTAAAAACCTGCTTCCATTTTCAAATCATTTGTCATCTTATCACTTCCATTAGTGAAATTCGTTTCGAACCGGACTCCCATATTACTTATAAATGGAGATATCTCATGCCTGGGGGATTAGATCCTGTTACCTGGCATTTTACAGGGCAATTGAGTTCCGTACAACCCAAAATCCTGCCTATTTTATAGGGCAACTGAAAACTCAGAATCCTGCCTAAGTGCTTATGCACCATTCATCTTGCATTTAAAATACATTTAACATATGAGTATATCAAATAGATATTTCTCGTGAGTACTTTAAAACATAACATTCATAACTTCGTGATAAACATTCGTATACTTGAAATAAGCAAATTCAGAATATTTAACAATAATTGCATTTTAACTAGACATGCTGAAAAGTATTTGAAGGAAAAACTGTTGCAGAAACCAATCACTGAGCATGTCATAATGGGGTTATAAAACAGAATAATTAAAAACTGAATCATGTAAACACTGAATTTGAAATTTCAAACATTTCATATCTTTGCATTTAAAACCTTTTCAAATCCATGGAGTTAAATCTCCACTTCAAATACAGGGTTACTCACCTCATATGTCTGGGTTGGCTCTATAAAGGCGCCTTCCCTTTACCCTTCTCCTTCCTTAGCCTATCAAGATTTATGAAGATTTCATAAATTCCATATGTGCTTAATCAACTTCATAACTCACCAATTGTAGACTGTGAAAAGCCTAAATTCTTATACTGGTCCGACTTATAGCTGTATTATAGATCTAGCAACTTATGTACTTAATGATAATAATATTACCTGCGACACATTTCAGCTAAGGTTTCGGTGTTCTCTCTTTCCTCTTCCCTTTTCTTTTCTTCCTCTTTCTTTTTTTTGGCCTCAGCCACCATTGCCTTGGTGGGTGATTTATGAATGAATGGGTTTACTGAGACGACCTCCGTTGCCTTGGCTATCTTGATGAACCTGGCAATCACTCTCTACTGTCGTAACAGTTCTTGCATAAAAGCTTGCTGTTTTGGGTCTTTAGCCCTTTGGGCCTTGTTCATAATCGTGAATTTTGGTGGTGGTGCATCCATAATTATCACCTAAGATCAATTTATGAGTTAGAAATTTTATTCTAAGGTTGATGTGTTGTCGTGTCTTTTCGTAATTCATGTCATCGTATACGCCGTAGATTAGTACTTTGGCATTACTTTAATTCATAGTCATCTGACAGGTGCTATTCATCAAATTTTATGTCTTTTTATTTTAGACATTTCTTTTGGCCGAATAGACCCTACCATTTAGTCTAGAGCGTCGAAGAAAGTCAGTTTAGGCTTTCCTAAAATTTAATTTGGACTTTTGTATGTAAAAGGGCAAAATGGACATTTATCATTTTACGTGTCATATTTTTTTCGTACTTCGTTTCGTAATTTGGACTCCATTATTGAGTCCGGGATGTCAAAGAAAGTCAATTTAGACCTTCCTTGGTTTTAAGTTGGCCTTTGAAGTACTAGGGGTAATTTGATCATTTTACCCCCTTACGTGTCTTTATGTTCGGGACCTCATCTCGAGTCGTGGACCTCACCATTGGACCCAGAAGGTCCGAGATAGTAAGATTATACTAATAACTTGTTAATTTTGGACAAGGGGTATTTTGGTCATTTACCCCTTTACGTATCTTTATTTTTTGGGCCCCGTCTCGTAAAACGGACCCTACCATTAGTCTCAAAATATCCAAAATAGTAAGGATACACTATTCATATGTTTAATTTGGACTTCTTTTGCTCTATTTATGACCTAGGGGCAAAATAGTAATTTAACTTTATTTATTAAATAATTAAATCTATTATTTAATTATTTAATTATTTTTCCAGGGGTGAAATTGAATAATTTTTCCATCAGTAGGGCCACAATAGAATTCCTTAAAACAGTTGGGGCCAATCCGTAAATAGAGGAAATCTTGGTTTATTTAATTTTCAATAAATCAGAAAACTCATTGGTGCGGTCCAAGTATAAGTGAACCGGTCTGGTCCATTCGTAAGCCAACCGGTTTATCCGGTTTTGTGCGTGTTGCTGACGTCATGATGACGTCAGCCCTAGCGTATTAGAATTTTAAAACAAGGATGAAACGCCGTCGTTCCATTTAATCGATGGCAAGCCCAGAGGCTGCCACGCGTCCGAGTTAACCCACCCGTTTTTAAACCGAGTGACGAGTTGACTCGTCATCTTCCCCACTTCGAACCCACTGTAACCCTAATTTTCGAATTCCATTCCTTCCATTTTCGTGCAGTTTGGATCCATGGATCCTCACTGTTTTAATTCCAAAACATTCCTAAGGTACAAACGACCAACTTGGCATTCATTTTGGAGTTCAAATCGAACCCATTTGCTCAGTTTCAACCTTGATAATCCGAACTGTAATTCGGTTGTAAATGGTCATTTCTAAGTTAAATCTCGTGAGACTTGTTCTGTTGTGATCCCCTCTTCATGGGGTTCAGTTTTTCATTCTTAAATATCAGTTTTGACGCGAGTTTAAAAGGTTGGTTGTAAAAACCTAAACCTGCAACTCATCGTATAGGGGACATTTCTTGTGATTTTTTATCGCGGTCTAGTGTTTTTAAAACACTCTTGGAGTGTAGTTGAGGTTCCAATAATCCAAACAAGGTTTTGTTCACATGATTTCAGACCTGCTTCTAGCAAGGTCCATCAATGGCGGTTTTCATGGGTTTGGTGTTTTTGGTGGTTTTTAAGACTCCATTTCATGCTTGATCATGTTTTAGACATATCTTAAACATCATACGTGCATATCAAACTTAAAACAGTTCCTATCATGCTCAAAATTCTAGAGAGAGAAAATGATAACTTTGAACATTTCTCACCTTTTTTGGCTACGGTTTTCTCTCTTTCTCTTTCTGGTTTTCCTCCTCTTCTTCTCCTTCAGTTCCTTAGTTCTTTTCTTACAAAACAAGCATGCAATGCATGCTTGTTTCTTTTAAAGAAGAGAGAACCGACTTCTCTCTCTCTCCCCTCTCTTTCTCTCTCTACAATCTGACTCCATAGCCCTACACTAGCCTTCACATCTCATCAATTTTACTTTTCTCCCATTAAATTTTGTTCTTCCCCATTTCTTACTTTATCATAAAGTTGTAACATATATATATATATAGTCACACACCAACACACATGGAGACATACACACACCTTCACCGACACACACACACACTCACTGCACTGTTCACTAGATATTTGTGTTAATATACCTTTATAATTTAAATAATATTTTAATTATTTATACATACATACTTATACATGTACATGTGTATATATATATATACATACACATATTTGGCTCTTATACACTCACATATAGATATTTATATAATAAATATATTTTATCTTAGGTACATGTATTTATAGTTATACATATACTCACTTTTATACACTTTATAACATACACACACAATACACCATAAAGTGTGTGTTTGTGTGTTCAAATTATTTAATTATAAATATTAATTAATGATTTCATATAAATACATAATTATTTACTTATTAAAATATTTATTCTCTTTGAGTGTAATTATTTTTACACTAATTTTCTTAAATCTCGAAATACGTGTCATATGACCCGGTATCCCAGGTCAGGATATTACATAAATAGAGACCAACTCAGACCAAGAATAGTATACCTCAAAATATATCAAACCATCATGATGATTAGTATACAGTAATGGGTATGCATACCGAGGCAAATAGTAGAATCTGTGATCTTAGGAAATTACGAGATTGGGAAGAAGCCTAAGTACGAATAGACCGAGCCAATAGAAGTAATATCAAATAGACCCGAGCTATCACAGTACACTATGTACAATAGTAGGCACGCAGTTTGAGATAAACAATACGGTTCACAATTGAGTAATATACGATATTGAGTATACGATAAGTAATTGCAAGTAACCCCAGTGCCCGAGAATTAGCCGTGCGAGGGACCCAACAGTACAGAGAATCATACACGTAGACCCGTATATGAATCAATGTACGTGCATAGTAGATCATGTATACACATGAATAAATATATATATATATATATATACACACACACATGCAATGTGTGATATGTATATATATGAATATATATGTATATATATAAAATATATATAAGTATATATATATATACGTATAAAGGTATATATATATATAAGGTATAAATTATATAAAGTATGTAATATGGTATATATGTATATTTTATATATATATATATATACAATGTACAAAATTAGTATATATATATATATATATATATATAAATCAGTGCATGTGTGTGTGAGATTTAGTGTCGGTAGCACACTATATGCTGCTAAGGGTGTTAGTGTGTGTTCCTATATTATATATATATATATATATCATATAAATATCAAGGAAGCAAATTAAGGCATGAGGTCAAGGAATCAGAAAATTAAAAAAAAAAAAAAAAAACTGAATTAGAAAAGAGAAAAGTCAAAAATAGGAGGAAGAGAGAGAAAGAAGAGAGAGAGAGAGAGAAAAAATGACTGCAAGTGCTTATATATATATATATGGGTGGTTTTGATAGAAAATTAGAAAAGAAGGAACAAAACAAAGAAGCTGAGAGTGGATTAAAGCTTGGGATTCAGAGGAATCAGAAGTAGAAAAAAAAATCAGAAGAAGAAGGAGGTACTGCTACTTAGGGAATCCGAAAAAGGTAAGAAATATGAATTTCTGTTGTTTTAAAATTTAAGCATGAAATTTATGTTTAAGTTAAGGGACTGATAGAGTATGAAATATAGAACAAATTGCAAAAAGAACCAGTTGAAATGATTTAGAAATGAAAGAAATATGGCTAGTTGCAGGTTATGATATATGAATCGGGTTTAGTGAATTTGGGTGTTAAACTTGGTTTAAAACATGAGGAATTAATCCTCTTTGGTATAGAAAGTGATTAGAAAAAGAAATAAGTCAAAATAGTGGGAGAAAATGTATGAAATAAAAGAAAACCAGTTGGCCGGAGTTATTGTTTTCCCTTTATTCGTGAAGTTAGGAAGGTCTAAATTGAAAAACAAGAATAGAAAGGAAAAAACCATGAAGTTTGGAAGAGAGTAGCATTGAAAATAGGTTAGAAAACTGATCAAAAAAGGTCGCCGGTGCCGGAGAAGATGCCGGAGACCCACCAGAGAAGAAGGCACTGTGTAAGGTCTTGGGTTTGGGTCAGTTCGGGTCGGGTCAGACCCGACCCACCCACACGTATGGATGTTCAAAACTACATCATTTTATTATGTTTTTAAAATTAAATTGGGAGTGTTTGGGCACAAGGATTGTAAAAGGAATTTGAATCTGATTGGGGATAAGGATAGCTTATCCTGATTTGATGGGTTATTCGCTATTTGGCTGCCCCTATTTAGAATAGTAAAATCTAAAATTTTGATTTGCCCCAAGAGCTTAGTGAAATTGTAATTTGACCCTAGACTTATGATAATTGTGAAAGGACCCAAGGAATAATTAATTAAATATTAATTTAATTAATTTTAAATAGTGAAAATTACTAAAATGTCTCTAAGACAAATGTGAGTCAAACAAACTCCGATTAAAGTAAACAAATAATGAGTTTTTATTATTTCGAGTATTCTGGACTCAACGGTAGAGCCCGATTGGTTAAAATAGGTCTCGAGAAGTAAGAACACGTAAAATTATAAAATGACCATTTTGCCCTTTTTAGTACGATGTCCGAGTTGAAATCCGCGAAAGCCTAAACCAACTTTGTTTAACGTTCCGTATTCAATAGTAGAGTCTATTTTATTAAATGAGATACTAATAGTAAAGAGACATAAAATTTGAGGAATAGCATAAATTATGTACATATAAACTGAGACGTATTTACTGAATCATAGGAGCATCAAAAAGGAAAGGAGAAGGCGGTCTGACCTTCTAGAAAGATACAGAAAGGGGTAAGTATATCTGATCTCTGCATGTGAGACTTTCAGCCATGTCAACAATTTTTCATATACTATCTATTGTATTCCATGCATGCCAGAATGTTATTGAATCCACATTTCGATATTGTTCTATCTTGTGGAGAGTGTTTATTGTATAACATATATCTCGATCATGATGTTGTATACTTGTGCATAGATTCCTTTTTGTATAATTGTACCTCAGGCTGAGAGGGCCAGCCAGTTATGTTCGTGGTAGACTCGTAACCTTAGCCTTCGAAAAGCTATAGTTATGTATGTTGCCAAGAACCAGTTATGATTCCACTATACTCTTCGTGGAAAGTAGCATGATCCTGATATATTATTAGTGCCAGATTTGTGCTCAGTCACAAACTCCATCTGATGCTTAGTACAACCTTCGAGTTAAAGTTCCACGGGAATAGCAACTACGTTGCTATGTGAGGCATGGAACGTAGAGTCACATTGTATACAGAGCAGATCGGACTTGAATACGAGCTGAAGGGGAATATCCGGGCCCAAGTTAGGTGCATCTCTTTTTGTTGATATCACTATCATTATTAATTATCATAACTTGATCATATTATTTTATTATGAATGATCATGAGATTACACAACTTTTTATTGAGTGCATATGATTATGCTTGAGACAGCTCATGATTATAGCAGCATGATTATTGTTATCAGACAGATTTTCATTGATTTATCATTTGAGCTTCCTACCATTTGATATTCATTGATGAGTTCTATATTTATTGACCAGCTATCGCATTTGCATTTATCCTAGTTCTTCTTAGATTATGCCTTCTATATTGACCTGTACACATGGCAGAGCAAAGGAGAATTACTTACTGAGTTTTCATAGCTCATATAGATACTACTTACATTTTTTAGGCACAGATATTGATAGCAAGCAATAGAGACTGCTAGATAGAGATGGACATTACTTTTTGAAGTTGTAAGTGTAATATGTAGTACAGTCTTGTAGTTCTCCCATGTCATCCACGTCTTGGAGATGTACAGTAGTGAAAGAAATTTTACAATCTGTATTTTGAGAACCAGATATATATTACATGCAATTTTTATATTTAAGTCTTCCGCTATGTATGTTTATGTTATGTTAATTGTTTCATGTTAGTAGCACTGATTGTATAGCAAGTTTTAGATGAGATCCAGTTCTGCAAAAGGGTCAGGCCGGGGTCGCGGTTCGAGATCCCCATAGGATCAGTTTCGGGTCGTGACAACATATACAATAGAGTGTCCATATATATTCATAGTACACATATAACTAAAGGTAAAGCATCAGGATAATAATAATTGTTACACCATAAAGATCAAATGACAAACATGCAATACCAACCAATCAGGATGTCATCATAGTCCTACTATAAGGAGACGCTACTTGTGTTTTTCATAATATGTGTTGGATATCCTATACACCAATGGTTTAACTCCCGATGACCACCCTGGCCCTTAATATTAAACTTTTATATCAATTCTTGAAGTTCTCTAAGGTTAAATATACATTAACCTATGTACCGAGTATCCGTTTGCTCAACCAAATATCAAAAAAGTGTTCCTAGGCCCCAAAGAACTTATAGAGGCCCTATCGCGATGTTTTTGTCATTTGAATGTTTTTAAAATCCATATGGGCATTTTTATAATCTTACCATACGAATTTCATGTCTACCGAGACACTATATCACAAAACGGACCTTGAAAGCGAATCTAGAATGTCTAAAAACCCTAAAAGTGCTTTCTTTGTATTTTATTAACTCTTTTAGATATATGTTCTATGCCTAGACGCATTATCATAATTATAAATATTTATGTGGGACCAATATCGTGTCCTAATTTGGTCAATCTAACATCATGTTTGGATTTTGGGCGTTCAAAAATCTTGAAAACACTTCTTCTTGATTTCCATTAGGTGTTTAATTGTTCAATCTACCACTAGGGGTGGAATCATCATTTTACTAATTAGGCTGGGACCATTACTGGGTCCCAATTTTTCAATTTGACATTATATTTGAATTTCGAGCATCCAAAAACTTTGGGCTAGCCATTTCCAGATTTTAATTAGCATTGGGATTGTTTAATTTATCATCAAGGGTATTTTCATCATTTAAAATATTTATGTGAGACTACATCAGATCCCCGAATGTCCAAACAGACCTTGCCATGGAGTCCGAAATGCCTAAAAATCTTAAGAATACCCCTTTTAAAATTTAATTTGCATTTAAATTTAAATTTTCTAAAGGAGTGGCATTTTCATAAATTTTTTCCAAGAATTGGTTCAACATTGAACTAGTTCTGGCCTTGAACCAGTTCAGACTTGAACTAGAACAAGAAGAACTGGTTTAACCTAACCCTCATGTCCAAACACCCTAGCCTAGAATTCAAATGGGCCAAACCTGACCTAGTCAAGGACCCATTGACTAACCTCGGTTAGCGTTGACCGTTAACTAGTTAACGTTGACTTATTAACCCAGTGGAGCCGGTCACAGTCTCCGGCGCCGATACACTAGAGTCCCATTTTATGATTTATTTTCACACTCTTATTCACTATTTTTTATCAAAACGCTATCTAGCTTAGATTGATGGTATTTAACACAAAATTTCAAGGCCAAAACAAGGGATTCTGATGAATCTGGATTTTCCTACGAAACTAGAACTTTGCAATTCTCCCTTATCTCAATAGCCATTTATTTTTGTTTTAGATTCCAATTTGGTCCCCCAAACCCTATATAATCTCTTATGACCCAGTTTACAGTTCAAAATAACTTCAAAACATGAAGGGGCAATGTTACCCGATTTGGAAGCCAAATTCTTGCGACCTCAATCCCAACCATTCCCTTACCATTTGTATGGCTTTTAAACCTCATTTCTTACCCACACTCCTTAAGTTCCATACGAAAATCACAATAATGGTCAAGCAATCACCATTTTTATAAAAGACGGGAGTAAGACACATGATCCCTAAATTGCTAAACTTTCTCTTATTCACATAGGAGAGAAATTTGCTTTTCCCGGGGAGGAAGAAAATTGGGAATTGTGCATTGCACATTCCTTTTCAAGATCTTTCAACTTGTCCTTTTTAACCCAAATTTGTTTCAATGAATCTTTGGAATTATAAGTGACATTTTTTACTTTGGTCCTGTCTACCATTGCTTGAGGACTGGGAATAGCTTATGGCTTCTCAAAACTAATCATGTTAATGATTTTTTGAGCCATGCTCCTAGATTTTTTAACACAAGTGTTCAATTGTTGTTTCATTGAAGCTAGCCTCATCTTGTATTTTTTTGGCACCATTTGGTGATATGTTTGTTCATTCCTAGAAAACTTACATTTCCTTCTAGAATGTCCATCAACCTTGCAATAAAAACAATGCAAATGGTTTGGTTGAAATAAAGGTTGAGGTTTGTCTTGCATCTTAGGTTGCCTCTTTTTTATTAGGACGAACAAATATCACCAGATTCAAGGTAGAAGAGTTAGTTTGTGAAGAAGATGATCACTTATTTTGATCCAAAAACTAATCATAGTCAAGGCCACTTTTGTCATTCTTAATTTTGATGGTATTAAGTATTTTCCCTAGCTTGTCTAACCTATCCTCAAGAGTGACTTTGACATCCTTGCCATGCTTAAGTTATATTTTTAGTGATTGAACTTTATCACTCAAACTCTTCTTTTAACTTTTATTTGACTCAAGTGAGGATTTTAGGCAGCTAACTTCCTCAATTAGAGAATTTCTCTCTTGTTCTAATGAATTGAGTTTACTAAGGAGAGTGACCTTGTCCTCCTCAAGTTGACTCATCAAGGCATGATCAACTTATAAAGCACTCTTCTCTTTTTCACTCAATTTGAGTTTGATAGCAAGTTTCATGTTAGACTTCTTAAGGTTGATTGATTCATTAAACAATTTTTTATAAGCAACCTCAATGTCTTCTTCTTCTTCACTCTCACTATCACTAGACTCAAGATTCTCATCTTCCTCTTGGTCATTATCACATTACAAGAAATAGGAGTATTAGCGGCGTTTACAAGCACTACTAATAATCCTAGAAATGCCACTAAAACGTTTTAGTAGTGTTCGTTTGTGCACTGCTAGAAATTCCGCTAATAGTAATGTTACAAATACTATTAGTGGCAGGCACAAGGAATTTTTGCTAATAGTCTACTAAAACGCCGCTAATAAGTGTCGCTAAAAAAAATAAATGGATTTAGGATGCGCCGCTAATAGTCCACTATTAGAGACATATAATATGTGTGGCTAATAGTGGACAATTAGCGGTACACATTGTGCACGGCTAATAATGAACTATTAGTGGATATAGTGTGCGCCACTAATAGTCCACTATTAGCGGTGCATCTTATATCTATTTCTTTTTTTAGCGATACTTGTCACATCCCGAACCCCACCCTACGCGGATGTCGAGGACGTGACTGCCAGTCAGTCGCGACGCAACCAACCAAAGGCAATTTCTGAACTTTTCGACGAATTGCACTCCAACTGTAGGGTCAGATGCAGCGGAATTTAATACTTTTTTCTTTGTGTCACGGGAATGCAACTCACTTATCCATCATAAGTATATGTATCACAGAGCAAAACTAAATCCAGTCAGTCAACAATTCTAATTTTAGAGCATATCTAAAATCAAGCATATAACAACAGAGCAGATCTAATATCTCTAGAGTACCATTAATTCCATGAGCCATGTCTATCTAGTATATATCTGTAACAACCTGAAAATTTTTTTTTTTTATAAAATCTTCAAGTTGTTAGTATTATTTTTTTTTTTATTATTATTATTATTATTATTATTAAAGAATGTGATGTGTGTATTGTATCTATACAATTTTGTGTATGCTACATGTGCATGTATATATATATATATGCATATTTAAAATTTGGAGAATACATGTATGTGTTTAATTGTGTATATATATATATATATATGTACATAACAGTGTGGAACAGTGTGTGTATGTGTGTGTAACCGTGTGTGTGTGTGTGTGTGTGACTTTGAGTGTTACACACTCAAAGAGGTATGGGTGGGGTTGTGTGTGTGAGTAGAATTCAGGGAGTGGGGGAGGTGCAGAATCAGCAGAGGGTGGTTGGTCTTGGGGAGAGAGAGAGAGAGAGAGAGAGAGAGATATAGAGAGGGAAAGTGAAGAGAAAAAGGAGGGTGTCTCGGGTGAGAAGAAAAGAGAAGGAAAGAAAGAGAAAGAAGAGAGAAACAGAGCTCTGAAGGAGAGCTCGGACCAAGAGGAACAGAAGGAGAAGGGAAGCAAACCAAAAGGGGGAGAAATCCGAAATTTTAGGTAAGTGGGTGTTTCAGTTTTGAATTTCAAAAGCATGATTCGTTTGATTTAGATTATAGGGTTTTATAAAGCATGATTTTAGCTTTCAAATGCAAAAAGAATGAGGAGAAATAGGTGAGAAACTAGGGAGAAAACCCTAGTTGCAGGTTTCGGCCATGGAGGGTGACCTTCATCATTTTATGTGTGAAGCTTCCTTTAAATGACCCTAAAATAAACCTATGAAGTGCAGAAAGAGAATGGGGAAAGAAAGAATGAAAAACAGTAGAAAAATATGCAAGAAATGAGAATTTTTCAGTTGGCCGGAGATTCGGCCATGAGCCTTTGAGCTCTATTTCGTGGAGATGGGGACGGTTTGAGGGGAAGTGGAGGTTGGATATGGAGCCTACACGAAAAACCCTAGAGAATAGCATTTAAAAAAGGGGGAAAACTCATCGGAGGCCGGTCGCCGGCGCCGGAGAAGGCGCCGGAACCCTACCGCTGCTTCGCCGGAGAATCGGGGAAGAAGGTAGGGGTGTCGGGTCGGATCTCGGGTCGGATCCGGGTCTGGTTCGGGCGGGTACGGGTTGCCCCTGCCACGTGTCAACCGTTGTTTTAAATTAAATGAATTTGAACCTTTTTAAAATTTTAAACCTTTAGATTTGAACCTTTTGAATTTGAACCTTAACCTGAACTTTCAGAAATTACGAATTGACCCCCAAACTATTAGAAATTACACTTTGACCCACCTGATTAAAATATTAATAAAATATTAATTAAATTAATTAATTAATTATTTAATTAAATTAATTTAATTAATTAAATATTCAAAAACATCCCGGAGTCCAAATGAGACAAGTCATAGGTGTATTTTGACTATCTCGACCATTCTGAGACCAATGGTGAGGTCCGTTTTACGAGACGGGGTCCCGAAAAATAAAAGACACGTAGCAACGTGTAAAATTACCAAAATACCCCTGACTTGAAACACTGTCAGACGAATTCCGAATTAGGTAAACAAATAGTGGAATTTTATTATCTCGAACATTCCGGACTCAACCGTGGAGTCCGATTTGTGAAAAGAGATCACGAAATGTAAGGACCCGTGTAAAGTGCAAAATGACTGTTTTGCCCTTTTTGACCCAGATGCCCAAATTGAATTCTACGAAAGCCTAAACTTATTTTCTTCAACGTCCCGGATTCAACAGTAGAGTTTAATTTAGCAAAGTAGAAGCTTATAAGATAAAGACGTAAAATTTGATGAATAGCATAATTCAAGTGACGATTAAACTGAGTTTCATGTTATGAATTTTAGGGACACGGAAAGGCAAAGAGAAGGTGACCTGACCTTCAGTGTTCTTACGGTGGTTTCACTTGACTACGAGTATACCTTTCTGGTTTGAGATCGATTACCAGGTACGATATATTGTGCTAAGTAAGAAATAGAATTGAGATTAGGAATGCTTGCTTTGCTGTGTAAATTGTTCACATGTTTGCCCGAGTGTTCACATGTTTACGTGCTATGTGCTATCTTGTTTAGTTGAATGACGATTATGAGTATATCGCATGTATTGACGTGGTGTGTGAATTATCTGCTTGAAGAACTGTCGATGTTATGAATTGTACACTTGAAAGCATATTTTATGTATGACTGAAATGTATCATTGGGATTGCATTATGATATGATGAGATTGGTGCATATTGGCATGGTGTGATTCCTTGGGCATGGCGTGGGTAAGCACTTGGTGCTTTGCATTATGAGGGTGCAGATCCTGTGGTGAAAAACCCAAAATCGGCCATTAGGTACTTGCGAGCCTGACGGATTCCGGACCGTGAAGCGAGACATAAGTGGCGGTACTCATGCCAGCGGAGAATGACCGTATCATGAGACATGGGTGGCATAGAGTCGCATGGGTGTGTCATGCATATTGCTCATATACTGTATACTGTCTATATACTGTCATCATGATATAGAATGCCATATAGAAATAACTGTACACTCGCACGTGTCACGACCTTAGTTTTGTTTCTTGCATTAGCATTATATTGTACCAGCATGTTGAGCTGACCCCTTTAGTGGGGCAAACATTTCAGATGATGTTCCAGCTGTGCGGGATATAGAGATGGTCTGATTGAGGATTATATTGGGCCCGATGGGCGCTTGTGATATTATGTAAGGGCATAAGCCCGAGACAGTATTTCATTTTGAATGTTGTGAACCAACGGACCAGACTTTATGTATGTATTAGAATTGTGTACGGAACGTATGAGAATGTCATTGTTATCTTTCATTTCGTTATTATTTTATTTCTTTATTTCTTTTTGTCTCGTTACTCACGCCTCGGGTTCGCTGGAATTCGGGGCGTGACAACGTGGTATCAGAGCTTAGGTTCGAATACCTAGAGACCGTGGGGTGTTGTTTAACACCATGAGACCCTAGAGAAATGAATGAGACTTAGTATGAACCTTTAGCAGCATGTGATAGGATCTTGTGTGCTATGTGGTTTTATATGTCCTGATGCATGACTTATTGTGATTACGTGCTGATTTATACTATGTTTGGAGGCATGACATGTATGATATGTGAAAAACTTGTTAAGTGTATATATCATGAGTTTCTACGTATACTACCCGTTAAAGTATAGGTTATTGATGAGAACTTGATTGAGACCACATTTAGATGCTTATATTGGAATGTGAAAAGTGATATTGAACTTCTCTCTTGGACTTGTAGATATGCCTCCCAGACGAGCTCCTACGGGAGCTGGACCGCCCAGACGGGGTAGGGGCAGGCCCAGAGGTACTACCCAGCCTAGAGGCGCCGCACAGCCTCGTCGTGGCAGACCTAGAGCTGCTGCCCCTATTCCCGATATAGTTGAGGAGGTCGTTGCCCCGGCTGACACACCAGAGCATAGTGCAGCTGAGGAGGACGTTGCTCCCGCCCCTGCCCCTATTCCTGCTCCCGCTCCAGCACAGGAGGTAGAGCAGATGATCGGCGCCAGAGATATGGCGACTCTTTTGCAGGAGTGTCTCCGCACCGTGATGGAGGCACGGACCACCGGCGGAGAGACCAGGGATACCTTCGTGATGAAGGTGTTCCAGAGGATGAGGCCACCCACCTTTGCCGGGCAGCCAGACCCACTGATTGCAGAGGAGTGGTTGAGACAGATTACCCGGATCTTGGATTCACAGGGGATCACTGAGCCCCATCTGAGGATCAGGTGTGCTACATTTCAGTTCACGGACCTGGCTAGTCAGTGGTGGGAGGTAGCTGCTGACAGACTGCATTGGTTTGGAGAGGGATGGGATGCATTTGTGGCCATGTTCAATGACCACTACTTCCCGATGTCTGCCAGAGTGGGGTTTAGGGAGGAGTTCGAGACACTTCTGCAGAGGGACATGACAGTGGCTCAGTACGAGTCACGGTTTACTGCTTTGGGGAGGTTCGCCCCACACATTATTGCACATGAGGATTTGAGGGTGTACAATTTCCTCAAGGGGTTGAAGACCTCTATCAGGGACAGACTGGCTGGGCATATTATAGAGACATACGAGGAGGCAGTGATCAGGGCCTCCAAGGTGGAGAGAGAGCTGGCTGATCTTAGAGGGATCAGAGAGACTAGAGCACAGGGCAGGGCACCCACAGTACAGACTTCCGCACCTGCCCCGACATATAGACAGCCGAAGAGGTACCGAGCCAGTACTTCTTCCTCACAGCCACAGGCCGGGCCCCTCCATTCTGTAGCTCCCCGTCCTGCCTTACCATCTACTTCTAGGGGAGGGGGATCCCAGCGACCTATCACATGTTATACCTGCGGGCAGCCTGGCCATAGGAGGGCCGACTGTCCCTTGAGGGGACCCAGCAGTGCACAGGGTGTCGGATCCAGTCAGGGGTCATTTCCACTACCTCTACCGGCACCGAGTCAGCGGGCCCCGCCGATTTGTTTCACTTGTCAGCAGCCTGGCCATGTTAGGGCCAACTGCCCTCAGGGGCAGACTTTGCAGAGTGCGCCGAGGTCACACTATTATCAGCATACACAGGTGCCTCTGCCACAGCCACAGTCAGTTCAGGGACTCCCAGCGCCCTATCATCAGCCTACACCCTCCGCGCAGAGCGTCAGAGCTCCAGCACCTAGGGGAGGAGGTCAGCAGACACAGAGAGGGGGAGGTAGACAGGGCCAGACCATACAGGGCCGAGTCTACGCAGTAGCCACCCCGGAGACCTCTGCTGCCGGACCGTCAGTAGTCCGAGGTACATTTCTCATATCCAGTTCATGGGCCAGTGTATTGATAGATTCAGGAGCATCACATTCATTCATTTCTACTGCACTTGCCATGTCATTGGGTCTGGATATAGCTTGGTTGGACCCCCCGTTGCATGTTGGTACGCCAGTTGGGGGTGTTGTAGCACTGACGAGGATCTGTAGAGATTGCTCGATAGAGATAGCTGATCGTATTCTCCACTTTGATCTTATTGTACTTGATATGTCTGGGTTTGATGTGATTCTGGGGATGGATTGGTTGTTCACCTATCGGGCGAGTATAGACTGTTACAGGGGGAGGGTGACTGTATGCACCCCGGAGGGAGATTGCTTTTATTTCACAGGGGATCGGGGGGATTTCTTGATTCCACCAGTACGTGATTCTAGGAGCTGGGGAGGCCACAGTTATATGTTGGCTAGTCTGATTGCGGGTGATTATGAGGCTACAGAGATTGTGTTACCCCCAGTCGTGGATGAGTTCCCCGACGTCTTTCCGAGTGACTTGACTTGTCTACCCCCTAGACGAGAGATCGAGTTCACTATAGAGCTCATTCCTGGTACTACACCTATTTCCATACCACCTTACCGCATGGCTCCAGCTGAGTTGAGAGAGCTGAGGGAGCAGTTGACTGATCTACAGCGGAAGGGGTTTATCCGTCCTAGCACTTCTCCGTGGGGTGCCTCGGCACTGTTCGCGAAGAAGAAGGACGGGACACTACGACTATGTGTAGATTACAGGAGGCTGAACCGGGTTACCATCAAGAATAAGTACCCGTTGCCGAGGATCGACGATTTATTTGATCAGCTGAGAGGTTCGAGATGCTTCTCGAAGATTGATCTTAGATCGGGTTACCACCAGTTGAGGGTCAGGGAGGGGGACATAGCGAAGACAGCCTTCCGCACTCGCTATGGTCACTATGAGTTTGTGGTCATGCCCTTTGGAGTGACGAATGCCCCAGCGGCATTCATGGACTTGATGCACCGCATTTTCAGTCCTTACCTAGATCAGTTCGTCGTGGTATTTGTAGATGACATCTTAGTGTATTCACCTGCTGAGGATGTACATGCCTATCATTTGAGGACTGTACTGCAGATTTTGAGAGAGCATCGGCTATTTGCCAAGTTCTCGAAGTGTGAGTTCTGGCTTCGAGAGGTACAGTTCTTGGGACATGTAGTATCTAGTGGAGGGGTATCTGTGGATCCCTCCAAGATTGAGGCTGTCATGAGCTGGGAGAGACCGAGCAGTGTATTTGAGATTCGGAGTTTTTTGGGGTTGGCCGGATACTACCGACGATTTGTGGAGGGTTTCTCCCGTCTTGCCGCGCCGATGACTCGTCTGACGCGCAAGGGCATCAGATTCTTATGGACAGATGACTGTGAGCAGTCTTTTCAGGAGCTGAAGAGGAGGTTGACTTCAGCGCCTGTTTTGATCATACCTGAGAGGGGAGTGGGCTATGCTGTGTACTGTGATGCTTCCCGAGAGGGATTAGGTTGTGTATTGATGCAGGATGGCAGAGTGGTAGCCTACGGTTCTCGCCAGTTGAAGAACCATGAGCGGAACTACCCCACACATGACTTGGAGTTAGCTGCCGTCATCTTTGCATTGAAGAGCTGGCGACACTACTTATACGGGGAGAGATTCGAGGTATTTTCTGACCACAAGAGCCTCAGGTATATCTTCACGCAGAAGGACCTGAACCTGAGGCAGAGGAGGTGGATGGAGTACATGGAGGATTATGATTTTGACCTTCAGTACCACCCAGGGAGGGCCAATGTGGTGGCTGATGCACTCAGCAGGAGGTCGAGGGGCACTATTGCCAGTATTGCCATCAGGGAGTGGGAGATGATGGGGGATATTGGCGAGTTTGATCTAGATATTGCTGAGTTTGAGGGACAGGCCACACTGTTCAGCTTATGTGCACAGCCCACCCTTTTGACTAGAGTGATAGAGGCACAGCTAGTAGATGTTGAGGCAGATCAGATCAGAGTACGGATTGCTAGTCCCGAGGGATTTGTGGGATGGACGGTGCATTCTGACCTTAGTCTGAGGTATTTGGGTAGAGTTTTTGTCCCAGAGTCTCTCAGGGCTGAGGTCCTTAGAGATTTTCACCACTCACGTCTGGCAGTGCACCCAGGGGGCACTAAGATGTATCACGATCTGCGCCGTCAGTACTGGTGGGCGGGGATGAAGAGAGATGTGGCGCAGTTCGTGTCGAGATGTCTCACGTGCCAGCAGGTGAAGGCTGAGCACCAGAGACCTGGGGGATTGTTGCAGCCATTGCCGGTGGCCGAGTGGAAGTGGGAGCACGTTACTATGGATTTCGTGATGGGTCTTCCTAAGTCGCCAAGGGGCCATGATGCAGTTTGGGTTATCGTGGACAGGCTGACGAAGTCTGCTCACTTCTTGCCTATCAGAGTGACTGATTCATCAGATACCCTCAGTAGGTTGTATATTCGAGAGATTGTACGACTACATGGGGTACCGGTATCCATTGTTTCAGATAGGGACCCACGTTTCACTGCCCGGTTTTGGCAGAGTCTCCAGACGGCCTTAGGGACACAGCTTCAGTTTAGTACTGCCTTCCACCCCCAGACCGATGGCCAGTCAGAGCGTACCATTCAGATCCTCGAGGACATGCTTAGGGCTTGTGTCATGGATTTCAGGGGTAGCTGGGAGGATCACCTCGCCTTGGTCGAGTTTGCCTACAACAACAGCTATCAGTCCAGTATAGAGATGGCACCATTTGAGGCGTTGTATGGTAGGCCGTGCCGCTCCCCGGTATGTTGGACTGAGGTGGGAGAGACAGCTGCCTTGGGGCCCGATATAGTCCGTGAGACCACGGACAAGATACAGGTGATCAGGCAGCGTCTATTGACAGCTCAGAGCCGCTAGAGGAGCTATGCGGATAGGAGGCGGCGGCCCTTGGCATTTGAGGTGGGGGACCATGTGTTCCTCAAGGTATCTCCCAGACGGGGCTTGAGGAGATTTGGACGTGGTGGGAAGCTGTCGCCACGATTTATTGGCCCCTTTGAGATTCTGGGGAGAGTGGGTGAGGTAGCTTATAAGCTAGCCTTACCACCACAGCTATCTGGGGTTCACGACGTTTTTCATGTATCGATGCTGAGGAAGTACCATCCCGACCCCTCACATGTACTTGATTGGGTAGATCTTCAGCTAGAGGGGGACGCTTCCTATGACCAGAGACCCGTAGAGATATTGGACTCGAGGGACCAGGTTTTGCGAGGCAGAACCATCCCTTTGGTCAAGGTTCGTTGGAACCATCATGGGGTCGAGGAGGCTACTTGGGAGCGTGAGGCCGAGGTCCGTGCTAGATACCTCGAGTTATTTGATTAGTGATGTATTTTCTTTCGTTTTAGTTATTTTAAATTTCGGGACGAAATTTCTGTAAGGAGGGAAGGATGTAACAACCTGAAAATTTTTTTTTTTTATAAAATCTTCAAGTTGTTAGTATTATTTTTTTATTATTATTATTATTATTATTATTAAAGAATGTGATGTGTGTATTGTATCTATACAATTTTGTGTATGCTACATGTGCATGTATATATATATATATGCATATTTAAAATTTGGAGAATACATGTATGTGTTTAATTGTGTATATATATATATATATATGTACATAACAGTGTGGAACAGTGTGTGTATGTGTGTGTAACCGTGTGTGTGTGTGTGTGTGTGACTTTGAGTGTTACACACTCAAAGAGGTATGGGTGGGGTTGTGTGTGTGAGTAGAATTCAGGGAGTGGGGGAGGTGCAGAATCAGCAGAGGGTGGTTGGTCTTGGGGAGAGAGAGAGAGAGAGAGAGAGAGAGATATAGAGAGGTTAAGTGAAGAGAAAAAGGAGGGTGTCTCGGGTGAGAAGAAAAGAGAAGGAAAGAAAGAGAAAGAAGAGAGAAACAGAGCTCTGAAGGAGAGCTCGGACCAAGAGGAACAGAAGGAGAAGGGAAGCAAACCAAAAGGGGGAGAAATCCGAAATTTTAGGTAAGTGGGTGTTTCAGTTTTGAATTTCAAAAGCATGATTCGTTTGATTTAGATTATAGGGTTTTATAAAGCATGATTTTAGCTTTCAAATGCAAAAAGAATGAGGAGAAATAGGTGAGAAACTAGGGAGAAAACCCTAGTTGCAGGTTTCAGCCATGGAGGGTGACCTTCATCATTTTATGTGTGAAGCTTCCTTTAAATGACCCTAAAATAAACCTATGAAGTGCAGAAAGAGAATGGGGAAAGAAAGAATGAAAAACAGTAGAAAAATATGCAAGAAATGAGAATTTTTCAGTTGGCCGGAGATTCGGCCATGAGCCTTTGAGCTCTATTTCGTGGAGATGGGGACGGTTTGAGGGGAAGTGGAGGTTGGATATGGAGCCTACACGAAAAACCCTAGAGAATAGCATTTAAAAAAGGGGGAAAACTCATCGGAGGCCGGTCGCCGGCGCCGGAGAAGGCGCCGGAACCCTACCGCTGCTTCGCCGGAGAATCGGGGAAGAAGGTAGGGGTGTCGGGTCGGATCTCGGGTCGGATCCGGGTCTGGTTCGGGCGGGTACGGGTTGCCCCTGCCACGTGTCAACCGTTGTTTTAAATTAAATGAATTTGAACCTTTTTAAAATTTTAAACCTTTAGATTTGAACCTTTTGAATTTGAACCTTAACCTGAACTTTCAGAAATTACGAATTGACCCCCAAACTATTAGAAATTACACTTTGACCCACCTGATTAAAATATTAATAAAATATTAATTAAATTAATTAATTAATTATTTAATTAAATTAATTTAATTAATTAAATATTCAAAAACATCCCGGAGTCCAAATGAGACAAGTCATAGGTGTATTTTGACTATCTCGACCATTCTGAGACCAATGGTGAGGTCCGTTTTACGAGACGGGGTCCCGAAAAATAAAAGACACGTAGCAACGTGTAAAATTACCAAAATACCCCTGACTTGAAACACTGTCAGACGAATTCCGAATTAGGTAAACAAATAGTGGAATTTTATTATCTCGAACATTCCGGACTCAACCGTGGAGTCCGATTTGTGAAAAGAGATCACGAAATGTAAGGACCCGTGTAAAGTGCAAAATGACTGTTTTGCCCTTTTTGACCCAGATGCCCAAATTGAATTCTACGAAAGCCTAAACTTATTTTCTTCAACGTCCCGGATTCAACAGTAGAGTTTAATTTAGCAAAGTAGAAGCTTATAAGATAAAGACGTAAAATTTGATGAATAGCATAATTCAAGTGACGATTAAACTGAGTTTCATGTTATGAATTTTAGGGACACGGAAAGGCAAAGAGAAGGTGACCTGACCTTCAGTGTTCTTACGGTGGTTTCACTTGACTACGAGTATACCTTTCTGGTTTGAGATCGATTACCAGGTACGATATATTGTGCTAAGTAAGAAATAGAATTGAGATTAGGAATGCTTGCTTTGCTGTGTAAATTGTTCACATGTTTGCCCGAGTGTTCACATGTTTACGTGCTATGTGCTATCTTGTTTAGTTGAATGACGATTATGAGTATATCGCATGTATTGACGTGGTGTGTGAATTATCTGCTTGAAGAACTGTCGATGTTATGAATTGTACACTTGAAAGCATATTTTATGTATGACTGAAATGTATCATTGGGATTGCATTATGATATGATGAGATTGGTGCATATTGGCATGGTGTGATTCCTTGGGCATGGCGTGGGTAAGCACTTGGTGCTTTGCATTATGAGGGTGCAGATCCTGTGGTGAAAAACCCAAAATCGGCTATTAGGTACTTGCGAGCCTGACGGATTCCGGACCGTGAAGCGAGACATAAGTGGCGGTACTCATGCCAGCGGAGAATGACCGTATCATGAGACATGGGTGGCATAGAGTCGCATGGGTGTGTCATGCATATTGCTCATATACTGTATACTGTCTATATACTGTCATCATGATATAGAATGCCATATAGAAATAACTGTACACTCGCACGTGTCACGACCTTAGTTTTGTTTCTTGCATTAGCATTATATTGTACCAGCATGTTGAGCTGACCCCTTTAGTGGGGCAAACATTTCAGATGATGTTCCAGCTGTGCGGGATATAGAGATGGTCTGATTGAGGATTATATTGGGCCCGATGGGCGCTTGTGATATTATGTAAGGGCATAAGCCCGAGACAGTATTTCATTTTGAATGTTGTGAACCAACGGACCAGACTTTATGTATGTATTAGAATTGTGTACGGAACGTATGAGAATGTCATTGTTATCTTTCATTTCGTTATTATTTTATTTCTTTATTTCTTTTTGTCTCGTTACTCACGCCTCGGGTTCGCTGGAATTCGGGGCGTGACAATATCAGTCAAGTCAGTCATAACATACCACTCACCGGAATAACCAGGTTCAATCCACCATAAACCAGTCTCTACAATTCAGTGCCGTCAGATCCTTACTTGCGATGCCACTTGGCCTATTCACGTCATGTCATAGTACCTTCTAATCCAATGGAGGTAATTCCTGAAAAATGTCAGAATAATGGGGTGAGCTTAAATAAGCCCAGTGAGTAACACAGATTCCCTATCATGGGTTTCAAAACCAGTTTTGT
Source organism: Nyssa sinensis (assembly GCA_008638375.1). NCBI lineage: Eukaryota > Viridiplantae > Streptophyta > Magnoliopsida > Cornales > Nyssaceae > Nyssa > Nyssa sinensis. The sequence continues at coordinate 18,032,713 of CM018043.1, forward strand.
GCTTCCAAGGCACATGGATAATTTAGTCATTTCAAAATAACTATTTTTATAAATCCATTTCATAAGCAGTCTAGTACAATAAAACAGAATCGAACAGACAATACAAACGGATCGGAACATGACATAACCAATCGGTCAGAACAATAACTATTGCTAATCTATCGGTCAAGACACAGACTCTTCATTAACGGAACGAATCATAACGGAACTGGACCATATATCAATCAAGACAGACAGATCATCAACGGACGGAACATGTCGGAACCGGACGGAACATATCAATCGAGGTAGACATAACATTAACGGACAGAATATAACGGAATCGGACGGTAACAATACATCAGTCAAGCAAAGGCATATCGCGAACGGATAAAATTATAACGGAACTAAACGGAAACAATACACTAATCAAGACACAAGCAATCATGAACAGGACACAACATAACAGAACTGGGTAGAAACAATATAACAATCAAGTCAGGGACACATCACTGTCGGAACTAATCATAACTGGACTGAAGAATATTTCAATCAAGACAGACGTATCATCAACGGACAATACACAACGGAACTGGACCATATATCAATCAAGACAGACAGATCATCAACGGACGGAATATAACGGAATCGAACGGAAACAATACATCAGTCAAAACAAAGACATATCATTAACGGATAGATCATAACGGAACTGGACCATATATCAATCAAGACGGACTTAACATCATTAACGGACGGAACATGTCAGAACCGGACGGAACATATCAATCGAGGCAGACATATCATTAACGGACAGCACATAACCGAACTGAACGGAATTCCTAATTCGAAGGACACAAGCACATCACGTGGAATGTGGTACAAAGGGCGTACATTAAGTACATACATTTAAACAATATAGTATTTAGACAGTATACTATACAAAGCGGTACGATACAACAAAAATGTTGTTCTTTGCCTATATCACATGGTTTATTTAATCGTTTCAGAAATAATGGTTCAATATATCCATTTTATCTCAACAGTTCAAAATGGGCAAAACAGTACGGAACGCTAGCACAGGGATCAGGAATATAGTCAATTATTTAAAAAGACTAAAACCATGTCATAAGTGATATAGTACGGAAAACATGCATTTAAATAATTGCACTTAAATAATTGCATTCAAAACAGATCAGTAAATCAAGGGACAGTATCAAAACAGTGTCAGAAGTTACTCACAAACTTTACGCTTATTTCCTTGCATAAATAATCCGATAACCTCCAGGTACGCCAGGCATCTCCATGTATATCCTGAATAATAGCCATCAATCACAGACAGATCAGAACTCATCCATTCAGGTCTCATTCGTCATCTTAGGTATCTATCGGATTACCTAAGATAGCCTAGTAGCCTATCGCCCTTCCATCGGGTCTCACCTGAGGCTATTTCATTCTTTAATTAGGCTTAGCAATTATTAGGATTATATCCTAAGTCATTTAGACTTCAGTTGTTATCAGTCAGGCATTCATTCAACCTTAGGGGCAAAATGGTAATTTTACCATTTTTGTCCCGGACCCTGTCGTGGTCTTCGGAATAGTCTTTATATCTTAAGTACAAAGTTTTACGTCCTTTGGACTCCAATCGATATCAGTTAGGTTCTCATTTTAACCATAGGGGCAAAATGGTAATTTTGCCATTCTTATCCTGGACCCTGTTATGGTCCTCAGATTATCCCATATATCGTATATATGAAGTTTTAAGTCTTTTAGACTTTAATCGGTATCAGTTGGGTACTTATTTAGTCCTAGGGGCAAAATGGTAATTTTGTCATTTTTGCCCCGGACCCTATCATGGTCCTCAGAACGTCCCATATATCTCATGTATAAATTTGTAAGTCCCTTGGACTTCATTTGGTATCTGCTTTAGATCGTCAGGACACATCGGTCATTTCTCGTTTTATGCGTTGACTGTCTCAAAGTCTTATTTAGCCCTTCAGTGTTCATAATTATCCCTATGATAATTTATCATATCAGTTTGACCTTTATTTGACCTCTACTTTGCACTTACAGTGCTCAGGGGTATTTTGGTCATTTTAGGTTTTGTAAGATTCTGACCCCGGTTCGTCATTTATTCGGGTATACAGTTTCACCAGTGTCTGGGCTCCTACCGGTATCAGTTTCGTCCCAATCGGACTTTGTTTAGGTCTCGTACGGTATCAGGGGTAATTTGGTAATTTCATGTGTCGTATTTTTCGACGCGTCAGTTCATAAAATGGACCTCACCATTGGGTCTAGAGCGTCCAACATAGTGAAATTGGACTGTCTGTTATGTTTAATCGGCCCTGGGTATCATTAAGGGCAATTCAGTCATTTACACTTTATGTGTCTGTATTTTTCGGGACCTCAGTTCATTAAACGGACCTCACCGTTGAGTCCAGAATGCCCGAGATAGTCAAAATAGGCTATCTGATATTTTTATTTGGGTCTGGGTGCCATCAAGGGCAGTACAGTAATTTATCACTTACAGGTCTGTATTTTTCGGTACTATATTTCCCAATTTGGACTGTACCATTGAGTCCAGAATATTTGAAATAGTGAAAATACACTATTTATTTAACTTATTTGGACTCCGTTTGACATATTTAATGTCCAGGGGTAAAATTATAATTTTACCTATTTAATAAAATAATAAAATAATTATTTTATTATTTAATTAATTTATTCAGGGCTCAAATGTATAAATTTTCAAAAGTCTGGGCCACTGTGTAATTCTTTAAAACAGTGGGGACAAATCCGTAATTTTCAGAAATCATTTGGGGTTAAAACATAATTTCATAATTTAGGGGTTCAAACCCAAGGGTTCAAGGGTTCATCAGTTGAACCGGTCCAAAACCATCAAGAACCAACCGGTTCAGTTCCTTCAGAAAACCGGAATTAAATATTCCAATTAACCTCAATTTGCCTTTAATCCTCGGATAGCTTATCCCCAAAACCTGATTTTAATTTATTAGTTCCGCATCCAAACAGACAGAATTTGATTTAAAACAAATCAGGTAAGCCAAACGGTGCCGTTCCATTAAAACGGTGGCACGCCCGTAGACTGACACGTGTCTGGGTTGACACGCGAGTCGACCGAGTCGACTCTGTCTTCCCCATCGTGCAGGGTATTGTTGCCCTAGTTGCAGTCCCGTTTTTTCTCCAATTTCGTGGAGTTTCAAGTAGGGTTTCCAACTGATTTTTATTCCAAAATGTTTCTGGATGTGAAGCCATCATTTTGGCATCGGTATTGGGCTTCGAATCAAGTCAAAATGCTTGATCTAGGTGGGGAACAACCGGACCTGCAACTCGGTTGCAAATCCTTATTTCTCAACCAAATGTTGTGAGGTTTGTTTTAAAATGATCCTTGAGTCATGTGGTTTCAAGTCCCATTATCAAAATCTAGTTTAGGAGTCGATTTCAGATTTTAGCTTCCACGGCCGAAAAGAATAATTCCAGATTTGAGGGTCTTCTAGTGTGATTTTGGGTCGCGTAAGGCGATATTTTAAACCCCCTTCGTGTCTAGATTAGTTCTAGACCATTGAAAATCAGTTCGGTTGAGGTCATTTCAGACCTGCTACAGGGAAGCTTCATCCATGGCGGTTGGGTCTCGGTTTTATGTTTTCTACCCTATTCGACCCTCCCAATTTATTTAGGGCAATTCTAGAGTCTCACAGGAGCATATATATATGGTTTGCATGGACCAAAATTATCAGAAACAGTGTGAAGATCTAAATAGAAATTTTTGCAGTTTTTTGTGTTTACCTCCTAGTCGACCCATGTCCTCCAAGCAAGCTTGGTGGTGACCCTTGGCACCTCAGAGTCTCTCAACCAGTCGTGCCTCAGTGCCTCAGTCCTCCTTTGGTGCATCACATTAAGGACACATCATCCTTCACATGCACACACCCACTTGCATACACATGTAAGCCATGGACACACACGTACATGCAGCCCTTTCTCTCTCTCTCCCTTGGTCTCTCACCCCCCAACAGATCTGTTTTCTCCTCTTTTTCTAGCAAATATCAGTCTTTTGTATGTAATATATACATATATATCTATATATATAATATCACACATACCTATACATATACATCTCTAGATGTATACATCAGAGAATCAGTGGGACCCTAGGGCTGAGGTGGGCTGATGCAAACCAATCATATGGGGTTTGCATGTGCTCTCATTGGTCCAATTTGAGGTGGGGCTTGGTTAATTCAGGGATATATACAATTAAGTTGTATATAAATGCACAAAGGTGCTGGATGGCCACTTGGTTAAGTTTTTGGGTGAGATTCATTCCTTCCATAGGTCAAGGGTTCAATTCCCCTTGACCACCAATTTGGCCATTTTTCACCATTTTGGGCTAAGGCCCTGTTTGGCTGCGCATTAATTCAGTTTCTGATGTTTGCCTCATAACTTTCATTCTGTAACTCCTTTTTCGGTGCGGTTTCTTCCGGTCAGTTTCTATTTCAGTTATCTACAGTGTCAGAGGTTCCGTGTCATTTATTAGTCATTCGGGATTTTCGGGATTAACTAATTCGAATTCCGTCAGTGTTAAATTGACATTATTTCACCTAATTAATGGATAATTAGGTTCGGGTATTATACCCTATTCTCGGACATGTTTAATCATTCTATTGGTCTAGTGTGACCACCAGGAGATTAAGGTTAATTTCCTTAATTATTCCCTAAGCCGGTACTAATTAATAATTAATTATTTAATTATTAATTATACAGAGTCGGGGTGTTACAATACTTATTAGCGACGTTCACAAACTAGGCTTTTGAATTGTGCTCCATAAGTTTTAGCATATATATTTTATTAGTTTAGAGGTGTGTGAGCTAGTTTGGTGGTGGTTTGACTGTTTTCGAGCATTTTGGGGGGTCAAAGGGCCAAAAATGGTCGTTTTGACACATAAGTCCTTTTTTGCATAAATTGCAAACCAGACATCCGAATTGTGGTTTGTAAGTTCGATCATGTGTATTTTATTATTTTGGAAGTTTGTGAGCTGGTTTGGTGGTGGTTTGATCATTTTCAGACATTTTGGACTGTCAAAGGCCGAAAAGGGGTCGTTTTGGCATTTAAGTCCTTTTTTTTGCATTAGTTGCAAACCGGGCAACCGAATTGTGTTCCATGAGTTTGATCATGTTTATTTTATTATTTTAGAGGTGTGTGAGCTATTTTGGTGGTAGTTTGACCTTTTTCGAGCATTTTGGGTGGTTAAAGGACCAAAATGGGCCATTTTGGACACTTAAGTCCCTTTTTTGGCATAAGTTGTAAACCGGGAATCTGAATAGTGTTTCATAAGTTTTAGCATGTTTAATTTACTATTTTATAGGTATATGAGTTGGTTTGGTGGTGTTTTAACTATTTTCGGGTATTTTGTGTGGCCAAATGGCCAAAAGGGGTCATTTTAGGCACTTAAGTCCCTCCTTTTTGTATAAGTTGCAAACCAGAAATCCGAATTGTGTTCCATAAGTTTGAGCACATGTATTTTATTATTTTTGAGATGTGTAAGTTTTTTTGGTGGTGGTTTGACCATTTTCAAAAAGTCTGGGGGGTTAAAGGGTTAAAATGGGTCGTTTTGGCACTTAAGTCCCTTTTGTTTTGCCTAAGTTGCAAACCGGACATCCGAATTGTGTTTCATAAGTTTTACCATGTGTAATTTATTATTTTAGAGTTGTGTAAGCTGGTTTGGTGGTGGTTTGAATATTTCAGACATTTTGGGTAGTCAAAGGGCCAAAAAGGGGCATTTTGGCACTTAAGTCCCTTATTTTTGCATAAGTTGCAAACCGGGAATCTAAATTGTGTTCCAAAAGTTTGATCATGATTATTTTATTATTTTAGAGGTTTTTGATCCATTTTGGCTGTTTTTTGATCATTTTTGGGCATTTTGGGCAGTCAAAGGACCAAAAGGGGTCGTTTTGGCACTTAAGTACCTTTTTATTTGTATAAGTTGCAAATCAAGCTTCCAAATTTTTTTGCGTAAGTTTGAGCACATTTATACTATTATTTTATAGGTGTTTGAGCTGGTCATGGTGGTTTTACCATTTTCGGGCATTTTGGTCGATCAAAGGGCTAAAAGGGGTTGTTTTGGCACTTAAGTCCCTTTTTTTTTCATAAGTTGCAAACCGAGCATCTAAATTATATTCTGTAAGTTTGAGCATGGATATTTTATTATTTTAGAGGTTTGTGAGCTATTTTGGTGATGGTTTGACCATTTTCGAGCATTTTGGGCTGCCAAATGGGCTATTTTGACACTTAAGTCCCTTTTTTTGCATATTTTGCAAATCGAGCATCCGAATTATGTTTTGTAAGTTTGAGCATGTGTATTTTATTAGCCATATGGTTTGTGAACTAGATATGCAAAATTATATAGTTCTAAACATTGATGCGGCTTTGAAACTTACCAAGATTGAAAAGGGCCGCCCTATTGCCGTAATAGTGTCTGCACAATGTCTTCAAGATGGGACAACCTCTGCTCCAACTCAGTGTTACAATGCTATGATTCCTTGGCCCTCTATGTGGTAGCCTAGAATCTCGCATCATTGTCCACTAAAGATGATGTCGGCGTTGGTTGAACACTAACCCCTAGGCCCTGGACTCATCCACGCCTCAGGCCTAAAACGACCTCGCGTATCTGGTCATCGGTCATCAGGGTTTCTCTCTCAAGGGTCGACTACGCACGTCTGTCCAGCATCTCCTCCTAAAAAATGATAAATGTTATGTTATCTATATTACAGATATTTATAAAATTTAAATTTAGTAATAGTGGTATGTATAGGTAATAACTCACATATAATCGCTATGACTCTAGGTCCACCCAACCCTTCTTGGGGCTGAAGTGCGTCATGTGCCAAAGATCAATGGGGCTAGGTAACGCAACAGTATACGGGTCACGCTGCAACAATAATAACACTATTAAGCTAAGAATATGAATTTTAGTATTTCTAATATTAAACAATAGACAGACCTATAATTGCCATATTGTGCATGTGGTGTACAAATGAATGTGAACCACCATAGTGATTCACCTTCTGCTTACTCCTACTTTCCACATTTCTTGCACTAACCACATGTACGTTAAAAATGACAATGTTAATATATACATATGTATAATAAATTATCTTAAACTATTAATTGTGCAATTTGATTGCCATGAATTCTTCTATGTGTCGCCGGTCACACATGACAACGCAGTCCTCATGGGACACCCTTCTGGAGGGTTTACTGTGGGGCTCTCTAATTGCATCTACCTCCATCCTAAAATGAACGTGCAGATTGTGACGGTAATCCCTGAAGCACACCCCCAGGTACCCATCCACTGCCTTTTGCACATACGGTAAATGTAGGTCAATATCAAATTTCTCCTACAAAATCATTTTGCATTAAGATAGAGATGATATCTATTACATATGTCAATAATAAATAAAATAAAATAATAAAATACATACTAATATGTGGTCGTGGAGCTCTTATCTCTGCTCTTCAGTGACATCATCCCAAGTGGCGACATGAAGTGGCGCACGAAGTTGATAAATGATGCCGATCTCAGTGGCAAAGTCATGCACCCACCCACCAACAGGCTTGGTCATACACTTGGGGATCTTAATGTGAGTGCATGCACCCTCAGATGCATTCATGTGTCGCTATAATCTGGTGTCCTTCAACCTACTGTGCCCATGTCTAGGCATGGAGGTCAAAGCTTTTTGAAGAATCATCATAGAAATAATTAGTCCAAGAATATATAAATATGAATTAAAAATTAATAACATACTTGTAGTAGTAACAATAGCAGTAGTAGTACCATCAATAGTAGTTAGAGCAAGAGCTATAGCCGGAGTAGGTTCAACTGAGCCTGTTGAGGAAAAGCTAGTACCTGTCGCAGCAACAAGGGTCAGTGGGTTTGACCCTAGGGTGGTGGGTAGTCAGTGTTGTGCACTAGGACCTGCCATATCTATAATTACAAAAATAGTTGAAAATACATCAAAAATTAACTAAATTAATTGATATCCTAAATTACACATGTAATACCTAGGACAATTATTTGTCAAAGTCTATATCATCATTTGTTCCAGCAGTTTCTTTATTATCAGGACAATACTCCAATAATGTGTCATCATTAAAATCACTTTCATCGTCATTCGTCATCATCATTGATGAATGTTGCGTCCCTTGGATCTAAATGTACGGTATTTTAGAAAGCAATAGCCACGACATGATCAGGTTCTACATTAGTCCTATCGAACTGGTTTGGCATTGCATGCACTTGATCATGCTGGACATGTCACATCCCGAACCCCACCCTACGTGGATGTCGAGGACGTGACTGCCAGTCGGTCGTAACGCGACCAACCAAAGGCCAATTCTGAACTTTCCGACGAATTGCACTCCAACTGTAGGGTCAGATGCAGCGGAATTTAAAACTTTTTCTTCGTGTCACGGGAATGCAACTCACTTATCCATTTTAAGTATATGTATCACAGAGCAAGACTAAATCCAGTCAGTCAACAATTCTAATCTCAGAGTATATCTAAAATCAAGCATATAACAACAGAGCAGATCTAATATCTCTAGAGTACCATTAGTTCCATGAGCCATGTCTATCTAGTATATATCAGTCAAGTCAGTCATAACATACCACTCACCGGAATAACCAGGTTCAGTCCACAATAAACCAGTCTCTACAATTCAGTGCCGTCAGATCCTTACTTGCGATGCCACTTAGCCTATTCACGTCATGTCATAGTATCTTCTAATCCAATGGAGGTAATTCCTGAAAAATGTCAGAATAATGGGGTGAGCTTAAATAAGCCCAGTGAGTAACACAGATTCCCTATCATGAGTTCAAAACCAGTTTTGTGCTTCCAAGGCACATGGATAATTTAGTCATTTCAAACATAACTATTTTTATAAATCCATTTCATAAGCAGTCTAGTACAATAAAACAGAATCGAACAGATAATACAAACGGATCGGGACATGACATAACCAATCGGTCAAAACAATTGTAATATCCCGACCCGGGATACCGGGTCACATGACACGTACTACGAGGGAAGAAAATCATATATATGTAATTAATTGATTATTACATTAATTAATTAATTATAAGACTTGATATATATATATATATGGATTAATTAAATGTATGTAAATGTATATATATATATATATTAAATAAATGAAATATGAAAAAGATGAAAAGTGAAGAGGTGAACAATGTGAGTATGTGTGTGTGTGTCGGCAAAGGTGTGTGTGTGTGTGTCTTGTATATATATGTGTATATGTATATATATGTATATAATATGTATAAATATCTATGGGAAATTAATGCAAAGTAGGAAAGAGAGAAGGCTGAAATTATGAGATGGGAAGTCTATGTAGGGCTAGAATTCAGAATGTAGAGAGAGAGAAAGATAGCTGTAGAGAGAGAGAGAGAGGTGGGAGGAGTGAGAAGAGTCGGTCACTTCTCTATAAAGGCCGAGCATGCAAATCATGCTTTCTTCTTGCTAAAGAAACCAAAAGAACAAGAACTGAAGAGAAGAGAAGAAGGATTAAAGTAAGAAAGAGGAGGAAAACCAACCAAAAAGGTGAGAATATTCAAAACTGTCAAAATTCCCTTTCTAGAATTTCTCTACATATGAACTGATTTAAAGCTTTCATTTTGTATATATGATGTTTAGAACACGTCTAAACCTTAACAAGCATGAAAATATAGCTTAAAAACACCTAAGATTGCATGACCCATAAGCCACGGCCATGGATGGACCTTGCTTAAGCAGGTCTAATCGAAGGGAAACCAAACTTGGTTTGGTGTATAGGGACCTCTTTTAGACCACATAAACATATTAAAAACGTGTGACCGCGACCAAAAAGCATGAACAAAGACCCTCAAATGTTAAGTTGCAGGTTTCGGGTCTACACCCCAAACCTCTAAACTCATGATTTAAGCCGTTTATTTAAATGAAAAATTGATCTCCATGAAGAGGGGATCACAACAAGCCAAACCTCATAACAAATGGTCAAGAAACGAGTGTGAACCGAGGCTATTACAGGTTCAGCTATCATGTCCAAAACCGAGCATGTGAAGGAGTTTTAAAGCTCAAAATCAATGCCAATCGATTTGTATGAACCTTAGGGATAAATTGGGACAAAAACAGTCGAGCTTGGAAGAGTAAAACGTCACGAAATAGGAGAAAAAGGAAATCGGGAATTAGGGTTTTTCAGTCGGTCGCTCGGGGAAGACGACCGAGTCGACTCGTGCACCGTTTAAAACGGTGGGTGGACTCGGGACAGGTGGCAGCCTTGGGGCTTGCCACCGAGTTATTGGAACGGCGCCGTTTAGGGGCGTATAAGGTTATATATAAACCGTGTTGTAAAAAAAATAAGAGAAAGGAAGCAAATCGTGGCTAAGGGGTTTCGATCCCTAACCCTCGCGCGTGGGAAGTCTTCTCCTTTCCACTCGGCCACGCGCTCACATGTGTCCATTTATAAACACGATATATATATATATATTATAATGTATATATTACGGAAATTAAAAAGGTGCAGCCGCACCTGGTGGGACTCGATCCTGTGATGTATGGGGAGGGAGATGGCACGCTGGCCAGCGTGCCATCCTATTCAACCTATTCTCTTTTCCCCATTAATAATATATATATTACATGTTATAATTAATTTAATTAAAATTGATTAATTAAATTAATTACTCCGAAATGGCCCGTTGTCCAAAAATTACAAGTTATATATGTAACCTTACTATCTTGGACCCCCTAAACCCATTGGTGAGGTCCACAACATGAGATGAGGTCCCGAAAAATTTAAGACCCCTAGAAAATGTCAAAATGACCAAAATGCCCTTACCCCATAAACAAGTCAAACAAAGTCCAAATTTAATAAGTGAATAGTGTATCCTTACTATTTCGGATATTCTGAGACTAATGGTAGGGTCCGTTTTACGAGACGGAGCCCGAAAAATAAAGTCACGTAAGGGATAAATGACCAAAATACCCCTTGACCAAAATTGACAAATTATTAATGTATTCTTACTATTTTGGACCTTCTGAGTCCAATGGTGAGGTCCACGACATGAGACGGGGTCCCGAAAAATAAAGACACGTAAGGAGGATAAAATGACAAAAATACCCCTGGTACCCCTAAAGCCAAAATGAAATCAGAAAAGGTCTAAACTGACTTTCTTAAACACTTCGGACTCAATGGTAGAGTCTATTCGACCTAAAGAAATGTCTAAAATAAAAAGACATAAAATTTGATGAATAGCATCTGTTAGATGACTATGAACTGAATTGTTGCCAAAGGACTAAACTGAGGCAAATACGAGAAATGAAATACGATAAGACACGACACGTAAACATGTTAAGTAAATAACTTTAAATTAAAAGTTAATGGAACTCCCAGAAGAGTATGATTGTAGAAATCTATTTTTCTTGACATGATAAATTGTGTTTTAAACAGATAATTAATTAAACACAAAATGAGCCAAGAAAAGGAAGTCACTCCTATGAAGACAAGGGCCCAATTGGCAAGTGACCCAAGACAGCAAGCTTTCCGGGAACAGCTAGAAAGACAACTTCAGCTGATTCAAAATCGTATCCGAATTTCTAAAACAAATGAAGTATGCTGCGTAAGCCCCTTTATTTACAAGACAATAACAAAGGAGCAATTAGCAGCTAAACAGCTTAAGAAACGGGAAGATACGAAAACATTGCAGCAATGGCTTCAAAGGTTAAAGGAAGCCAGGGGCAAAGCACCCAAATAGAACAAGACTAAAAGTACAAGGTGAGTAACCCTGTATTTGAATTGGAGATTTAACTCCATGATTTAAAAAGAGTTTTAAGTATAAGATATGAAGTATTTGAAGTTTCAAATTCAGTATTTACATGATTCAGTTTTTAATTGTTCTGTTTTAGAAATTCATTGTGACATGCTTAGTGATTGGTTTCTGCAACAGTTTTTCCTTCAAATACTTTCTAGCATGTCTAGTTAAAATGCAATTATTGTTAAATATTCTGAATTTGCTTATTTCAAGTATACGAATGTTTATTACGAAATTATGAAAAGTATCTATAAGACAAGTCACATAATAAATGTTTTACAAGATGAATGGTGCATAAGCACTTAGACAGGATTCTGAGTTTTCAGTTGCCCTGTAAAATAGGCAGGATTTTGGGTTTTACGGAACTCAATTGCCCTGTAAAATGCCGGGTAGCAGGATCTAATCCCTCAGGCAGATGAGATATCTCCATAGATAAGTAATATGGGACTCCGGTTCGAAACGGATTCCACTAATGGAAGTGATAAGATGACAAATGATTTGAAAATGGAAGCAAGTTTTTACTCTCATTTTCATTATGCATATGTTGAGTTTTATATACTCTATTTAAGAAATACATGATATGTTATATGTTTTAAAGTTCACATGTATAAGTTTAGCTTGAATGTTTTAAATATTTCACAGCTACATGTTTTAAAGAATGCATATATCTTGTATTCAATTATATGAACAATTGGCGGTGACTATTTTACGAACTCTTATGTACTAAACCACTGCCAATTGAAAAACACCATGACGAATACTGGAATTGCTCACAAGCTTAGATTAGCTTACCCGGACTTTGTTCGGACCCCCCCCTTTCAGGTAAATAGCAGCAGTTTGGATTTAAGGATGATGATGACAAGTCTGCTGATTTTGGGAGAACATGGTTAATTAGTCTCTTTTGATAAGTCTGTAAACTCTAATAGTACTTTTATATTAGTAGACATAGTAAGGTAATGTAATAAGCCCTCTGGGCAAATCGGTTATGTATGGTATGAATGTATGAAGTCTTTAAGTTTTTAGATATACTCTGAATGTGTAACCATGTATGCTATGTATGGAGCGGCAGTACCGAACGGATGTGCATAATTTAAAAATGAAAAAGAAAAGAAAAAGTTTTTCACGCTTCCGCAAAACGTATGTTGCACATCTATTCGATACCGCTGCATATGCGAGCCTTGTCTCGGGGCCCTCGGGTCTCGGGGCGGCGATCGCGATCCGGTAATCCGCTTAGGGTGGGTTTCGGGTCGTGACAACATGGTATCAGAGCACTAGGTATTAGGTCTTTTGGGAAAAGACTGAAATTTAAGTTAAGAATGATTAAGATTAGTTCTAGGTTGACTTAAGATCAACTTAGTAATTCGAAAATAGAATTATGAGTTAGGTAAGTCCTAGGCTACCTAAATATGTGAAGTAAGTAATATGAAGTAAAGGCGGGGTATGGGACCCGCATTATACGAAATAGATATGTGAAGTACGTAACGTAATGTAAAGGCGAGGTATGGGACTCGCAGTTCATGAAATAAATATGTAAGTACGTGATATGTAATGTAATGTAAGGGCAGGGTATGGGACCTGCACTAGAGTAAGTCAAGTTATTAGAAGTACGTATATGATAGGAAGACGGGGTATGGGACCCGTGTTTAAGTAAAAGAAATAGGGATGATAAAATGTAACCCACATTGAGAACATGAAGTAAATAAAAGTAAATTTTATGTAATGAACATGTGATAGAAAACTAATGGATGTGTGTTTTCAGCAAAAATGGTGAATACCAGAAGGACTACGGGAAGTTCCGAGGACAGAATGGATAGGATGGAGCAACTTATAGAAGCAATGGGCCGGACATTGGCAGGTATCCAAGCTCAGGGCCAAATGCCCCAACCAGTGCCCCAACCAGTCCAAGCTCCTGAACCTCCACTAAATCTGGTACGACCTGCTGAGGCAGCTAACACATCGACTTATAAAACATTCCAAGGATTCAAACCACCTAGGTTTGATGGACTGGATACAACGATTAGTGCAGAATCATGGGTAAGAGAGATGGAGCGCATTTTTACCGTGATGCCTTGCACAACTGAACAGAAAGTCTCCTACGCTGCTTTCACTTTTAAAGATGCAACACACGAGTGGTGGCTTTTAGAGAGAGATAGGGAACCACCCATGACTTGGGAGAGGTTCTTGGAAGTATTTTATGAAAAGTACTTTCCGAGATCATTAAGAAATCAAAAGATAGTCGAATTTGCAACCCTAACCCAGGGAATGATGACGGTGGCCGAGTACGAGACTAAATTTATGAATCTGGCTCGTTTTGCACCACACATGATCCACACTAAGGATTTGAAAGCTAGGAAGTTTGAATGTGGTCTCAAGGATAACATTAGGTATCGATTGGAACCTTTTGAGCTTCCGACATACAACGCGGTTGTGGACCGTGCCAAAATATTTGAGAGAGCTGGGATAGCCTTGTCCCAGAAAAAGGATAAGAAACAGATGGGCCCCCTGCCTCAGCAAATGAAGAAGACCAAAACAGGAGGAGGCAGGAGTGTTACATCTGTGAATGAGGAGGGTAATGTTAGTCAAAAGACAGTAGAAACTCCCACATGCCCTACTTGCCAAAAGAAACATTTTGCCCCTTGTCGGCAGGGTACCAACGTTTGCTACAAATGTGGACAACCAGGGCATCGTGTCAAGGAGTGCCCCAAATGGAGTTCAGCTACCAAGGAACCTACTGCTATAGCTTCATCGGCTACGCCGCAGGCTCGGACTGCTGAAAAAGGAAAAGGAACTCAAGAACCTACGAGGTACGGGCGAGTTTTCAATATATTTTCTGAAGCTGCTCAAGCCTCTAAGGATAATTAGGTATATGATCAAATATTTAAATTCTGTCATATATGCTTATGGTTTAGATTTAAACTCTAGATATGTTAATGATGAAATGTTTAACAAGGAATTTCCTAATCTTCAAAGGTGGGAACAAACGAGTTTTGGGGACAAAACTCTTTTAAGTAGGGAAGAATGTAATATCCCGACCCGGGATACCGGGTCACATGACACGTACTACGAGGGAAGAAAATCATATATATGTAATTAATTGATTATTACATTAATTAATTAATTATAAGACTTGATATATATATATATATATATGGATTAATTAAATGTATGTAAATGTATATATATATATATTAAATAAATGAAATATGAAAAAGATGAAAAGTGAAGAGGTGAACAATGTGAGTGTGTGTGTGTGTGTCGGCAAAGGTGTGTGTGTGTGTGTCTTGTATATATATGTGTATATG
The DNA here is from genome assembly GCA_008638375.1 of Nyssa sinensis. Lineage (NCBI taxonomy): Eukaryota > Viridiplantae > Streptophyta > Magnoliopsida > Cornales > Nyssaceae > Nyssa > Nyssa sinensis. The sequence goes on from CM018043.1 coordinate 18,047,873, forward strand.
TATATATATGTATATAATATGTATAAATATCTATGGGAAATTAATGCAAAGTAGGAAAGAGAGAAGGCTGAAATTATGAGATGGGAAGTCTATGTAGGGCTAGAATTCAGAATGTAGAGAGAGAGAAAGATAGCTGTAGAGAGAGAGAAAGAGGTGGGAGGAGTGAGAAGAGTCGGTCACTTCTCTATAAAGGCCGAGCATGCAAATCATGCTTTCTTCTTGCTAAAGAAACCAAAAGAACAAGAACTGAAGAGAAGAGAAGAAGGATTAAAGTAAGAAAGAGGAGGAAAACCAACCAAAAAGGTGAGAATATTCAAAACTGTCAAAATTCCCTTTCTAGAATTTCTCTACATATGAACTGATTTAAAGCTTTCATTTTGTATATATGATGTTTAGAACACGTCTAAACCTTAACAAGCATGAAAATATAGCTTAAAAACACCTAAGATTGCATGACCCATAAGCCACGGCCATGGATGGACCTTGCTTAAGCAGGTCTGATCGAAGGGAAACCAAACTTGGTTTGGTGTATAGGGACCTCTTTTAGACCACATAAACATATTAAAAACGTGTGACCGCGACCAAAAAGCATGAACAAAGACCCTCAAATGTTAAGTTGCAGGTTTCGGGTCTACACCCCAAACCTCTAAACTCATGATTTAAGCCGTTTATTTAAATGAAAAATTGATCTCCATGAAGAGGGGATCACAACAAGCCAAACCTCATAACAAATGGTCAAGAAACGAGTGTGAACCGAGGCTATTACAGGTTCAGCTATCATGTCCAAAACCGAGCATGTGAAAGAGTTTTAAAGCTTAAAATCAATGCCAATCGATTTGTATGAACCTTAGGGATAAATTGGGACAAAAACAGTCGAGCTTGGAAGAGTAAAACGTCACGAAATAGGAGAAAAAGGAAATCGGGAATTAGGGTTTTTCAGTCGGTCGCTCGGGGAAGACGACCGAGTCGACTCGTGCACCGTTTAAAACGGTGGGTGGACTCGGGACAGGTGGCAGCCTTGGGGCTTGCCACCGAGTTATTGGAACGGCGCCGTTTAGGGGCGTATAAGGTTATATATAAACCGTGTTGTAAAAAAAATAAGAGAAAGGAAGCAAATCGTGGCTAAGGGGTTTCGATCCCTAACCCTCGCGCGTGGGAAGTCTTCTCCTTTCCACTCGGCCACGCGCTCACATGTGTCCATTTATAAACACGATATATATATATATATTATAATGTATATATTACGGAAATTAAAAAGGTGCAGCCGCACCTGGTGGGACTCGATCCTGTGATGTATGGGGAGGGAGATGGCACGCTGGCCAGCGTGCCATCCTATTCAACCTATTCTCTTTTCCCCATTAATAATATATATATTACATGTTATAATTAATTTAATTAAAATTGATTAATTAAATTAATTACTCCGAAATGGCCCGTTGTCCAAAAATTACAAGTTATATATGTAACCTTACTATCTTGGACCCCCTAAACCCATTGGTGAGGTCCACAACATGAGATGAGGTCCCGAAAAATTTAAGACCCCTAGAAAATGTCAAAATGACCAAAATGCCCTTACCCCATAAACAAGTCAAACAAAGTCCAAATTTAATAAGTGAATAGTGTATCCTTACTATTTCGGATATTCTGAGACTAATGGTAGGGTCCGTTTTACGAGACGGAGCCCGAAAAATAAAGTCACGTAAGGGGATAAATGACCAAAATACCCCTTGACCAAAATTGACAAATTATTAATGTATTCTTACTATTTTGGACCTTCTGAGTCCAATGGTGAGGTCCACGACATGAGACGGGGTCCCGAAAAATAAAGACACGTAAGGAGGATAAAATGACAAAAATACCCCTGGTACCCCTAAAGCCAAAATGAAATCAGAAAAGGTCTAAACTGACTTTCTTAAACACTTCGGACTCAATGGTAGAGTCTATTCGACCTAAAGAAATGTCTAAAATAAAAAGACATAAAATTTGATGAATAGCATCTGTTAGATGACTATGAACTGAATTGTTGCCAAAGGACTAAACTGAGGCAAATACGAGAAATGAAATACGATAAGACACGACACGTAAACATGTTAAGTAAATAACTTTAAATTAAAGTTAATGGAACTCCCAGAAGAGTATGATTGTAGAAATCTATTTTTCTTGACATGATAAATTGTGTTTTAAACAGATAATTAATTAAACACAAAATGAGCCAAGAAAAGGAAGTCACTCCTATGAAGACAAGGGCCCAATTGGCAAGTGACCCAAGACAGCAAGCTTTCCGGGAACAGCTAGAAAGACAACTTCAGCTGATTCAAAATCGTATCCGAATTTCTAAAACAAATGAAGTATGCTGCGTAAGCCCCTTTATTTACAAGACAATAACAAAGGAGCAATTAGCAGCTAAACAGCTTAAGAAACGGGAAGATACGAAAACATTGCAGCAATGGCTTCAAAGGTTAAAGGAAGCCAGGGGCAAAGCACCCAAATAGAACAAGACTAAAAGTACAAGGTGAGTAACCCTGTATTTGAATTGGAGATTTAACTCCATGATTTAAAAAGAGTTTTAAGTATAAGATATGAAGTATTTGAAGTTTCAAATTCAGTATTTACATGATTCAGTTTTTAATTGTTCTGTTTTAGAAATTCATTGTGACATGCTTAGTGATTGGTTTCTGCAACAGTTTTTCCTTCAAATACTTTCTAGCATGTCTAGTTAAAATGCAATTATTGTTAAATATTCTGAATTTGCTTATTTCAAGTATACGAATGTTTATTACGAAATTATGAAAAGTATCTATAAGACAAGTCACATAATAAATGTTTTACAAGATGAATGGTGCATAAGCACTTAGACAGGATTCTGAGTTTTCAGTTGCCCTGTAAAATAGGCAGGATTTTGGGTTTTACGGAACTCAATTGCCCTGTAAAATGCCGGGTAGCAGGATCTAATCCCTCAGGCAGATGAGATATCTCCATAGATAAGTAATATGGGACTCCGGTTCGAAACGGATTCCACTAATGGAAGTGATAAGATGACAAATGATTTGAAAATGGAAGCAAGTTTTTACTCTCATTTTCATTATGCATATGTTGAGTTTTATATACTCTATTTAAGAAATACATGATATGTTATATGTTTTAAAGTTCACATGTATAAGTTTAGCTTGAATGTTTTAAATATTTCACAGCTACATGTTTTAAAGAATGCATATATCTTGTATTCAATTATATGAACAATTGGCGGTGACTATTTTACGAACTCTTATGTACTAAACCACTGCCAATTGAAAAACACCATGACGAATACTGGAATTGCTCACAAGCTTAGATTAGCTTACCCGGACTTTGTTCGGACCCCCCCTTTCAGGTAAATAGCAGCAGTTTGGATTTAAGGATGATGATGACAAGTCTGCTGATTTTGGGAGAACATGGTTAATTAGTCTCTTTTGATAAGTCTGTAAACTCTAATAGTACTTTTATATTAGTAGACATAGTAAGGTAATGTAATAAGCCCTCTGGGCAAATCGGTTATGTATGGTATGAATGTATGAAGTCTTTAAGTTTTTAGATATACTCTGAATGTGTAACCATGTATGCTATGTATGGAGCGGCAGTACCGAACGGATGTGCATAATTTAAAAATGAAAAAGAAAAGAAAAAGTTTTTCACGCTTCCGCAAAACGTATGTTGCACATCTATTTGATACCGCTGCATATGCGAGCCTTGTCTCGGGGCCCTCGGGTCTCGGGGCGGCGATCGCAATCCGGTAATCCGCTTAGGGTGGGTTTCGGGTCGTGACAACAATAACCATTGCTAATGTATCGGTCAAGACACAGACTCTTCATTAACAAAACGAATCACGATCGGTCTGAGTGGAACAATAAGTCAGTCAAGACAGGGGCATATTATCAATGGCTAGAACATAGCAGAGTTGAACAAGATCAATCAAGACAAGGCATATCAATAACAGGACGGAAACATAACGGAACTAGACCATCTATCAATCAGGCCAGACATATCATCAACGGACGAAATATAACGGAATCGAACGGAACAATACATCGGTTAAACAAAGGCATATCGCGAACGGATAAAATTATAACGGAACTAAACGGAAACAATACACTAATCAAGACACAGGCAATCATGAACAGGACAACATAACGGAACTGAGTAGAAACAACATAACAATCAAGTCAGGGACACATCACTGTCGGAACTAATCATAACTGGACTGAACAATGTTTCAATCAAGACAGACGTATCATCAATGGACAGTACACAACGGAACTGGAACATATATCAATCAAGGCGGACTTAACATCATTAACGGACGGAACATGTCAGAACCGGACGGAACGTATCAATCGAGGCAGACATATCATTAACGGACAGCACATAACCGAACTGAACGGAATTCCTAATTCGAAGGACACAAGCACATCACGTGGAATGTGATACAAAGGGCGTACATTAAGTACATACATTTAAACAATATAGCATTCAGACAGTATACTATACAAAGCGGTACGATACAACAAAATGTTGTTCTTTGCCTATATCACATGGTTTATTTAATCGTTTCGGAAATAATGGTTCAATATATCCATTTTATCTCAACAGTTCAAAACGGGCAAAACAGTACGGAATGCTGGCACAGGGATCAGGAATATAGTCAATTATTTAAAAAGACTAAAACCATGTCATAAGTGATATAGTATGAAAAGGCATGCATTTAAATAATTGCACTTAAATAATTGCATTCAAAACAGATCAGTAAATCAAGGGACAGTATCAAAACAATGTCAGAAGTTACTCACAAACTTTACGCTTATTTCCTTGCATAAATAATCCGATAACTTCCAGGTACGTCAGGCATCTCCATGTATATCCTGAATAATAATCATCAATCACAGACAGATCAGAACTCATCCATTCAGGTCTCATCCGTCATCTTAGGTATCTATCGGATTACCTAAGATAGCCTAGTAGCCTATCGCCCTTCCATTGGGTCTCACCCGAGGCTATTTCATTCTTTAATTAGGCTTAGCAGTTATTAGGATTATATCCTAAGTCATTTAGACTTCAATTGTTATCAGTCCGGCGCTCATTCAACCTTAGGGGCAAAATGGTAATTTTACCATTCTTGTCCCGGACCCTGTCGTGCTCTTCGGAATAGTCTTTATATCTTAAGTACAAAGTTCTACGTCCTTTGGACTCCAATCGGTATCAGTTAGGTTCTCATTTTAACCATAGGGGAAAAATGGTAATTTTGCCATTCTTATCCCGGACCCTGTCATGGTCCTCAGAATATCCCATATATCGTATATATGAAGTTTTAAGTCTTTTAGACTTTAATCGGTATCAGTTGGGTACTTATTTAGTCTTAGGGGCAAAATGGTAATTTTGTCATTTTTGCCCCGGACCCTATCATGGTCCTCAGAACGTCCCATATATCTCATGTATAAATTTGTAAGTCCCTTGGACTTCATTTGGTATCTGCTTTAGATCGTAGGGACACATCGGTCATTTCTCGTTTTACGCGTTGACTGTTTCGGAGTCTTATTTAGCCCTTCAGTGTTCATAATTATCCCTATGATAATTTATCAGATCAGTTTGACCTCTACTTTGCACTTACAGTGCTCAGGGGTATTTTGGTCATTTTACGTTTTGTGTAATTCTGACCCCAATTCGTCATCTAATCAAGTATACAGTCTCACCAGTGTCTGGGCTCCTACCGGTATCAGTTTCGTCCCAATCGGACTTTGTTTAGGTCTCGTACGGTATCAGGGGTAATTTGGTAATTTTATGTGTCGTATTTTTCGGCACGTCAGTTCATAAAATGGACCTCACCATTGGGTCCAGAGCGTCCAACATAGTGAAATTGGACTGTCTGTTACGTTTAATCGGCCCTGAGTATCATTAAGGGCAATTCAGGCATTTATACCTACGTGTCTGTATTTTTCGGGACCTCAGTTCATTAAACGGACCTCACCGTTGAGTCCAGAATGCCCGAGATAGTCAAAATAGGCTATCTGATATTTTTATTTGGGTCTGGGTACCATCAGGGGCAGTACAGTAATTTATCACTTACAGGTCTGTATTTTTCGGTACTATATTTCCCAATTTGGACTGTACCATTGAGTCCAGAATGCTTGAAATAGTGAAAATACACTATTTATTTAATTTATTTGGACTCCGTTTGACATATTTAATGTCCAGGGGTAAAATTGTAATTTTACCTATTTAATAAAATAATAAAATAATTATTTTATTATTTAATTAATTGCCAGGGGCTTGAATGAAGAAATTTTCCAAAAGTCTGGGCCACTGTGCAATATTCAGAACTGTTGGGGCAAATCCGTAATTTTCAGAAATCATTTGGGGTTAAAACATAATTTCATAATTTAGGGGTTCAAACCCAAGGGTTCAAGGGTTCATCAGTTGAACCGGTCCAAAACCATCAAGAACCAACCGGTTCAGTTCCTTCAGAAAACCGGAATTAAATATTCCAATTAACCTCAATTGGCCCCCTATCCGTGTTCAGGATTAGCCCAATTCAATTTCAATTTGTTATCACCGTAACCAAACAGGTAGAATTTGATTTAAATTTAAAACATCAAACATCAAAACGGTGCAGTTTTATTAAAACAGTGGCACGGTCTTGAGGCGACACGTGTCCGAGTCAGCTCGGCTTGGCTCGGTCAACTCGGCCAGTCGACTCCGTCTTCCCCATCGTTCGACTCAGTGTTGCCCTAATTTACAGAGAATTTCTCTTTCAATTTCGTGGCAATTTAGACACGATTTCTTGCTGATTTCAATCCCGACGGGTTTCTGCACTTCATATCCATCCTTTAACATCCATTTTGAGCTTCGAATCGAGCTCTAGGCAGGTCTGTTTTGAAAACGATAATTTGGTCTGCAACTGGCCCTAGGGCTCTCGGTTTTGGTCCATTTTCTCTGAAATCAGTTGCTTTGTGACCCTTGCATTAGGGGCTTCAATTCCCCATTTACAAATTTCGGTTTAAGTGTTCGTTTCAGGTTTTGGGTTCCATGGCCGAGACTCACAGGTTCGGTTTTGAGGGTCTAAACTCAAGCAATGGAGTCGCGGGTCAGTGGTTTTTGAACCCTCTCAGTGTCTAGATTTGGTCTTGACCAACCAAATTCGGTTTAGCTTGGGTCAAATCAGACCCAGTTATCCGAGGTACATCCATGGCCGTTTTGCTACAGGTTTGGGGTTTCAGTCCTATTCAACTCTCCCAATTGATTCATAATAATGCTAAGGTCTCACAGTAACTGATTTACGCAGTCCATATGATTTAAAAACCATCAGAGAAATACCAATAACCCAAATAGAAAAATTTAGCAATTTAGCAGTTTTGAGGTATTTACCTCTCAAGCAGTGGCCTTCCTCATGGCTTGGTTCAGGCACCTTGGTGGTGCCTCAGTCAGTCACACGGTGCTGCTCGGCTCCTCAGTCCCCTTTGGTGCATCTCCATGAATGTACACACCATGGACACACACTTTGCATGCACATGCAAGGCCTCACCTCTTCCTAACCCACTCTCTCTTTTGGTGTAGGTCTGTCCGTACACTATCACACACATTCAGGCAGTTTTCTGGCTAGCCCCCAAGCAACATGTAACATATATATACATATATTATTACATATTCTATATATATATATATACCTCTCTTATATGTATATAGATGTATATACATCAGAGAACAGTGGAATCTTAGGGCTGAGGTGGGTTGAGGGGGCAATCATGTGGGGTTTGCATGCAACCTCATTGGTCCAATTTGAGGTGGGGCTTGGGGCAATTCAGAGATATATACAATTAAGTTGTGTATATAGGCACAAAGGTCTAGGTAGCCCAACTGATAAGTTTTTTGGATAAAATTCTTTCCCTCCATAGGTCAAGGGTTCAATTCCCCTTGACCACCAATTTGGCCATTTTTCCACATTTTGGGCTAAGGCCCTGTTTGGCTGCGTATTAATTCAGTTTCTGATGTTTGCCTCATAACTTTCATTCCGTAACTCCTTTTTTGATGCGGTTTGTTCCAAGAGTTTCATATTTCAGTTATCTACAGTGTCAGAGGTTCCGTGTCATTTGTTAGCCATTCGGGATTTCCGTGGCTAATTAATTCGAATTCCGTCAGTGTTAAATTGACATTATTTCACCTAATTAATTGGTAATTAGGTTCGGGTATTGTACCCTATTCTCGGACATGTTTAGTCATTCTATTGGCCTAGTGTGACCACCGGAAGATTAAGGTTAATTTCCTTAATTATTCCCTAAGCCGGTACTAATTAATAATTAATTATTTAATTATTAATTATACAGAGTCGGGGTGTTACAGGACAATACCATCATAGGCTGATTGAAACTCTTTTTGTAGTGCTTCCTCATTTCGGCCTAAATATTCCTCCTTGTCTTAAAGTTCGACTACATCATACACATTTTTAGACTGTATTTTCTGTACAACATGCCATTCACCTCTTATTTTTGTGCCATTCAAATAGAATACTTTCTTGACTTATGAAGCCAATACATAAGGATTATCCTTAAATGCCATTCGGGACATATTAACACTTATGAAGTGATTATCAACCTGCATTCTAGTATTTCTATTATTAACATCCCACCAATTACATTTAAATAGATAAACTGAGTTATGCAAGTAACATATCTTTATGATATCTTTTATGACACCATAGTAGTACAGCCTTTGTCCTGCTTCATACCCGCCACCAATCATGACACCAATATTTTGTGTATGGTGATCCACCTCACGTTGCTTCATGTGAAAGCAAATGCCATCAATAATGGTATACCAAAATATCCTTTCATCTAGGCCACATGCCACGACATATAGTTGATCATACGCATCAAACAATCATTGGTTACGTAAGAGATTAATCTACGAATACACGCCAGTATCCTTCATCTTCCCTTTAATGTTCATTAAGGTTCTAAGCACATTATCACATGTATTATTCTCAATGTGCACAACATCTAAATTGTGCCTCAACTTCAACGTCTCCCAATACAGAAAATAAAAAAATATGTTTTTGTACATCCAATTATACTTTATTTTAGTACGCTTCCTTTTTTAACACCTAGTATCTTCCCAAACCTCACTAGTTGGATGTCGACCAATTCCACCACCAAGTCCTCCCCAAACAACTCACCAGGTCTGACTTGCACTCAGGTTTGCCATCAAACAAATGCTTCTGGCGCATTAGCCATACATGTGACGCTAGTAGAAAATGTCGATGGCACATGTAGCATATCTTCTTTCTATTGGATAAATGTAACGAATATGCATCCTTATTGCATACCGGGCATGCCAGATACCCATTTGTGCTCCACCTAGACAAGTTGGCATACGTGGGAAAGTCATTTATGGTCCACAACAACGCCGCATGAAATTGAAATGTCTCTTTCCTCGATACATCGTACGCCTCCACTCCAACCTCCCATAATTCCTTCAACTCATTTACTAGCAGTCGCAAATAAAAATCAATATCATTTTCAAGAGACTTCGGCCCAGGAATAAACAACGACATGAAGATAAACGGTTTTTTTAAACATCTCCACGGTAACAAGTTATAGGGCATAAGCAACATGGGCCAAATGTTATAGGCATTACTCATGTCATCGAATGGATTGAAATCATCACTAGCCAGCCCAACCCGTACATTATGCGGCTCATTGGCAAACCAATCATGATTTCTATCAAATTCACCCCAAGTTTGAGAATCTACCAGATGCCTATATACATTTGCCTCACCAAAACGCTTCTTGTTATACCACTGCATCTCTTCAGCTGTCTTCTGAGACATGTATAACCTCTTCAGCCTCGATTTTAACAAAATATCTCTCAACACTTTGTGCAAAATTTTCTTGCTCATTCTTTCATTCACCATTCACATTGTACCTGGGTTCATGGCATATCATACACTCAATACACCATTCAGTATCCTTCTAAAATAACTTGCAATCACTTTTGCAAGCATGAATAGGGATATATCCAAGGCCTAAGTCCCTAAACTATCTTTTTGCCTCATAAAGCAATTTCAAAAGGGTCTCTCTTATAGGTAGTGAAGATTTAAATAATTCAATGGCCATATTGAAAAATTTTTTTGTCCATCAATTGATGGTCTTAATATAAAAGGAGCTTGATAAGAAAATCAAGTGTCGAATACTTCTCACAACCTGGATATAACGGCTACCTTGCTTCCCTTAACAAGGAATCTAAAAATGTTTCCAATTGTTTAGTTTCACTCCTAGGACCTACATTGCGGCTTGCAATCGCACCCCCTACATGTCTGCCAGCATTTTTGGTAGTCCATCGTAACCCAATCTGACATTTTCACCAAGTAATCATCATCTTCATCCTCTTCATTCTCACTCATCATTCTTACTTCACATTGTTTCCTATGAAATTCCCAACACCAATACGTCTTGTCCATGCCATACTCGAGTAGGTCCATTCTAGCCTCATCTATGTGGATATAATCCATATTATTGCACCTCCTACACAGATATCTTATCCTATTGCTCCCATCTACAGATGAGCGAGCAAACTCAATGAAATCCTTACTCCCTTTCACGTATCAAGCCAAATGCCTGCGCTTCAAGTCTTTCCAACTCTTATCCATTTTCATCTACCTAACATAAGTCAAACATGTTACTTATTATAAATATGAAACATGAATCCTAGCTTCTCTCTAAAGGGTAAGGTGGTCTTATCTCATTCAGGAATACACAATCTACATTGCAATCAATAGCTAGCAACTCAAATGCTCGATTCCACTAAAAGAAAATTTAGAGAGCATCTCCCTACGGTTCTCCAAGTACACAACATAAACGTTACCACACCTAAATATGTACCTAAAGAACAATAGGAGACCGTGCCAAAAATTTCATCCACTAGAATCAAGCATTCGCTACTACCTATAGTGTAAATTTATGCATTGCCAAATTGTCCTATTCTGGATAATTCAAGAATCAATTTTCATATACACGAGCCCAATCGCTCTTAATAAAGTGACAAGATTCATAAGTGTTAAAAATGACTCCCAAATAGGGCTAAGGTTACATAAATGCAATTACATATTCAATTTCATTAACCTAGGACTAATCCAAATATCATTAAACTTAGACTAATCCAAATATCAAAATAAGTTGTTCAAGTTTTTTTCCTCTTATTCATTTACCCAAAAATGGTTTCCATGAAAGTTTACTCATTGACTTGGTTGTTTTTCCTCTTCTTGCACAAGAAGAAATGTTCATCCCCATATGTTCAATTTTCTTTTTCTTCTTCTTTTTTCAACTACAAATGATTATTAACTAATGGTGTCAATTTTTTACACGATACGACAACACGACTCAAATATAATAAGAATTTAACAGATTTGGGTTGAGCATAAATGAGTTTGAGTCATAAAAGGATTAATATGTATAACACGATTAATAAACATGTCATGTTTGAGTTTTAGTAATGTCAACCCACATTTGACATGACTTAGCTTGTGTAATTATTAAAGAAATAACATGAGTTAAGGTAATTTGCCTCGCATCGAAAGTTTGTCAATGTTTGGAAAGTTTTTTATTATAAAGAGGTTTCTACTTTGATTTGCACATGTCCCAAGTTTATTAAACTTGAAAATTCTGTATACAAATAAAAAGACAAGTAACTTTTTACTTAAAAAATAAATAGTTAAAACATATGGACTAACCGTGTTGACACGTGTAACCTATTTAATATATGAGTTGAATATGAATTTTAAAAATTTACACCATTAATTGTCAAGTTACAATTGGTATATATTTTTAAGTACATATATTTTGATATGACCAATCACGATAAGATAATATGAATTCACACCCTATTTAGGACTGACTCTCTCCCTCTCCTCTCATCTCTCCTTGGGAAGGGTAAATTGTCTTCTAATTATTTGGTTGCCAAGCCTTTTTATTTTTTTATTTTTTATTATTTCTTTTGGAAAAATCTGAGATATTATGTCATGATACTTAACCACTGAAGATAATTGTTTCATAGCAATTTCAAAGCCTCTCAAAGACATATGGTCTCAAAACCTGTGTGCAACAAAGTCTCTTAAATGAATGTATATCATTAACTGATGACTATTTACATATGAAATGGGGGAGTGATTTACAAAATTTCACAAGATTTCAAGCACATTGCAATGACATGAATCAATAGATTATATATATATATATGTAAGCGCATTAAAATGACATGAATAAATATATATATATATATATATAAATGTGTTTATAGATCTACGAAAGAAAATAAAAGCATGAAAATTCTATTAAAGAAGAAACCCTAACCTTCACAACATTTACTGAATAGACGACAGACAACAGTTAGCAGCAATGGTGGCATTGGGTTTCTTAGCAACGATGTTGCTTGCCAGCGGTGGAAGGGCTTTGTCGACGATGGGTCTTAAGAGATGAGAGAGATCGAAGACTGAGAGTGAGCGTGAAAGGGAGAAATCAAAATAGGTAGGCAGCGATGGTCGCGTTGGGATTATCAGCGATGGAGTGCTCGTCGGCAATGAGCTTAAGAGACCGGAGACTGAGAGAGAGAGTGTATGAGCATGAGAGAGAGAAATTGAAATGGGGTACTAGTTATATGACCTTATTAGTGGCACACATGCGTGTGTCACTAATAATTAAAATGAGTGTCACTAATAATCTAGTACATATCAATACAATGTTTTATTAGGTGGAACTATTAGCGACGCACAAGCATGCGTTGCTGAAGATATTTACTATTAACAACGTACGATAGCGTCGCTAATGAGGATATATGCATCGTTAAAAGTAGCATGCCAATTTTTGTAACGTGAAAATGTAACTTTTACGCATTTTTAGCAATGCACGCCCTGTCCGCCGCTAATAACAGCTTTTAGTTACACTTTTTCGTGCACCACTAACAACCCTATTTCTTGTAGTGTCATCATGGGATGAAGAACATTCAAGGACATCGATGATTACCGTGAATGTAGAGATCTGAAAATTTTTTTTTTTTTGGAATAAATTATTTTTTTTTTAATATGAATATATGTGTGTAAGTATGAAATGTGCATTATGAATGTGTGCGTGTGTACATGTATATATATATATATGTATAATGTATGGTATATATACATGTGTAGTAAATTGTATATGTATATATACTAAGGGAAAATGGAAAGGCTGCTATGCAGTATGTGGGGTCATGTGAGTGTATGGCTCTGTGTGTGAAACCAGTGTGTGTGTGTTGTGAGTGTCGGTTGAGTAGTACGTGTGTGGGTGTTGATGTGTGTGTTTTAAATATAATATATATATATATAGGTTGCATGTGAGTGTGGGGGTGTAGACCTGAAGGAGTGTGTGAGTGTATAAAGTAGGTAGGGTGTTGAGTGTGTGTGCATGTCTCATATATATATATATATATAGAGGGAGAGAGAGAGAGAGAGAAAAAGAGTTGTGTGTATATAGATGTGCACGTGTGTGTGTGACTTGAGAGAAAGCAAGAACCAAAGAAGCGGAAGGTTGGGAGATTTGGGAAGTTCAGAAAGCAAAGCAAGGGGAAGGAGGTGCCATTGTTGAGGTATAAAACACAAACCCACCATCTTTCTATTTTTAAAAATTTTAAGTATATGTATACTGTTTGTAAATTCTTTATGCATGCATGAGTAGTTTTGACGCTAAGGAACTGATATAAGTTGATTGAGGGAGCCGAGAAGGCTCGGTATACATAAATCCATAAGGGATAACCATTGTTAGACCTCAAAAATTGCAGGTCTGAGATGACCTCTAGGAAACTGATCTTTGACAACTTAAATCAAAAATATGCCTTACTAGCAGTAAGAAATCACCAAGCCGCAACCCAAACCCTCGAAGGAAGACCACTGAAACCGGAGTTACAAGTCGCGGGTTCTTTTGGAAGACCTTCAAATATACGATCCAACTTGATTTCTTGAATGGAATAATAAACCCTAAAATGGTGCAATCACAACGAACCAAGAATTATCACATTTAGTTAAGAAATGAAGGTGTATGGCCTGATTATCTATTCGGCCATCAAAGCTTGAATCAAGATTTTGAGCTCGTTTCGAGCCATGAAATGGATGCCAAATTACCTTGAAATCTCCTAGTAGTGGATTAGAAAGAAAAATAGTAAGAAATCATGGCTAGGAAGGCACGAAATTGAATTGAAAAATTTTTGGTTTTAGGGTTACTGTTCATCGTCATGAGGAAGACGATGAACAGTGCCGGACACGGGTCGGATCGGATCTGGGTCGGGTCGAAACCCGACCGGATATAAGGGGCAAGTCAAACTACGTTGTTTTGAGGGAATGTATTTTTAAAATATAGGGCTGATGTTAGCATGATGTCAGCATGACATGTTGAACCGGCCAGACCGGTTGGTCCAGTGAGATTCTGGACCGGTTCACTTAAAACTAAGACAAACCTACTACTTCAGTGTTAAATTTTAAAAATAAATAAACCAGAACTTGGGTTATTTACAGTTTGACCCCAAACTTTTGAGAAATTCTGTTATGGCCCAAATTCTGGAAAATTTATTTAAATAAGCCCTTGAAAATAAATAAATAATAAAATAAATTATTTAAATACTTTATTAAATTGGGTAAAATGACTATTTTACCCTTGGACATTAAATAAGCCAAACGAAGTCCAAAATAAATAAATGAATAGTACATTTTTACTAATTCGAGCATTCTGGACTTAATGGCGAAGTCCGATTTAGAAAATTAAGTTTCAAAAAATAAAGACACACAAATGATAAATGACTATAATACCCCTAACGATACCCAAGGCCAAATAAACATAAAAGATAGTCTATTTTAATTATATCAGACATTATGCACTCAACGGTGGAGTCCATACTAGCAAATGAAGTACCGAACAATGCGATGCATGAAAGAGTAAAAGACCAAAATGCCCCTAAGTCGAAGAGTAGTCAAACGAACTCCGATTAAAAAAAAAGAATAGTGAATTTTTATTATTTCAAACATTCCAGACTCAACGGTGGAGTCCAATTTATGAAAAGAGGTCCCGAGAAATAAGAAACCGTAAAAGTGCAAAATCGTCGTTTTGCCCTTTTTAGTACTGAAGTCCAAATTGAATTCCGCGAAAGCCTAAACCGACTCTCTTCGACATTCCGGACTCAATGGTAGAGTTTATTTTAGTAAAATAGAAACTCATGATATAAAAGCATAAAAATTGATGAATAGCATAATTCAAGTAGAAATAGACTGAGTTGTGTTTCAAAATTCTAAGGACACCGAAAGGCAAGGAGAAGGTAGTTTAAACCTTCCAGTTGGGGACAGTAAAAAGGGACTACATTCTCACTGATTAGTTCGGCTACGCAACGAGCACGAATTCCTAGGGTTGAGACCAACCCATCAGGTATGATATTTTACTAAGTAAGGAATAGGATTAAGTTTAGGATTGATTTTCATGTTGATCTCATGATTCGTATATTTATTCAATTGTTTATATGCTTATGTGTTCCCTGTTATTTCTTTGGAAGTTTGGTTAAGTGAAAATGCGTGAACCATGACCATATGTATATCCCATGTGTTGGTACCTTATGTGATTATGTGCTTCAAAAATTGTTAAGATTATGAATGTGTAACTCGAGCATGTGTTCAAATGGAATATATATAGCATGCACACATGAGGAGGGAAAACTATGATTTAAATGTGATTGTTGTTTTAAGCATAATACATCATTTAAAGTATAATTCATATGTGGATGAAATGCTTTGATGAGATTGCATTGTTGTATGGTGGAATCAAAGCATATTGGCATAGTGTGATTTCTTGAAACATAGTGTGGGTTGAGCATGTGGTGCTATGCATTATTAGGGTGTAGATCCTGTGGTGAAAAACCTAAAATTAGCCATTGCATTGGTGCCCAGAATCCAACGGATGTGTTCCCTGAACGGGTGTTGGTACTCAAGGTCCATCGGATGTGTTCCGAAAATGAGACGTGGGTGTGGCATAGGGTTGCATGGGTGTGTCACGCATATTTTCATAACATCGCATTAAGGAATTCATGGATGTGGTGTAGAGTTTGTATAAATGCGTTATGAATCTTGTCAGTACATGGTATGGATGAATTGGATGACATGTAGATATAACTATACACTTGCACATGCCATGCCTTAATTTTGTTCCTTGCCTTAGCATTGTATTATACCAGCAGTTGAGCTGACTCATTCGTGGGATATCATATTTCAGATGACGACCCTGGTACATGAGACTTGATGAGATCTTGAAAAAAATAAGGGAAAAGGATTTAGAAGTGTATTTGGCCCTTAGGGCGTATTTTGATGTTGTACAAGGGCATAAGCCCTCAACTATACACGTTTATTTATATGTTATGAAACAACGGGCAAGGCTCTATGGATTAGTATCAGAATATGAATTGGGTTAGTGTTTAAAATGCATGTAATCGTCCTTTATTATTTTCTTTTTGTTTATTTCACTCACTCGCCGGGTTTGCAAAAATTCGGGGCGTGATAACGTGGTATCAGAGCATAGGTTCGAATACCTAAGGACAGTGGGAGAAGTTTAGACCTTAAGTTATTTGAGGCTAGTTTGGGTGGTATGTGTTATGTGCACGTGTTGCATTAGTGTGCACGGGTATGCACTATACTTGATTTCCCGGTTGACTGAGAGTACGTGATTGTTTGATATAATGGTCGATTAAGATTAGAAACACATGTCTATATGATAGACCGTATATTTTATAGGATAGGCTGTATGCCTAGTTATTTGTGATATAGGTTGTGCACTTAGTTATCTAAATGGTAAGCGATATGCTTGGTTATTTATGAGATAGACTGTGGACCTAGTTATCTACCTGGCCGGTTGTGTTCTCATATTTATATATATATATGTGTGTGTGTGTGTGTGTGTGTGTGTGTGTATGCTAGGTTAGTAACCGATATTCATGGTTTATAGTACTATGACTATGATATTTATACAGACTGGATTGGTCTCAAATCTTGCGTTATAGTTGATAGATGGTGCCCCATCAGCCAGTAACAAAAAGAGTTGTGATCCATGAAGGGTTATCACCTAGTTATGAAAGTAAGAAATAATGAAAGAATTATAAAAACCTAAAATGAACAAGTGTCAGTGAGGTTGTAAACCGTAAATTAAAAGACACATAAGATCTTAGAATGCAAAAATAAGAATTTAGACTTGTGGAGATTTTTTGTATATGGACTGGATAGCAAATATAGAGGTATTCTGGTGTTAAACCCTCTTATGGAGAGATGTGTTATTTTGGGTGGCATTCACTTAGCGTTGAGTATTGGTAGGCTAGTTGAACACTAGCAGACTAGAGTATGCGTATATTATTTTTTAAATGAATTCCTTAAATGAGAAAATCTGTGTGTGAACTCAATGTAAATTGTTTAATGTAACCAACGGGTCAGGATGGTTGACGTTAGTTATATAAGTGATTGATTAGGCAAGTGTCATAACATATTATGTTTGTTACTTGTGAAGTGTGAATTATTGACATGCGTATACCATATATTCTTTTAAATACCTATGTCTAAGGTGAAAAATAGGGGGTGCTAAATTTTTTCTTTTCCTTGGACTTGTAGACTCATGCCACCAAGACGAGCTCCTACGAGAGCTGGACCGCCTAGGCGGGGTAGACCTAAGGCTACTGCCCCATCCCGACGTGGCAGACCCAGAGCTACTGCTCCTCCTCATGGCACGGTATATAAGACTGTTGCTCCAGTTGATGCACCTACCCACAGTATAGCTGGGAAGGCTATTGCTCCTACACCCGCTCCTACTCCTGCACCTGCTCCAGTGCCTGCCCCAGTAGAAGAGGTAGAGTAGACTATTGGCGCCAGAGACATGGCAGTCATCTTATATGAGTGCCTTCGTGCTATCCAAGAAGCGAGGCCTACAGGTGGAGAGACGCGGGATACCTTCATGATGAAGGTGTTCCAGAGGATGAGACCTCCCACTTTTGCCGAACAGCTTGATCCATTAGTTGTAGAGGAGTGGCTGAGACAGATTACCAAGATCCTTGACTCACAAGGGATCACTAAGCCACATTTGAGGATCTAATGTGCCACTTTCCAGCTTACGGATGCCAACCAGTGGTGGGAGGTAGTTGCTGACAGGCTACATAGGTTCAGTGAGGGATGGGATGCTTTTGTGGCCATATTAAATGACCACTACTTTCAGAGACTGCCAGGATCGGGTTTATGGAGGAGTTTGAGGCACTACTTCAAAGGGATATGACAGTGACTCAATATGAGTCCCGATTCACTAGATTGGGGAGATTTGTCCCACACATTGTTAGAGAAGAGTGTCTGAGAGTCTTTTATTTTGTCAAGGGGTTGAAGACCTCTATCAGAGAGAGACTGGCAGGCCACATTATGGAGACCTATGAAGAGGTAGTGATCAAGGCCACCAGAGTTGAGAGAGAGTTGGCCGATCTTAGAGGGATTAGAGAGTCCCGGACCCAGAGCAGGACAGCCATAACACAGGTATCTACACCTATCCAACCTACTATGCCTACCCTGAACCACACTAGTGGGAGACCATTGAAGAGGTTCCGGACTGATGCGTCTTCCACATCGACATTGCGGGGGCCTATTTTAACCCCCCAGCCTACTATGTCTGTTACTCTAGAAAGGGGGCTTCCAGGGGAACCATTACATGTTACCGGTGTAGACAACCTGGTCATAAAGTGGCCGATTGCCCGCAGAGAGATCCCAGTCAAGGATATGGGGCTAGACCGAGTTAGATGTCATTTCCACCTCAGGCACAGAGTCAAGGGTGGGGAGCTCCATTGTAACACCCCGATCCCGTGTAATTAATAATTAATTATCTAATTATTAATTAGTACCGAATTACAGAATGATTTGGGGAATTAATCATAATCCCGACGGTCGCCATAGACCGATTAAATAAAGAAAATGTCTGGAGGGAAGGGTACTTTACCCAAACCCAAATTACTGATTAATTCGGTGAAATAACGCCGTTTTAATACTAACGGAACCCGAATTAGCTAACCCGGGAAAATCCCGAATGAATAATAAATGACACGGAACCTCTGACACTAAAGATAACTGAAATAGGAACTGACCGGAACAAACCGCATCGAAAAAAGAGCTACGGAATGAAAGTTATGAGGCAAACATCAGAAACTGAATTACTGCGTAGCCAAACGTGGCCTTAGCCCAAAATGGTGAAAAATGGCCAAATTGGTGGTCAAGGGGAATTGAACCCTTGACCTATGGAAGGAATGAATCTCACCCAAAAATTTAACCAAGTGGCCACCAACACCTTTGTGCTTGTATATACAACTTAATGGTATATAACACTGAATTGCCCAAGGCTCTACCTCAAATTGGGCCAATGGGATTTCATGCAACCATATATGGTATATAATATATGTTATATATATATATATATATATAATCTGATTGGGCCATTCTCTCCACCAATGGAGAAGCATGCACATCAAATCAACAAGCATACAAAAATGCATATGTGTACACATGTATTTTATACATATGGGTGCCCTGTGTGTCTCAGAATGGAGGAACAAAAATTTGCCTCTGTGTGTGTGCTCGGGAGAAGGCTGCCAAGGAGAGAAAAATCCTTGTGAGGTCTTGCATGTGTGAGATCAAGCATGGTGTGGGCATGTGTGTGTCTTCATGAGATGCACAAGAAGGAAGGGACTGAGGGCATGACTGAACTGAGGCAGCCACCGAAGTCGTGCCTGAACCAAGCCAGAAGAGAGACTGCCATTGTTGAAGGTAAAAATTCAAATTTTTCCTTCATTTATTGGTTTGAATTTTTTGAATTGTTTTGAGGAAATTCTGAGGCTATAAGGACTATAATTGCATGCATGTTAGCTAGACTGAAAATCTGGGTTGTTTAAGCATAAGAAGGACCATCGGACTGCTTGGAATTCAAGCAAAAAAACCCAAATCCGCCATTAATGGACCTCAGGTTGCAGGTCTGAATCGACCTCAACCAAATGACTTCATGCATGTACCGAACTGATCTAGACACTGGGAGGGTTTCAAATATCACCACCCGTGACCCAAAATCGCATGGGTAGACCCTCAAAACCGAACCTATGGGTCTCGGCCATGGAACCAAAAATCTGAAATAGGCCCTTAAACTGAAATTTCTAAATGGGATGTTGATCCCCATGGACACACGGTCACAACAAGCCAAACCTCGTGCGATTTGGTTGAGAAACGAAGGTGCACGACCGAGTTGCAGGTCTGCACAATAACGGAGTGGACCGAGCTCCATGCTTGGATTCGATCCATGAAACTGATGCCCAAATGTTGGCATGACATCCAGGAATGTTTTGGAATCAAAACATATTGAAAACTGTACTTGAAACATCACGAAATAGAAGAAGAAAATCTGCAGAAGTAGGGCAACAGCGCCCTGCGCGATGGAGAAGATAGAGTTGACTCGCCAACTCATTCGAGTTAGGCCGAGTCGACTCATACACGTGGCAACGCATGAGCGTGCCACTGTTTTAATGGAACGACACCGTTCTGGGGCTAAACTGATTTGTTTAAAATCAAATTCTGTCTGTTTGGATGCGGGACTAATAAATTAAAATCAGGTTTTGGGGATAAGCTATCCGAGGATTAAAGGCAATTGGGGTTAACTAGAATATTTAATTCCGGTTCTCTGGCCTAACTGAACCGGTTGGTTTTTGGAGGTTTTGGACCGGTTCAACTGATGAACCCTTGAACCCTTGGGTTTGAACCCCTAAATTATGAAATTATGTTTTAACCCCAAATGATTTCTGAAATTACGGATTTACCCCTGATAGTTCTGAATATTGCACAGTGGCCCTGATTTCTGAAATTTTATACAATTGAGCCCCTGAAGAATTAATTAAATAATAAAATAATTATTTTATTATTTTATTAAATAGGTAAAATTACGATTTTACCCCTGGACATTAAATATGTCAAACGGAGTCCAAATAAATTAAATAAATAGTGTATTTTCACTATTTCAAGCATTCTGGACTCAATGGTACAGTCCAAATTTGGAAATACAGTACCGAAAAATACAGACCTGTAAGTGATAAATTACTGTACTGCCCCTAATGGCACCAGACCCAAATAAAAAATAAAAGATAGCCTATTTTGACTATCTCGGGCATTCTGAACTCAATGGTGAGGTCCGTTTAACTAACTGGAGTCCCGAAAAATACAGACACATAAAGTGTAAATGACCGTACTGCCCTTAATGATTCCCAGGGTCAATTGAACATAACAGACAGTCCAACTTAATTATGTCGGACACTCTGGACCCAATGGTGAGGTCCATTTTATGAACTGACGTGCCGAAAAATATGACACGTGAAATTATCAAATTACCCCTGATACTGTACGAAGCCCAAATGAAGTCCGATTGGGACGAAACTGATACCGATAGAAACCCGAACACTGGTGAAACTGTATACCCGAATAAATGACGAACCGGGGTCAGAATCTTACAAAACGTAAAATGACCAAAATACCCCTGAGCACTGTAAGTGCAAGATAAAGGTCAATCTGATCTGATAAATTATCGTAAGTATAATTATGAACACTGAAGGGCTAAGTAAGACTCCGGAACTATCAACGCGTAAAACGAGAAGTGACTGACGTGTCCCGATGATCTAAAGCAGATACCAAATGAAGTCCAAAGGACTTAGAAAATTATGTACATAATATATGGGACATTCTGAAGACCACGACAGGGTCCGGGGCGAGAATGGTAAACATTACCATTTTGCCCCTAAGGCTAATAAGCACCTAACTGATACCGATTTAAGTCTAAAAGACTTAGAACTTCATACATAAGATATGTAGACTATTCTGAGGACCATGACAGAGTCCGGGGCAAGAATGACAAAATTACCATTTTGCCCCTAAGGCCAAATAAGTGCTTAACTGATAACGATTGAAGTCCAAATGACTTAAATCATAATCCTGATGACTGCTAAGCCTAATTAAAGAATGAAATAGCCTCGGGTGAGACCCAGTGAAAGGGCGATAGGCTACTAGGCTGTCTTAGGTGATCCGATAGATACCTAAGATGATAAATGAGACCTGAATGGATGAGTTCTGATCTGTATATGATTGATGATTATTGTTCAGGATATACATGGAGATGCCTGACGTATCTGGAGGTTATCAGATTTGTTGTGCAAGGAGATAACCGTAACAGTTTGTGAGTAACCCTGACTCCTGAACTGGTGTATAAGTTCTATCTAGATACTGTATTTTGAAGCTCTGTACTGTTTTGAATGTTATACTGTTTAAAAAGCATATATTTAATGTACGATATGCCTTGTCCTGATTGATATATTGTTCTGCTTTGTTCCGACTTGTTCAGTTCCGATATGTCTTGTTCCGATTGATGTATTGTTCAGTTCCGATATGTCTTGATCTGATTGATGTATTGTTCAGTTCCGATATGTCTTGTTCCGATTGATGTATTGTTCTGCTTTGTTCCGACATGTTCAGCTCCGATATGTCTTGTTCTGATTGATGTATTGTTCCGTTTTGTTCCGTCATGTTCAGTCCTGATATGATTTGTCCTGATTGATATTGTACCGTTTGTTTCCGTCATGACTTGATCTGATGGATATTGTACCGTTTTGTTCCGACTTGTTCAGTCCTGATATGTCTTGACCTGATTGATATTGTACCGTTTTGTTCCGACTTGTCCAGTTCCGATATGTCTTGATCTGATTGATATTGTACCGTTTTGTTCCGACTTGTTCAGTTCCGATATGTCTTGATCTGATTGATATTGTACCGTTTTGTTCCGACTTGTTCAGTTCCGATATGTCTTGATCTGATTGATATTGTACCGTTTGTTCCATTATGTTCAGTTCCGATATGACTTGTCCTGATTGATATTGTTCCGTTTTGTTCCGTCCGTTTTGATCTATCCGTTTCATGGTCTGTCTGTTACTGATATGTCCTTGTTTTGACTGACGTATTGATCCGTTTGGTTCTGTTATATCTCGACCGTCAATGAGCTGTCTGTCTTGATTGTTTACCTGTGACTTGAACTGGTGTTTTGCTCCATCTGATTCCGTTATGTTCCGTCCGTTAATGATTTGTCTATCTTGATTGATATATGGTCCAGTTCCGTTATGATCTGTCCGGATTCTTGACTTGGTATATAAGTTACTGCATAGATACTGTATTTTGATGCACTGTACGGTTTTAAAAGTTATACTGACTGAATGCATGTTTTTAAATGCAAACTTTTATACTGTATTGTACGCGGCATGATTTTGTCCCGTCCTACTATTGTTTTGTTCGGTCTGTCTTGTCCCGTTTTATGGTCTGTCTGATTTTGTTCTGCTATGATGTGTCTGAGTCTGGGTACCATTCTGATAATGAGCGGTCTGGCATAAGTAGGCTTGATTATGTGCCTAACTGATATATTGTTTGTTATGCCCTGTTATATTCCGCCCAGTACTGACCTGTTCTAATATTGAATTAATTGCCTATACTCTCGATTGATATATTGGCATCATGCACTGTTCCGCCTGTTCTGATTTGTTATTCCGTTTAGTTC
Organism: Nyssa sinensis; assembly: GCA_008638375.1. Lineage (NCBI taxonomy): Eukaryota > Viridiplantae > Streptophyta > Magnoliopsida > Cornales > Nyssaceae > Nyssa > Nyssa sinensis. Next base: position 18,071,536 of record CM018043.1, read on the forward strand.
AGTCCCGTTTTATTCTACTTAAATTGTATTCGAGTAGATCTAGAAAACTGTTATTCCTAAGCGATTGAACTATCTTTGTGATTTATAAACAAGACCGGGTTTGAAACCCATGACAGGGAACCTGTGTTACTCACTGGGCTTTTCAAAGCTCACCCCATTCCCTAACATTTTTCAGGGATTATCTCTGATGGACTAGAAGACACCATGATATGACATGATAGGCCGAGTGGCATTTCAAGTAAAGGATCTGACGGCACTGATCTGTAGAGACTGGATTCTTGTGGACTGATTCTGTTATTCAGGTGAGTGATATGATACAGCTAACCTGATTTACATGTACTGGATGGATTATTATGGCTCATGGAAATAAACGGTACTCTAAAGATATTAGATCTGCTCTGTACTATATGCTTGATTTTAGATATGCTCTGAACTTAGAACTGTTAACCGTTTTGGATTTAGACTTGCTCTGTGATACATATACTTATGATGGATAAGTGAGTTGCATTCCCGTGACACAAAGAAAAAGTTTTAAATTCCGCTGCATCTGACCCTACAGTTGGAGTGCAATTCGTCGAAAAGTTTAGAATTTGCCTTTGGTTGGTCACGTCGCGACCGACTGGCAGTCACGTCCTCGACATCCGCGTAGGGTGGGGTTCGGGATGTGACATCCATGACTTTGCTATACCTGCCACCAGACAAGCCATGTTAGGGCCAACTGCCCTTAGGGACAGACTTCTAAGAGCTTGTAGAGGCCACGGCCGTAGTTAGACCATAGACCTCTGACACCATATACCCAACCTACACCCTCCGCGTAGAGTGTTATAGCTCCTGGACAAAGAGAGGAAGGTAGGCAGGGCCAGACTACCCAGGGTCGCGTTTATGCAGTAGCTGCACTTGAGACACTTACTACCGGACCTCCTATGGTTCGAGTTACATTCCTTGTTTTTAGTTCATGGGCTAGCGTGTTGATAGATCTTAGTGCATCTCATTCATTCATATCTAGCATGCTTACCATACCATTGGGATTACATGCTTACATCTATGTAGTAGGCCAAGTGAAATTAAGAGGTAGACTATGTGCTTGTTGTCTGTGAGATAGACTATAAGCCTGGATATCCATAGAGTTAGAGGTATACCTAGTTACCTATACAGCAGGTTGTATGCTTATTTATGTATATGTATATTCTTGGGATGGATGTTATACTTGGATGCTGATGTGGTAGGTTACGTGTTAGCTATTGAATATTGCTTGTTGATTTTATATATGCATGCTAGTTTAGTACCCGTCATAGTTCTGCGACTATGATTCTTGTACAAACTGATTTGGTATTAATGCATGTCTAAGGGTATGTTTAAATGTGTTTATATGTATGTGTGTCTCGATGCATGTATGTAAGGATTGAAGTGCATTCATGATTTAAATTAGTGGAGAGTTTCACTAAGGGCCCAAATTGTTATGAGACTTTAGTTTGTACATTGACTAGAACGACGATGAGTTAGAATGACCTTGGAGGAATAAGAGGCTATTAAATTACATTGAGGTATGGGTGATATATTGATACCATTGTGATGAATTACTAGATGATTTCATGGCTTGACTTAAGATTAGTTAGATGGTCGACACGTGCGTGAGAGACTTCGAGGTGTCCTTGTGAACATTGAGAATTTTCCTTTATTTTTATTATTGTGTTGAATTATTGAGGTGGGTCATGATGCTTGTATGGATTGGGAAAAATTGGCATTGATGAGCCAATGTGTTTTGAGGATTTCATTATGTGTTGTGCCATGTGGAGTGGGCCGTTACAAATGGGATCAGAACTAGACCCTAGCAGGGAGTGTGGAGATGTCTGCACACCGCTGCATGCCCGCCCAAGTGGATGAGGTCCCTTTGAGGGGAGAGAGTAATAGGAGAGGGTAATGCATTCCACATTGCCTCGCTGAGGGAGAGGTGAATGATCCAAAAGTGAGGCCGCACGTCTCCATGTCACAATAACATTTCGTATCACTCTTTTGGAATTTTGTCAAAGAAGTGCATTATTTTAAATTTCGGAAAGAAATTTCTTTAAGGGGGGAAAGATGTAGAGATCTGGAAAAAAAAAAAATTTGGAATAATTTTTTTTTTAAATATGAATATATGTGTGTAAGTATGAAATGTGCATTATAAATGTATGTGTGTACATGTATATATATATATGTATAATGTATGGTATATATGCATGTGTAGTAAATTGTATATGTATATATACTAAGGGAAAATGGAAGGGCTGCCATGCAGCATGTGGGGTCATGTGAATGTATGGTTGTGTGTGTGAAACCAGTGTGTGTGTGTGCTGTGAGTGTCGGCTAAGTAGTGTGTGTGGGTGCTGATGTGTGTGTTTTAAATATAATATATATATATAGGTTGCGTGTGAGTGTGGGGGTGCAGACTTGAAGGAGTGTGTGAGTGTATAAAGTAGGTAGGGTGTTGAATGTGTGTGCAGGTATGATATAGAGAGAGAGAGAGAGAGAGTTGTGTGTATATAGATGTGTACGTGTGTGTGTGTGACTTGAGAGAAAACAAGAAACAAAGAAGGGGAAGGTTGGGAGATTTGGGAAGTTTAGAAAGCAAAGCAAGAGGAGGGAGGTGCCATTATTAAGGTATAAAACACAAACCCACCATCTTTCTCTTTCTAAAAATTTTAAGTATATGTATACTGTTTCTAAATTCTTTATGCATGCATGAGTAATTTTGACGCTAAGGAACTAAAATAATTTGATTGAGGGAGCCGAGAAGGCTAGGTATACATAAATCCATAATGGATCATGTAATACCCCAACCCGGGGTACGGCACAAATATCGAGGTAAGTCGATACAATAATAAAACCCGAACTGTTTTAAGTTATGTTGCATAATTAAATGGATATATATATATATATATATGAATATGTATGCATGATAATGTATTAAAGTGATCTCATGAATACATACATATATGTAAATTGAGTACGGCTATATAAATATATATATGGTAAATGGAATAATATGTGTAAATATATATATATATATATATATATATATATATTATATGAGAAATTGGGTGAGGTGTCTTGGGTGCTCGGGTGTGCTGCCACCGCAGCTACAGGTGGCAAGGGCCACCGACTGAGGGTCGGTTAAGGGGATAAAGAAGGTAATTGAAGAGAGAGAAAATAGAATCGCAAGAATTGGAAGGAGAGAAAAGAACCAGACGTAGAGATAGAGAGAGAACTGAAACTGAAGGTATAGGAGTTGGCTGAGAACAGGTAAACTACTGCGCCTTCACTCTCTAATTTTATTTCATATGATAATAGAGTTGTTTACTGTAATAGCAGGACTTGAAACAAAGAAGGAAAAACAAGAAAAATAAAACTGGGTTTCGGTTAGAAAAATTGATTAAACATAGGTGAACCTAAATGGAAAATTGAACCATAATATGCATAGGAAATTACCCCAGGATCTCAAAACACTTTGAATTAGATTAAATGGTCAAGAAATGGCCATTTTATGGCCGGTTATTCCCTCACCGGTGCAACGCCGGAAACTGGGAATGGGTGCATGAAACCGATGAGGTTGGAGGGTAAAAAACAGCCCTAAAATATTCCTTGCAATCTTAGATTTCATTGGGAAGAAAAACAGTGAATTTTGGACGTAAAACCATGAAGATCCGTGAGGAATTGCATTGTTCCGGCGACCATGGTCGGAAAACCAACCGGAGAAGACGACCGGATAGTCGGGGGCTTCTTCGGGTCATAACGGGACCGGGTTTGGGTCGGACCGGGTCGGGACCCGACCGAAAATGATTAGGGGCAGTGATGCTATGTCGTTTTGAATGTAAAATTAAAATCAATTGGGCTGTTTGGTTGCAGAGACAATAAATAGAGATGGGGTTTAGGGGTTAACCGAACCATGGATAGGGATAGGGAATTGGGTTATTGTATTCCGGTTCTTGTATGAAACTAAACCGTTTGGTTCAGGAAAAAGGCTGACCGGTTTAGGGTTTTGGGGTCTGAACCAACTGGTTCAGACCGCAGCTTATGGAATTTATGAACCGGCCCCAAATGTTTTGAATAATTACACTAAGGCCCAAAAAGAAAAATTAATTAAATGTTAATTTTACAAAAATACCCCTGACTCAAAAGTGGGTCAAACGAGGTCCAAATAAGGTAAATGATTAGTCAATTTTTATTATCTCGGATGCTCTGAGTCCAATGGTGAGGTCCGTTTCATGAGACGGAGTCCCAAAAAGTTACGACTTGTAAAAATGACCAAAATACCCCTGCTTCATAAGTGAGTCAAATGGACTCCGATTAAATTAAAGAACTAGTGAATTTTTATTATTCCGAACCCTATGGACTCAATGGTGAAGTCTAAATTGGCATTAGAGATACTTAAGATGACGAGACGTAAGATTGATGAATAAACATTTATTCTGAAACACGTTTATTGATATATAGGGAACTTGAAGGGGAAGGGCCCACTCACGAATTTCTAAGCTAAGATTTCATTAGAGGTAAGTAGATACCCTTTCTCTTCCATGTGGTGTTATCAAGCCAAGTTCATTCTTTTACTGCCAAACTTGTACTCCTGAGCGTATCTGATGTTATTGTCTCCACAATGTGATATTGTTCTATCTGGTGGACATTGATTATTGTTGTACTATTGTTATCATGTTGAACCGTGCTTTGAAATACCTATTGTTATGTTTCCATTGAATTGATGATATTCCATTTTTATATACTCCTATGGAATCATTTATGATCATGAAATGTTTATGTATACTGGATTTGTGCTCAGTCACAATATCTATCCGATGCTTTTAAATACACTGAAGACCTTCGGGTCGAGTCCGTGAACGGACATGTGGCCATACACTGGAATGCACTGAAAGGGGTAAACCGGGCCCCCAAGGACAGAGGGCGTGCTAAGCCCTGACATAGAATAAAAGCATCTCTTACACGATTGCTCAACTATAATTGTTGAATTACATTATTCTTGTGATTATCTTGTATTGCGAGATATTCCTTTATTGATTTATTGTGATCAATTATATTGGCAGTACTTTCTTGTTATTGTATTATCGTCGAGAATTTCAGGACATTATTATGCCATTCCTACTGATTACACATTGTGATTCCACTGTTCATTTGCCATCATGACAATTGTTCCCATTGGCTATCATAGCATCTTATTTTTTATGATTGGCTATCATATTCTTATTCTTGGATTCATATTCTTTTATGATCCTCGATACCAGTGTCGGAGATCTGTATTTACTTGCTGGGCTCTTGTAGCTCATTCCACCCTACTTACCCCTTTTCAGGTAATGACACCGCAAGACCCCAATAGGAGTCTGGAAGCATAGGGGGATATTTTGAAGAATTGTATCAGACTATGTTTTAATTCTCCCATGTATTCACCACCCACGGGTGCTGGTTATGTTTAGTTTTGACTTGGTACTGTAAAACCATATGATGTATGTTAAGACTTCCGCTGACTATTGTAGTGATAAACTTCCGTTGTTATTGTTTTAAGAATTTGGTACTTTGCATATTAGTACTATGATACAGGAATGGAAAAAGTAGGGACGGCCTTAGGGTCGGCCCCGCGACACGAAATCCGCATAGGGTGGGTTTCGGGTCGTGACAGATCACCATTGTTAGACCTTAAAAATTGCAGGTCTGAGATGACCTCTAAGAAACTGATTTTTGACAACTTAAATCAAAAATATACCTTACTAGCTGTAAGAAATCACCAAGCCACGACCCAAACCCTCGAAGGAAGACCACTGAAACCGGAGTTACAGGTCGCGGGTTCTTTTGGAACATCTTCAAATATACGATCCAACATGATTTCTTGAATGGAATAATAAACCCTAAGATGGTGCGATCACAATGAACCAAGAATTATCACATTTAGTTAAGATATGAAGGTGTATGGCCTGATTATCTATTCTGCCATCAAAGCTTGAATCAAACTTTTGAGCTCGTTTCGAACCATGAAATGAATGCCAAATTACCTAGAAATCTCCTAATAGTGGATTAGAAAGAAAAATAGTAAGAAATCATAGCTAGGAAGGCACGAAATTGAATTGAAAAATTTTCAATTTTAGGGTTAATGTTCATCGTTATGAGGAAGATGATGCACAGTGCCGGACACAGGTCGGATCGGATCTGGGTCGGGTCGGAACCCGACCGGATATAAAGGGCAAGTTGAACTACGTTGTTTTGAGGGAATGTATTTTTAAAATATAGGGCTGACACCAGCATGAAATGTTGAATTGGCCAGACCGGTTGGTCCAGTGAGACTCTGGACTAGTTCACTTAAAACTAAGACAAACCCACTGGTTCAGTGTTAAATTTTAAAAATAAATAAACCAGAACTTGGGTTATTTACAGTTTGACCCCAAACTTTTGAGAAATTTTGTTATGGCCCAAATTCTAGAAAATTTATTTAAATAAGCCCTTGAAAATAAATAAATAATAAAATAAATTATTTAATTACTTTATTAAATTGGGTAAAATGACTATTTTACCCTTAGACATTAAATAAGCCAAACGAAGTCAAAAATAAATAAATGAATAGTGTATTTTTACTAATTCGGGCATTCTGGACTCAATGGCAAAGTCCGATTTGGGAAATTAATCTCGAAAAATAAAGACACGCAAATGATAAATGACTATAATACCCCTAACGATACCTAGGGCCAAATAAATATAAAAGATAGTCCATTGTAATTTTGTCAGACATTCTGGACTCAACGGTGGAGTCCATACTAGCAAATGAAGCACCGAACAATGCGATGCATGAAAGAGTAAAAGACCAAAATGCCCTTGAGTTAAAGAGTAGTCAAACGAACTCCGATTAAAATAAAAGAATAATGAATTTTTATTATTTCGAACATTCTAGACTCAATGGTGGAGTCCAATTTATGAAAAAAGGTCCCGAGAAATAAGAAACCATAAAAGTGTAAAATGACCATTTTGCCCTTTTTAGTACCGAAGTCCAAATTGAATTTCGCGAAAGCCTAAACTGACTTTCTTCGACATTCTGGACTCAATGGTAGAGTTTATTTTAGTAAAATAGAAACTCATGATATAAAAGCATAAAAATTGATGAATAACATAATTTAAGTAGAAATAGACTGAGTTGTGTTTCAAAATTTTAGGGACACCGAAAGGCAAGGAGAAGGCAGTCTAGACCTTCCAATTGGGGACAGAAAAAAGGGACTACATTCTCACTGATTAGTTCGGCTACGCAGGGAGCATGACTTCCTAGGGTTGAGACCAACCCATCAGGTATGATATTTTGCTAAGTAAGGAATAGGATTAAGTTTAGGATTGATTTTCATGTTGATCTCATGATTCGTATATTTATTCGATTGTTTATATGCTTATGTGTTCCCTGTTATTTCTTTGGAAGTTTGGTTAAGTGAAAATGCGTGAACCATGACCATATGTATATCCCATGTGTTGGTACCTTATGTGATTATGTGCTTCAAAAATTGTTAAGATTATGAATGTGTAACTCGAGCATGTGTTCAAATGGAATATATATATAGCATGCACACATGAGGAGGGAAAACTATGATTTAAATGTGATTGTTGTTTTAAGCGTAATACATCATTTAAAGTATAATTCATATGTGGATGAAATGCTTTGATGAAATTGCATTGTTGTATGGTGGAATCAAAGCATATTGGCATAATGTGATTCCTTGAGACATAATGTGGGTTGAGTACGTGGTGCTATGCATTATGAGGGTGTAGATCCTGTGGTGAAAAACCTAAAATTGGCCATTGCATTGGTGCCCAGAATCCAACAGATGTGTTCCCTGAACGGGTGTTGGTACTCAGGGTCCATCGGATGTGTTCCAAAAATGAGACATGGGTGTGGCATAGAGTTGCATAGGTGTGTCACACATATTTTCATAACATCGCATTAAGGAATTCATGGATGTGGTGTAGATTTTGTATGAATGCGTTATGAATCTTGTCAGTACATGGTATGGATGAATTAGATGACATGTAGATATAACCGTACAATTGCACATGCCACGCCTTAATTTTGTTCCTTGCAGTAGCATTGTATTATACCAGCAGTTGAGCTGACCCATTCGTGGGATATCATTTTTCAGATGACGACCCTGGTACATGAGACTTGATGAGATCTTGAAAAAAATAAGGGAAAAGGATTTAGAAGTGTATTTGGCCCTTAAGGTGTATTTTGATGTTGTACAAGGGCATAAGCCCTCAACTATACAAAATTATTTATATGTTATGAAACAACGGGCAAGGCTCTATGGATTAGTATCAGAACATGAATTGGGTTAGTGTTTGAAATGCATGTAATCGTCCTTTAATATTTTCTGTTTTTTTTATTTCTCTCACTCACCGGGTTTGCAGAAATTCGGGGCGTGACAATGAAAGCCAAAAATTGACTTTCCTCTCCTTCATCATCATCTTCCTCTTCCTCACCATCAGTTAGAGTATTTTTTCATTACCCTTCTATTGTTAGATTTTCCTCTTATCTTGTTTAGGCAATCAGTGGCTACGTGACAAAAGTTATGACATTCATAGCACTTTATAGGCTTGGAAGTGGATTGAGATGAAGGTCTCCTCCTATCACCCTAAAGGATCCTTTTTGGACCTTGCCTTTTAAGCTATTTGAATTTTTGAAGGGTCTTCTATTAAAGTTTTGGTTTCTCTTTGGATTAGACATTCTTCCTTTTAGAAACTTATTAAACCTCCTAACAATCAAAGGCTAGGCCATCTTCATTCATGGACTCGATGTCAACCTCTACATCCCCCTCAAGGTCAACTTGTGTTGATTTTAAGGCAAGACTCTTAAGTTTTCTTAGATTCCCTAAAAATTAGTCCAAAGGTTTGCAATGAACCTACTAACTCATCAACCACAAGTAAGCCTAAGTCTTTGCTTTCCTCTATAGCAGTGACCTTAGGTTGAAATCTCTCGGGGAGAGATCTCAAGATCTTTCAAACTATTTTAGTCATTTCTATCTTCTCAACTAGGTTGAATAAGGAATTCACTATGTCACTCAATTGGGCATAGAATTTGACAAAGGTATCCGAATCTTTCATCCATAGTGATTCAAACCTAGAGGTTAGCATTTGTAGCCTGGACCTCTTGACCGTTGACGTACCCTCATGGGTAGTCTTAAGGATATCCCATTCCTCTTTTGAGGTCTCATGAGTTATGATTCTATGAAACTCATCGAGAGTTACCGCATTGAATATAGCATTTAGAACTTTTGTGTTATAGCCACTAATCCTAAGTTCAAGTTCATTCCACGTGTTGGGTGGCTTAGGAACGGAGGGGACTTCCATAGTGGCAGTTTTGAACGGTGTGGTCTAGCCTTCTTGGACGGCGAGCCAAACTCGTTTATCTACGGCTCAAAGAAGAGCCCTCATTCTAGCCTTCCAATATGCATAGTTTGAGCTGTAACATTTCATAAAATTAAAAAATAAATAATAGATAATATTACTTTTGCAAGATAATAAACCTTACGAACATAATAATGAGATAAAAAAAAAATTAAGCAACATAATATAGAGTGATGATACATGGGGAATAAATGAAAAAGGGTAAAAAAAACTTGGATTGTAGAAATCAAAAAAAGGCGTAAAGTTTTATGGGCTTTGTTTGATCGACCACCCGAAAGTTTGTTGTGACCATCGTTTGATACTCGTTCGAATAAAGGGTACTCGTTCAAATGAATGCCATGTTCGTTCAAACGAGCGTACAACATAACATTTTTAAATTGCGGACTGAAAACCAAAATAGGCACAAAACTCATTTTTTTATTCTCTTCCAAACTTTCTCAAGTCAAGAGAGAAATTAGGGCTTGGGATTTTCATGAATTTCTAAGCCATAACAACACATCATACCACAAGGATTCGTCTCTAGGAATAATTTCACCGATTGAAAAGTTAGGATTTCAATATTTCTTCTAGAACAAAAGGTAAATTTTGGGGCTTTTCATTTCTTTTTCAAATTTCTTACAATTCTTTGTAGATCTAGCTTGGTTGAGTGAAATAAATGGTGTAAATCCTTTTTTAGGTTTTGGGAGCAAGGATTGAGGCTTGAAATTGGAATCTCTTTCTCTCTCTACACACATATCCATATTTGTTTTAGGTAGAGCTTCTAACCTAGGGGGGAGAATAAATGTTAGGAAGAAAAAATGCATTACATGACATTCCCATGTACCATATTGTATTAAATTTTTGTAGAGAATGATCTAAATTTCTAGATGAATATTATGTGTTTACCCTATGATATATCTTGTCTAGAATGTTAATATATGTACTCGATACATTGTATCAGCTTAAAATTCATTTACTTAAATGTTCAAAATTATTTACTTGTTATTCATGAACTTGTAGGAAGTTGATATTCCTACTAAGTATTTGATAAAATGCTTAAATGATTGTGATGAGGTTGTATTGTGAAATTATTGGTTGTATTACGTATGTGGTGCTTTCCCTTTAATGTAAATGATATTATTCCCTTGGAGACCATTGGTTTGCATGAAAAATAGAATAAATACCTTGTAAGGATGGATGAAAATCTAAATAGTTGAAAGATTGGGAAATGAGAAGAAATGAATAAAGAAATTACAAGTTGAGAAAAGGGAAGTCATGGATAGTTACCCGGGATTTTGTGACGAAGATTGTGTCTCTCTTTAGTTACGAACCGTAACCTCGCGTGGGTGGTCATATGTTTCCATTGGGTTAGTAGCCCGAAAAGCACTCAAGCTCAACTGGGGGCCATTAGGTAGTCTTGAAAGATTACAAAAAAAATGGAAGTAGAAAGTAGTACCGTTGAGATGAGTAAGGTGATGATAATCTAAGAAACTTCCATTTGTGTTACATTTTTATTGTGAGAATTGAAATGTGTTACTATTGTTGTATTGATGTTCTTATTCCATTTGATTATACCATAAATGTTTATTGAATTGAAATGCTTGGTGACACTTGTTTGACACTACACTTAACACATGCCTACACTTGTCACCATTTATTCTTCCCTTTGTTTAGGTGCTCTACTGGGGTTGTTGTATTGACCCCTACCAGATGTAGGTAACGGCAAGGAGTCAGTCGCTTGAGGACATGGATTGAAGGATAACTCTACTTTGTTCTTTTGTTTATTTTGGGAAATGTAAAAGACCTTTTAGTCTTTATTTATTTTGATGAGAAGGCTTAGAAGCCTCAACAAAACTTGAACTTATTTTGTGTATGTATAAAGGTGAACCTTGGAACTTATAACTTCTATTCTTTTTATTAGGAGGAGAGATCACATGATGAATACCCTTGTGGAATGTATATATATATAAACCTTGTTGGGTCATATGTATGGAATGTGAATGAAAATTTATGTTATGAAAACTCAAGTGAGAATATGCTAATCACAAGGTGGTTTGAGATATACAGGAATTATTTATTTAGTTTGATCTTGATTTACAAGGTCACTCTCGGGTCTTTGGGGCCCGGGCATGACATAAGCCGTCCAATAGAGGTGGTCGGGATATAGAACGTCCCTCCCATACAAATGAGTGCGGGAAAGTGCACTCTAAATACCTTATTATTAGATTAAAATGCTAAAATGTGAATAGAAATGTTGGGATATAATTGATATTATTAAATTTAATTTCTATTTACAGTGAGATATATTTGAGCATTATTTTATAATATTTTAAATATCAAATATTACATTATTTGTTGGTGAGAGATACTTTTTAATTGTGCTTCACACTTAACATTTTTGAAAAAATTTCTGGGTAATTTTAGGCTTCATTGTTATTATTTACATTTTATTTCAGATTTGAAGAAATTGGAGCAGCCCGTCGTTTATGGACTACTTAGGCCAGACAACCTGTTCATTAGGCCCGTGAGTTTCAATTTCTTGAAGCGACTAACAGGGCTAAGCGGCTGAAGCAAGATAGAAAAGAAAAAAAGAAGAAGGAAGAACAGCTGTTGCACAGCTGGGGCTTAAGTAAAAAAGAAAAGAATAAAGAAGGGGTGTGCGGGCTGGAGAGCAGGACGGCAAGGAAAAGAAAAAAAAAATGAGAGAAGTGAAGTGCAACGCAGAATGGGCTTGTGCAGTGTGGTGCGGCACGGAAAGAGAAGAGGCGTGAAGGCGCAAGGCAAAGGAAAAAGAAGAAAAAAAAAAAGAAAGGAAAAAAGAATTAAAGGGGCGTGCAGGGTTTGGGTATTTAAAGAGGCGGCTATGAAAAGTAAAGGGAGGAAGCGGCTGCGCAGGTTGAAAAAACAAGAGCAAGAAGTGGTGCAGAAAAAGCTAGCGACACAATTCTTTTCCTTGAGATTTATGTTGTCCATCATTTGTATGGGTAACTAAATTCCCAAGTAGGGCTAGGGATGAACTTGCACACTAGATGGTATTTTTAATTTATTTTCAATTCATGTGCTTGATTTTCATTTATTAAAATTCTTTGTTTTATCATTCTCAATTTATTGTTGGTGTTTTCTTCTATAAATAATCATAGAGTTTATTCTGTTTATAGATTCAGTCATGCTTTTTCTATTGAATGGATTAGTTCTTTGATTATGCTTGGATCAATTGATTATCTATATTGATTTAATTCTTTGCTGCAATATTGCTCCCTGGGTATATTGTCGGCGTTGGGTTCTCCCAGTGTGGATAACAATTCGCGTGATTTAAAAGTGATGAATAATTTTTCAAAAGGTTACATTTGGTTTAATTTTGGTTTAAAATTCTATATCTTTCGATTGGGATTTTTGGAATTAAATTCTCAATTGAGTTATTAGTGAATTAAGAATAATTAAAATACCGGATATGTGCAAGGGATTCCCGACGTTCTACTGTTCGTTAATTTGAGTACATTTTCCGTTAATCACTTTGTTTAATTTTAATTTTCATTTAAAATCACTTTTTATTTTCTTGTTAATCATTTAATATTTTCTTTAGTTTCTTTATTCTTTCTATTATTCTTTTAATCTGTCTCCCTGTGGAATCTACACCCCAAAGCTGCACTACAATTACTGCGTTATTCTTTGGGCGTAATCATATACCCCTTCCATTCTTCATGCTACAAGGAATCCAATCTATTATCTTAGAAAGTAGGCTCTAATACCACTTTGTTTTTGGTCCCTAAGTGTGAAACTAACCTAGAAAGGGAGGTTAAATAGGGTTGTACTAATTCTTTTAATTCTTCATCCACAACACTAATTACAATAAGGATAACAAAATATTGAATTGAAATTCTAAGCAATATACAACAATGTGTTCAATTCAAGTCATTCCAATTCATCCACCTAATATAGTTGTAATATAGTGTTCAATACAGAAACCAATTCACCACAAGCCTAAGTAATCAACTAATGAATTTCACATGTCAATTTTACATGCCAATCATAATTTTGATTACATGATCAATTTTCAATTTATCAATTCAATTATCAATCTAATTACTCAATTTAGGTTCTCAATTATTCAATTGATGATCAATTTTCAAAATTCATGAAAACCTAATTCTAGTCAAGCGAAAGCATTCATCATTTGAGGAATTTAGAAATTGTAAAGCATAAAAAGAGTTAAAGAGTTTGCAAACCAATCGTGATGACGGAGAAACTAACACAAATAACTATCTGTGATGGAAAACTCTAGAGTCAACCGTGCTCATGGGAGAGTCCACTATGTGTGAGATTGATTACACCCTGGTGATGACATAGACTTAGTTCCTCAAGCTCCATTCTACTCAATCGTCTTCAATCTCGCTTGTAGCCATAAAACTTTGCCATAGCTGAATTCTTTATACAACCACAATCTCCATGTGATCTCGAAATCCTCTGATCGGTGCTCTACACAATTTTAAACTCCATACAACCTCGAAATCCACCTATTGCTCAACATTGAAATCCACAAAGTGGAACTCCACAAACTCTTTAATTGAATTGATGATTGAGGCTCTTTGAATGATTTTGATCAAGTGTGATGATCAAATCAATGTATGATGAGAGGAGAGATATAGATGAAGTATATGTATGAATGTTCTCCCACAGAAGCTCTAACTTCTTTCAATTGTATAACTCTCAAAAATTTATCTCTCTCTTTGTTCTCTTTATTAAAAATAGTATGTTTCATCAATTTATACTTTAGAGATCAGATCTCAAATAACTCTCCAAAATAGAAAAGTATTATGTTTTACACAAGGTTCGTTCGAAAGAAATAGTTGCTCGTTTCGAATGAGCCTCATTCATTCGAACAAATATCAAATGAACAAAAATGAGAGGTTGCATCTCTTTGTTTGATGAGATTTAATCGAACGATAAAAAATGACCAGCTTCAATTGTTCATTCGATCGAGCCCTTGGTCTCCTTCTTGTATTGTGAACTCAATTTCCATAATTATTTTTAAATATGCATTTTTGGGATAATTGTTTCACAATACAAGACATCAATACACACAATAAAAATATGATATATACTATATACAATGCATGTTATGCTTGCGTGTGTGAGATCCAAATCAAAACAAAATTCCAAAATACCCTTCATGAACTAAGGCGGCCGATAGATGTGCATGGCAATGAAGCATGGACCATCTTGGAGTAGGATGGGGCATTGAGTCACTCTAAGCCTAGGACTAATGTCATGATTACAACCAAAGCATGTTTTGTCAAACCAAATTATCCAATCACAATATTGGACCCTTAGTCTTAACATAAGCAATGAAGTAGACTGTGTTGAAGTAATTGAATCAGAAGTTTATGATGGGGGAGATGTTGCATCGAATGATATGTGGCTTCAAAAATCATGTAGAAAGGAATCCTGCACAGAGGCAATGGCTGGACTCGAAAAAAGAGATGGAACGACTAGTGGGAGATGCAGCAAAGCTAGCGTGAATTCTAGAACCCACAAAGGCACTGGATAATGACAAATGAGTTGCAAAAGGAAACAATGACTCATCAAACACGACATCATGAGATATATAAAGTCGACTGGAGGAAACATGAAGGCATTTGTATCCTTCATGATGATTATTGTACCCTAAGAAAATACACTAAACAGAATGCAGTTATAGTTTGTGTTTGTTGTATGACCAGATATGGGGGTAACATGCACAACCAAAATTTTTTAAGAAATTATATTCAGGTAAGTGATTAAATAGCTTCTCAAAGGGAGATAAAATGGACAAAATAGAGGTGGGAATGCGATTGGTGAGGTGGCATGCATTGAGGCAAATATCATCCCAAAAGGACTTAGGAATGGAACCATATGCAAGAAGAGAAAGGGCAATCTCATTGAGATGTCGATGACATCATTCAACATGCCCATTTTGTTGATGTGTGTGTGGACAAGAAACACGATGTTGAATACCAATATTGGCAAAATGAGTATGGAGTTTATGATACTCCCTACCCCAATCGGTTTGCATACATTTAATTTTTTTTTTTGGTGTCAAATTGGCGTTCCAGAAGTGATTGAAATCGAAGAAAAATTCCATGAACATCAACTTTGCAGTGAATTGGAAATAATCATGTGAAATGGCTATAGTCATCAATAAAGGAAATTTAATAACAATTGCCACAAAAGGAAACATTGGGATGAACTCATACATCTGAATAAATCAAATCCAAAGGTTACTAGAAACTGAAATAGAGGATACAAATGGTAGCTGATGACTTTTTCTTGTTGACAAGCTGAGCAAAGAGTGAACATTTTATTTTATGAAACAAGAAGGCACAATTTAGAAAGAACGTGATGAACAATGCAAAAAACTAGATGTCCTAAATAGGAAGGCAATGGTTCTTTCACTAACTAGTGTTTGTTTTAAACTAGAAGAAGGCACATTAGGAAGCGAAGGATAAAAACCGACTTTATATGGACCACAAAGAAGAATTCTCCCAGTTTTGCAATCCTTAATCATAAAATAGAATGAGTGAAATTCAAAAAACACAAAATTATCATTTGTAAATTTTTTAACAGATAAAACATTTTTACTGGTATAAGGCACATGAAAGAGTTTTGAGGAGTATGAATAGAATAAGAACTAGTGTATTTAATATCCAAACATGTCTCATTGCCTACTCGAATTTGGTCAGTGCCATTGTACTCCTTAGAGTTGAGATTAAGATTTTCCATGTCAAATGTGAGATGATGGATAACCTCGGTATCTGGATACCAATTCTCATCAGGTGCGAAAGAAGGCATAGTGTAAAATGCCTAAAGGCCGTTGTTGGGATTACTCTAAAAAGAGTGATCAAATTTATGATAATAATTATTTGCAACGTGCCCTGGTCAATTACAATCTTGGAAAATAGGTCGTGAATTGCTAATGAGTTGCTAAAGAATGATGAGTTGCAACCTCAACCTCTATTGTGTGACCTCTTTCATTTTTTTGGCTGTTATAGGGAGAAAATGAACCTCAATTGCAAGATCTACGGCCACAGGTTGAAGGGCTTCTTGAAGCCAAATTAGCCGAATAGAATGAGAGGTCAACAACAACTTGAAGTTGCTCAAGACGTTGTTCATGGGCCAACACATTGCCATATAATTCATTAAGAGATAATAGATCAACTCTAATAGTCATCGAGGTGATAGAAAGGTCATACTCAGTCCCCAAACCAACAAGAATATAGGAGACCATCTCAGAGTCATCGAGAGGTTGACTAACCACAGCTGAAGTTTCACCATGGTTTCGCATCTTTTGAAAATAATCAATGACAGTGGGCATTATAGTCTTGGAGATAGCCAACTGATAGTTAAGTTGCATGACATGGGCACAAGATTGGGTGGTGAGCATACTTTCAAGAGCCACCCAAATTGATCGAGAAGTAGAGTAGCCAAGTATTTGAGATAATATACTTTCAGAAAGCGTTGCAATAAGAGTGCTCAGGAAAATTTGGTCCTATTGTAACCATACTAGAAAATCAGGATTGGACACAATTTCAACTTGAGAGGTACCAGCAGCAACAGCGGGAGTAAGAACAACCTAGGGTGGTAGAAGGTTGGTACCATCCACATAGCTGAAGATATGATTGCCATTGAGAAAGGTAACAACTTGATATTTCCAAACCAAGTCATTGTTTTTTTTTTTTTGAAAGGTAAATGTATATAAAAGAAGAAGAAAGGAACAACAAACAAGAGGACAAGCCTCAACAGAGCCAAGGGATGGAATAACTTCTACAGGTAAAAGGAAACCATCCTGAGGCTAAAAGCTAAAGAAAGAACAAGAAAACAAAAAATAAGAAAACAAAACAAAATCAAAATAACAACAGAAAAAAACTAGAAGATACTACTAGGCAGACCCCAAATATGCTGAAGGAGCTGGTTGGAACTAGAGGGAGTGATTCCTTTAATGGTGCAAAGTCTTCCTTGAATCATATTCTAAACTTGAGTAATGATGCCTTGGGGGGACTGGTTTTGGTTGGAGAAGAGCTTAGAGTTCCTTTCCCTCCACAAAACATAAACCATACAAGCTATGATGAGCTTCCCAATAGAACTAGCCAACGAAGCCCCCCCGAAAGTAGTAGAAGCCCAATTGATGATATAGGGCCAGCTACCTGCAGGACAGAGGAGGCTACTTTTACCAAGCAAATGCTGCCAAACTATGGCAGAAAAGGAACAGGAGAAGAATAGGTGATCATGACTTTCATTACTCCTCATGCAAAGGAGGCACTTACGATCAATGGCCTAAGAATGATTGAACATTTTATCTTTAGTATGTAAAGCACGACGAATGGACAACCAAAGAATAAAGCTAATGCAAGGAATGGACATAGGAAACCAAACTAACTTCCACCATGGGACAGGAGAGCAACTACTATAGAGTAGACACCATTATGAGCGGATGGAGAAAGTCTCATTAGTAGTAGGAGTCCAGATAATTCAGTCTTCCCCTGAAGAAGGATGAAGATTATGAGGCATGCTGTTCTTTAGCTCAATAAGATGAGGCGAGATGCGACGAGTCGAGTTGGCTTCAAGCCAGCGCCACTAATGATTATGAAAAATAGCACTCACTCTTGCATTTCTCCCCAAGCCAGAATCATATATAACTCTTTCACCCATGTTATCAAATATTGGACCATTTGGCAACCAGTAATCAAACCAAAGAGATGCAAGCTCCCCATTACCAACAAGAGTTTTAATGTAAGGCTTGAAGGTAGAGCGAGACTTAAGAATTTTCCTCCAGGACGAGGGGCATGTAACCTCCCAGAAGTTTTTCCTTTTAAGGATGTTGGTGCGGATCCAGATAACCTAAGGGGAGGAGGAGGAGTATTGGCAAACCATCCAAATCAATTTCCCAAAAGCAGCTTTGTTCCAATCCTCAAGCTTTTTGAGGCCAAGGCGTCAAAGTAATTTTAATTTGATAGTGCAGATTGGCGAGAAAGGTAATCAGTAGGAAAAGACTGGTGGTGTTTAAAAAAAGGACACTAGTCTCTTAATGCTCTGATACCATATAATAACAAGGAATTTAGTTGTAAAGACTTCCAAACCAATTGTACATGGAGTTTGTGTATTTATATATAGTTGTGATGATTACAACAGATCAAGATACGATCATTATCTTATTGCATTTGAATCTAAATAGAAATTACATTTGTTATTGCATTTCTATTATTGTGGCAGAGTTAGAATTCATTTAAACTTCAGCACAATTTAGGTTTAAAGTGATCTTTTGGGTATTATTTATCACCTTATTATCAACATTAAATGTTGTGTGAGAAAAATTGTATATTTGAGAAGTTATAATATTACAATGTCATTAGGCGAAAAAAACTTAGAGTGTACCACTATCTTTAGTGATTACGAATTATGTGTGATATGGTGGTAAGATAATATATGTGTAGTACCATTAAGGACGAACTTTCATGTGTGACTTGAACATTAATAAATGCTTGTAATAAAGTGACGTTGCATACACCAATAGCTCCTGGTTGCGAGGGAGAACAAGTGCATCAATAGTCTTGATGACTAAAGGGTCGAGGTGAAACCAAGAATGGTAAAATAATTTTTTTTAAAAAAAAAAGAGGTGCTAAATTTTGGTTAAATTAGCGTAGAAAAAATGATTTTTTTTTTTTTGTGTTTTTGTATGGTGTGATGCATGTCATTGAAAAACCAAAATACAATTAAATCTCATGATTTTGGAAAACAACCCACCCACTAACAAAAATGAAAAAAATATCTCAAAATTGATTCTCACTTAATTGCACACACAGAAACACGGCCTCTTCGTATTTTTCCCATCTCTCTCTCTCTCTCTCTCTCTCTCTCTCTCTCTCTCTTTGGAAACTTATTTATCTCTATTTAAAAACCCTTTTTTTGGTCTCTTTGACTCTCAATAGCTATTGCAATCCTTACAGCGTGGCGTCTGGTCATCAAAACACCTAAGTAAAAGAGGAAGAAGAGGAGTGAATGCGAAATAGTGGGAGAAAAGGTCAAACTAGTAAATCAAGATTCTGCCTAAGAGGAATAAATGTTGATCAAGGTGAACGGCTGAAATTGTAAAAAGGGTGTAAAAGATGAGTTTGTATTCATCGCACCTATCAATGACTCAAGTTAGGCCTGTCAACGGGTTGGGTCTGGACAAATCCTCTAAGATTCGAATTTGGACCCGTCAAGTTTAAATGGGTCTAAACCTGGACTCGAACTCATTAAGACCCGCCTCAGCTAGACCCGAACCCGGATTCGGGTATCCGACTCCAAAACCCGACCCGTTTGCAAAAAAATATATATATATATATTTATATATATATATATATATATTGGGAGCTAAAATTTTCTATTTAGAGTAGTCCAATTTGGCTTTACAAATAAAAGGTTCTATTGGCCCTAATTATGTCATTGTTGGTTGAAACTGTTTCAAGTGATAGCCACTGTTATTTTTATTTTCGTTCTTACTATCGGACACATGATGAATGGTAAAATGGAAATAATTTTCATCTAGAAATCTTTTGATTTTTATCAAGAATTTTGGCCTACAAAAGGTTGCCTTACTCCCAAATATAATAAGAAATGGAATAAAAATGATATAGAATGAAAATGACATAGAATGAAAATGTAATAGAATGAAATAAAGATTACTCATCTAAGACAAAAGAATGCTTATAATGATTTTTAGTGAAATGTTCATTCAATGGAGACAAAAGAATGCTTATAATGATTTTTAGTGAAATGTTCATTTAATGGAACCGGGTATTGCTAGCTAGATTCATAAAACAATTCCATAAAGTGATCTCCATAACATTTTCATTGCACAAGATGGTGCCAGAAGGTTGAAAATGACAACTTCACTGGGACTCTCTCTCTAACTTTTATGTGTGTGTGTGTGTGTATATATATATATAGTAACTTTGTTGGGAGATTAAATACTCTAATTTCAATATTGTATTAGAGAGAGAAAGAGAGTATGTGTGTGTGTGTGTGTGCTTGTTAATGATTTAGCAGGCCGGGTGTTTAATAGGTATTATTCGATGGATCTATACTCGGCCCATTTAATTAGTTTTTAACGGGTCTGGATCGGGTCTTATTAACAGGTTTGGGTCTTATGTAAACGGGTCCGGGTCCGGGTCCAAGTCGGGCTGGAACGACCCTGACCCGTTTACAGGCCCAAAACAAGTATTCATTAATTAGTTCATATTAAATTAATGTGTTAAAGTATTCATTGATTCACATATAACACATACATCAATACATTTTTTTAATAATAAACTCTACTTGCATGGAAGAATACAAAACTATTAAAAGAAATAAAAATAATAGAAAAAGTACGATTTGTATAAAAGTAGCAGTGGACTCACCAAGCATTAACCACACAGAATTCAAACAACTCAACTACTCCATCTAACTCTCTTGCAGTATGCCTTCGCTCTGACTAATCATTGTCGTATGTGGTCAAACAATTACAAATATTAATTTTTTATTTTATTTTGGATTCTTATTCTATATTATGCAATTTGAGTAACAATAATAATAGGACTATCACCTTTTGTACACTTTTGGAGACCATCTTTTTACATGGATGGATCTCATTTGTAATCTTATGGTAGATTTCATGGGTAATGGGATCTATCCATGTCAAAGATGGTGATCAAAAATAGTACATGAAGATGGTATCACTGACAATACTCTTCCTATAAAAGATTGTCCACAAAGATGATATGAGATGAAAAATTAGAAAGCAATTGTTTATTGTATGAGATGTCAGTGCAGCTCCAACATGGAATTCATTTTTTAACTTAAAAAATTGATTTGGGTATTGCTATAATATTTATGCATATACCAGTGGCTCTTAGTATTATACATCACTCCAACAGTATTATTCAAAGGAGTATCCATTTAATATTTTAATATATTTTTATTTCTCTTCCCACCAATCTATCTCATTCTCTTTCTTCCAATTAACTTTTGAATCCCCCTCTGTCATAGTATCTATATCTACATCCACTTTGTTACTATTTATAGGATACAAAATAGGTGCTCTCTTGGAGGATCAACAGTATAACAATGAAAGCCATATTGGCCGTTGAAAGAGATGGCTCCCCTCCTAAAGCCACTCTTGGAGTTGCTCTCAAGAATTTAAGTCTCACTCCATATAAGAGGATGTGAGATTAATTTATTCCTCTCAATCATGGATTGAGCTCGATTTGTCTCTTCCAAAACTCATATTAGTGCAGTTCCAAATTCTTTCATATTTGATATGCACCGTTTGGCCTATACTAAAAAAATTTACCGTCGTAAATATCAAAAGTGATAAAATAAAAAAGAATATCAAAAATTAAAATGATATTAGAGGACAATATTGAGATGGCAAATAAGTATTGGTAGTTATAGTTATTGGCAATACTTAAAACAGTGTTTATTTCAAATTAGAGAAAGCTATTTTGATAAACAAAAAACTGTTTTGAAAAAATTGAAAACTTTTGAAACCAAAATATATAAAATTTTACAGAATCAAAAACTGAAAATACAGAAACAATATTTCTCCACAATATAGAAATACAATAGATAGAATCAAAAAGCTATAAAACTTGCAGAATTTGTAAAAATAGGAATAATACAGAGATCAAGGCTTGTGTTTTACACAATGTCCTTAAAGTAAATTCGTCCATCACGGTGGTGCTTACGAACTTCGCGGACGTTACTTCCTAGGATATAATGATCAACACGCAGAAGAGAAACACTTCAAACTCTGTGTCTGGCAAACCAAAAAATATCTTAAACTCTCTCTCTCTCTCTAAATATGCAGGAAAAACTCAATTCTAAAAATTGATTATGGATGATTGAATTGTGTGGGGTATTTATAGAGTTTATCATGACTGTTTAATATAGTCATGAGGCCAAGGGTCATCCTTGTTCAAAGAATTGTTGCGATTCAATTTGAACATGCAGGCGCAGAATTCAAATCGAAAAAGATGACTGTTCAGTCAAACTCAAACCAGCAACATTTTGGATTGCTCCAAATGGTAACAAAAAAGCAGCGTTTTGGATTGTTCTTAACGGTAACAGAAGCGATAGCGTTTTGAAAATTTTAAATAAAAAATTATTTAAATAATTTTTTTTCAAAAAGATATATATATATATATATATACACGACAGCCCAAGCAAGACTCGGAACGACGGTGCGCACGTATGGTAAACCAAACATGTATTAGGTCATTCCCTTTTCACAAAACTTGGTACAAATAATGCGTAGAATCTACTTAAATTTTAGCTCAAAGATAGCCAATTGTTATGCTCAAAAAATTCTTTTTTCTAACAGTTATAAATCCATGATGCCATACATAGAAAAAAAAAAACACGGTACAAATTTTGTTAAAACAAACAATCCCTTAAGGTCATTTCGGTTTCTTCAACTATATTTTATGGATATAAATAAAAAATATATTTATTCTCAGAATAATAACAAAAATGGATGAGAATAAATACATGGTTATTTCATTCTGAGTAATGGTAAATTCATTTAACATGCTTCAAATAAGAGATTGTGTAAAATTTAGTGTGTATTTGGAGAAGATTTAAATTAAGGAGAACTGATTTTCAAATTTAATTTATAGAGAATAGATTTTAAAGAATTAATTAATAATTATCATATAATCAGTTTTATTGCTGAAATACTTAATTAAAAACAGTTAAAAAATAATATTATAAAGTAAATTATCTCATTCATCTTATATTTAAATAATATTTTATTTATTAGTCATCACGTATTTTATTTTTTATGAATTAATAAAAAATATTCTGAATTAAAACGAGATTAAATTAGTCTGTAAAATAATTTAAATTTAAGATATTTAAATTTTATCCTTCGTATTATTACAGCTCAACCACATCACCGAACATGCCACCACATATTAACACAACGAATATCTGCAGAACGTTATTTCAAAAACATTTTTAAAGTAGACAAATTGATCCTAAACGCGATATTCTGTACCAGAGTTCATGAAATTAACCAAGGTCACAAACCATTTGTGGTTAGGATTGCATAGAAATTTTCAACCACTTGTATCTGAAATCTATCCTAATCCATATATATATATATAAGAGAGAGAGAGAGAGAGGCACATGGGTTTGCCCAAGAAAAACGTGTTCCCCAATAAACATGCAAATCTCTCAGTCTCTCATCTCCCATTTTTGCTATAAATTATGGAAGAACTGACGATACAATTACACTACTAAAATAATGAAGTAAGAATAATATAATTATAAATTTGAGTTTACATCAAGTTGAGTATTTTAATTATTGAATAATTTAAATATTAAAAATAAAATAATTAGAATGAATAATTTTTAAAAAAACTTCATAATTAAAATATTTTATTTTATAATATGGTATAATAAAAATGATACTAATAAATCAGTGTGAGAAAATTTTTCATTACATTGGATTATTATATTTTGTGTTGAGGTAATATGCTACATGTATATATACAGTTGACCCGTATGCAAGTGACATACATCTAACTTCGGGATCATGGGAAAGGAGCAACGATTCGTTCCAATGAATCAGGTAATTTTTCTTACAGGTAGACAGAGATAGAAGCTCTTGGCTCTGACTGAACTTCATCTTCCTAACAAGTAACAACCATAACTCAACAAGATCAAACCCTTGAGTTCTATATATCAGTGGTTGCAGTCATGGCCACAAAGCTTGTCCAACATCCAATAACAGCTTCCCAAGTGGTCCCTCCTCCAATACCAAATGTCATAAAAATAATGAGAACTCACAGAGCATTCTCAGCCACTCACCCAAGGAAACAGAGCGCAAGATTTGGAGACTACCCATCTGGGTTTAAACCTATCAAAGTTGCAGAACAAAGCTCCGGCGTACTTGGAAGTCCAGAGCAAGAAAAAGAACAACCAGCCCAAATCAAAGCACTCCTTTATGAGGCAGTTCAAGGTAATTTCAACTTCACATCCACAATTTGTTTTTAGATTCGCATGGCTTGTAATGAATTTTGTAATAAAAATTGAAATGGGTTGGCATTTAAACGTCCCAAAGGCATCAACAGAGGAATTTTTGGAGTCCCATCTGCAAAGAAATCAGAGATTGAAGGTCTAGTCAAGCTGCTGGAGTCTCAAAATCCAACACCTAACCCTACAATATATCTAGAGAAGGTGAAGCCAATTCTATGTTAATTTTTCTGCAATTTGTACAAAACTTAAAACTGGTACTTAAAGACTATAATTTTTTTCTATAAATGGAAAGGTGGGTGGACGCTGGAAGCTTGTTTATAGCACAATTACGATTCTGGGATCCAAAAGAACCAAGCTAGGATTGCGAGATTTCATCACTTTGGGGGATTTTTTTCAGACCATTGATGTTGCTGAGGTATGATTATTTTCAGCCCTTTTATCAATAAAATTATTCAATAGAAATTCTCTTTTAATTGATTAAACTTCCAATCATGCCCTTACATCTTCTTCCACCATATTTTTAAGAAAATTATTCATATTGTCCAATTTGATGTGCGCAAAAAAAAAAAAAAAAATCTTAATGTAAAAAACCCAAAATAAATCAAACCTTAGAGGCTTAGACAATGCATTTAGATATCTTTTCATATTTTGACAGTTCAAAATGCATGATTGAATTTAAATGGTTATTGTAGTACAATTTTTTTTTTTAAATTTATGATACCATTATTAGGAAATTTTTAAAAATATAGATTTCATTTTTGGACTTGTGTAATTTCACGTCTTTTAAATTAATTGAGTAGTAGTTTCCTTTCATTTTCCCTTCTTTCCCTTTACATTTTGCTACTTTCACTTAGTTTGGACAATTTGGGCGTTGGTACAACTTAACTCACAATGACTAAAGCTTAACAAAAATATATATAAATGCTATAAACAAGAGTTTGTGTAAATGTACGACCCTAACCTTTAGAGCTTGACAAACAACTTAACTTCAATATTTGATTATGATGTGTTGTATATTTTAAAATAACCACTAGCCTCTGTATATAAAGGAGACACAAATCTAGATTCTTACATTTAATATATTCATCTCCCCTTCTTCCACATACATTACAAAGCATCACACTTTGAATCTACTTAACTGTAATTAATAAATTCTAAGTTACTCCAACAATACTCCCCCTTAATTTAAAATTTATTCTTGCAAATCTGGATCATCATCAGATCTAATCTTCTCAACCGGGTAAACTGCTGGTGGAAGATACAATTCTCAAGAATCTTTTTGAGTATGACTTTGAACGAAATCGTCATTTTAATAGGATGATAATTTTCTGTAATGTCCTGCAAAAAATCACAACTTTTGACTGTTAACATTATCAAACTCAAATTCTTTTTGACAATCAACTATCTCAAAGCTTCAGATTGTCTAGTTCTTTGGATTTCACATTTTTCAAGACACTCTAGTCTTATGTTCTGCCTAGTCCTTTGGACTTCACACTTTTCAAGACATTCTAATCTTATATTCCAATTTTTGAAAACAAATTTTGTTGGCTTGTAGTCCTCTCAACGGGTTATTCACTCTTCTGTACATAGAGACACATGCAGGTAGAGAGTATCACTCTTAATTTTTACATTTCACCTTTGCTCAAAACATATCTTTGCACCTTCTGAGGATAGAAACACAGCAAAATGGGAGAAATATAATTACTTATGCACCACCAATTAACATCTACTTATTGATTCTCTATATGCCCATCAAAAGTCGAACTAACTTTCTAAATTCTCCACGTCAGCCAAACATCAATTCATCATTTCAACATAAACTGCCGAAACATACTACTTGTACTACTCTAATACTAAATCTACTTTTAGCTCTATAGCGAGCTTCACAAATACTATGAGCCTCTACAGCCCATGATTCCTCGGACAACCAATCTTTTGTGGTTTCTCCCAATTTCTCTAGTAACTTCACATCTTCACATGTAGGCAACTTCTAGACTTGTTGGCCTTAGGATCCTTGTGGCTCTAATATCTTGTTGGAAAAATGAATAATTTGTTCCTTCTAAGAACTTATGTTCACAATCTTGGTGTTGGTACAACTTAATGGACAATGACTAAAGCTTAACAAAAATGTATGTAAATATGATAAACAAGAGTTTGTGGAGATGTACAACCCCAAGGTCGTACAGAGCTCCTACAAAGTACTAGTACCTTTAGATCTTGACAAACTGCTTTACTTTGTGTTTTTATACCAAACCCATGTGGTTTTGGTTTGATTTAACCCTACAGTACCTTTTTTCAACTATTTCTCAAACTCATATAGTTTTTGAAATCATATCGTCAGATGCGATTTCAACGACAATTTTTCAATAGAATCATATCTTGATGATGCGAGTTTGAAATTGCATCCCAAATCCTTGTTGGTTTGAAATTACATCTTCAAGATACGGTTTCAAACTCGCTTCTGTGATTGTATTACGAATTTGTCATTAAATCTTCAAGATGCAATTTCAAAAACTACGTGGGTTTAGAAAATAATTGAAAAAGGATATGGGTAGGATTAAATCAAACCAAAACCATGTGGATTTGGTAAAGAATTCGCTTTACTTCAATATTTGATTATGATGTGTTGTATATTTTACAATAACAACTAGCCTCTATATTCATCTTCCCTACTTTTACACATATTATGAAGCATCACACTTTGAATATACCCAAAACACTCTTAAAATCCCAAGACTCTAATACATGAACTATCCAATGTACTTTACTGTAATCAATAAATTCTAAATTACTCCAACATGATCTTTTTAAAAAACATCGTTTTTGACTCAATAAATAATGGCAAACCTAGACCATAAATTTAAGTAGGTAAAAATATAAAAATTAAAATTTAAGGGAGTCTCATGTAGAAATGTGAAAATTTTTGGATGTGTAATGCTTAATTTAAAAAAAAAAAAATCGAAAGGAAATAGTGGTAAAAAAATCAACCCCTCAGGCCCCATGTAGACCAAACATTGATATCCATATTAAGGTCTTCTTTTAAAATGTTTGCTTTTTCATACAAGCTGCTTAATTAATACCACCAAAGTTATTTTCCATATCATGAAGTGTTACACTAAGTTTGTTATTATTTGACTAAGTTCTAACATTTTTTTATGGTAAAATGGAGGGCAAAGCAGTTAATGTGGTCATGTTTAATGTGAGGGGACTGAATTTGTTGAATGGACAGCTGAAAATTGATGCCTCCTTCAAGATTACCTCCAAATCGGTTAAGTCTCCACTCTCTAGTACTCTTCTCCTTTTATATATCTTCCTTCTTCTTCAACAAAATCTTTAAGCTTCTCTCAACAAACAAAGTATTAAACTGTTTTTCGTATCAAATCCTTCACAGAGAGTTGATATCAGTTACGACAACTCAACAATCACTCCTGACCTGGTATGATTTATTCAAGAGCACACAAACACACAATGAGGATTTCTTAACAGTTCTTTGACTTGCTCTTTTGAAGCTGAAGTTTTTCCATTTTTGTTTGGAAAACAAATAGTTGAGAAACGTGTTTCGGAAAAATTATGATCTCCTGCTCAGTATCTTCAATCCAGAGGGTTGGCTTGAGATCACGTATCCTTTCTCATCTCTTTTCTATATATCTATGTAGTCATTGATTCACTTATCTGGAACTGGTTTTTCTTGGAGTTGAATATTCAAATGGTAAAGAATGTGGTTGTTCCTTGATTCAGTCATCACAGATATGTTGATGATGCTTTGAGGATAGGAAGGGATGATAAAGGCAATATCTTCATATTAGAGAGATTGGAAGGGCATCTAACCTGGTGATTCAACTTCATATTAGAGAGATCAGAAGAGAATCAAACCTGAGGATCCATTTGTTGATGACAACTTCCCAATTGGAGGATGATTTTTGGAGGATTCAGAGTTCCATTATCACAGTTCTCCCAGACCCATTTACCCGGGGGAAAAAAATAGTTTTCCCATAACCCACTCTATATTTGACTTTTAGCCATATGTACTCTTTGAATTTTCCATAAATTTAGCAAATATTTATCTTGTTAAATGTAATATTTGGAACTTGATTCCAATGTCTTTGGCCATATGAAGAAGAGCTTGTACATCACAGAGTTGAAGTTACAAACTTGTAACTAGGCTTTTTCTTACCATACCATAGTCAAAATTCAACCCCCCTCCCCCCCCCCAAAAAAAAAAAAAAAAAAAACAAAAAAAAAAGTATATTCAAAATCTCAACAAAAAAATCCTCTTTTATTTTTTTTGCTAATTTGTTAAAGGAGAGTTGTTTGCAAATGTGAAGTAATTTATGAAATGGTGTTTTGTACCCTCCTTGAAAATGAACTTACTGGGAGGCATCTTAGTACAGAAGTTGAACTTCACATGGTTAATAGAATGATTCTCATGGCCTAATTGGAATAATCAAGAACTCATTCTAACATCAATTCTTGGAATCAATAACATGGCAAGTCATGTTACTGGGGGTTTTTCCAATCTTTCCCATGAAAGTAGGGGACTCTTCACTTCTTGAAGTTGTATAAATCACTCAGAAAACAGTTAAAAGTGTTTGCTATGTTGGAGCATATTCCTAAGAACTTCATTGCATTCAGAGAGAGAGGGAGAAAGAAAAGCATATCGCTTTTAAAAGCAATAAGGTGAATACAAATACCCAAGAAATTCTTCTCAGCAACAAGGCAAAGAAGGCAGTTAAAGCAAATTGTATTTTAAGACTTACGAGAGGGGTGACAACTTTTTCTTGAACTTGATACCTTGCCTAATTAACAACATGAGAAGCAAAAGAAATGTTAACTAAAACATGTAAAAATCAAATGCTAATCCATATGATTGAGATAAAGATACAGATTTACTGATATATCGATGTTGTAAACATAACGAGTTACATTAGTAAAAGAAAGAAACAAAAGAGACCTTGCCTGGGCTGCTTTTCTTCTGTTCACCCTAAAACGTGTTTGTGAGCTCAAGTACCTGGAGAGAGAGAGAGAGAGAGAGAGAGAGAGAGAGCATGTAATAGCCAAACTAAATCAGCTGGGGGTAACAGAAGCTGAGATCATTTGGAAGAACAAATACAACTCCTAGCATGCCCAAATTAAGACAAAAATCATGATGATTTTGCATAAATTGGAAATGGGTGGACATATTCCTACTCCCACTTAAAACACTTGCACACCAAAGGAGATGTTCTAACTCATTAAAGAATTCTATATCTGGAGTGTTAAGTGTAGAAGGGAGAGTGTGAATAGCTCTCCCCATTCAAAATTTCTCTAAATGTTTCAAAACTAATTGTATCCGGCTTTTTCTACAATGGCTTGTGATGCATCTGCTCCAAGGGGCTTTACCGACAAGGTGATGTTGTCTTTTATATGTTTAATGAAATATTCAGAACATGCTGCAAATTGTGATACATGACCCTTTATCTGGATTTCTTTTTTTGATAAACGGAACCGTGTTGACCATCTGCAACCTTCGGTCACATGACTGGATAGTAAACCGGGGCCCTTTCCCTGGAATTCTAAACTAACCAAGCAGTGAAATACGCTAATTTTCAGACCAAACTTGCAGGATTAACAGTACAGTTAATAATTTCTTTCTCTTTTAACTTTCTAGAAGGAATAAAGGTTGCCAAATTGAGGGAAGAGTAACTAGACAACATAGTTACTATCAAGGAAGATAGCATATACAACCCATAAACAGCTCAGAGTCAACAGAATAAATTAAATTAGCAAGATTTGTGCCAGCATGATTCTAGGATCAGTTTTAAATTAGCAAGATTTGTGCAAGCATGATTCTAGGATCAGTTTTTTGATTTGGCTGTAATGTATTTAATTTTCTGTAATTGCTTTCCGTAGATAGATTTCTCAAATTTGTGTATAAAGAACTTACATTGTACATCAATACAATTGAGTTCAGAATTCTTCCAAAACCAATAGCAGTGTTATTTCTCTTTCATGGTATCAAGAGAGCCGGTCTCTAACGAGATTTAATTTTCTTCTGAAAATGGCTGCGATTCTTGGGTCCTCTGATAATCCGATTCTCGCCATCAATGCTTCCACTACCATCAACGAAAAACTCACTCCATCCACCTTTCCTCAATGGCGAGCCCAATTCGAAGCACTGTTGATTGGCTACGACCTCATCGACTTTGTTAATGGCGAGCGTATATGCCCTGCCATCGATGCCGAAAATTCTGTAACCTCCAAAGCAGCGAATTCCCACTGGATTCGCCAAGATAAACTCATTCTTCATGCTCTCCTTGCTTCAACTTCTACTGCCATTACACCTCTTCTTGCATCTTGCAAAACATCTCATCAAGCTTGGACAGCACTCACCCGTCTCTATGCGGGCAAATCTCGAACACGTGCAATGCAACTCAAAGAGGACCTCACATTGCAAACTCGCGGCAGCCGTTCAGTCACTGAATTTCTCCATGCAATTAAGACACTTGCAGACGAACTCGCAATAATCGATCATCCTATCTCGGATGATGATTTAACCCTTTACATCCTAAATGGGTTGGGTCCAGAGTTTCGGGAGATAGCCGTTCCAATTCGTGCTCGAGAAACCTCATTAAAATTTGAGGAACTTCATGACCTTCTTGTTGGCCATGAAAACTACATTCGGAGGATGGAAACCAACTCTGCGCACCAACTAATTGCAACTGCCAATTATTCTCATCGGCATGGAGGACCGCGCAACCATGACAACCAGCATTCTTCATCTTCTTCAAACAGAGGCCGTGACACCAAAAAGAAGTGGGCTTCCAATTCAGGGCCCCGAAAATTTAAGCCCAGATGCCAACTCTGCAATCAAGTGGGCCACACAGCAAAACGTTGCTCCAAACTTGGGTCCAGTGAAGTTACCGCCAACTGTGCAACGTCCTCCAAAAACAGAGATAAAACATGGCTTGTAGATTCAGCAGCATCACATAACATGACAACTGATCTTTCCAACCTTTCCATACACTCTGAATATGATGGTACTGATGAAGTGGTCATTGGAGATGGATCAGGTTTGCCTGTATCTCATGTTGGTTCATTGTCTTTTAAATCCTCTAATCGTATCTTCCATCTTAAAGATACATTATGTGTTCCAACAATCAAAAAAAATTTGATCTCTGTTCATCATTTTACCAAGCAAAATGATGTTTATCTTGAATTTCATCCATCTTATTTTTTGGTGAAGGATCGGATCACGAGGGCGACGCTCCTCAAAGGGGCCTGTGAAGATGGTGTGTACCCTCTACCGGAGAAGTTAGCTACGGCTTCCACAAATGTCATTGCTTATGTTCATGAACGTACCACCAAAGATGGATGGCACAAACGACTTGGTCATCCATCCTCTAAAATTGTCAATCATTTAATTCGTGTTTTTTCATTACCTATCAATAAAAATGCCAATGCTGTTTTATGCCATGCGTGTTCTCAACATAAAGCTCATTGTCAACCTTTTCATTCTCATGGTTTAACTAGCACAGCCCCGCTTGAATTAATTTATACTGATGTTTGGGGTCCCTCGCATAATATTGGTATCGATGGTTCCAAATATTACGTCATTTTTATTTACCATCATACTAAATATATTTGGCTCTATCTCATGTCTCACAAATCCAATGTTCAAATCATTTTTCCTCAATTTCGAAATCTTGTGGAAAATAGATTTAACACCCGCATCAAGAGTATATACTCTGACAACGGAGGTGAATACATTTCTCTTAAATCATACCTTTCGGTTCATGGCATTGGTCATTACACAACCGCGCCTCACACCCCCCAACAAAATGGCATGTCTGAAAGACGACATCGCCACCTTGTTGAAACTGGGCTCACGCTTCTCTCATATGCAAATCTACCACTCTCATATTGGCCCTATGCTTTCCAAACGGCTGCATATCTAATAAATAGAATGCCAACCGCAACATTGCAAAATCAAACACCATTTCAGAAGCTCTTCAATCAGACCCCCAACTATCTAAAACTCAAACAGTTTGGATGCCTTTGCTATCCTTTGACCCGGCCTTATAACAAGCATAAGCTCGAGCCCAAAGCTAAACCTTGCATCTTTGTGGGCTATTCACTCTCTCAAAATGCGTACTTGTGCTTTGAGCCCAAAGCCCATCGTCTCTATCACTCAAGACACGTATTATTTGATGAAGGGACATTTCCATTTGCTGCATTGTGTTCGAAAACCAGTGAGACCACCGAAGCTAAATCCTCTTCTCCTCAAATTGATCCTCTC
Organism: Nyssa sinensis; assembly: GCA_008638375.1. Lineage (NCBI taxonomy): Eukaryota > Viridiplantae > Streptophyta > Magnoliopsida > Cornales > Nyssaceae > Nyssa > Nyssa sinensis. The sequence continues at coordinate 18,104,243 of CM018043.1, forward strand.
GTGCTACTTCCTCTGCCGCAAAACATACCTCAGTCAGTTCCCACAGCTCCTTCTCACGGATTGGGTACTCATCATTCTCCGGCAGCCCTGATGGAGACTCCTCCTCCAGTGATTCATCACCAAGTACATGTTTCTCCACCATCCTCTTCGGTTTTGAATGAAGTCTCTCTCTCAAATATACCACCAAATTCTGACCCTGTTGTGACCCGATCTCATAATATGGTGACTCGTTCAATGAATAATATCTATAGACCAAAAAAATCGTTTCTGGTCACAAAGCATCCGATTCAACCCTCACTGGAACCAACTACAGTGCGTGACGCGCTGTCTGATCCTCGTTGGCGCGATGCCATGTCCTCCGAGCTAACAGCTCTCATGCGCCATGGTACATGGCAGTTAGAAAACCCTTCAAACGGATGCAACATTATTGGCTGCAAAATGGGTCTTTAGGATCAAAAGATTGGCTGATGGCTCAATTGACAGGTATAAAGCGCGGTTAGTCGCAAAGGGTTTCAATCAAAGACCGGGTCTAGACTACAAAGAGACTTTTAGTCCCGTAGTGAAACCTGTTACCATCCGTACTGTGTTGTCTCTTGCTGTAATGCAGGGCTGGTCACTGAGACAACTGGATGTGAATAACGCATTTCTTCATGGAGATCTTACAGAAAAAGTCTACATGAAACAACCACCTGGCTTTCGAGAACCAGACAAACCAACCTATGTTTGTTGTCTTCGAAAGGCTATATATGGTCTCAAACAAGCACCACGTGCTTGGTATTCAGCTCTTAAACAAGCACTGGTAGAGTTTGGTTTCTTCATCACTAAATCTGATTCTTCCTTGTTTGTGTATAGTGCAGATTCAATTATAGTCTACTGCTTGGTATATGTCGATGACTTGGTTATAACAGGAAATGACTCAAAATTTGTGGCAAGTATTATTACTCAACTTGGACACAAGTTCTCAATCAAGGACATGGGCCCACTGCATTTCTTTCTCAGCATTGAGGTTATTCCTACACCTCATGGACTGTTCTTAACACAACACAAGTACATCCGAGATCTTTTGGCCAAAACAAATATGGATGGCGCTAAGGATGTTACAACTCCACTTTCAACCTCGGTTCCTTTGAAATTAGATGATGGAGCCTCACCAGTGGATTCAACAGAGTATCGTCGTGTTATTGGCGCATTGCAGTATCTTTCTCTCACTCGACCCGACATCAGCTTTGCTGTCAACAAGTTATCTCAGTTCATGCATCGTCCCACAATGACTCACTGGACAGCCACAAAACGATTGCTTCGCTACTTGAAGAACACGATTTTTCATGGCATCACCATTCGAAAAAACATTAGTCCAGCACTCACATGCTTTACTGATGCGGATTGGGCCGACAATTTGGATAATAGAAGCTCTACCTCAGCATATCTTATTTTATTTGGCACCACTCCAATCTCATGGAGCTCCAAAAAACAAAGAGCAATTGCAAGGTCATCCACGGAAGCTGAATATAGGGCGCTGGCCACTGCAGCATCTGAATTAATGTGGCTTCTTTCACTCCTCCAAGAAATGAAGTTCACTCTCGAGAATTCTCCTCTACTGCTTTGTGATAATTTAGGTGCCACGCATCTAAGCTTCAATCCCGTTCAGCATTCAAGGATGAAGCATATTCAAATAGACCTTCATTTTGTCAGAGATTTGGTTCAAAAAAAGGTTTTTCAAGTTCGGCATGTCCATACAAATGATCAGCTGGCAGACTTGTTAACAAAGCCCCTCTCACGTCAAAGAACAGATCACCTCAAACACAAGATCGGCCTCACCGATGGTAGCCCGTTCTTGCAGGGGTGTATCAAGGAAGATAGCATATACAACCCACAAACAGCTCAGAGTCAACAGAATAAATTAAATTAGCAAGATTTGTGCCAGCATGATTCTAGGATCAGTTTTAAATTAGCAAGATTTGTGCAAGCATGATTCTAGGATCAGTTTTTTGATTTGGCTGTAATGTATTTAATTTTCTGTAATTGCTTTCCGTAGATAGATTTCTCAAATTTGTGTATAAAGAACTTACCTTGTACATCAATACAATTGAGTTCAGAATTCTTCCAAAACCAATAGCAGTGTTATTTCTCTTTCAGTTACCACTTACTAGGAGACCAATTCAAGGTGGAAACATGTTGCTCTGAGAAAATCCTCTCTTTTTTTCCCCAAGAAGGGCAACTTTCTCAGAGAACATGTACTGCATAACTGCCTTATTTCATTCTTTCCCACCTCCATTTGGTTCTTGCAAATATGGAAAACAAAAACCAAAAAAAAGAGGACAAGGAAAATTGCTTTAAAATGACTTCCTTTCTTCAACAATTTACAAGCAATTGGTACAAAGCTTTCCAACATGCAATCCAGCTTCCCACGCTTTTCCTTGTATCACAGAAATGATGAGAAATCACACAGCACTGTCAGCCACTGAGCGCAAGATTTGGAGACTACCCATCAAAGTTGTAAAACAAAGCTCTGATTTAGATGGGAATCTAGAGCAAGAAAAAGAACCATCAATTTTTAGACAATCACCCGTCATCATCTTCCTTTGCTTCAGGACTTTTTTTTTCCATGCATCAAGTGCCAAGCCCCTCGGGGGCATGGACTTCACCGAGACTCTCAAGGGTTTATCATACATTCGAAAAAAAAAAGTGTAGAATTAAAGAGTCAACACGTGATCTTCTATAAATCGGCTCGGTGTTTTTTTATCAACTCAAAGAAGAAAAAGAAAATGCAAATGCTAATGCTACTTTGATAAAGGATACAAAATTGATGCCTCATTAAGATTACACAATGGGTAGACACTAGAAAATATAATTTATGGATATGTAGGACAGCAGGACTGAATTGACATTGCAGAGATATTGACCCATATAATTTTTCATTTTCCAGCAAAACAGGCAAAACAAAGCTTTGACTGTTTGGATATGAACTGAATGGGACCAGTGACCTATATTACCTTTCTAGTTAATTCTAATACTTATTATTATAATTAACACTAGTTACCAGCTTCTTTTTCCTTTTTTTGAAGGGCCAACACTAGTTCTAATGATTAACTACTACGCTTTTTTGCTATTAAGCAAGTACTAAAAATTTGTGTTTATTTTTACATTTATTGATAACTACTAACCTTTATATGTGTGCTAATAACTAGTAACAGATTTTATTATGCAATTACTGATCAAAAAAACAAATTTTATTATGCAACTACAAACAACTACTAATATTTTTTTTCCTATTCAGCATCTACTAACTCATACTAACAAAATCATGCAGCTATTGACAATTATTTGCCATTTTATTTTTATTTCTTTTCTAAAGTTGCATAATTTGATAGCATATGCTTCATCATTTTTTTTTTTTTTTTTGAAATAATTTTCGAAGAATCGCCAGTAACAATTAGCTGGTTTTCCTCGGACATATATTTTTGAAATATTTTTCGAAGAACCAGACAGCTAAAAAGTTGATTTTCCTCGGACATGTAAATACATATATGTGCACATGCAATTGGTTCATAAGTAACTGATGCTGCAAAAAATAGCACCGGTCATAATTTCGACGATTCGGCAAGAAGGACCTGCAAAAAAGAGAAGGAGGACCCTCCGACGATCAAGTCAGTAAAGAGAGAATATAAAAAATATATGTAAAAGAGAGTGATTGTATATGTGATTGAATATATCAGATTGACCGTGAGATTGAATATACCTGGCCCCTTTATTTATAGGGTTGAGAGTCATTGATTTTAGCAGTTTCTTATATTGAATAGAATTCTTTTCCTTGTTTGACAAGGTTAAAAGATATGTGATAATCTTCCCTGATTGAGGTAGGATTCCTTTCTTATCTGAAAGATTTGCACTCCAAGATATATTCCTTATTTTGAGGTCGGAAGTCTATGAAAGACGGTGACCAGTTCGGAACTCCTCTACTCGGTAGGCAGCTCTGCTGGTAGTAGCTCGGCCGGAGGCAGCTCTGCTCTAGAGGCAGCTCTGCTCGGTAGTAGCTCGGCCCGATAGGCAGTTCTGCTCTGGAGGCAGCTCTGCTCGGTAGGCAGCTCTGCTCTGGTAGGCAGTTCTGCTCTGGAGGCAGCTCTGCTCGGTAGGCAGCTCTGCTCAGTAGGTAGCTCTGCTCTGGAGGCAGCTCGGCCAGAGGCAGCTCTGCTCTAGAGGCAGCTCTGCTCGGTAGTAGCTCGGCCCGATAGGCAGTTCTGCTCTGGAGGCAGCTCTGCTCGGTAGGCAGCTCTGCTCTGGTAGGCAGTTCTGCTCTGGAGGCAGCTCTGCTCGGTAGGCAGCTCTGCTCAGTAGGTAGCTCTGCTCTGGAGGCAGCTCGGCCAGAGGCAGCTCTGCTGCTTGCTGCTCAGCTCTGCTGGCAGCTCTGCTAGAGGTCAGCTCTGCTCGGCATTTCTGCTCGGCAGTTATGCTCAGCAGCTCTGCTGGTTGTTGCTCAGCTCTACTGGCAGCTCTGCTCTGGAGGTGGCTTTTTATGGCTCATCAGTTACTCCCCCCCCGAGCCTCAGTTCTGTGAGATCTGTGCAGAACTGAGGTTAGGGTTTTTGAAGAGTCACACGTACTTGATGATTCATAATATATTGTCCTGCAACATTTGGAAATAAAACAAGATTTTTATAAAGGTTGATAGAGTAAGAAAAATGGACCAGACCAGAAGGTCTGTACATTAGGTGGACCAGACATGAGATCTGTACATTTTGTTGGACCAGACATGAAGTCTGTACATTTTGATGGACCAGACCTGAGGTCTGTACATTTTGTTGGACCAGACATGAAGTCTGTACATTTTGATGGACCAGACCTGAGATCTGTACATTTTGTTGGACCAGACATGAAGTCTGTACATTTTGATGGACCAGACCTGAGATCTGTACATTTTATTGGACCAGACATGAAGTCTGTACATTTTGTTGGACCAGACATGAAGTCTGTACATTTTGATGGACCAGACCTGAGGTCTGTACATTTTGTTGGACCAGACATGAAGTCTGTACATTTTGTTGGACCAGACATGAAGTCTGTACATTTTGATGGACCAGACCTGAGATCTGTACATTTTGTTGGACCAGACATGAAGTCTGTACATTTTGATGGACCAGACCTGAGATCTGTACATTTTATTGGACCAGACATGAAGTCTGTACATTTTGATGGACCAGACCTGAGCCTGTGCATTAAGATGGACCAGACCAAGAGGTCTGTACATTAAGATGGACCAGACCTGGGGGTCTGTGCATTAAGATGGACCAGACCAAGAGGTCTGTACATTTGATGGACCAGACTAAGAGTCTGTGCATTAAGATGGACCAGACCTAGGGGTCTGTGCATTAAGATGGACCAGACCTGAAAGTCTGTGCATTGAGATGGACCAGACCTGGGGGTCTGTGCATTAAGATGGACCAGACCAAGAGGTCTGTGTATTAAGATGGACCAGACCTGAGAGTCTGTGCATTAAGATGGACCAGACCTGAGTCTGTGCATTAAGATGGACCAGACCTGAGTCTGTGCATTAAGATGGACCAGACCTGGGTCTGTGCATTAAGATGGACCAGACCTAGGTGTCTGTGCATTAAGATGGACCAGACCTGGGGGTCTGTGCATTAAGATTAAACTGACAAAAGTACTGCCAATGATGCTTATCTCTTTCTTGTCAATCGGCTTGAGAGATTCCCTACTGGTGTCCCATTTGATCATGGATCTACAATTCAAGCCTATGAGACCGGTGGCTTGATGAATCAGTCCATGCTCACATGGTTGGTCAAACATGTCAGGCGAGTGGTGTATTTGCTCTGCCATTTTTATCAAGCAAGTTGCTGCATTTTCTACAAGCTGACTATCTTCGTGCTTAAGTAGATTGCACAATATTTTGGAATTGCCTCCATGAGAGATGGATATTTCAAAAGGGAGTTTCTTACATATGTTGTCCACAGTTGAAAGTCATTGGGGATGCATGAGATGGACAGGTGCTTGAGAAATCACTTCAACATAGAAGAATATCCTTATAACTGTAACTTCTAGTAACAACATGGTTACACAATTCAAGTACCTTCGTTAATACTTGAAGCTGCCGACCAACTCTGAGAAGAGGAATCAAATGATCCTTCAAGGAACAAGGAGAAACAACTCCATCTCATTCCCTAATAGTCGGCAAAGGGGAAGTCACTAGAGATTCCAGCAGCAACAGATGAATAAGATGACGGCTTGTCGCTAGTGGACAGGGATAGATTGGCAATGCAGTGGCTGTACGCTGCTTGGCTAGCGAGGTTCCCCTGAAAAGGACACGAATTTGTAGTGGGTACAAATCTAACTTGCTCATCTGTAGCTGAAGTTCAGGCTTAGTGGGCTCTGTGTATCGTAATAATGCTCATGAATGGCTTTTAGTGCTTCTGATTTACAGAGTATTTCAGTAATAGTGGTATCGTTTGCTGGTAGCTGGTTGATGATTCCAGTAGCGATGGACCTATCTTCGACATTTGGCGAATTGGTGAGAATGGCTGCTATGGTAGTGACAGCATTTTCTTTTGTAGGGAATGGAGGAGGTGGAACCCCAACAGGGTGACCATTGGAAATGCAGTTTATAAGCTTCATTGCGCATTGTCTCTCCATATGCTTGGTCTACAAGTAGCTTCCAAAAGTGAAGCAGGGATCTCAACAGCTTCTTGTTTCCAATATGGACCAGACTTGACAAATGAGATGATGCCAATCAATAGTGGTATAGTGGCAGGGTCTGCCAAAAGCTGTTTTACGATTTTTTTTTTTTTTTTTTTTTTGTGTGCCACAAGTTTCTTGATGGATTTGAGGCCAGCTGATTTATAGGCTAGAGTATTTGAAGAGAGCATCTGGACTAAATTGTGTATGACCTGTTTGTCTTTTAAGTCCTTCATGCTGTTGTCCTTGAGTTGCATCTTTATCAAGTCTACAGCCATTGACGCTCTGGTATCTTGGGTTCCTTTGTTGAAGCAACAAATGGTTGGAAATGTCCAGCTTCAGCCATCTTGACAACGAAGCGAGCGTTAAAGGTGAGGTTTTGCAACACTTTATCAGCTTTCTGTGAGATGACGGGGTTCTCCTCATTGAGCAAAGATGCTAGGAGTGGTATGCAATCTTCGATATTCCTTATTTTTTCCCAAGGGTCTCATTCAGTCTTGTGCTTCGAGAATTTTTCTGTACAGTGTCAGTTGCACCAAAAGCACCATTGGCAAAGCTAAACAGAAGATGGGGATGAAAACTTGAATGGCAGAGTTTTATCATCATTTTTAGCACCAAAGCTAAAAAAGGGAGGAGGAACACTTGGTTCTTTTGGTGGAACAATTTTATCAAATGCTGAGGATGATTGTGAAGTAAGCACAGGTGGCTAGAGAGTCACGCTAGGAGCAGGTGCAGTAGGAAAGGAAAAGCCAATGCTTCTTTCACCAGCCACAGACCCATTATTGGTCTCTAATTCAGTTCTTTTGCTCAACTCAGAACCTGTAGGAGACTTAATGTCAGACAGAGCTGGACTTTTGTCTAATGTTGCTGCTTCTGTAGCAAGAGCCATGTTCTCCACCACAGGCATCTTCAGTTGTCCTCTCCCTTCAACCGACAATATAGACACTTCCTCATTAGAATGGACATCATCGTCTAGCTCCACATAATCCTCATGTGCACACATTCGAAAAGCCCGTTTCTTTGGAGGTGGATGAGCAACAAAATTTGCAGAGGCAGAATTTGCATTTTTAGAACTACGTACAGAAACTGTAGTATCCACGATGTTCTGTGCAGAAGCCACCACGTCAACAGGAGCGACAAATGTTTTTGCTCCAATTTCTTCAACCTTGTCTTGCTTCTTGAGAAGTAGAATTATGAGCATCAGGTAAACTGGTGTTGCCCAATTCTTTACAACTATCTTGGGAGTTCCGCAGAAAATAGATCCAAGCATTCCCATATTTCTAATTTCTGAAACTATTGGCCCTGAAAATCCCATAGCTTTCAACGCATCCCATACGGTAAGATTCAGAGAGGATTATGGCAAGCCGCACCATCATAATATGCTGACTTCATCCTGTGCTTGCTTAGCTTTAGATGGGAAGACAACACTTCATCCATGTCAGGCCGGCCCTCAAGAGCTGGGCAGGTGCAAGACAAGGCCAATTTAAGCAGCTCTTCCATTGATTCCTACTCCTTAGAGATACTTGAAGCTAGATGAGGGTCAACAACTTGGAGGGTTGATCCCATGTTGATTGTACCGGGTTCTCATTCAATTCAGCAACCAAAGTAGTTATATGTTTAAGTTCTTCAACTCGGCTCAGAATAATTTCAGCGGGATGTCCAATGGAGCAGCCAACCTCCTCTATACAGTTTGCAGACAAACCCTCAGAACTGTCAATATCCAAACCATGAGAAAAATTCTGCCCAGATGACGCATGACTTTTTACTAATGACATTGTCCTGTACAAGGAAATTGCCATTGCATCATTTAAAACGAATTCCCCAAAGACCAATGCATAAAGGTTCCAGTTGGTGCCAAGTTCCTGAAATATGGACAGAACAGTGACAGGATCGTTTGTTGATATAGGAGCACCCAACATCAAGCATTCAATAAATGGAAGTCTGTACATGAGATATATAGCCCCGCCAAGGTAAACCAAAACACCAGTTGGTCAAGTTTTCAGTATCCAAGAGGATGCCTGCTAACAAAAGTTGACTGAATCCTTGCCCCTTTCTACAATTGAAGATTTCAACCACGGCCTCCTTTAACGCCTCTTGTTTGGCTGGAAGCTTGTCGCCATTCGGTAACACTAATTTAAGATCCCCAACTAGATCAAAATATGACAAGTCGATCTCATCAAAAATTAATGATAATTGATCAATGTGAGATGAATTAAGTAGCCATTTAGCATGGGAGTTTAGGTCCACCCTCTTCACAGGCACAGTGCAGAACTGGTTGTTTTTCAGTGTTTCATAAGCCTGAGCAAGTGCTAGTGAGCTTCCTCTGGTGCTGATTTTTATAAGAGAGACTTTTGTTTCAGTTTGCTGATCGACGACAATTGAATCCCTGGTGACCATTAGTTTTCAGCAAGAGGTAGTGTGTTAGCAGGACATAGTGCCGGACTTAGAGAGACGAGGGCGAAGAACCGCTTGAGCTTGAGAGTAAGCTGGTGCCAAAGCTTTTTTGATTCAGGTCTGATAAGGTATTGTACCAATCGGAGAGCTCTGGATGGGCATCACGCAGAGACTTTAAGTATTGCAAAACGGCCATGGCAAACTTGAACGGTGAACCCGAAGTTTGATTTGATCAGAAAAGTGGTCGGCACTCACTATGATTTGATCGAAATGATATCTGCAAATCGTTTTCCGTCGAGCTGGTCGGTCGCAAAATTGCCTCCACGTCGCTGCAGAGGGCAGCTCGGTTGGGGGTAGGTTTTATCTAGTTCTTATGGCCCCAATTTCAAAGAGAAGTGGTGCGGCTGCTCCACAACTAGACTCCTTTAGAACTGTACCCCCACCATCATTGCAGACCTTCATGAGGACTGTACGGGCAAAGCATAAGTTGGGTTTGAGTCTACGATAACGATGATGGTTTGAAAAATAGGAAGCACTTAGCCTTGAATTTGATTCTTCTGGCTCCAACAGTAAAAACTTCCAACTGGTTACACAATATTTGTTGTTGGGAATTGGGAAGTGGCTTGAACTTGCAGTGGCTTGGGATGGTTGAGACCATCGTGCTTTTGCCCTCTTCATTCCCATCATCTTTGTAACAAGAAAAAGGAAAGCCGCATCTAATAGGCTGTTGAGATTTTTCTGGTCGAAGGCAACGAGGGATTTGGGCTATGGTGTGAACGGCGGTGATGGCCTGAGTGATGCTTACGATGGAGGGAGTGGACCGACAGAGGTGAGCTTTCTGGGAATTTGGTAGAGGGGCTGTATCTTTGAACAACCTCCCTCGTACAAAGTGTATGATGCTGATGCCTGCTTCTCTGACACCGCACTGTTTGTACTTTATTATGATTTCTTGCCCCCAGAACAAACACACCAAATAAATTAAGCCTCCCTCAAGCTCAGGCAAAACGCAAATCTTTTGAGCCCTACCTTTTTTCAAGGTTCAAAAATCACTTGCACCGTGTTCTGAATGTGGCTAAAAAGTGGGCTGCTAGTTCTCGAAGCTCCTTTTATTTTTATATTTTTTGGAGGCTTCTTTCTGAAAATTTTCTGAAGTTGTGGGTTGTTCTGGGTACACTTGGGTCTGAAATCAGTTTGCTGGTTTTCACGGCTCGGCTCGCGGCTAGGCTTAGTAAATGATAGCTGAAATACACCATTTGACTGTCCTTTAGTTGATGTAAGTTTCCCTTGACTCTTGTAAGATGCAACCCCCTTTTTTTTTTTTTTTTGACAGTGCCTTTAAGGCTTCGTTCCAGCACTCCTTGCGGCAAATATCTCCAAACGGAGCTGAAAGTTCGGATCACAGCAAAGAATAGCGATGATTGATGACGATCCACAGGTAGTTGATTGGTAAGCTCTGGAGATCATTGTTGTTGACAGAGATGATGGGGCATTTGCCGTTGTTGGGTATTCTTCTCACAATGTTTTCAAAAAACTGAGATGGATGTGATGCCATGTAGTGGTGATGTCTGAAGCAAAATTTAAGAGATCTGCAAACAGGTCTCATATTCCTGAAGAGAGCTGCTCAAGATTTCTCAAATCAGAAATCTCATTTTGGGTTTTTCTATGTAGCATGCTGGTATTTCTTGGCCTTGCCAAGCATTTGGACGGAGCTGATGATCTGTGCTTTCTTGAAGGGCTTTCCCTCTTTTTCCTATTCATCAAGAGTGTCGGCCACGATGGCGTTGAAGACGTGTGAGCTTCACAGCAGCGAGGTCGGCCTCGAGACAAAATTCTAAAATCACCGAATTCTCGAGGCTCGAGTGATGCATTGCTTGGGGATGGTTGGGACCATCATGCTTTTGCACTTAGGAGAGAGAATAGGGAGTTTCAACCGCAGAAGGAGGAATCATCCCTTGAGGAGGTGGTGGCATGGTTGGGAAACCATTCGGAATCGGCATGTAAGGTCGGATGGTCGGATTGGGAGGCTGACCAGGCGGCACCGACATAGATCCAGCACCGCTCACCACGCCAAAAATCATGACTGGTACAAAGGTTGAATCATACTCAAAAATATGGCCGGTGGCGTAGTTGATCAAGATCAGGCCTTCTTCTCTACAGAGTTCGGCTGGGGTAAGTGTGCCGACCACATTGGTCAGGGTGGTCTCGGCTTTATGTGATTCACACCAGTCATCGTTGGGGGCGACCAGTGACGCCGGCGGTGGTGAGGTCGGTTCTCATTCTCAGCCGAGATCTGAAGTTTCAGATCGGTTGAAGAAGACTGTGATTCTCCTTTAGATGAAGAAGACGACTTGTGTCTGCTATCACAGCGTTGAAATCCCAACCTCGCGACATGGTTAACTTTGCAGTCGTGCTCGCCAACGTTGTAAGTTGTAGCTCTTGGGAACCTTGCCAGTGTTACAGTCCGTTGAGCACTTGGGCCATTGGTGAGACTATCTGAAAGTCCTGTACAGAGAAGTAGTTGATGAACATATATGGGTTATGTTAAAATCTGTAAACTTCTCATCTCAAACTGAGAGAGAGTTTTGAAGTAAAAAAGATGTGTGACTTTGGTTGTGAATGACCGATGTGACGGGGAGAGGTTATGTGACCTGCTCAGCTACTTTTTACAGAAGCATTTAAATTTAAAGTATGAGGGATGCAATAAAGAGCTTAAGATGCTGGTCACAGAGGCATTCAAATCCAATGTTAAAATAATGGTTCTGAATTTCAACAAATCACATATTTTATTCAAGAGGTTTTGAGATGGATGTAGATCTCAAAAGTGATGCTCGACGTGTGTATATATATATATATTCACGTATATAAAATGATGTTGAGATTATATATATATATGTATATATATATATATCTATTTGTATATATGTGATCTTGCAAGTGCTCTGGTACCAAGGATCTTGATAAATAGACTGCGACGAAGAGGTGCAAAAAATTTGAAGGTTTGCAAACTTTTGATCCCTTGTGTTATAGTTCTGTTCCAGAACTTGCTATGGCAAAAACAACACAAAATAATTTTTATTTGTTGCCTAAAATAATATTAAAGAATCAGATTAAGGTGCTTCTTTTCATGCTCTGAAATAATAATAATAAAAGATTTGAACCACATGTAATTGTTAGATGCCATAAAAAATTATGGATCAATGGTTTCTGCCTTGATCAATATACATATATTATTGAGTTGATTCTGACGTATATGTATGTACATGTAGATATATGTATATGCAAAAAGTATCTTGAGATTATATATATAGCTATATATTTGTATATATATAATCTTGCAAGTAATATGTAGAATTTGATTTCTACGTCAAGTAATCTGTAGAATCTGATTTTTACGCTGATATGCAAGGATTTAATCTAATTTAATCGTGTTTAACATCTATCAAATTATAGAATTTGAGAGAATTTAAATAATCATTAGGGAGCAATATTAGTAGTAGAGAACGAGGCATGTTGACCGTCGTTCCCACAGACGGCGCCAAACTGATGCTGCAAAAAATAGCACCGGTCATAATTTCGACGATTCGGCAAGAAGGACCTGCAAAAAAGAGAAGGAGGACCCTCCGACGATCAAGTCAGTAAAGAGAGAATATAAAAAATATATGTAAAAGAGAGTGATTGTATATGTGATTGAATATATCAGATTGACCGTGAGATTGAATATACCTGGCCCCTTTATTTATAGGGTTGAGAGTCATTGATTTTAGCAGTTTCTTATATTGAATAGAATTCTTTTCCTTGTTTGACAAGGTTAAAAGATATGTGATAATCTTCCCTGATTGAGGTAGGATTCCTTTCTTATCTGAAAGATTTGCACTCCAAGATATATTCCTTATTTTGAGGTCGGAAGTCTATGAAAGACGGTGACCAGTTCGGAACTCCTCTACTCGGTAGGCAGCTCTGCTGGTAGTAGCTCGGCCGGAGGCAGCTCTGCTCTAGAGGCAGCTCTGCTCGGTAGTAGCTCGGCCCGATAGGCAGTTCTGCTCTGGAGGCAGCTCTGCTCGGTAGGCAGCTCTGCTCTGGTAGGCAGTTCTGCTCTGGAGGCAGCTCTGCTCGGTAGGCAGCTCTGCTCAGTAGGTAGCTCTGCTCTGGAGGCAGCTCGGCCAGAGGCAGCTCTGCTCTAGAGGCAGCTCTGCTCGGTAGTAGCTCGGCCCGATAGGCAGTTCTGCTCTGGAGGCAGCTCTGCTCGGTAGGCAGCTCTGCTCTGGTAGGCAGTTCTGCTCTGGAGGCAGCTCTGCTCGGTAGGCAGCTCTGCTCAGTAGGTAGCTCTGCTCTGGAGGCAGCTCGGCCAGAGGCAGCTCTGCTGCTTGCTGCTCAGCTCTGCTGGCAGCTCTGCTAGAGGTCAGCTCTGCTCGGCATTTCTGCTCGGCAGTTATGCTCAGCAGCTCTGCTGGTTGTTGCTCAGCTCTACTGGCAGCTCTGCTCTGGAGGTGGCTTTTTATGGCTCATCAGTAACCATTTTAAAAGGGGATGGGGAGCACTCTAAGCTAATCTTTAGCACCAAAATTTGGACGTGTATCTGTAATACAAAAGAAGAAAAAAAAATTCTAATGTCTGAGTTCAAAATTCAGGACAGTTGTTTTGGAGATTATTCATCAAGTTACTTTCAACTGTTTAGTGATATTGTTCATTTTAGTAGAACAATGAGCAATGTGTGCATTCTGTCACAAGATTGCGGCTTGTAGCTTTTTTCTGGTGCTTGAATTTCACAGACTTACCTCAATCACTTAAATCTCTGATGAATACCAGCTCTTTATGTTAGCTTTTGCCCGCCTCCTAGAATGTCTTTGGAAACTTCATTAACAAAATGGGAAAGAATGATGTGGCTACTAATCCTGATTTGAAGTTGGGATAAAGGCAACCGATTGGAATTCAATTCAACTCAACTCAACTAAGCTTTTGTCCTAATTATTTAGAGTCAGCTATATAAATCTTGTTTCATCATTCTACTCATTTTAGGGCCATAAATATGTCCTAGTATTTACTCGAATATTTTCAGAATTCATGCTTATAAAGGGCCAGACAAAGTTTTTATACTCTCCGTCAGTTACCTAATGCAACTATCGTCCTTTCTCTGGTCTTTTGGACCGCTGTGTAAAGATAAAACACTAAGCACAAAACAAGCAGAGTTTGATTGAAATTCAGCTCAAATTATATTATACCTGAAGTGAGATCCATGTATATTATCATGCAAACACAGTAGAGTCAAGATTATTATCAGATTGGACTAAAATATAAATCTTTTTTTCATAGATAAATATCAACTAAAGAGCACCAAAAGGGGCAAAACCCATGTACCAATTGTGTAAACTGCTAAAAACCCACCTCTTCCAAAAATTACCAGAACATTCTGTGACAAGATATCCACCATGACAACCTAACACATACCAGAGACCACAAAAAAGACATGCCAGTTCAAAAATCTCTTAAGGTTCACCACCATATTCAGAGTCGTGGCTTTCAGGGTCTTGGCAAACTCCAAACGAATGCATACACAACCAGCAGCAATGACCAAGTGGATCAGACTATAAATTGAGCTTCCCCAAAAGATCTGCCCCAAATTTTCAAATGATCCAAAAAAAGAAAAATAAATACCAATACTGTCTTTTCGTTTCATTCCAAAGATTCATGCGAATCCTAAAGCAATGAAGATAGGACACATTCATGAGAAACTAGCTCTTTTTTTTTTCTTTTTTCTTTTTTTTTCTTTTTTGATCAGTATTCATGAGAAACTAGCTCTAAATATCCACAACGGGGTCAAACAAAGGATACACCCTACCTAACAACCAACTATATATAAAGCTCAATATCTCCCCCTTCAACTTTTAAGATGATTCTACCCCCTCTCCTTCTAGGTACACTACATGAGGAAAAGTGGAACAATATTCCACAGCCGGTGTTTCCTCTTTCCAGTTGTGACAGCAGTCACAGCACTCCAGGAGTCTGAAAACTCCCCTGTTGGTCTCAAGAAATCCAAGCAACTCTGGAAAAGAAAGAGCATCAAAGACCAAAGCTCACTAAGTTCCCTGCATTGAAGGAGATGATCTCTTTTTTATTCTGCTTCATTTATTTTATTTTATTTTTATAAGAACTATTTCTCCTGCTTCTTTGCACATACAACACTAATTGGAAAGCATTTCAACCCTTCAAACCAAGTTATAAATCATCAAAATCTTCGTAGAGTTTCTGTCAACACAAAGGAAGCTGCCTTTAAAGAAAACTTGGCGTCCCAAATGCTTTTACAAGGAAATGAAGAGAAAGTTCTCCTGCCAAATATGATTTCAACTTCCCACTGTTCTTTGTCAGCCACCAATCTCACTCCATCCTCCCTCCTCCACAAGCACCCTACATATAAACAAGGTTGAAAAGCTCATCCAATTCCCCTAAGTCCCATCCCTCTCCAAATTTTAATATCCAAAATCCCATACAAAAACGTTATATGATGGCATTACATAATCCAATAGCAAAGCTTCCTTGTCAACTGCAATCCTTTATAGCTCTGGGAATCCAACCTTCAATGCTACATCCCCGCTCCAAAAACATGCCATATTCCCCCTGACAACCCTTCCAATCAACCAAATAGCACTTATGCCCATCTCCCATTCATTCCCATATAAAGTCCTTCTCTACTCTCTTAGCTATTGAAACTGGGAAAGTAAAGGTCAACATATAGAGATGAGGCTACATAGGGTACTTTTAATCATATTAAGTCCTTTATATAAATATTGCATTCTCCACCCTGACAACCTTCCCTCAAATCTCTCCACCAGTGATCCCTAACTGTCTTAGCCTTTAAAGAGTAAGTTGGTCTCCTTTGGATAAATATTGCTTGAATCATGGTTAATAAGAGAAAATTGATGCATCCAAACCTTGCACAACTAGGAAGCAATCCCACCAAATTATGTGCATTTCTGAGCAGACAAGAAACACAGCAGGAAGACAGCTCTGAATCATACACATCATATACCCTTACAATGTCCTACCAAGAGGCAGGAAAAAAAATTTGTTTGAATTTTCAAAAATCATGTACTGTGTAGTTAACTAATTCTGACAAATCCATCTGCAGGTACTCAAAACCAACTTATGTTGCCAATTATATCTCATTTACAAGACAATTCTAATTAAACAAAAAATCATGATCAATTCATAAGAAATTTGTATGTCGAACCCAAGTCCCCTTTTTATTAGTCTTATAGCACATCTTTTTGATAAATTACATTTGAACTTAAGTGTAAGTCATCATACAGAAGTGAGAACAACACATCCCTTTTTTGATAAATTACATCTGAACCAAAGTTTAACTCATCATTCAGAAGTCAGAACAATGTAGCGCTAACTAAAAGAAATTATATATTCAATAGACTCGGGTATAACAAGCAAAATTCACACAATTCATCAATCAAATGTCACGGTAACTTCAAGAAGATAAGGTTATCTATTACAAGTTAAAACATTAAAAGCAGATCTTATTCAGCCTGAAATGGTACTGTATCAACGAGGTGAGCAGATACTAGTCAATTGTAGACAACATGCCATCCCAATTTTATTAGCAGCACCCCCTGCCCTCAGATAGCTCTTTCTTGGGCATTGTTCATTAAGTTTGTGTCCAGATCATATAAATAACACACAGAGTATCCAACATAACAGAAAATTATCATTTCACTGTTCCTAGCAATCAAAAAGCATGAAAAAAGAAACTTATCAAAAAGAAGAAAAAAAAACATTAAAAAGGGAACTTATCATAAATAAATAAAAAAATCATGAAAAAGGAAATGTTTCAAACATCATTTTACCAATTTATTTGGTTGACTATGCTCTTAAGGAATCATTTACAAATCCAATCATACTTGATTTAGGAAAAGGCTTATCTGTCCACAATCCTGAAGGAGAGACGTCTTTATATAATATTGTGATGAATTGTTCTTCAGTACTTCAAATTGGAGATGCACAATACCACTCGGTTATTATTTGGTAGAAAGGAACATCATGGGAATATGTGAGTTACATTCTGACTTATTAATTCTGTAGACTTTCATTGATTTTGAAGGAGTCATTTGTGTATTGGTTGGCTTTGGCCTGTGGATAGCTCTTGACCTACCTTTTCTTTGTTGTTGTTCCATTATGCAACAGATGATGTTGATACACGTGAAATTATCCGTAGATTAAGACAAGATGGAAGCCTTATGGGTGTGCTGAGAACAGAAGAATCCAAAACAGATGAGGAACTTCTGGAAACGTCTCGTTCATGGGACATTGTTGGTAAGCATTTGTTCCAACTTGTAGGGTAATTGGGAATATTAGCACATTGCAGAGATAAGTAGTTAATTTTCATACTTCAATAATACAGGTGTGGACTTAATAAATGGTGTCTCCTACAAAGCCCCATATGAATGGGTTGATAAAACTGATTCTGAGTGGGATTTTAATTCCAACGGGAGAGATGGCAAGACCTTCCATGTTAGTATTACCACACTGAGTTTGTATTGAAACTACAAGAGTAAACTCACAATTTGGAAATTCACCCATACTTGTGTGTGTTTGAATGAAGGTTATTGCATATGATTTTGGTATTAGGCATAATATACTTGGGCGCTTGACATCCTTCAAAGTGGCATGCATCAGAGACTCTAAAGATGAAACCAGATGGAGTTCTATTCAGCAATGGCCCAGGAGACCCATCTGCAGTTCCCTTTGCCGTTGAAACAATCAAGGAAATAATTGGAAAGGTTCCCGTTTTCGGAATTTGTATGGGGCATCGGTTGCTTGGTCAGGCATTGGGTGATAAAACCTTTAAAATGAAGTTTGGTCACCATGGTGAAAATCATATAGTTCGTAACGTTAGGAGTAACCGTGTTGAAATCAGTGCTTAGGTGCGGTTATTTTACCTACTCTCTGTACATTATTATATCATTTCTTATGTGCGTACAACACCTAAATTCTTTGCAAGATTCCTCTAGTCGGTAGACTTACGCTTCTTTGAAGCTTCTGCTTCTTTTTTCAGAAAAAAAAAAAAATTTATATTAGGATTTTAATTTTATAATTTCTTAAACCCATTATGGTTGATTAATTTCAATGTTGAACCTAAATTCAATCAGACTGAAATCCTGAAATTTAAAATTAATACAAACATTCTAGTTTTTTTTTTTTTTTTTTGACTGGGTAAGATGAAAACTTCAAAATGGATGAATTGATATTCTTTTTAAATTCAGATTTACTGCAAGTTAAAACCTTGGATGTACCTCTTAGTTGATTTTTTGAAATTTACGTCTAATTATTCATCTGTGGCTGAAGATTACCCACTATTACTTGATTCTATCTTTTGCCTAAGTTCATCTGTGGCAGAATCAGAACTATGCGGTTGATCCTGCATCACTTCCCAAGGGTGTGGAAGTAACTCGTGTCAATCTGAATGATGGAAACTCTGCTGGTCTTGCTTTCCCTCAACTAAAGCTCATGTCTCTGCAATACCACCCTGAAGCATCTCCAAGACCTCGTGATTCAGATTCTGGTAACGGAACTTTTTACACATGAACATAGATATGAACAATAGTGTGGCATACCATCTAAGATATTTTCTGAACTGAATCCATCATTTCTCAAGGTTTGCACTGAAATGAGAAGAAAAAAATAAGAACTTACATGCAGATCTTAAGAAATTCTATGATTCGAGAGAAAAAGACAAATTCATGGCTGAAGATTACCCCCTATAACTTTTCTGAGCCAAAGAGGGCGGATTCCAATGTTTGCTGGATTATTATAGATGAGACATACACCCACTTTGTCCCAATTAGGATTTGAATCCTCGTCCTTCTCTTTGAGAGGTGAAGGAAATACCACTCAAGCTAACACTTGGTGATTTTCTAGATTATTAGCAAGTGAAGAATTTCAAAGGGGTGGTACTGTTGGTGCTCCAATAAACTTCTCTGGCATTCCCATCTCTTTTATCAGATGAAGGAAATAACTAAATTCCCCTCTTATTTGTTTTATCAACCACAAATTTGAATGATCATTTCTTCCCTTGCGTCTCTCGTGGTTCTCCTGATCTACTCTCTCTTTCACACATTAAACAATTGGGTCAATCCAATAAGGGCCGAGTGTAGCCACGAACCATTATCAAGTACCCACGAGATTATAGTGCTCCATGGATGGTGGTTGTTGCAATATGGTGCAAGAAACCATTGTCATGGAGAGAAACAGAGATTACAAGATAGAAAATCATTAGCCTGCAAATAAAGCTAATAATATTACACCAAGACCCAAGTTCCATTGTAAGAATCTTCGATTCAGTTTATCACCACTTTTCTGTGTCTGTCTAGACCAAAACTTCTCAGGTCTATGACTGACTCTCTCAGCTATGCCAAATCAAAACAGAATCAAAGGAAGTATGAAGAATGGGAGAATATAAAGTAGAGGAAGATTCGGCCATTTTCTGTTGCCAACTATCACTGCAGTTACAAATGTTATCCAAACACGTCAAGTCCTAATCCTTCTCCTAATTAACGGATATGAATAACTGATTTAATATATAAATAACTCATTTAATTAGTGAGTCATAAATAAGTTGGGTAATACAGAACTCGTAAATTTAACCGGTCAATACGGATTAAATATGAGTGTTTGACGGATTGAGAATAAAAAATAACAAAATAGTATAAATATATATATATATATATATATCTCCATTTGAGAAAGAATAAAATAGTAAAACATATACACTAGATTATAAAACAAAATTAATATTTAGAGTGTATAATTCAGCATCACTATATATATAAACAAAACATAAATTAGAACATTGTGATCCAAAGTTGAATTGGTCTTTGTTAGGAGATTTGAATATCATTTTTCTCCATAAACAATAATTGGCACATACAAACCACATCAGAGAAATACGTGTACAAAAATATGAATTCATGTTATTAGTCTATATTAATTATCATGAAAAAAAATAAAGTTTCCTACCACTACTTAAATACATAAAAAAAAAAAGTTAATTACATATATATATAACGGTATATATATATATATGTAGATTACATTATATATATAACAGTATTACATATATACATCAACTATATATGTAATATATGTTAACTATATATATATATATATATGTTATAGTAGTTATCTATATAATTATAACATATATTAATTATCTGCAAATATATATATATATATAATTATTTATTGTATAACATAAGAAATCAAAAATTTTTAAAAAAAAAGAGTTATAGTATAAAAGAATTTCTATCACTAGTGGTGGAAGATAGAAGTGTAAAAAAAATAGATAAGACGGGAATCCAGATTATATATAATTATTTTTCACGAGAAACATAACTTTTCTTGTGTCTTTTGCAATGAAATAAAAGTGACATTTTCAAGAAGAAAAACAGTTATATGGATCCAATTTTTAAGGAGAATTTTCTCTTTCTTACTAACCAAACTCTTAATAAATTTTATATTTTTCTCTTTCTTTCACTTTTCACTACTTTTCACCTAACCAAACGAAACCTTAGGGTGAAAAAAAAAATAACAGGTTGGATTCGGATTGAGCCGACCCGTTTAATTACAGATCAAATATGGATTCAAATTGTTTCGACCCAACTCGTTTTCGACTAGCTCAACCCCTCATTTTGTTAGGCTCAATATATATTTAATGCCGAAATAAATTATATTATCTCGAGCATGTTGCTTTTTTTTATTTTTCATTTTTTAGGATTAGATTACTCAATTTCGATGTAAAACAAGTTGTTGAAGTCTTTTAAAAGTAATGACAGTACTCCACTAGTAGATGCAATTTTGTTTTTTTTTTTGTTTCCAATAAAAGTCCAAGTTATTCATCTCAAAGAATATTATGGTGGAAATAAATAAAATTTATGTATTGATAGTGATTGAAAGTTCTTTTTTTCATTATGAGATATTAGTGAATGACTTTCATTTGGTCTTTCTTGGATGCTAATATCTTAATATTGTCACTTGCATTATTTTTCAAAGCTTGAAGTGGCAAACCTTCATCAAATAATTTTTAATAAATGAAATTATGAAATCCTGTAATCCTAATCAAGTTATGAATGTTCAGAGATAATTACATAGATTTATATCCTCTTGCAAGTTTTGTTTAGGTCCCTAAATAATGTTATTTATCAAAGCAACTATTTAAGTTGTTATTAGTTTGACAATTTAATTCATGCTAGAAAAGAAAATGAACCCGTGAAAGCAATTACCATAAATTTTGCCTGATTAGATCTACTAATAGATAAATAAATTTTTTTTTAATGTGCATTCACAAAAGCTTTAATGGAGAAACATGATGAATTTTATTAATCATATAATTTGATTGAGATGTGGTATCTTAAGTAGTGTTTTGTTTTTAAAAAAAAAGTTGGATAGCAGATCAAATTCAGGTTGACCCGGCCCATGTATGACCCGACTCATATTCGACTCGACCAATTCGGATCAAATATGAGTTCAACTCATTTATGACTCGACCTATTTACAATCGGTCCAAACCCACCTAACCCGCCCGTTTGGTCAGCCCAGCCATTATCATCCACGACCATAAATAATTAACACGGTCGCAACCACCACCAATGTAGTAATTGTCCAATCACAGCCACCAATACCATCATCAACCCTCTATCACCGACTCAACCACTAAGCACCATCGTCAGCCACCTATCTTTGTCTGCCTTAATCAGCCATGTTCGTTAGCATTGTTTAGATAGTAACAGATTTTCTTTTCAAAGGTGGTTCTGTTTCTTCTTAAGACTCGAAAACAAGGTTGTAGTCTCGAGAATTTGCAGATTTATTGTGGTTTCCATTTCAAAGAGGATGAATTTGGATGATTCAATTTTACGTGTAAATTATCCCTATGAGAATTAGTGTTCCAATTTTCTTGGATTATTCTTTAACTTGCTAGAGATATCACACTTAGAAAACACTGTAACTCAACCCAGTGAGAAATATCTAAGAGGGAGAATGAGAGACGAAGGATGTACTCAAGGCTTCATGTTTTGGGAAGGATATTTGATGGCCTTTTTGTCATTTCAGTTCTTGTATAAGAAGTGGACCAGTAAGAGTAGTTTCTTAGAGTGTTGATAGTCCTCCCAGTATCAAATAATGATCTGACGTGTGCTCTCAATACCAAACTTAGTGCAATTCATGAGGGATCAATAATTTTTGGAGAAACTAGCTTGGTTCCAACATAAATAAATTTTACTCATGTTGCCTTATAATTTGTAGTTGTAAAAATTATATCATATTACTACATAGTAGAACTGACATATATATACTGATGAGCCATAAAAAGCTGCCTCCAGAGCTGAGCTGCCAACAGAGCTGAGTTGCCTACCGAGCAGAGCTGCCAACAGAGCTGAGTTGCCTACCGAGCAGATCTGCCTCCCGAGCAGAGCTGCCTCCAGAGCTGAGCTGCCAACAGAGCTGAGTTGCCTACCGAGTAGATCTGCCTCCAGAGCTGAGTTGCCTACCGAGCAGATCTGCCTCCTGAGCAGAGTTGCCTCCAGAGCTGAGCTGCCAACAGAGCTGAGTTGCCTACCGAGCAGATCTGCCTCCCGAGCAGAGCTGCCTCCAGAGTTGAGCTGCCAACAGAGCTGAGCTGCCTCCAGAGCAGAGCTGCCTCCAGAGCTGAGCTGCCTCCAGAGCTGAGCTACCAGCAGAGCTGCCTACCAGCAGAGGAGTTCCGAACTGGTCATCGTCTTTCATAGACTTCCGACCTCAGAATAAGGAATATATCTTGGAGCGCAAGACTTTCAGATAGGAAAGAAATCCTACCCCAAATCAAGGAAGATTATCACATATCTTTTAACCTTGTCAAACAAGGAAAAGAATTCTATTCAACATAGGAAACTGCTAAAATCAATGACTCTCAACCCTATAAATAAAAGGGACAGGTATATTCAATGACACATTCAATCACATATACAATCACTCTCTTTTACACATATTTCAGATATTCCCTCTTTACTGACTTGATCGTCGGAGGGTCCTCTTTCTCTTTTTTGCAGGTCCTTCTTGCCGAATCATCGAATTATGACCGGTGCTGTTTTTTGCAGCATCAGTTTGGCGCCGTCTGTGGGAACGACAGTCAGCAAGCTTCGTTCTCTACCACTAATATTTCATGCTAATGATTATTTAAATTCTCTCAAATTCTATATAAGTTGATAGATTTTATATATCAACGTATACATCAAATTCTGCATATTACTTGCAAGATTATGTATATGTACATGTCTATATATACAATCTCGAGATCTTTATATATACATATATCTATATGTATATTCGGATACATCATAATCAAATCAGTACAATAAATATACTGATTAAGTCAGAAATTATTGATTTACAATTTGTTAGCACATCTAACCATTACATGATCTTTTGCTATTATTATTTCTTGGCACCGTGATTTAACCGCTTGAATTGTGGAAAACAAAGATGAATTCCCAAGGGTTTGTAATCTTCTCCCGCTCTGTTCTGAACAAGCAAGCTCACGATTCAGGGGTTTTGCACTATGGCTCTTGCTTTCATCACGCTTACAAACCCCTTGCAAAAATTCCTTGCAGATTATTATGGGTTTTTCAACCAACAACCCATCAGTTATATATATATATATATAT
Source organism: Nyssa sinensis (assembly GCA_008638375.1). Lineage (NCBI taxonomy): Eukaryota > Viridiplantae > Streptophyta > Magnoliopsida > Cornales > Nyssaceae > Nyssa > Nyssa sinensis. The sequence goes on from CM018043.1 coordinate 18,128,020, forward strand.
ATATATATATTAGCATGAGTTTCACTTTTGAGATCTGCATCAATCTCAAAATCTTTTTGAATAAAATATGTGATTTGTTGAAATTCAGAACCATTATTTTAACATTGGATTTGAATGCCTCTCTGAAAAGCATCTCAAACTCTTTATTACGTCCCTCATATCTTAATATTAAATTTGAATGATTCTGGAAAAGCATCTCAGACTCTATCTCTTTACGTCTATATTTCCTGTTTATTAATCTAAACTAGTTTGTCAAAGCAATGATTTCAAAGTTTCAGTAATACCCTTAGTGGGACTCCTGTTCTTATGCATATGGACAGGTGCGTGGTAGAATCAGAGTATATGAAATACAAAGACCCAGCCCCATCTATTACTCAGTCTGAGTTTCAGAAGACGATCTTCACTCCAGATCTGCACGGTGTTTATTCCTGATCTGCGTTAGGGGCACACGATCGGCAATCTCCATCACGATCGGCGATCTCATCACAGGCTATCTCCACCATAACTCACTACGTTTCAGCACGTTACAGAGATGCTGAAACACCAAGTCTATTAGAAAAAAAAAATCTCTGGATTTATGTCAATCGGAGATCTGTTGCAAAATTTCCAAGTTGATCTGTTTGGTGCTGGGGACAACCTTTTTCGTTTGCTCCAAATACACAGAAAGATGAATATATTCATATTAGCAGGGGACATGACCCATCACGCCGATGTCCTCGTTTTGCTCCTCAAGATCCACACCATTAAATTTTGCGCTGGCACTTCGTTGAAGACTCAAGAGCTCTATACTATTGTTTTTGCAACTCGCTACTCTGATATATTTACCAATTATTTCTCACCTTATAATACTGTAATGAAGTTAATATTTTTGGAGCTCCTTCTCAATTGTTTGGTTCATACAATACCACAAGATTGCCTGCAAATCTTATGCTAGTCTCGCTGCGAAGGACAAGGAATATTGACAACTTGAGTCCAGACATACATCAAAAAAGAAACCTATCTGTTGCAGATCAAACAATGAGATCTGACGTGATGAGTGGTGCTGGGTCTATGTCGGTGTCACCATATGCTCCTGGTCAGCCTCCCAATTCGGCCATCCGACCTTACACGTCGGTTTCAAATGGTTTCCCCAACCATGCCACCACCTCCTCAAGGGATGATTCCTCCTCTCGTGGCTAAACTCCCTATTCTCTCTCCTAAGTGCAAAAGCATGATGGTCTCAACCATCCCAAGCAATGCATCACTCAAGTCTCGAGAATTTGATGATTTCAGAACTTTGCCTCGAGTCTGACCTCACCACCGCTGACGTCACTGGTCGCCCCAATGTTGACTGGCCGACCTCGTTAGAGACAAAGGCCTGATCTTGATCAACTATGCCACCGGCTATATTTTTGTGTACGACTCGAACCACCTACTCGATACGGGTGTCAAGTTCAAGGTGGAGGATGCGCCCAATTTCCTCAGATCATTCTACTCCGAGACCAAGGCCATGGACACTCTTTTTGATCTGTAAATCAATCTACTATGGAAGGGAAGGTCGATACCACCTACGACGTTGTAAAATCGACAACCACCCAAGCCGGTTTGAAGTAAGATCTGTTATCGTTTTCTACCTCTTCTCTCAAAACCCTCAAAAAGCAGTTATGGGGAAGAGAGAAGATGTTAAGAGTTGCGGGGGGAAGGCACTCTTCTTTGTCATGACGGTCAGCCCGGACATCATCGGCCTTCATTCCTAAAAATACAGTCTATATGGTGGTGATTCACCGTCCGATGGTCACCTCAGATCTAGCTGCCCATCTAAAACAATTTCTCTCAGTTTCGTATTACGAGAGCAAATCAGAGTGGCTCGAATTTTCTGACAGATAATCGAAGTTGGATGATTCCGTAGGCACTATTTTGTACGGACGATCTGTATCTGAGAGGCACGACATGGTTCGTGTGTATATAATGCTTCTTGGCCCATACAGCAACTTACAAAACCAACCCTCTAGATATATCTACTATATGTCCGAAGCTCTGGACATGTCTCTCGATGATATCACCAGGAATAACAACAGATCTAGACGTTCCAACAGTAATTTTAGGGGCAAAGGAAGAAGAGGCCGTTCTTGTCACCGCCATTATGCTTAATAAAATGGTTTGCCCCAATCCCTAAGGATATTTTGTGCAGCTGGTTCATATGAAAGGTGGATTGATAGCCTTCAATTGTCCTCACTCTCTTGGCTCCTACCGCCACTGGAAACGGTCAGATCGAGCACCGATCGCCGTCGGTTGTAGAACTCCTAGAAGGGCAGTCGAGTTCTTCACTACCACTTGCAGATCAAGAGTTTCATCCGATGAATAAGACGATTGAAGCGCACCAAGCATTAGGGTCCACGACCTTTGTTTTGACCAACACTTGGATCTCGTTCCCATTGGCAAAGATCCCGAGCTTTTCGTACAAATAAAACCCGGTGTGAATGTATATGCCAATAACCCCAAAGCTGCTGCAGATTCATTATTGTCCCTTCTGCAGCAAGGAGAAGGTGTTGTTCCACAAGGGCTGCGTTGCAATACACTGGTAGTATTTTGTAAGTGGTCAGGGATTTTCTGAATGATAATTTCGGGCTCAGCAATAATTTTTTTTTGCCGTCTTATCCAAACTCTGTCTAAAATTACTGTGGCGCCCTGCACAAATTTGGAGCGCCAATATAAGCCTCCATTTAATTTCTCACAAGGGGTGAAGGACGGAGTTTGACTTTCCGTATATGTGATCCTATATTGAAACTCGTCAGTGGGTCCTACTTTGGCTGACGATCACTACACTACAAACCTATCATATAAGACATGGCACAATCACAACATCTTTCACAATTTTCATCAATCGATTCTGTAAGGCTCCGATAAATCTTGAGAAATTTTGGGAAAGTGACCAGCAAACCGGTTCTCGTGAAGATTCAGAGCTTTCCCTCCCCAGGCTCAGATCAGATCGGTGTTGGCGTCTGCCCCTTCGGCTCATCAGCTACGGGCAAGCCCCTCAAATCCCTGATCTACGGCCGGACCGACTGGATAGGTACCCTCCTCGGCAAGCTCTGTGATTCCCAGGGGATCAACTACACCTACAGTGCTGGTCGCCTCCAGAACTGCGCTTCACTTGATACTGACCTAGCCCTTGAGAAGCTCACACACGTCTTCAATGCCACCATGGCTGACACTCTTGATGAATGGGAAAAAGAGGGAAAGCCCTTCAAGAGAGCTCAGATCATCAGCTCGGTCGAAATGCTTCGCAAGGCTAAGAAATATCAGCATGCTATCCAGACAAACCCATTCACCAAAAATAAGATTTCTGATTTGAGAAATCTTGAGCACCTTTTGCTAAAACTATGAGACCTGTTATTTGATCTCTTGGATCTTGCTTCAGAAGCTACTGCTACAGGGCATCACATCTGCCTGGGTTGTTTGAAAACATTGGGAAACATCCCGATCTGGTGGAGGCGGTACTATGCTGTCCATGGCAGTGAATGCACTGCATGTTGAAGAATCAGTTATTAAAATTCCATGTTGGTGGAGGACACTTGCCTCTGTTTCAATGCCCTCAAGGGTCTCCCAGGGCCTTACATCAAGTTGTTTTCGCAGAAGATTAGTCATGGAGGTCTGAACAAATTGTTATTGGCATATGAGGATAAATCAGCCTATGCTCTATGTGTATTTTCTCTTGCTCTTGGACTAAATACAGAGCCAATTACTTTTTTTTGGAAAAACTCCGGGGAAGATATTTCCTCCAAGGGGGCCTAATGATTTTGGATGGATCCAATCTTTCCACCTGATGGCTATGATTAGACTTATGCCGATCTGCCCGCCGAATAAAAGAATAAAATTTCTCACCGCTCCAAATCTCTCACATCGGTGAAATCCCACTTTGCCGAGGTTGGATACACTTACCAGCCAAGATTTGCTTTTCACCCACTATGGCTGCGCTACTGTCTAGAACAGACTCCTTCAGGCGGACCACCAGTTCCTCCTCCGCCAGGCAGCAGGCTTCCCGAAGACGTCAACCAGTTCCAACCGATTATCTAAGAAGACTCTGTTGATTCTTACTTGGATTTATTTCTGTGGTCCTAGCTCTGATGTTTGCAATTACTATGCTGAGAGGATGCATCAGAAAGAGAAAAACAGAAAAGGTTGAGAACTCAGAACCGGGACACACTTCGTCATTGACCCTCAAGAGGTTTGATCCAAAGGATTTAGAACAAGTTACTGACCTCTTCAGTAAAGATAAGATTGTTGGAGCTAGCAGTCTGAGCACTGTATACAAGGGCAGATTGGAAAATGAGCAGATGCTTTAAAATTTAAACAATTCCAATGATTTCAAACACTCCGCTGACAATTAATCACAGATTGGGTTGATGGTAGCAGTGAAGATGATCATCAGAATAAAAAAGAAAGTATGTTCCGCTTGGCTGCCAAAGACCTTGTCAAGCTTGAAAAATGTAATGACGGGTGGGTGAAATTTGTCAGTAGAAGCGGCTACCTTCGTTTCATTTGAATCATGATGTGGAGTAGTCGTGTGTGCACAGACACAGCAAAGCAAGAATCCCATGCTATGGTTAACAAATTGGGCCCCCAAAACCTCGCGATATGTACTGGAAGAATTTGGCTATCCTCCCGAGATTTCTCTAGCAGATCGTTTAGCTTTTGCAATTGTCAAATACGAATAAATCTTTATAAGCTTCTGCTTTCGAACTGAGGGGCCAGAGGATTACAATTGACCCTTAATGTGCTGGAATCTTTCTCGAGCTGCTTTGGCTTCCATCAAGCTCTCCTATTCTAAAACCATATTGCAACCTAGCAACGGTTGTAATCCAAGTCCTCATGCCAACTGAAGCTTTTTCTTGGTGGCTCAAGCTTGGATTCAGGCTCGAAGATTATTTCTAATGATCTGATCTGTTCATCACTGAACCTTCTTTTGTTTTTGCTGTTTAAACTAGTGAAACACTCTGCCACCATAGCTGCGGAGGAAGAGTATTCCCATCCATCCAACATCTTGTCTGTTGGGATTCACACCAGCCTGCCGTAACTTTTAGTCCAAAATTAAAAAGACAGGGTATTTTCTTTCATCACTCACTCGTCTCCGAGCCAAAGATCAAACAAGCCGACCCAATATTACGACCAAGCCACGTCATAAATTCAGTCGCACTATGCCAACTCTGATGGATTTTCTTTTCCTTCCAAGCAATCAGTTCTTTGCTATCAGACAGACCCTTTCTGTCAGCACAGTATGAAGATGGCCGCGGCACCACACATGCTTAACTCCTCTTCAACTTTTGATGAATCAGTGGTCACCCCCACATCTACAGGCCTACAGGACTGAATGGAACCATTTCGGGGCAACTGGGAAATTGCAAAAAGCTTTAAATTCTAAATCTCTCATTCAAATTATTATCTGGACCGTTACCTGATGGTCTCACAGGGCTGGAATCAATGGACTCACTTGTCCTTGATTCAAACCACTTATCAGGTCAGGTGTCTGACTGGATTTCCAACTGGAAAAAGGTGGTCTATGGTGTTAGCAAAGAACCGCTTTAGCAGATCTCTATCGGCACTCAATATGCCATCTCTAACCTTCCTTGATGTCAATACTAACATGCTTTCTGGGGAGTTGCCTGCAAGAAATATGCAATGCCCTGTCATTGGCCAATTTATTGCTGTCAGATAACAACTTTACTGGTACTATCAACAACATCTTCAGAAAATGTGAATCTCACAGATTTGGTTTTGTCTGGAAACCACCTCTCTGGTGAAATTCCTGTTTATCTTAGAGAGCTTCAGCTAGTTACATTGGAACTGTCAAAAAATAATTTCTCAGGAAAGAGTCCTCATCGGCTGTGGGACTCAAAAACACTCATGAAGATATCACTTAGCAGCAGTTTGCTTGAGGGCCAGATTCTAGTAGCAGTTGCAAAGGTCTCCACCCTGCAGAGGTTACAACTAGACAATAATCTCTTTGCAGAAAACACCCCAAGTTCCAAGTAGACCAGCTCTCCCTCCGATCTTCTCAAATGAGAAATCTTCAGGGTCTCAAATTTTCTTGCAATTGCCTATGTTGCTCAAATCCCCTGATAATCTTGGGTTAATAATGCAGAGCTTAGCCAAGCTTAGCCTGTCAAATAACTTGCTCACTGGACGATTGCATTCAGTGCCACATTTATTTCTTTAGTCCTGCTGATTTGTCTTCTCAGATGGAAGATGTTGAGAAAGGAAATTATCATTCTTGACGGGGGAAAAAGTAAGCTTGTGAAAGCAATTGAACCACAGTCCCATGATGAAGAAACCTAAGACGTATCAAAGCTGGTGAAAATCAGTCTGATATACCAGGTTTCATCAGCTTCTCTCTTTTGTTGACTTTTGTTGTCCATGGTCAAAGTCAGTTTGTGGCTCTTCAGCCTAAGATGATTGTATGAGAACTCAGTCGCCTAATTTACCACGGCCGTAAGGTTCCTCACCGGCCCAACAGCAATGGCCGCATCTTTCATTGCTATTGGCCTACGCCATGTTGACACTGTACAGTGGACAACCCAAAGAGCACGCTTGTATGCAGCTTGCCTTATTATCACCTATCTGGTCATCAGCTCAGCAGTTCACACTGTGTTAAGAGAGACTCTTTTCCAGTTGGCTTTCTCCATGATTAACAAGATCAGTATTTTACAAGGATGTAGTTCTCTCTTCAACAATGCCAGCACAAACATGGTGTCTCTTGCTCTCACTTCGTCAAAATATTTGATCATAAAAACTATTATATACAAGCTGAGGCACATAATGGCCAGCATAGCTTTCACCAGTTATGTAAAAATCATAGGATTAGTACTGTGGGGAACCTCTCAAGCCAATTGACAAGAAAGATATAAGTATCATTCGCAGTACTTTTGTTCTTAATGCACAGACCCTCAGGTCTGGTCCATCTTATTGACCTCTAAAGCCTTGTATCCATTACAAGTGCTTTAGGCTCGGTCCTCTTAATGTACAGACCCCTCAGGTCTGGTCCATCTTAATGCACAGACCTCTCAGGTCTGGTCCATCTTAATGCACAGACCCCCAGGTCTGGTCCATCTTAATGTACAGACCTCTCAGGTCTAATCCATCTTAATGCACAGACCCCCAGGTCTGGTCCATCTTAATGTACAGACCTCTCAGGTCTGGTCCATCTTAATGCACAGACTCTCAGGTCTGGTCCATCTTAATGCACAAACCCCCAGGTCTGGTCCATCTTAATGCACAGACCCCCAGGTCTGGTCCATCTTAATGTACAGACCTCTCAGGTCTGGTCCATCTTAATGCACAGACTCTCAGGTCTGGTCCATCTTAATGCACAGACCCCCAGGTCTGGTCCATCTTAATGTACAGACCTCTCAGGTCTGGTCCATCTTAATGCACAGACTCTCAGGTCTGGTCCATCTTAATACACAGACCCCCAGGTCTGGTCCATCTTAATGTACAGACCTCTCAGGTTTGGTTCATCTTAATGCACAGACCCCAGGTTTGGTTCATCTTAATGCACAGACCCCCAGGTCTGGTTCATCTTAATGCACAGACTCAGGTCTGGTCCATCTTAATGTACAAACCTCTCAGGTCTGGTCCATCTTAATGTACAGACTCAGGTCTGGTCCATGTTAATGCACAGGCTCAGGTCTGGTCCATCAAAATGTACAGACTTCATGTCTGGTCCAACTAAATGTACAAACCTCGTGTCTGGTCCGCCTAATGTACAGACCTTTTGGTCTGGTCCATTTTTCTTACTCTATCAACCTTTATAAAAATCTTGTTTTATTTCCAAGTGTTGCAGGATAGTATATTATGAATCAACAAGTACGTGTGATTCTTCAAAAATCCTAACCTCAGCTCTGCACAGATCTTACAGAACTGAGGCTCGGGGGGGGGGGGGAGTAACTGATGAGCCATAAAAAGCTACCTCCAGAGCTGAGCTGCCAACAGAGCTGAGTTGCCTACCGAGCAGATCTGCCTCCCGAGCAGAGCTGCCTCTAGAGCTGAGCTGCCAACAGAGCTGAGTTGCCTACCGAGCAGATCTGCCTCCAGAGCTGAGCTGCCAACAGAGCTGAGTTGCCTACCGAGCAGATCTGCCTCCCGAGCAGAGCTGCCAACAGAGCTGAGTTGCCTACCGAGCAAATCTGCCTCCCGAGCATAGCTGCCTCCAGAGCTGAGCTGCCAACAGAGCTGAGCTGCCTCCAGAGCAGAGCTGCCTCCAGAGCTGAGCTGCCTCCAGCTGCCTCCAGAGTAGCTACCAGCAAAGCTGCCTACCGAGCAGAGGAGTTCCGAACTGGTCATCGTCTTTCATAGACTTCCGACCTCAGAATAAGGAATATATCTTGGAGCGCAAGACTTTCAGATAGGAAAGAAATCCTACCCCAAATCAAGGAAGATTATCACATATCTTTTAACCTTGTCAAACAAGGAAAAGAATTCTATTCAACATAGGAAACTGCTAAAATCAATGACTCTCAACCCTATAAATAAAAGGGGCAGGTATATTCAATGACACATTCAATCACATATACAATCACTCTCTTTTACACATATTTCGGATATTCCCTCTTTACTGACTTGATCGTCGGAGGGTCCTCTTTCTCTTTTTTGCAGGTCCTTCTTGCCGAATCATCGAATTATGACCGGTGCTGTTTTTTGCAGCATCATATACTAATATATAAGGCACACATGCGTATGTAAAGATTTATAACTCCATTACATTCAGATATATGTACAAGTTTTTCTTATATGATAGAAAATTTAGTATTAATAAAAATTAACATTCTTATCTATTGTCCTATGGAAATCTGAACTGGTCGGATTTTTTAGGTGAGCTGCCTATCTTAGTAACATGTGGGCCAATGGCAATAGTAGTTGAAATAAGAGGCTTATACCCGGCGCAAATAAGTCAACAGTTCACAGACGCTGAGGAAAAGGACCAAGATCATTAGGAATAGATGAAGTAGTCATTCGAAGATGTGGCATCGGCACGGCCAAGGAAGGAGGAGCCTCATGAAGTACGAACCTGCACATTAGTAGAAGAAGAAAAATATGGAATATTCTCCAAGAAGGTGGAATCAAGGGAGGTAAAGAACCTACGAGAGATAAGATCATAACACCAATAACTCTTGGACACAGTAGAATCCCGTAAGAAGATACACCTATTGGACTTATCATCCAATTTTTTTCGCTTAGGACTACAATTTTGAACATAACATGTACATCCAAAAAACTTTGGTTCGATAAGAAACAATATAGTGTTAGCAAAAGACTCAAAGGGACTTGATCATGAAGAGTTCGAATTGGCATCCAATTAATCAAGTAGTTAGCAATAAGACATTCATGTTCCAAAAACATTTAAGAACATTCATCCCCCTAAGGAGACAACAAGTACTATTCATTAGTTGTCTATTCCTATGCTCTGCCACATCATTATGGTCCGAAGTATAAGAACAAGCGAGTTGTTGTAAAAGACCACATTGTTGTAGTTCATGTTGAAAAGCAGTGGAGATATACTCTCCACCATTGTTAGACCTTACAGCTTTAACAGTAAGATTAAACTTAATTTGAATCATTTTAACAAAAGTAACAAACGTGAACAAAATTTCGGTGCGAGATTTCAACAAATAGAGTCAAGTGCATCGTGATTTATCATCAATAAATATGATATAGTATCGATATCCCTCAAAAGATGAAACTGGAGAAGGACCTCAAACATCTACATGTAGTAAATCAAATAAATTAGTAGAGCAATGGATGCGAGAAATATAAGGAGTGTGTTTAGAAAGCTCGCAAATAGCACACTGAAAAAGATGGTCCATACATGCAATTTTAGACTCAGAAAATAACAGACATAGATACTGAAAATTGAAATGGCCTAAACGGGCATGCCATAAGCTAAAATCTCATAATTAAACACATGTTTGTTTAAGATTCTCAACTCCTTTATCCTCAACACAACCTCTTGAATCGAAGTTCTAATTCTGTCCTAATTGGCCAAGTGAGTCTTCTTATCTCAATGTAATCCTTCTCAAAGAAAATTCCTTTGCAGCTTGTCCAATATCTTCTCAACCGAAACTGGTATTGAAAATAATGACATGAAGTCAATGACAGACTTCTGAGTACGCTCTTTATTAATGTTATCATGCCTCCTTTTGAAAGATATTGATGCTTCCACTAAATCCCAGCAAGCCAAGAGGCACCCCTAACTAGACTGTTGGGAGAGAGTAAAATTTGCCCCCATGTTCCACGCCAAGTCTTCCACCTCCCCCATCGGAATAAGCTCAGAGCTCACTCTTGCTCCCGAAGACCCAAAAATTGCCTCAAAATAAAGAAAAACACATTTCAAATATCTAAATTGGCACTCCCTGACTCAACAAAAGGTAATTGTATCATCGACAAAGAGAAGAAGTGAAACTTCCATCCTTTCCCCTAAGAAGACCACCCCCGCAGCTCTAGACATCATTCTGCGCAAGGCCTCCATAATAATAACAAAAAGGAAAGGCGTTAATGGATGCCCCTACCTTAGACCTCTAGAGCTTTGGAAGTAGCTCCCCTAAGATCTAGTCTGTAATACTATGTTGCCATTGACATGCACCACTCCATCTATATGCGCAAAACCCATATTACTCTCGTAAAAAACAATAGGAAGTTTCAATTCATGTGGTCATAGGCCTTTTCTATGTCTTAAAAGTAGACATAATATGTAGTTTTAGAACAAATGTCAAAATATTCTTGAAGGCTGTATAATAGGTGGTCCTCTTTTGGTGTCTGAAGTTGCATTTGTAGCTACCAAAAGTGAAGGGGAATTTTGATACCTCATAATCCCATTGGTTCATAAATTTTGTGGTTTCCATGGATTTAATTATTAGGTCACCTGCATATATTGTAAAAAATCTTGCAACAGGGCCATGCTTGTCCATTTAATTCTTCCCATTAAATGGTTGCTCTTCTTTCAATATTCACAAGTTTTTAGCCTAATCAACATGGCCTTCATTTGATGATGTTCCTTGATGGGCTGATTAGGCCCATACCCGGTTTATAGTCCATTTTTCCCATTACCTAGATCAAAAAGTATTTATAGAAGTGGACAACAGACAAATTAAAATGTATGAGAAAGAGAATATAAAAAAGTTGAGAATTGAGAAAATCTGTTGTGAAAGAAGGAAATGTGAATTGAGTATTTATAAAATAAAATAAAATAAAATAAGATATTTGGGTAAAAAAATATGATTAAAAGAAGTTGAGGTATATATAATAAAAAAAAGTAATCATCAAAAATAAAATAAAATAAAAAATAAATTAAAGCAAAAATGTTAAGGTTAATTGCAAAAGTCAGATTTTCATAACATGATTAATCGTACATTATATTTGCAAACATCACATTCCCGCAGCAATTACATCACAAAAACTCGCATCTTCTTGATTAGCAGTAGTGGCACTCTTTGGACCAATGTTAACTATCCAAAATCATACCGATACCAATGGCTCAAACTTGGGAGTGTTTAGAGGAGACTCAAAATGACATTGCTGGGGACTGGGCTAGGCTTCCAACCCCCAGCCCAGGCATCTTTGGGCTAGGTCACAACTCTCTTAGGCCACATCTGCATTGTTTCTTCATCCCAATGGCTCAGGCATTGTTTCTTCATCCCAATTCATCATTTTTCAGGCAGGCTGGCTTCTTCTAAACCTCACATTTGGGTTTTAATTGAATCCAACAGAAATATTGCAATTGCTAATAGATGTTGAGAACCAATGTAATAGAGAGAGCACAGATAAAATCTCCAACCACTACAATTTCCATATATTTCTTCAAAACAGATACATGGACATTCTACACTACAGAGAGAAGAACAGTAACAAACAAGATTTGTGTCACGAGAACAACACAAACTACATAGACGAGATGTGTAGTACTAAAACAGAGGCAGAGAGCAAATCAAGCTCTCTCTCCTCTAATCCTTCTCGCAAGCTGAATATCTTTTGGCATAATCGTGACCCTCTTTGCATGAATGGCGCACAGATTGGTGTCCTCAAACAGCCCCACCAAGTACGCCTCTGCGGCCTCCTGCAACGCTGCAACCGCGCTGCTCTGAAATCTCAGGTCGGTCTTGAAGTCCTGAGCTATCTCACGGACGAGTCGCTGGAAGGGCAGCTTCCGGATCAGCAGCTCCGTGCTCTTCTGGTACTTCCTGATTTCTCTCAGAGCCACCGTCCCAGGGCGGAAACGATGGGGCTTCTTGACACCACCGGTGGCAGGGGCTGACTTTCGGGCGGCTTTGGTGGCGAGTTGCTTCCTTGGAGCCTTACCTCCTGTAGATTTTCTTGCGGTCTGTTTGGTTCGAGCCATTGATGAAACAAAAGAAGATGATGATTTAGAAATTAAGGCTAGGGTTAGGATTTGATTGTAGGGAGAGAGAAAAGGAGTGTGTGATTAGTGGGGGGATTTGGGAGGTGTTTTATAGGAGAGAGACAGAGAGAGAGAGAGAGAGAGAGAGAGTGTGTGGATTTTGAAAATTCGAAAATTTGCCAGTGTTTTGGCGGGTTTTTTGCGTGGTGATTCTAGTGCGTTGATTGTTATTTTAATGAACGGTACAAATTTGTTTTGTAGGGGTGGCACACGGATCGCCACGTTAGCTTTTACTAGTTAACTATATTATATTATTATTACTAAATAAGGAAATTTTTAAAATAAATAAAAATCTATATGCACCACTAATACACTAGCCGAAATTTAATCATAATAAATGTTCATTAGGCTCCAATTCTCATAAAAATAAAGGAAAAATAATTAGTAAGAATTACTTCAGCATGGATGCCTAATTTACTTAAAATGATATCTTTATTTTATTTTATTTTTAAGCCATTAGTGATATTTTCCTAAATTCTATAAAATTTCAAAATCCTGAATCTATTAAGTATATATTTATACATAATTCACAATTTACAATTACTATTTACCATTTTGTTAATTTAGTTTTAATTTAAGAAAGAGAAAAGAATTACTGTACATTAAAAGGAGGCCAACATGAGCCAAATTGCCAAAAATATTCATATCTAGCATTCAGCTATAGATGGGCCAAAAAAAAATCATCAAGCCCAGCTCATTAAATTTGAGCTAAATGCCCCCCCTTTCAATTAAAGCCTCATCAAGCATGCCCAAGACCCACCAGTTACATCTTGGTATGCACAATGAAAATGCCACACCACCATTTTCATCCTTTAAAAATGGTTGAGGACAGAAGAATGTGAAGAATTTTATAGATTGCTTCACAAATGGTAAACATCAAGTTTTATCTTTATCATAAGTTCTCCTATGTAATGTTGGTAAAGACTGGATTTGTTGAGAAAAAAAAGGAAAACGTAAAAGAAAATTAAATTTATTTGCTTCACAAATAATTCTTCTCACATTTTCTTTCCTACTAAGTAAAGTTAGAAATTAAAAACAATTTAAATATTATTAAAAATCAAGAAAAAAGAAAAGGAAATTGTGTGTAACATTAAAAAATTTCCCCTTATAGTTTCGTTTTCCTCTCTATCTTCCATGGTTACCAAATAAGATAAAATGATTTATTCGCATTGTCTTTTCCTTTCTCATGCTAAATTCACAAACCAAATGGAGCCTAAATCCCTTCAATACAAATGAGTGAATGATTATAACTTGCAAAGGTAATTGTGTTGACTAAGGAGATGACTTAAGAATCAAAAATTAATTGTCTGTATTTTAAGGATTGATCTCAACTCTAACCTTGAAGTATCAAAAAAAATAAAATCATACACTTAATCAACATTATAATTATTTCACATACTTTACAAGAAATAATTTTATATGACCATCGTATATTGTGATGATCATTTATCATGAGTTTCATGTATTCAAGAATAAAAAGTGATCCTTTATCCAATCAAACATTTTAACATTTAATTCTTTCTAAACCTATCTGATTTGAATGAAGTATGTAAATAGTTGTCTGATCCTTTCCCATTTATTAATATTAGAAAAATAAAATAAAATACAAGTAAAGGGGCTAACAATGCCCAAGTGGCTACAAGAAAAGAGAATAAATTCAGCTAGCTTTCTTTGTTCAATCAAACTAGGTCACAACGGATTCAAAAATTTTAGTTAGGGGACAAATTAAAAGTATTAAAATTTAGGAAGGTCCGCATGAATATATAAAAAGGGGGGGGGGGGGGGGGGCCCCAATTAAGTCTTATTTTGTTAAAATATTCTAATAAAATTAGTGATAAAAAATACAATATCAAATTTTTTGGGGAAACCATGGATCTTACTTGTCTTCCTTGGATCCGTCACTGGTCATGACAATGGCACATGAAAAACTTTTCTAGTAAAAAGGTGAATTTTTTTATTAGTTTTAAATTAATTTTAATAACTGAAAAATAAATCATGTTATTTTCAATTCTTCAGTCTTCTTCCTTAAAAGCAAAGCGTATTTGTGCTCGTTTAGATGAACTGAGAACAAGTGTGGTTTAGATACACGTATATATTTGTGTTTAGATACAGATATATCATATTTTATCACTAATGTACAGAACTGCCACATGTTTATAGAGGTCTGGAAGACGTAGCGCAAGTATTTTGAGCTTCGTGTCTACCGCCCAAGGCTACCGACCACGGCAAATGTACTACCAAGTTGAACAACCAAAGTCACCCTACATATGTACCTTTAGAGACAGTATTCAACAGGAAAATTTCAATCTTTAGCTACATTTCGCATTTTATCTTTCTGTTCCTAATCCTTGTTAGAATTGACATGCAACCCATCTATAAATAAGAGTCCAAGATAGACCATAAAATTCATGTTACATTATTCCACTCAACTACGTTCCCTCTCAATTTCCCTTTTTAATTTAAACATCGAAATGACTTCTAATGAGTTAATTGCTATCCATTGTCTTGTAGAGAAACTTTGAAGGAGATTACTCATTGTCAAAACTAGTAACAACAATATACATATAGGAGAATTATTGTGAGTTGTTTTTTGGGTATTTTTTTTTCAATTAAGTTATTATTATTTTTCATTTTAGTCCTTTATTTTAAGTTTATTAATTTATAATAACTCGTGCTATGCTAGTATAAGTGTATACAAAAGTGTATATATATATATATATTTACTATTAGTAAATATCATATATATGAATATATTAATTAAATATAAATATATATAGGTGCACATTAAGATATTTAACACTACATTTTTTGACATAAATCAAATTTTATTTTTTTTTATATTTTTACTCTTTACTTAAGTAAAAAAAAAATACATAAAAAATATAACCAAACAATGCATGGAAAGAACATATATAAGTAGATTGAGAAAGAGACGTAATTTTTTGGATAAATTGTTAACACGAACCCTAAAAAGCATTTGCTGCACAACTACGGCAATGGGATGGAAGAGTAAACTCTTGGCAAAGTGAGAATCAATTGATTTTATTCCAAGTTTTGGAAGCAGTGAAAATCAAATTTTAAATTTCAAATTTCAAAATTCAACAGTTGAAATTCAAATTTGAAAATTTAACCGCCAAAATAAAAATTCAAAAAAGTATAATTCGTCTATAAATATTGTCACGACCCTAAACTCACCCTGTGCGGATCCTGGATCGCGACCGCTGCCTTCAGGCCCGGGAGCCTTTGGGCGAGGTGAAACATAGGCAGCAGTATCGGATAGCGATGCGACCTGTGATTGCGGAAGCGTGAAAAACTTTTTTCTTTTCTTTTCTTATTTAAATCTTTCGCACATCCGCCCGATACTGCCGCTCTTCCAAGCGGTACACCTGATAACACATTCAGAGCATAATAAACGTAAAACTTTATAATAGTACATGTCCACTGCCCAGAGGCTCTGTCACGCCCCGAATTCTAGCGAACCCGAGGTGCGAGTAACGAAATTAAAAGAAAATAATAGAAAGGGCAATCTAACCGATTCAACTCAAACTTACATTCATTTCCTTCAATGTACATCCATGTAAAGCACAATCAATAAAAAAAAAAAAAACATTCAACATGTTATTCGGGCTTAAGCCCTACATCACAAAGTATGCCCTCACGGGCCAAATATCCTTCTTAGTTCCCTCCTTCACTAAAGTATCTCTAAGTCTCGCGTAGCTGAAGTGTCATCTGAAATGGTGTCCCACGAATGGGTCAGCTCAACTGTTGGTACAAGATAATGCTAATGCAAGAAACAAAATTAAGGGCGTGGCATGTGCGAGTGTACAGTTATATCTACATGTCATTCAATGTCATTCATACAATGTACAAGCGATAATCTACATGCCATCTGACTCGTTAACATAATCATACAATGTACTAGCAATAATCTACATGTTATCCAACTCGTTAACATAATCTAAGGCGTGACATGTGCAAGTGTATAGTTATATCTACATGCACAATTATAACCTACATGCCATCCAATTCATCCATAAAATGCATTAACAAGATTTATCACACATTTATGAATTCATTAATGCAATGTAATGAAAATATGCATGACACGCCCATGCAACTCTATGCCACACTCATATCGACTCTATGCCACACCCATATCAACTCATGTAATGTAATGTCCTTTCACGGATCGCTCCCGTTGGTTCGGGTACCAAATGCAATGTCATGTCCCTTCACGGATCGCTCCCGTTGGTTCGGGTACCAAATGCAATGTCATGTCCCTTCACGGATCGCTCCCGTTGGTTCGGGTACCAAATGCAATATCATGTCATGTCCAAGGAATCACACTATGCCAATATGCTTTGATTCCACCATACCATAATGTAATCTCAATAAAGCATCATATCCACACATGAAGTATGCTTTAAATGATGTATTACACAATAACATTCAAATCAGAAGATCCTTTCATCAAGGTTACATGCCATACATAGTCCATTTAACACATGCTTTAAGTCACATATTTCATAATCCCAACAATTCTCAAAGACACAATCCACACATTATGCTAACACATGCGATTTACACATAGTCATGATCCACCTTCATCACCAAACTTTCAAAAAGATAACAAGGGGCACATAAACATATAAGCAATAAAACAAACATGTGAATCATCAAGTCAACATGGCAGTTATTCCTAAACTTAATTCTATTTCTTACTTAGCACAATATATCATACCTGATGGGTTGTCTCAACCCTAAGAAATCGCACTCGCGGTTTATGTCACGACCCGAAACCCACCCTATGCGGATCTCGTGTCGCGGGGCCGACCCGAAAGCCGTCCCTACTTTTTCCATTCCTGTATCATAGTACTAATATGCAATGTGCTAAAAATCTTAAACAATGAACAGCGGAAATTACAGTAATCCAGTGAAAGTCTTTTAAATAATTTAAACAGTGGAAGTCTATTAAATACATGACATAGTTCTACATAAGACAAAATGAGAACTAAACATAACCAGCACCCGGGGGTGGTGAATACATGGGAGAACTAACATAGACTGATACCGTACTTCAAAATGTCCCCCTACGCTCTCAGACTCCTACTGGGGTCTCGCAGCGTCATCACCTGAAATGGGGGGTAAGTGGGGTGGAATGAGCTACAAAGCTCAGTAAGTAAATGCAAATCTCCAACACTGGTATCGATGATCAATGAATCCATGAATAAGATTATGATAGCCAATCATAAGAATAAGATGCTGTGATAGCCAATGGAACAATTGCCACGAGGGCCAATGAATACAATTGCCACGAGGGCCAATGAACAGTGATCACAATACACAATCAGGAGTATTGGGTATAATATCAATATGAAGGAATTCAATGATAATATAACAACAATGAAGTACTGCCACAATGAACCGATCACAATCAAACCAATCAATGCAAGTCTTTCGAGACTTGAAGGATCATAAGGAATAATATCATTCAACAATCAAGTTCTTTCAGCCATAAGAGATGCTTTTATTTTGTAACATGCCAGTGAATTTGCAAATGCAATGCCAGTGAAAATGCAATGAGATGCCAATGATCATGCCAGTCAATTGCCGGTGGAAAGCCTTCGAGGAATTCATTCCTGCCACCTGTCCATTCATGGACTTGACCCTTAGGTCTCCAGTCAATACAGAAGCATCGGATGGATATTGTGACTGAGCACAAATCCGGTATTCATAACATATCATGAGCATTCGTGATTCCATAGAAGTATAAAATGGAATATCATAGATTCAGTGAAAACATAACTGTACGCCTTTCAAGGCATGATAACAATGATACAACAGTCAATCAATGTCCACATGATAGAACAATGTCACTTTGTGGATAGTAATAACATGAGTTGCTTTCAAGCACAACGAAACATGATAACAATGATACATCAGTCAATCAAATGTCCACAAGATAGAAAATATCGAACTGTGGAACACAAGGATATGAATACATTCAAGAGTACAAGTTTGGCAGTATAAGAATAAACTTGGCTTGTGGAAACACCACATGTAAGAGAGAATGATCCACTTACTCCTATCGTGATTTTAGATCAGGAATCCGTGAGTAAACCCTTGCCTTTCGAGTTTCCTATATATTAGTGAATACGTTTCAGAATAAATGCTATTCATCAAATTTATGCCTTTCTATTATAAGTATTTCAAATACTAATTTAGACTTTACCATTGAGTCCGGAATGCCGAAGAAAGTCGGTTTAGGCTTTCACGGAATTCCATTTGGACTTTTGTACTAAAAGGGCAAAATAGTCATTTTGCACTTTTACGGTATTTTATCCTTCGGGGTTCTGTCTCGTAAAACGGACCCCACCATTGGACTTAGAACGTCCGAGATAATAGGTTTTGACTATTCATTTATAGCGTTTGGACTTCGTTTGACCCAATTTTGAAATAGGGGCATTATTGTAAAATTAATATTTAATTAATTTTTTATGTTTGGGCAACAGTGTAATTTTTCAAAACATTTGGGGCCGGTTCACAATTACTAAAAGCTGCGGTCTGAACCAGTTGGTTCAGACCCAAAAACCCTAAACCGGTCTGCCCTTCCCCTGAACCAAACGGTTCAGTCCATTCAGAGAACCGGATTCCAATATCCTGGTTCTAACCCTTATCCGTGGTTGGAATAAGCCCAAACCCAATTTCTATTTCCTATCCCCATAGCCAAACAAGCCTATTTCATTTAATTTTAAAAACATAAAACGACATAGTATCATGCCCAGTTCATATCCGGTCGGGTACCGACCCGACCCAAACCCAGACCCGTTTCAGTTTCGACCCGACAGCCCCCACGACTTTCCGGTCGTCTTCCCCGAGAGTCCGGTAGGGTTTCGGCGTGAACAGTCGTCTTCTCCGGCGACTGTCACGTATTTTCCGGTGAGATTTCGGCCCATTTTAAATGCCATTTTTTTCCCTTTTTCATGTAGGTTATTCTTCTAATTTTATTTTTCCGTTTAACCCTTTAATTCTTCACGAAATAGAGCTTAAACATTTCCGGCCGAATCTCCGGCCAAGTGACAGTTTCTATTTCATGACGTTTTAAGCACGGTTTTGACCCCTAATTGCTTCTAACAGCTTTCTGCATATCATAGAGTCATGCTAGGGTCGATTTAAACAAGGTTTAATGCATATAACATCACATGGCCGATTATTCTCTATAACCTGCAACTCCAGATTTCTCTATGGTTTCTCAACCTTTTAACCTGATTCTTTTTGCAAAATAATCTACATTTCATGCTTGTTTAGATCCTATGATCAAAATGAATCAAATCATGCTATAACACTTTGAAGCAGAAACAGTGGCTCACCTTTAAATTCGGTTTCCCTTGGTGTTGAGCCCCTCTTCCTCGCGCCTCTCCTCCAGATTTGTTCCCCTTCCTTCTCACTCCAAAACTCTCTTTTCCTTTTTGGTTTCCTTCTCCCGAGAGTGAGAGATCTCATGCATGAATAAGCTTTTCATTTCTCTCTCTCTCTCTCTCTCTCTCTCTCTCTCTATCTCTCTCTCTAGTCAGACCTCACCATGCCCTGTGACCTTCTTACACACTCCAACACATAATTCTGTCACCACCATTCCCTATTGAGTGTTATACACTCAACTCCTCACACACACACATTGAACCGTACACACACACACTTTTTGATACATATATATATATATGTATATATACATATAATCACCCACTCACACACACTTGCACGGCTGATAGCAGCCTTTGCCCACTTTTCTTTTCCTTTTTATTTTAATTTAAGATACACACATATATATACATATATATATTATAATACATTATATAATATATATATACATGTATAACCCATAATTATACATATTTTATACGTACCTATACGCCCATACATATACGCATATACTTAAACTCTGGGCATGTATGCATACACTAATTTTCAGTATACTACGTGTCTGTGAAACATGGGCATGCATGGAATACGTGCGTGCACGCTTTACGATGCAATGCCCCGGGGTGCTCGGGTGTTACCCAGCACCTGTTATACATTTCAATCATTTTCCAGTCATTCATTTCCATGAAATACCGTGATATACCTTTCTTACCGTTCAAGTTACATATTTCAACCGACCTACCTCGGTATACGTGACGTATCCCGGGTCGGGATATTACAGTTTAGCTGAACTACAGTGAAAATGCAGAAGGTCAGACCACCCTTTCTTGTCCTGTCAGTATCCCTAAAATCATAAAATACAACTCAGTCTATTACTACTTAAATTATGCTATTCATCAAATTTTATGTCTTTATTTCATGAGTTTCTATTTTGCTAAAATAAACTCTACCATTTGGTTTGAAACATCGAACAAAGTTGGTTTAGGCTTTCGCGGAATTCGGTTTGGACATCTGTACTAAAAATGACAAAATGGTCATTTTGCACTTTCACAGGTTCCTAGTTCCCGAGGCATCTTCTCATAAATCAGACTTCACGGTTGAGTCTAGAATACTCGAAATAATAAAAATCCACTATTCTTTTATTTTAATCAGAGTTCGTTTGACTGGTCTTTGAATTAGGGGCATTTTGGTAAATTTTAAGGTTCCTACAGGTCTTCTAATTTTTGGGACCTTGTCTCATGAAACGGACCCCACCGTTGGACTTAGAGTGGTCGAGATAGTCAAAATTCATTAATGACTTGTCCCATTTGGACTCCGGGTTATTTTCCTATTATTAAATTTAATTAATCAAATTATTTAATTTAGTATAAGATATATATTTATTGTGGGGAAAACATGGTACGGTTGGTAACCATCTAAACTGGCTATACTCTCATCCCCTAACCCAAAAGTCCTGGGTTCAACTCCCTGCGCAATCCCCCTTTTTTTTTGATTTTTGATTTAACCCATTAAGTATTATGTATATATTTAATTTGGGCAATTGGGTTAACAAAGATGCATCCGTCCAAGTGGGTTGGGCTTGGGGCTCCATGTGGCTGGTCTTGGTTCGAACCTGAGCAACTGCACTCCCCCACCCTTTTCCCTCTTTTATTAGTTCTTCTTTTAAATTCTTTTGGACTGTTGGGCTCAAGTCCTGAAGCCCACACTAAAAAAAAAAACAAAATCCTATGAGTTGAACAGCAAGGCAAGCCCGAGGGTTTTAAAATCAGCCCAAGAAGGAAGCCCAACACTCAGCGCCTGACCCTTCGTCCCTGACTTTCCGACCGACTCTCCGACGTCACCTCCGGCCACGCCGCCGGACTGTGACTGTCCCCTTTTTTTTCACATTTTTCACATCCGTTTTTAGCTGTTTTTGCACCAGACTAATTCTAAGACATTGGGGGATAATTTGGGACTATTTTTGGGCCTTCAAGACTGCTCGGTTTCTGACACCCATTCGCAGATTCTGGCATTGCATCGGCGGGAACAACTTGGCCATCAAATGGCCATTTTTTTCTCAACTGTTTTCTATCATTTCGATTGAGTTAGGTTTCCACTCCGATTTCCCACTCATTGACAGGTTTAAAACTAAGTTTAGCTTTATTTAAAAATTCCTCAAGTTTCCAAATCACAAACCCATTTCCTCTTTTCAAAACCTGTAACTAGACCCTTCTCTTTCATCCTTCAATATCTTCAATTGATTTCTTTTACATTAATTTCTAAATATTACACTCCACAAAGTCCTCAAACTATAACTAGATTATCATGCTTCCAAAATAATGAAGATACAAGCAAAGAAAAATAGGGTGTGAGCTTACCACTTAAGTTTTGGTTTCTCCCTAGTAGTGCTTCCTTCCCTCTCCTCTTCTGATTTCTTTCTCCCTCTCCCTCTCTCTCTCTCTCTCTCTCTCTCTCTCTCTTTTCTTTTCTCACTTTTCCTCCTTCTAAACCAACGGATACCCACTCATATACGCAGAGGTATATCCATCCTTTCACTCCACCCCTGTAACTGCCCCATTTCCCTGACTTCTCTCCTGTTCTAGCCATCCCTTTTCTCTCCACAATGTAGCTTTGCATTTAATGCAAAGTTGACATTGCATTTTATATGTATATTATATCCCTATGCACACACACACTAACACAACCGTACACACACACACGGCTGCACACAGCAGTTCACACACACACACACACTACTGGCACGCACATTGTGCACATATATATGTGTATATATATATATATATATATCACTAAACACATGTATACATACATATATACATAACATATAAATACACACACATGCATGCATACACCACACACTATTTACACACACCTTAGGTTCACATATATGACAAAATAATAAAAATAAAAATAATAATAATAATAAAATAAAAAATTTCATTCCAAAAAGATAAAAATTTTCAGGTCATTACAAGCTCAATACATATTCTTACACCGTCTATTAATACAACATGTACTACTAGAGTTCATATGGTTCCAAAAGAGCCTACTCAATCATATATTCCCAAAATGGCAGATTTCACATCATCGACTTCAAACCAAAACTGCCGTTATTTACCTGAAAGGGAGGTCTGAACAAAGTCTGGGTAAGCTAATCTAAGCTTGTGAGTAATTCTTGCATTTGTCATGGGGTTTTACTAGCAGTGATTTAGCACATGAGAGTTTATAAAATACTCACTACCAATTGCTCATACTTTTAGAATACAGAATATATATGCATTCTTCATAAAGATAGCTTTGAAACATTTTAAGTATTCAAGCTAAATATACATTTCTTCAAATAGAGTATATGCATTTCAAAACATATAAACATGTATAATGAAAATGGGGGTAAAAACCTGCTTCCATTTCCAAAAGAGTTACTTCAAATCATATAAATATGCATAGTGAAAATGGGGGTAAAACCTACTTCCATTTTCAAATGCGTTTGTTATCTTTTCTCTTTGATTAAGTGGAATCTGTTTCGAACCAGACTCCCGTTTTACTGCCAATACTGCCGATCTCATTTGCCTGGGGGATTAGATCCTTCTACCAGGCATTTTTTCGTGTCTCAGTTGAATCTCGAAGGATTTCAACGTCATGGGTGGTACTTAAGTACCATTTATCTTATAAAACATTTATTACATACTTCAATAGATACCTTTCATGAATATTTAAAACATGAAATGTATAATTTCTGCAATAACACTTCAAATGCTTGAAATGATCAAATTCAGAATAGTGAAATAAATTTGCATTTCTATCGGACATGCTAAATCTTTCCATGAAAAGAACTGAATATAAAAACATTTAACAAGCATGTTGTAACAGAATATTTTAAAAAATGAGGTTCGTATAAAAACTGAATTTGATATTCACATGTTTCATATAATTTGAACTTAAAACTTCTTCAAATCCGTGGAGTTAAATCTCCACTTCAAATGCAAGGTTACTTACCTTTAAGTCGGCTCTATTAAGTCGTTTTTCCTTTCCCTCTTTCTTTCTTCAACCTGCGGCGCATTTTTGCTAAGGTTTCATTATTTTCTCGTTTCTCTTCTTCCTTAAGTGTTACCTCAGCAAGTCTTCTTGCTGCTGCTTCTTGTGCGGCTCGGCTCATTGGAACAAATAGAGCCCAATATCTAAAAGGTGTGAGAGATACAATCTCGCAGTGTTTAGCAATCCTTAATTTCCTGTGGAGCACTCGGTGTTGAAGATCTAGCTCGTCCAGGAAGTCTTGCTGTTTCTTACTCTTAATCATAGTCTGAGGCTTAATCATTGTGGATTCTCTGTACTTGACCTAGACACAATTTAATGTATTAGGAACTTATTTCATTCTAAAGATTTGTAGGATTGCTTTCTTAACTTCACATATTTACATATCATATTTTTTCGTACTTCGTTTCATAATACGGACCTCACTGTTGAGTCTGGAATATCGAAGAAAGTCAATTTAGACCTTCTTGGCTTTTAATTTGACTCTAGACATGTTAGAGGCAATTTGGTAATTTATACCTTAACGTTTCTTAATTTTTTAGAATCCCGTCTCATGAAACGGACCCCATCGTTGGGTCCAGAATGTCCAAAATAGTTAAAATACACTATTTGTTTATTTTATTTGGACTTCGTTTGTCTTGTTTGAGGACTTGGGCAATTTCGTAATTTCTGCATTTAAATATTATGAATTTAATATTAATTTAATTTTAAGTTGGGTCACAGTACCATTTGTCAATATTTCAGGGGTCAAAATGTAATTTTCTATAGTTCAGGACTGAACCAACGGTTCTGTTTCGTTTTAAACGAACCGGTCCAATTGTAACTAAACCAATCCGATTTAACACATAATGTTGACGTTACCATGACGTTAGCCCTAATCTCTTAAGTTTTTAAAACATAATCAAAACGTCGCCGTTCCAATTAATTCGGTGGCATGTCCAGATGCTGCCACGTGTCCGAGTCAACCCATCCAACTCGGTTGTAAACGACGAGTCGACTCAGCGTCGTCTTCCCCATCAATCCACGACTGTTGCCCCAATTTCTGGGTTTCATTCTTTTCATTTTCGTGTATTTTCAATCCCTGTTTCTCTCTGTTTTTGGTTGGTTCATGCTCCTAGAAGGTTGGCCAATCTTTTGGCATTCACTTGGAGCTTTAGATTTAACTAAATCGTTCGATTAAAATCCTGATAGCCGAACTTGTAACTCCATGACAAACCCTCATTTCGTCACTATTTTTAATGGGTTTTGATTCTGTGTGACCCTCATGGATTGGGGATTCTATTCCCTTTCACAAAATCAAGTTTAAAAGTCTAAAATTGAAACTGTGTTTCATAGCCGAACCCTGCAACTCGTGTTTTAGGGTTCAACCTTTTCGTTCTACGGTCGCAGTCTAACATTTTTAAGGTATTGGAAAGGTCTAAATCAGGTTCCAACACATAGATTTGGATTTGGTTTTACTTATTTCAGACCTGCACCAGAATTCCTAATTATTCTCGTTCACTTGTAACCCAAATTTCTCAGTCTATTCTTCATAGTTTTCTATCATTTATTTTGTAAATTAAAGCTTAAATTATGCATAATAAGACCTTACTATTGCATGTTTTAAATTTAAACAAAATTCACATGAATTCAAATCACAAATTTACCTGTTTGACTGGCTGTTACAGATTTTGTTTTCTGTCTCAGTTCTTCTTCTCCTTTCTACGTATTACACTCTCTCTCTCTTCCCTAATTTTCCCCTCTTTATTTCCTCCTTCTCTACTAACCCTGAGGCGGTGGCATTGCCACCTGTTGGCTGTGAATTTCATGGAGACACCTCATGCTTTGCATGGCTACTCCTCCCTTATATGCACAACCGCCCCTTCACTTCTCATCATTCCCTACACCTGAATTTCACATGGGGGAGACATGGAGAGCTATGCCTATCTGTAGGTAGCCACCGCTTCCCACTCTACTCTCCACTGAATTCTTTTCTTTTATTTCTTTGTTTACATACATATATACATATATATATATATGTTACAACCAGCCATATTTATATATATACTTTATATAATTGTATTATATATATAATATACTTACTGCATCACATTTAAGTGTATATATATAAATGTATATATATATATATTTCATAAATTCTTGTATATAAATATATGTTTATATTTATATATTATACTCACTTATTCCCACAATCAATGTGTGTATTTCACATGTGTTTAGCATGTTTTTATATTCACTTTGTTGACCAACCTGACGTAACCATTTCTTATTCATGTCTTAATTCAAATTGGCGATCGGAGTAAAAGTATACAGTCTCAATGGGATCAACGGAAACAAGTTGGTGATTGCAATGAAAGTGATGTACAGTCATCTTGGTTTCCCGGGACTTTTTACTGAAAGTCCATATGTTGGGTTCGAAATTGACCTTGTTACTTAAGGTCTCAGTCACTAATTAATATTTAGTGACTTAATAATTCTTCATCGGGTCGGGGTGTTACAAATATGATCATTTTTCTCATGTTTTCATCCATCTATATTACATTCTCTCTATAAATTCAATATCTCCTTTCTCTTTGACTATTTATCATTTCATATTTTCATTCATCAATCTATATGAATCGTTATCCTAATATTTTATGAGAGATCCTCAATATTGAGGAAGAAGATGATGATGAATTGGATATGTTGTATGCTGCAACCAGAAGGTCAGAAGGGTCTAGTTAGGGATGGATAAAAAGGCATCGTGGTTCTGTTCCAGGCCACAGAACAGTTAATCGTGGTAGATTTGAAGGTCACAAAAGACTCTACCATGACTATTTTGCTACCCCTTGTGTATATGAAGGTTTTTTTTGAAGGAGGTTCCGAATGAGTCATCCTATTTTTCTCCGAATTGTAAATGAGGTTGAACAACACGATCCATACTTCATCCAAACAACAGATGTCGTTGGAGTTCTCGGTTTGTCATCCCTTCAGAAGATAACAGCTGCTTATAGAATTCTTGCTTACGGAACACCAATAGATTCTGTGGATGAATACATCAGAATTGAAGAAAGCACTGCCATACAGAGTCTGAGAAGGTTTGTGAAAGGTGTTACTGCAGTGTTTTGCGACCATTACCTGAGGTCACCAAACAATAGCAATATTGCTCGATTACTACAGAAGGGGGAACAACGTGGCTTTCCCGGCATGTTAGGGAGTATTGATTGCATGCATTGAAATAGAAAAATTGTCCGACCGCATGACAAGGTATGTATACTGGTCATTATCACGAATCAACAATCATTTTGGAAACTGTGGCTTCTCAAGATCTTTGGATATGACATGCATTCTATGGGCTTCCTGGTTCGCTGAATGACATAAATGTTCTAGATAGGTCCCTTGTTTTTGCATTATTAGCAAATGGTCATGCTCCTCCAGTGAACTATACAATTAATGGCCATGAGTATACAATGGGATATTATCTAGCTGATGGTATTTATCCAAACTGGTCAACATTTGTAAAAACAATTCCATGTCCACAAGGTTTGAAGAAAAAATATTTTGCTAAAGCACAAGAGTCGGCAAGAAAAGATGTATAGCGGGCATTTGGGGTACTTCAAGCCCGTTTTTCAATCGTGCGTGGACCAGCACCCTTTTGGGATGAAGAAACACTTTCAAATATTATGAAAGCGTACATAATAATGCATAATATGGTCATTGAGGATGAAGGAAATTTGGTAACAATGACTTTGATGAAAGTGATGCAAATCCGCCTGTAGAAGTGTCGCATGCGTATACACCTGAATTGGAAGACTTTATGCAAACCCATTGTCAGATCAGGGACAGTGCAACTCATTCTCAGTTGCAGTCAGATCTTATCGAGCATTTGTGGGAACGACATAGCGAGGAATAATTTTTTCAATTTCAATTTCAAGTTGTATTTTCAATTCCAATTTCAATTTCAAGTTGTATTTTCAATTTCACAAGTACTTTCATAGTAATTAAACTTAATACATAGTTTTTCATAAATAATAGCAACATAATAAATAATGACTAAAAATTAAAAAATAATAGCAACATAATAAATAATGACTAAAAATTAAAACCCTGCTTTTTCATAATCTCTATCTTTAGGTTATTCCAATATGTTGTAGAAATTGGGTCAATGCCAGTAGTGTTAGTTTCCATGATTTTCATTTCATTCTGCCTTGCAATTTCTTGCACCTGCCTTTCTTCAATTTCTAGCTGTCTATGATGTTGCTCCAACGCTATCTCCTGTTGAGCATAAATTTTGTCGTGTCGCTCAACTTTTTGTCATTCCACTTCCATTCTTTGATTCCAATGGTGATGATCTAGTGATGCTTCAACACCGGTTTGCTTCTCTTTGTTTTTAAGTTGTTTCTTCGAAGCCTTTCTACCCAATGGCCTATCGAGGTTGGGAGTGGACGAGGGTTCAATGTCATCCCCTAAATATGGAGTTGGATAGCAAGATTCAACATGATTTGATTCAGTAGGACTATCACTTGAATGAGTTTTTTCTCACTTATTGCTGGTGAGATTATCAGTCCATTTCTGCTCCATTTTCAATATATTCCAACAATGCTCATATTGAAATGGTCTTCCAATGATCTTAGCAAACATTTCTTTTTCTTCATCAACTTGAAAAATATATGAAATCATTCAGTCAATAGTTCAAATATCAAATCATAGTTGTAACACCCCGACCTGAATATGGGATCATCGAGCCGTGGGTTATGAACGGGTGATCGAGACCTTAAGTAACGAGGTCGGTTTCGACCCCAACACGTGGATTTTTAGTAGAAGTCCTAAAAACTCAGGACCACTGTACATCACTTTCATTGCAATCACCAACCTGTCGGTTCTGTGGTAATTAATGCATTTTCACGTTAACCGCTGGTCCTTAATACAGGTATAAGATTCGAGCACGCATTTCGAGGTTATGAAAATTATTGCAAAGATTATTACACTTAAGAGAAAAATTAATTAATTTAACATAATTAATTAATTTAATATAAGGAATTAATTGTTAGATATAATAAATAGAAAAATATTAAAACACACACATACTCACATTAAAGGTGTGTTGTGTGTAGGTGGCCAAGTATGTATGCACATTGTAAGCATACATGTGAGCATACAAGAAAAATCAAATATATATATATATATATATATATCTAAATAACTTAAGTATATTAAATTGATTATTAGAAAATACACACACTAAAGGTGTATTGTGTGTGTATAAATGGCCAAGTATATGTATATATGCATGTGTATACATGGATAATTAAATATATATATATGTATATATATGTTATATGAAGGCATGCAAATATCCAAGGTGTAATAAGAGTATGTGTGTGTGTGTGTGTGTGCAGAATAGTGGGCTGGTGGGTACTGTGTGTGTGTACCCAAATGTGTGTTAGTGTGTGTGAGTTACATTATATGTACAAATATATATGTCACACCCCGAATTCCAGCGAACCCGAGGCGCGAGTAACGAGACAAAAGAAAATAAAAATAATAAAAAAATAAAGACGATTAAGTATAATTACATACATTCCGTACACTATTCTGATACATACACAAGGTCTAGTCCATTTGTTCACAACATACAAAATAAAATACAATCTCGGGCTTATGCCCTTATACAATATCAAAAGTGCCCCTTGGGCCTAACATAGTCCCTAATCAGATCATCTCCACGTCTCGTACCGCTGGGATATCATCTGAAATGTTTGCCCCATTAAAGGGGTCAGCTCAACATGCTGGTACAATATAATGCTAATGCAAGAAACAAAACTAAGGTCGTGACATGTGCAAGTGTACAGTTATTTCTATATGGCATTCCATATCATGATGTCAGTATATGAACAGTATACTGTATATGAGCAGTATGCGTGACACACCCATGCAACTCTATGCCACCCATGTCTCATGATACGGCCCTTCCCCGCTGGCATGAGTACCGCCAAATATGTCTCGCTTCACGGTCTGGAATCCGTCAGGCTCGCAAGTACCTAATGGCCGATTTTGGGTTTTTCACCACAGGATCTGCACCCTCATAATGCAAAGCACCAAGTGCTTAACTCACGCCATGTCCAAGGAATCACACTATGCCAATATGCTCTAATTTCATCATATCATGATATAATCTCAATGATGCATCTCATTCATACATAGAGCATGCTTTTAATCACGTATTTCATAATGTCAACAGTTCTCAAAACATATAATTCTCGCACTACGCTAACACATGTAATAGACACGTAATCATCATCCAAGTTTAGCAAGACAGCAGGAAGCACATAAGCAGGTGAACACTCAAGTAAACATGTGAACAATCAAAGTAGCAGAACAAGTATTCCTAATCTTAGTTCTATTTCTTACTTAGCACAATATATCGTACCTGATAATCGATCTCAAACTGGGAAAGTATACTCGTAGTGAAGTGAAATCACTGTAAGAACACCGAAGGTCAGATCACCTTCTTTTTGCCTTTCCGTGTCCCTAAAATCATAACATGAGACTTAGTTCAATCGTCACTTGAATTATGCTATTCATCAAATTTTAAGTCTTTATTTTATAAGTTTCTATTTTGCTAAATTAAACTCTACTATTGAATCCAGGACGTCGAAGAAAATAAGTTTAGGTTTTTGTAGAACTGAATTCGGACATCGGGGTTCAAAAGGGCAAAACAGACATTTTGCACTTTTCACGGGTCCTTACACTTCGAGACTTCTTTTCACAAATCGGACTCCACGGTTGAGTCCGGAATGCTCGAGATAATAAAGTTTCACTATTTGTTTACTTAATTTGAAGTTCGTTTGACCGTGTTTCAATTCAGGGGCATTTTGGTAATTTTAAAGGTTACTACGGGTCTTTTATTTTTCGGGACCCCGTCTAGTAAAACAGACCTCACCATTGGCCTCAGAATGGCCGAGATAGTCAAAATACACTAATGATTTGTCCCATTTGGACTCCGGGTTATTTTAGAGTATTTAAATAATTAAATTAATTAATTTAATTAATATTTAATTCTGGTGGGTCTAACTGTAATTTCTCCAAAGTTCAGTGGTTAAAATGTAATTTTCGAAGGTTCAGGGTCAAGTTTGTAATTTTTAAAAGTCTAGGGGCAATTTTGTAATTTTGGAAAACCCTTATTCTCAATTTGGATAGCCAAACAGTGGCTAATCCAAAATAGGGATAAGATATCCCTGTTCCCATTTAATTCTAATTTTTAATTTCTTATCCTTGTAGCCAAACAGACCCAATTAGGTTTTTAATTTAAAACATCAGCGCGACACGTGGCAGGGGCGGTTCAGCCCCGCCCGAACCGAACCCGACCCGGACCCGAAACCCGACCCGGTCACCCCCTTCTTCCCCGATTATCCAGCGAAGCTCCGGTAGGGTTCCGGCGCCTTCTCCGGCGCCGGCGACCGATCTCCGGCGACTTTTCAAGGTTTTAAAAATGCAGTTCCCTCCCATTTTTCATGTAGATCTCATATTTAAAGTTAGTTTTGGATTCCACCCATTGGATTTTCACGAAATAGGGAGTCAATCCCTCGGTCAAAACTTCAGCCGATTCTATTTCTCCATTTTCCCTCACTGGTTTTGGTTAGTTCAGACTCCAAATGGTTTCTGCACCTTAGGAGGTTATTTTCCCATCATTCTCGTCTAATTTAACACATAAAATATCAAGCCAATCTCCCATGGCCGTGACCTGTAAATCCCCATTTCTCCCTCATCTCTCAACCATTTCCCTTCATTCTTTTTGCAAAATAATCCTTACAATATGCTTTCTAAGATCACATGCATAAGATAAATTATCATGCTTAAAAAAAAATAAAACAAAAAGGGTTCACTTACGGGTTTTCTGAATTTTCTCTCTCTAGCCGTGTCCTCTTTCACCCTCTTGTTCCGAGCTCAAACCAGGCTTCAAGACCCTCTTTCAGAACTCTCTCTCTCCCTTTGCTTTCTGTTTC
Organism: Nyssa sinensis; assembly: GCA_008638375.1. Taxonomy (NCBI): domain Eukaryota; kingdom Viridiplantae; phylum Streptophyta; class Magnoliopsida; order Cornales; family Nyssaceae; genus Nyssa; species Nyssa sinensis. The sequence goes on from CM018043.1 coordinate 18,159,883, forward strand.
TCTTTCCTTTCTCTCTTTCTCAACCGAGACTACATATACCCTAACCTATCAAGTCTCTCACGTCTCTCCCTCACAGACCCTTTTCTTGACTTCCCTCACCCTGTATCAGCCTCCTTTGTTCTTCCCCAGGTGCAGCTTTGCATTAAATGCAAAGCTGCCCTATATGTATACCTATACACACATTCCACTCATTACACACACTAGAAACACACACACACAGCCGACACCTCACTCACTAGTTCGGTTGCAACCACACACACACATCCGTCCAGTTACACACACACACAATGCACTGCTATACCTCATTTTACACATCCATACACATGTATGCACATATATTATTTTACACATACTTACACATATATACTATGCATATATATAATCCTAAAGCATCAAAATTAATAATAATAATAATAATAATAATAATAAAAATAAAAATTTAATTAACCAAGAACAATAATAATAAAAAAAAAAATTTTCCATGTCATAACAATATATATATATATATATGCAAAATAAAAACACCACACACACACCCGGCCAAGATGGCCTGCCCAAAACAGTATAGTAGAAGAAGCACTCATTATGGATGCTGCAACAAGCAAGAGGAAAACCTAGTTGGTGGGGAAATCAAAAAATAATCATACCCACACCTATATACAAATATACATATTGTTTACACACACACCACCGCATTCAGTCACTGAGAGGAAGGGAGAAGAGTTTCTGAGAAGAAGGAGGAAGGATCAGAAGGGTAGAGGATCAACAATCACAACCCAAAAAAGGTGAGAATACATGAAACTATCAATTTTCTCTCTCTAGAATTTTCCTATGTATAAACTATTTTAAGCTTTAATTCATGTATATATGGTGTTTAGGGTATATCTAAACTTAGATAAGCATAAAATTGGAGCCTGAAAACGATCTAAAACACCATACCATGAACGGCAGCCATTGGAGGACCTTGCTTACAGCAGGTCTGAACACATCAAAACCAAACTCCATTTGGTTTATCAAGACTTTAACTAGACCCTACAAGCATGCTAGAAACCCTAATGCGCGATCAAAAAGCTTGAGAAATGACCATGGAAATAAAAGTTGCAGGTTTCAGGTTTGAAACCCAATCCCTCAAACTCGATGTAAAACTCACATTTATGAACGGGAAATGAAATCCTATGGAAAGAGAAGCACAACCAAACAAACCCCATGAGATTTGGCTCAAAAATGAGCATATACGACTGAGTTGTAGGTTTGATTATCAAACCTTCAACCGAGCTGATAAGATTTGATTAATCCCTAAAACGAATGCCAAAATGATTCTTGATGCCTTTGGAACATTTCTGTTTGAAAACAGTAAGGATTTAGGGAGCCAAAACGCACGAAATTGAAAAAGAATAAACCCAGAAATTAGGGCAACACTAGTGAAAACTGTGAAGAAGACGACGAGTCGACTCGCTGTTCTAAATCAAGTTGGATGGGTTAACTCGGACGCGTGTCTAGCTCCGGGCAAGCCACCGAATAAATGAGACTACGTCGTTTTGGTTAAAGGGTTTTTAAAACCCTGATCTTCCCTGTTTGGTTACGCGTATATAGCCTAATTTGATGAACTACACACGAACAGGGACAGCTTGTTCGAGTTTAAAGCTGTTATCCACCGTTTGGTTTTCAAAAATCCAGAAAAAAATAAGGGACTGCGATCCTTGAGATTCGAACCCCCCAACGTCCCTTATAAAACCAAGGTTCTTTCCCACTGAGACACGCATGCGCGTGTGATACATATGTGGCGAAATATAAATATATTATATACTAAATAAAATCAAAAAAATAAAAAGGTGCATTTTGCACCTAACAAGACCTCATAGGCAGTATCTATTGGGAGGGAGGTGACACGCTGGCCAACGTGCCACCCATTTCATCCGTTCTTCTTATGCAACCGAAATGTATATATATCATATTAATTTAATTTAATTTAATTAAAATTATTTAATTAAATTAAATAGTCAAAAAATACCCGTTGTCCAAATTGGACAAGCTATTAGAGTATTCTTACTATCTCGGACCTCCTGAGTCCAATGGTGAGGTCCACAACATGAGACGAGGTCCCAAAAAATAAGACACGCTAAAAATGCTAAAATGACCAAAATGCCCCTACTACTACCAAACTCAAACAGAGTCCCGCGAAAGTCCAAATTGACTTTCTTCGACATTCCAGACTCAATGGTGGAGTCCAAATTATGAAACAAAGAACAAAAAAATGCGACATGTAAATAGGTAAATGACCATTTTGCCCTTTTAAACACAAAAGTCCAAATTAAATTCTAAGGAAGCTTAAACTGACTTTCTTCGACGTTTCGGACTCAATGGTAGAGTCTATTTGACCAAAATAGGTATTTAAAATAAAGAGACATAAAATTTGATGAATAGCATCAGTTAGGTGGCCATAAACTAAAACACCGCCGAAGTACAAAACTAAGGCACGTATGTTGAAATGAAATACGGAAAGACACGACACGTAAACATGTGAAGTAATTAAATTTAATTTAAAGTTAATGGAGCTAATAGAAGAGTATAATTTTAAAATAAAATTTATTTCCCTAACACGCTAAATTGTGTTTTAGGCAAAAAGAAATTACAAGTAGACGAACATGGATAAGAAACCAGAGAAATTTACGATCATGACTAAGGCTCAAAGGGCAGTCGATAGAAAGCAACAAGAGTTCATGGCAGACTTATTATGGCAACAAAAAGTGATTGCTAGAAAAATAAAGATTCCCAAGTCAACCGAGATCGTTTCGGTTAGACCATTCATATACAAAACCCCAATGAAGGTAATGCTTGCTGAAGCAAAAATTAAGGAGCAAGAGAACACCGAAACTTTAAGTGAGTGGCTTCAGAAGTAATATTTATTTATCATTAAAGAAACTAGATATATAGTACAATTATAATTAGGCTGATTTTAAAGTTAGGCCTACATAGTCTAAAGGTGGATTTAAACCACAAGTTGACTTGAATGTATATGAAGTTTATGAGATTCTCCTAAACTATTTTAGGTTGAAAAGAGAAAAAGGGAAAAGAAAGGCGGTGGAGAAGAGTCGACTTGAAAAGTATAAGGTGAGTAACCCTGTGTTTGAAGTGGAGATTTAACTCCATATATTTGAAGAAGTTTTAAGTTCAAGTTATGTGAAGCATTTGAATATCAAATTCAGTTTTATTACAATTCCTGTTTTAAATTGTTCCGTTACGACATGCTTGTTAAATATTTTTATATTTAACTCTTTTCTTGGGAATGTTTAGCATGTCGGGGTAAAATGCAAATCTCTTTAAATACTCTGAATTTGATTATTACAAGTATTTGAAGTCCCATTGCAGAAGTTATATATTTCATGTTTTATATACTCATGAAAAGTATCTATTGAAGAAGCCATGTGATAAATGTTTTATAAGATAAATGGTACTTAAGTACCGCGTGTGAAGTTGAAATCCTTTGGGATTCAACTATGACACGAAGTCGGCGTTGATATTTTTCAGAATTCAACTATGACACGAATAAATGCCCAGTAGCAGGATCTAATCCCTCAGGCAAATGAGATCGTCAGTATTGGCAGTAAAATGAGAGTCTGGTTCGAAACAGATTCCATCTAATCAAAGAGAAAAGATGACAAATGATTTTGAAAATGGAAGCAGGTTTTTCATCCCCATTTCTATTATGCATATTTATGTGTTTTTGAAGTTCATAAACTCTACCTAAAGAAATATGTGTTTAGCTTGAATACTTTAAATGTTTCAAAGCTATCTGTTTTAAGAATGCATATATTCTGTGTTCTGAAAACACGAGCAATTGGTAGTGAGTATTTTATAAACTCTCATGTACTAAACCACTACCAATTGAAAACCCCATGACAAATACATGAATTACTCACAAGCTTAGATTAGCTTACCCGGATTTTATTCGGATCCCCCTTTCAGGTGACTGACGGTAAATTGATTTTGAAGACGATGAAGATGAGTCTGGCCTTTTGGGAAGATGTGCTTAGGTAGTCCTTTTGGGAAATCATATGAACTCTAGTAGCATATTTTGTATTAATAGACAATGTAAGGTTATGTATTAAGCCCCACGGGGTAATGGATATGTAATGTTATTAAAATCTTGAAGTTTTTAGTTATGCTCTGAATGTATGATCATGTGTACTGTAATGTGAAGAGCGGCAGTATCGGACGGATGTGTAAATTTTAAAATAAGAAAAGAAAATAAAAAGTTTTTCACGCTTCCGCAACCACATGTCACACATCTATTCGATACAGCTGCGTATGCGAGCCTTGTCCTGAGGTCCTCGGGCCGAAGGGCGGCGATCGCGACTCGAGATCCGCAAAGGGTGGATTTCAGGTCGTGACAATAGTAGTGTCTATCTAAAAAAGCTCAATCATTACATTATTTTGCTCGATGTGTCCACTTTATCGCAGTCTTTCAATTTGACTATAAAAACTGACAAATTTGTCACATTTTGCATTTATATCAGTCCAACGGCTTTTAATAGAAGCTTGCGAACGCTCTTCTTGATTGCCTCCATAAAGTTCTAAGTATTTCAATATTCTATGCCAGAAAGCACCACCTTGTTATTCATTCCCAGTAATTGCATCTTTACTCGTGTTAAGCTATGCAGACACAATTAATTTATCTTCTTCTTGAGAGAAGTTCTTTGTCCTTTGCGATTTTCTCACTCTTGGAGCGGCTTCATTTTGTATTGGTGCCAATACTGCGGGATTGGTTTGCATAGCATTATTATATAAATCGGTGTCGTTCATAAGCAAATCAGTGAAAGAACCATCAAATTGCGAATCGATCTACAAAAAAAAAAAATTATAATCAATTTAAAAAATGAGCATACAATAATGAATTAAAAAATAAATAAAATCACTCTTAATTAAAAAAAATTATAAATTAAAAAAATTAGCTAAATAAATAAATAAATAAATTAAAATATTCAATTTAAATTACAAAATTAATTTAATTATAAAATCAATTTAAATTCTAAATAACAATTAAGTAAAATAGAAAAAAATTCTTAAATTATAAAAATTAGCTAAATAAATAAATTCACCCTAAATTAACAAAAATACATAAATAAATAAATAAACTAAAATTAAAACATTCAATTTAAATTACAAAAATTAATTTAATTTATAAATTCAATTTAAATTCTATAACAATTAACTAAAATAAAAAAATTTATTTTAAATTAAAATCAATTATATATATATAGGCAAAGAAGGCATAAAGAAGTTTCTCTGGATTCTGGATTTCTTTTCCCCCCCGCGCCTGTATTTCTTCCCCTTCCCCTCTGCGTCTGGGCCTCCTCCTCCTTCCCCTTCCCCTCTATGACTCCTTCCCCTTTCCCTCTCTCTGTGCCTCCTTCTCTAGATCTGCCATCACCAACCACAAGGTTTGAAGAAAAATTAGGAGTAGGGAGAAAGAAACTTACAACAATTTTCACGGCAAGCTTTTCCGGCCTTTGGTAAGTTTTCTCTTTCAAAATCTCTGTATTTATAGAATAATTTTTTGGTTGAATAGAGCCGTTGAGAGGAACAGTAGAATCTAAAAAATGCCAGTACGACTCTTTGCAACCTCTCCCTTTCTCTCTCCAGAGTTTGGAAAATTGCCACCCTAAGAGCATTGCTGTCATTTTTCAACCCTTGATGCCACCCCTATTGGAGTGAAAAGTTTTGAATTTGGGGTGGCATTTTGGCAGTTATCGGCAGTTATGGGGTTGCCACCCCTGATGCCACTCCCCCTTGGAGTTTCTCTTAGATGGAGTGAGAGAGAGGGCGGACAAGTGACCACAAAGGTGAATGGAATTGGAGAAGCCTTCATTCATTTGTGAGTGAATAATAGAAAAAGAGCTTTTGAAAATTATGATTTAAAAAGAAATCTGTTTTAAAACTATTTTTTTTTTAACTTGTGAGACAAATATAGAATCTCAATTTTATAAGAAATGGAGATGATGTTGCTCCTTTTTTTTTATCAAAAGAGCTCCCGTCCTTAGTTATCTGTCAAGAACTTGAGTTTAGAGGGTTACCGAGAAGGTTCCGGTTGTAGCCGCTCTAATGATAAAGTCAATAAATAAATAAAGACTGTAATTCAAAAGAAGAATTGAACATAAATTAAAAGTATACCTTATGACCTTATTTATAAGCTGTAGATTTTCTAAGTTGAGTAGGATTAGGAGTCGTGAAAATAGGGATTTGAAGATGTCTTGAAAATAATAGTTGTTATATTGAACTCTGTTTCCTTATTTTGAGGTCGATAAGATATGAAAAACGGTAATAGGTTCTGAACCTAGTACCGTTGAACCCTCTATGCCTGGTTGACCTAGATAAAAATAACATTTCCCGATCTGTACTCTGAAGAGCTCTTTACAGACATATGTCACGCCCAGGATACGGTTGTCAAATTATGGTATATCAGTTACTCCCTTTTGAGCCTTAGTTTTGTAACATACTCAGAACTTAGCTTAGGCTTTTTGAGACGTTATACGCGTGCTCGTCATAAATGTGTCACTCCGTATTTCGAAGAGATAACCGCTGATGTGACATTTATTGCATCAGTTGCCAGTTGGAATTACAAGGTCATCATTGCCTCAACAGTCGTGGCAGTTTAGAAGTGATGTTCCCCAAAGTGGGCACCCATCGGGCCTTTATAAAAAGGGGACAACGCATCACTATTTCCCCCTTTCAATATTTGGAATTCTAACTTGAGAATATTTAGCCCCCAAGAGTAATTTCTGAAGTGATCTTTGGTGTATCAGAGAGTTCCCTCCGATCAAGACCTTGGTCAGGTTTGGTTTACAAACGTTCCTTAAATTTCTTCATTTGTTTTTCTCTTCTTTCTACCCTTCTTCTACATACTTCTATTCTGTTTGTCTTTTGAACATTGTCTGTCTCTGATGCCCAATCGAGCACTAGTAATGAGATCGTAGAGCCCTTGGAGATATATGATCAAATAGAAGTGAATCTTGTAACTAGTAGCCCATCAAAAAACGTAGAAAATAGGCTTGTTGGTAACCCAACCCTGAGTTTTGAAGTTAGGATAGTAGAGGCTTTCATAGAGCTTAAGAACATTGGTGAGGAAACCTTGGGTAAATCCCACAAAAGGGAGGAGGGAGAAAGCGCCATGACTCAAAGCATAATCGATGCTCTACGGGCTACCTTTGACTTCTTGGCAAACATGTCCTGTAGGATACTAGGACATATAGACCGTCCTTCTAGTATCTAGCAAGGTGAGATCTGTGCTTACCTTGAATGGTTTGAGATAGGGGTTCGATTTCCCTTCCACCCTTTTATTAGGGAATGTTTTAATTGGTTTAAGATTTAGCTAGCCGACCTAAACATTAACAGTTGGAGGTAATTGCTAGACTTCATAGTTTTGGGCCATCTGAACAGCATCGAGGTAAATCTCTCTTGAATTAGGAGTAACATGGATCTGAAATACCTGAGGTCAGAGAGTATGTTCTACATGTCTTCTGATAAGGAGTTTAGACTTTCTTCTATACCCACTTCCAATAATACTTGGAAGAAATGGTCCTTCTATATCAAAGGAGGTTGGGAATTCGAGGATTTTGAGAACCGAGTTTCAACCTTCTTATGCAAGACTGGTATCAAGGGTGAGCCCTTTCCTTTTTTTTACCTACCCCCTATGTCTTATTTCTATGTATTTTGATTTAACTCGTTTTGTCTGTGCAAATAAAACGGTGTGGAAGAGGTCGATCTTTACTTTTGACCTTCAAAAGAATTATAAGAAACTTATTCAGACCAACAACCGCTCGCACGAAGCTATCCTTACCCTAGAAAACTTAATAGACGTTGGGATGGTGTAGGGTCATACTATAAGCTTGAAGAAGCCCTTGGTCACCAGGTGGGTGCCAGGGAAGAAGAAGAAGAAGATTAGGGAGAGTTCGCCCCCTGCCGAACTTCCTCCTCCATAGAAGAGGAGGAGACTAATCTCCAACTCCCCCGAGAGAACTGTCTCAAAGGATTTTGGGTCCCCCCGCTCAAGAGGCCCTTCCACCCCTGGTACTTACCATACTAAAAAAGAGAAAGGGGAAGGGAAAATTTGCTGTCACCTCTTCAGGGCCTGAGGACTTCGGTGCAACAGCTGTGTAGAAGGCCTATAAGGATTTTTGGGCAACATGCCTAACCAAATTCACTGGGCTAAAGCCCCAAAAGATAGCCAATGACCTAATGACTATTCACATGAGAGTGAGTTTTCCATTATTTTCCTTGTTTTCACTTTCATGCGTCTATATTCTACATATATTCAACTTTGACTTGATTGTCTTTGTTTTTTCTCGTTTGTGCTTTTGAAGTCGTCTATGATTTTCAGGGCAGCCATTATGGACTGCCCTGAAAATCCCAAGCAGATTGACACCCTCTAATCTGAGCTTGATGAGGCCAAACTCTAGTTGGGAATGGCGCAATCTTCAGTGGCGGCCGTTGAGGAGAAAGTGAATGAGGTTGTCAACTCTTACTCTATCTTGGAGTTTGGAAGGGATGCCCTTGCTACCGAATTGGAAGACCTCAAAAAGAGGTTTGCAGACTTCTAAATTTCTTCAATTAAGAAGATTCAGGACACCGTTGAAGCTGTCAGAGCTCAAATTGAGGTGGATCTGAAGGTTGAAGGCTGAAGTCCAGGATATAAGGGATGAATTGATTGAGTATGGATATCGAACCTTCAAGATGAAGCTCTGGAAGAAGTATCCTGACTTGGACTTGACTGAGATAAATGATATCGAAGTCTCCCAAGTTGAGGCTGATACACCTAATGCTGATGATGAAGATGAAGAAGCAGTTCCGGAACTCCCTCAAGTTGCCTGATCAAAAACTGCTGAGCTAGCAGCAGAGTAGACTTGAGATTTTTTGTATTCTCTTCTCTCTTTTTTTTTCCTTGTAACTTTCCCATTTTTGAGCTAATATATGAAATTCTGATTATTTTAAAACTCGTGTTTTGCTTGATATCTTTGTATTATATCTGACTTCAAGATAATTTCTTCAACATCTAGACTAATAGAAAATATAGCTATTTTAGAGACTCCAAAGCACTCATAAGGTATTTCAGAGGCCTAAATAATGGGATATACAGAACTACCACACTTATAAATAAAATAATATTTCTCAGGCATCTGCATACTGATAATACAGAATATACAGACCTACAACACTTGTAAATAAGACAAGATTTTTCTAGAGGTCTGTAGAATGAAAAAATAGACCAGACATGTAACACTTGTAAAGGATATAAGGTTTTTAGGGATCTGTACATTGATAAAATGGATCAGACCTATAGCACTTATAATGAACACAAGGCCTTTAGGGGTCTATACATTGATTTAAATGGACTAGACCTGTAGCACTTGTAATAAACACAAGGCCTTTAGGGGTTTGTACATTGATTTAAATGGACTAGACCTAAAGCACTTGTAATGAACACAAGGCCTTTAGGGGTCTGTACATTGATTTAAATGGACCAAACCTGTAGCACTTGTATGGACACAAGGCCTTTAAGGGTCTATACATTGATTTAAATGGGCTAGACTTGTAACACTTGTAATGGATACAAGGTTTTTAGGGGTCTATATATTGATAAAATAGACCAGACCTATAACACTTATAATGGATACAAGGTTTTTAGGGGTTTTTACATTGATAAAATGGACCAAACCTGTAACATTTGCAATGGATACAAGGTTTTTAGGGGTCTGTACATTGATAAAATGGACCAAACTTGTAGCACTTACAATGGATACAAGTTTTTTAGGGGTCTGTACATTGATAAAATAGACTAGGCCTATAACACTTGTAATGGATACAAGGATTTTAGGAGTCTGTACATTAATAAAATGGAGCAGACCTGTAGCATTTGTAATGAACACAGGGCCTTTAAGAGTCTGGACATTGATTTAAATGGACCAGACCTGTAACACTTGTAAGAGATACAAGGTTTTTAGGGGTCTGTGTATTGGTAACGAGCTATGAGGTAACTCAAAAATAACTTTATTATTGATAATACTTGCGTAAGTGTTTAATGTCCCAAGGCCTAGGTACAGATTTTTCAGTTAAATCTTCCAACCAACAAGTCGTAGGTCTGACTATCTTGGTTACTTTGTAAGGCCCTTCCTAGTTAGGAGAGAGTTTCCCTATGGTAGGATCTTTAGTATTTGGGAATATTCTTCTTAGGACAAGATCATCAAGATGGAAATTAATCGGTTTTAATCTATGGTTGAAATATTTGGTCATTCTTTGTTGGTAGGCCTTAGTCCTAATCTGAGCTTGCTTATGTCTTTCTTCTAGAAGGTTGAGATTTTCTCCAAGTTGTTGGCCATTGGTCTTTTGGTCAAAGAAGTCTATTTTAAGGGTTAACATGCCAATGTTAACAAGAATGATTACCTCGATGCCAAACGCAAGTGAGAATGGTGTTTCTGTAGTTGGGGTTCTTTTAGTAGTTCGGTTAGCCTAGAGCACATCGGGGAGCTCTTCGACCCATCTTTCCTTGGATTCTTCCAACTTTCTTTTTATTGCTTCGAGAATAGTACGGTTGGTAACCTTGGCTTTCCCATTAGCTTGAGGATGCCCTGGAGAGGAAAGTGATGACTAATGTGTAGGCTTTTACAGAACTTCCCAAATACTTTTTTGGTAAAATGTGCCTCATTGTCTGAAATAATGACTCAGGGTATATCGAACCTGCACACAACATTTTTTCAAGTGAAGTTCTTTACTTTTACCTCTATGATGTTTCTCAGTGGTTTAACCTTTGCCCATTTTGAGAAGCAGTAAATGGCGACTAGCAAGAATCTCCTATTTTGATGAGCTTTTGGTAATGGTCTTACGATGTCCATTCCCTATTGGGCAAAGGGCCAAGGACTTGAGATGGGACGAGTTAATGCTGAGGTTGGTGTTGGTAAGAGGCGAAACGTTAATATTTGTCACATTTTCTTAGCCTGTTTTAATATATTACGCTAGTAGTAGCCTTGAGTTAATGCTTGGTGCATTATGGTCCTACTACCACTATGGTTGTCACAAATCCTCTCATGTATCTCGGTTAGGAAGTAATGGGCCTCTTTTGAAGTTAAGCACTGTAAGAAGGATTGTGTGTAAGACCTTTGGTAAAGTTTTTCTTTAAGAATTAAATACCGAGCTGCCCTAAATCGAATTTTTCTCGCATGATTCTTATTTTTTGGAAGCGACCCTTCCTTTATGTACTGGCTTATGGGAGTCATCTAATTTGGAAATTTTTCTGAAATTTGAAGAGATTGTGTTATTTCAATACTAGCTTTTGACTAGTAGGAGATTTTTACAATTGACTCATTTTCTAACTTGAGATGGAAAGTCATATTTGCTAAAGCATCTGCCCTAGAGTTCTGATTTCTTTCAATCTTTTGAATAATTAATTTGCGAAAAGACTACTTTAGTGATACCACCAACTCTGAGTATCTAGTCATTCTATTATCTTTGGTAGAATATTCTCCCAAAACTTGACTAACTACAAGCTGAGAGTCAAAAAATGCGTCAAGGTCCAAAGTTTCACACTTTAAAGCTATTTTATCCCAAAGATAAGTGCTTCATACTCAGCTTCATTGTTAGAGGCTCTAAATCCCAAGTTAACGGCTTTTTCGGTTACGGTCCCATCAAGGGACTAAAGTATTGTACCTACTCTAGAGCCTTTGTTTGTAGATGAACCATCAATGTAAAGTAACCATGCCAAAGTGTCTGTAGTGGTTTGAGCTTTTGAATGTTGCGTTCCAGTGAATTCTGCTATAAAATCTACTAATATTTAAGCTTTGATAGCAGTTTGTAGAACATAAGATATGTCAAATTCTCCTAATTCCACTGACCATTTAACCAATCGTCCCGAAATTTCAAGTTTATGTATGATTAATTTTAAATGATAAGATGTAAGAATCATGATAGGATGGGCTTGAAAGTATGGTTTGAGCTTTTGAGCTGATATTACCAAGGCTAAAGACGATTTTTCAATTTTGGAGTACCTTGTTTCGATGTCCATAAGTGTTTTACTGACATAGAAGACAGGCCTTTGAACTCCTTTGTCTTCCCTAATTAACACAGAGTTGATGACACTTTCTGATACGGCTAAATACAAGAGTAGTTTTTCCCTTGGCATTAGTTTTGAAAGGAGATCGGGGGAGGCTAAGTACTATTTGAGTTGTTCGAAGGCCTCTTCACATTTAGAGGTCCATTCTAGGGCCTTACTTCCCCTCAAGGCTTTAAAAAATGGGAGGCACTGATCTGTATATTTAGAGATAAACCTATTCAGTGTTGCCATCCTTCCATTTAACCCTTAAATATCTTTATTAGTTTTGGGGGAGTCTAGTTCAATCAGGGCCCTGATCTGTGAGGGGTCTGCCTCAATTCCTCTTTAGGAAACTAGGAAACCCAAGAACTTTCCTTCTCTAATCCCGAATATACATTTTAATGGGTTAAGTTTCATTCTATGTTTCTTCAGGATTTTGAACGTTTGGCTTAAGTGCTGGATGTGGTCATCCTCCCGAACACTTTTGATGAGAATATCGTCGATGTAGACTTCTATTGTATCCCCAATCTGGAGGCCAAATATTTTGTTTACAAGCCTCTGGTACGTAGCTCCAACGTTCTTCAAACTGAACAACAGAAGTTTATAACAATAGAGATCTCGCTTTGATATAAAGGTTGTTTTCTCCTAGTTTGAAAGATACATTTAAATTTGATTGTACCTAGAGTAAGCATCCATGAAACTCATGAGTTCGTGACCTGCTGTGGCATCAACAAGTTGATCAATTCTGAGAAGAGGAAAGTTATCTTTAGAACAAGCTTTGTTAACGTTGGTATAGTCAACGTAAACACTCCACTTGCCATTCTTCTTTTTTGCAAGAACTGTATTAGCAAGTCATTTTGGGTAGAACACTTCTCTTATCATTCTAGTATCAAAAAACTGTTGGACCTCTTCATTGATAATCTTGTGACGTTCTAGGGCAAATGTCCTCTTTTTTTGTCTCACTAGAGGATGATCTGGATTCGTCATCAGCTTGTAATAGATGAAGTCAAGATCTATTCCCTCTATATCTCTGGTTTCCCAAAAAAATACCAAAAGGTTGGCTTTTAAGAATTTAACAATATCTTCTTGCTCAGAATGAGACAGAGCTGAGCCAATGTATAAGTACTTTCCCATTTCTTCAGTGCTAATGAGCACTTTTATAGGCTCCTCCATTGGTTTGAGGGCGTTGTCCCTTCCTCTGAGACTCAGTGGCTCGTCAATCCTGAAAGGACATTATTCTACCTTATGAAGCTTGGGGGATGATGAGCTTTCCATTTCATAAGGGTACTGTAATTTCTATTTGGAAGGTTTTTCGTTTAATGCAAGGGCATGACATTCCCGAGCAGTGGGCTGACAACCCTTGATGGTAAGAATTTTGTTGTTGTGGACATATTTCAACAATTGATGGAGGGTTGAAGTAATCTCCCCCATTTGATGGATCTACGGTCTCCCAATAATGACATTATAGAGAGATTTAGTGTCTAGGACCATGTATTCAGAGATCAGTGTCTTATGGCCTACCATGGTTGGTAGGTCAACTCTGCCCATTGGGACGCTGAGATTCTCATTGAATCCTGCCATAACAACAACGATAATGCTGATGTCATTAGAGTCGAGTTTCATGTGTTTGAAGGTTCATAAAAGTAATACGTTGGTAGAACTTCCAGTATCTACGAGAACCCTTCTGATCTCAAAATTAACGATTTTGAGTGAAATGACAAGGGCATCGCTGTGGGGACAGTGTATCCCAATAAGGTCCAATTCGGATAACTAGGTTTGAGGTTCTGACTTCACCTTTTTCTCAATGGTCGAGATTTAGATGATATGGGACTCTGCCCTTGCTTCTCTAGCATATCTTTTCCTAGCTCGGTTAGACGTTCTTGTTATCGTATTTCCAACATGGAGCACAAAGATGGCTTGATTATTTTGTTGTTGCTGATAATTCTGAACTTCCCTCTGTTCATGCGTTTGCTCTTGCCTCCTTTGAGGGGTTTTTCATCATGGAGGTTCTGCCTCCCATCCTAGCAGACGAAATCTCTTAGTCATTATCTCCTAATGAGTTGCTCTATTTCCTACTTCAGACCCCTACACTCCTCAGTCGTGTGCCCCTGCTCCTTCTGGAAATCACAACACTTGTTCTGATTCCTAGAGTCAGGGTGGCTTTTTAGTGGCTCTGGTCACCTTAGGTTTTCACGAGTCTGGATTTGTTAGAGTATGTGGGTAAGAAAAGCGTTCAGAGGGGTATAGGTTCCATACCTTCCAGAGTTAATGTTATTCTAGGCTTTAGGTGTTGTTCTCTTGTTAGGACTCTTAGTCCTCTTCTTGTTGGCGCTGTTATCCCTCTTCTAAACTTGCTCATTCTTTTGAACTTGTTCTTTAGCTTTTCAAAATGAGGTTTTCGTATCTTCGAGATTAATATACTTCCACGTTCTATCAATGAGTGTTGTCATATCGATAGAATGATTCTTGGTCAACTTGAAAGCGTCCAAGTCCAAGGCCTGAAGTGAGGACGACCACTAAGAAACTAAAACTATAGTCAGTTATTTCTATGAGTTCGGTATTCAAAATAACTATGTACTCCTGAAGTGATTCTCCCTTATCTTGCTTTATAATTAGCAAAAATTCTAACCTTTTTTTCAACCTCTTGCTTGTTAAAAAGCGGTTAAGGAAAAGTCTACTGAGCTCGTAAAAGATGTTGATCGATTTTTGGGAAAGATTGTGAAACCATTTAAGTGTAGTACCCTTTAGGCTGATTATAGATGTTCGACACATGAAAGCATCTGTAGCCCCATGCAAAACCATTATGTGCTGATAATGAGATAAGTGGTCTCCAAGGTCCTCAGACCTGTCGCAGGAAGTGAATTTTGGAACGACAAATTTCTTGAGTCGCTTATCTATCATTATTCTAGAAATGAACGGCGTGGAAAACCTACCAAAAAGTTTACTTAGCTCATCTTATTCTTGAGGGACGTGGAATCCCTTAGTTGAGATCATTTAATCTTGAGAGTTTGCTATATCCTCTACCCTCTGAGGAGCTTTAGGCAGAATTTGATATGTGATCGGCATTCGTTGTTGGTCTCGTCTCGTGCCTCCAGGTCCTAGATTCACAAGAGGAATTTTTTCGGTGTTAGCAGAAGGATGATGCTTTCCCAAGATTAGGGTAACTAAAATCTCAGGAGGTTGGAATTCCTACGGTGTTGGGTTGGCTCTAGAGGCCGTTGGAATTGGTATTCTCATTCTGCTCTAGTAATGTACAATAGGATGAAATGTTGGCATTCCTCTCCCTATAGCTATTGATAATTAGGGGTCGGTCCCCATATGGACAGTACCATGAGGGTACACCGGTTACACGTTAGACAACTCCTCATGGTGGGATCCTCCGTTTGTGGTGGCGGCGGGAGGCTGAGGTCCTCCGTGAACAGCTTTAGTAGAAGGAGAAAGATTACCTTATGGCCTTATTTATAAGTTGTAGATCTCCTAAGTTGAGTAGGATTAGGAGTCATGAAAATAGGGATTTGAAGATATCTTGAAGATAGTAGTTGCCATATTGAACTTTGTTTCCTTATTCTGAGGTCGGTAGGATATGGAAGGCGGTGATAGGTTCTGAACCCAATACCTCTAAACCCTCTGTGCCTGGTTGACCTGGATAAAAATAACATTTCTCAGTCTATACCCTAAATAGTTCTTCACAGACACGTGTCATGCCCAGGTTACGGTTGTCAAATTATGGTATATCAGAAGACACACCCAACCCAGACTCATTAAGGATAAGTAAGAGCATTTAAAGTTAACTTGAATACAACAATGTTAACTTGTCCTTTAAGTATTAAAAATCGCTCTTTTTATCGCACTATGTTACCATATTTCAACCTAAGACATACTCTAACCAACTCACAACTCTAACCACCAAATCATAGGACCTAGGAATCTTGTAAGGAAACTATGGCACAACACAAAAACACTGTAATTGTGCACTAAGCCCAACGGTCCCCCCAGGGTTTTTCACCGGCCTTAAGCAGCCATAAAATAGGAGGATTAAAACTTTAAGTATGAGATCTACAATATATTGCATGTGAATTAAGATAGAGATCCATGATTGTCTCACTCAAAGAAGTATAGTTCGTAAGGACGTTGCTTCAATCAACGCTACCTCTATATAATTGGAGGCATAAAGTGATAATGTAATAACTCTAAATGAGAGATTCTTTTAATATTAATATAATTTTTTACTTTGTTTCCTATATATATATATATTTACTAATATGAAATTTAATTGTTTTCAACAAGGGAGATGTATAGATATTGAATAAAACTCTAATAATAAAGTTTTTCCATCAATTTTTTTTTATCTAAATTGATAGCAATAAAAGATTAGAGTACAATACTAATAAAACCCTATTAATAGACTTAAGTGGTTTTTTTCATGGAATCTTTATGGGGCCTTTTTTGTAGATTTAGATTTTTATTACTCTTAAACTTCTAATTTGATTATACTATAAATAATAACATTTGGGGCCTTTTTGTGGAGTTAGTGTCATGTCCCGAAATTCCACGAACCCGCGGCGTGAGTGGAAACGAAATAAGAAAAGTAAATGAAATACAATCTAACGGATTCAATTAAACATACATTCATTTTCTTCAACATTTAAACACATAAAGTACATCCTATATTATTCACATGTCATTTGGGCTTAAACCCTTACATCTCAAAATATGCCCCCAAAAGTCAAATACACTTATAGATTCCTTTCCCTTTCTTTCGTTGAGGCCTCATCAAATCTCATGTAGCAGGGGCGTCATTTGTAATATGATATCTCACGAATGGGTCAGCTCAACTGCTGGTATAATATAATGCTAATACAAGAAACAAAATTAAGGCGTGGCATGTGCAAGTGTATATTTATATCTACATGCCATTCAAATTATCCATCCAATATACTAACAATATGCATGACCCACCCATGCAACTCTATGCCACACCCATGTCTCGGTTTCACGGATCGCTCCCGATGGTCACTCGAATACCACACCTGTTTCACGGACCGCTCCCGTCGGATCAATCAGGCACCGATACACTAGCCAAATTTTGGGTTTTTCACCACAGGATCTACACCCTTATAATGTATAGCACCACGTGCTCAACTCACACTATGATTTCAAGGAATCACACTATGCCAATATGCCTTGATTCCACCATTCAAGAATGCAATCTCAATGAAACATATTATCAACACATGAAGCAGGCTTTAAATGATGCTCATTCTACTTGAAGCAATAATGACATTAAATCACAAAACTTCTTCCACAAGTCTGTATATCATGAACAGTCAATTTAAAACATATGCTCGATTCACAATCTTGACAATTCTCCAAAAAAAAAAAAAAGCATAAATCACATACTGTACCAACATAGGGAATGTACATATAGTCATCATTCACATTTGTCACTTAACCAAACTTCCAAGAAGATAACAAGTAAGACATAAACACATAAACGATTGAACAAACATATGGATCACCAAGTCAACACGGAAATTATTCCTAAACTTAATCCTATTTTTTACTTAGCAAAATATCATACCTGATGGGTTGGTCTCAACCCTAAGAAACCGTGCTCGCGGTGTAGCCGAACTAATCAATGAGAATGCGGTCCTTTTTACTGTCTCCAACCGGAAGGTCTAGACTGCCTTCTCTTTTTCCTTCGGTGTTCCTAAAATCATTGCGACACAACTCAGTCTATCTCTACTTGAATTATGCTATTCATCAAATTTTATGTTTTTATATCATGAATTCCTATTTTTACTAGAATAAACTCTACCATTGGGTCCGGAACGTCGAATAAAGTGGGTTTAGGCTTTCACGGAATTTAATTTGGGCATTTGTACTAAAAGGGCAAAATGGTCATTTTGCACTTTCACGAGTTCCTATTTCTCGAGGCATCTTTTCATAAATCGGACTCTACCTTTGAGTCCAAAATATTCGAAATAATAAAAATTTACTATCTTTCTATTCTAATCGAGGTTCGTTTGACTAGTCTTTGACTCAGGGGCATTTTGGTCATTTTTGGTGTTCCTACAGGTCTTTTATTTTTCGGGGCCTCACCTCATAAAACAGACCTCACCGTTGGATTCAGAATGTCTGAGACATAAGGAAAACACTAATGACTTGTTTAATTTGGACTCTGGGTCGTTTCGGCATATTTAATTTAATTAAATAAATTTAATTAAGTAATTAATCATAATTATTACATAATATATACATTTTGTGCCCATAATATGACACGGGATTTTCCTGTCATAATTGGTTAAATGCTTCACTATTTCCCTCAAGGTTCATGGTTCAATTCCCAAGGGGACGTTGCCTCCCTTTTAATTTTTTTTTTGATTTAATCAATTTCATTTGATATATATATATATATATATGTTTCGGTATTTTAAGCCGTAAGGGTCTCAGTGGCCTAGTGGCTCGGGTCCCCCCCTTCTTCCTATGCACCTTAGGTTCGATTCTCAGCAGCAGCGTGCACTACTTCTTCAACCCTTTTTTTTTTTCAATTGAATCAGTTGAAGCAGTGCAGCGCCCAGCCCACCGCTGCCTCAACCGCCCATTGCTGCGCCCAGCCCAAGGTCCAGCTCGCTTCCTCTTCTTCCCGCCACGCTTTTTCGGCAACAATTCCAACAGCTCCAGTCACCACTTCCAGCGCCGGTGGCAAGAGAAACTTAAATTTTTAGAATTTTTTTTTTCTACACGTTTCTTACTATTTTGGAGCCCTCGTTCATCCTAATTCATTCCTAACCATTTTTAAAACATTTAGATGGCCATTGAGTCTTCAAACTAGATGAAACAGCCCTACTCTCTAAAAAATCAATTTTTCAATCGTCCCATTTCTACCTCAGTTCTAACCTATTTTCTTTGTGGTTTTCTTCCAGGGTTCCTTATTTTCTTCCTAGGGTAATATTATACTATCATTCACAAGCTTTGTGCAAGTTTAAAATAAAACCCAAAATTTTAAATAAATAAATAAATAAATTTTAGAGAAAAATTTCAAGACTTACCTCCTGTTTTTCTACTTCCGAATACTTCTGAATCCTCTCGACTTTACGGTTTCTCCACAATGCTTCTTTCTTTCCTATTTTCTCTCTAACTCAAATGCACACATGTATATAAATACACATCACCACAACTGCCCCCTCTCTCTCATCTGATTTTTCTCTCTCTCATATTCTCTCTACATCAGACCTGCACGCCTTCAGGTTTGATTTCCTGCTCTTCTGAATCTCAACCTTCACACGCAACACTCATATACAAGGACATATGCATATATATATATATATATATATACACACACACACACACACAAAGACTTTCTTCCCTTGCTCACCTACTCAGCCCACCGTTTTCTCCTTTTTCTGATTTCCTTTTTACTTTCTTTCTTTTCTCCCTGCTCCCATTTAATGCTTGCTTGCTTTGGATGTTACACATATATTATATATATATATATTATATTATATCACACACACACACCACAACAGCATACACACACACACATAGCCGATGCCACACACACATACACACATTTGCCTGCTGTCTCCCACTTATGATATATATATATATATATATTTAAATACATGTACATACATATAACATATACTATTATACACATAGACATACATACATTTATTTAAATGAAAATTTTATTCCAAAAAAAAAAAAAATTCGATTTCCACAGTTAGACTTTTATTAATTTTAAACTTCTAATTTGATTATAGTATAAATACATAAAATTTGGGACTTACTCTTTAAATGAGGCCTAAAACAATTGTTTTATTGACTTTATGATCGAGCCGCCCTGACTTCAACTAATTAAGAGGAGGTTGGAATCTACCTCAACTCATCAAAAGAATACATGACTTCATGAATATCCCAAATCTAGGTCCCATGTCAAAATTTAGGAACCCACGTAATCACCTTAGTTATAGACACATGTCATTGTATGAGCTGTGAGTGCATCAGGGGGTGAGTGGATGATGTATGATATGAGTTGTATAAGTATTTGACTTATAACTAGTAAGGTCCACATGATTATGATAATATATAACGTCTTTCAGCCAAAGATTCACAAATAAGATCAAAATGGTAATCAAATCCATACCCAAAAATATTAAACCTAAAAGTCACACAACGTTTTAAATTTAATAACTCACATTATATAAATCAATTTTCAATAAAATTTATAGGGTAAATTACACTAACTTCCTTAAAGTTTTCATCAATTACATTAGAATTTTCTAAGATTTTTGAAATTATACTGAGCTCTCATACTTTACCTGACAAACTACAAATTCCTCTTTCGAGCCAATTTTTTTTTCAAAATGACAAAATTGCCCATTTCTTGTTTTTTAATACATTTTTTCATTTTTTATCAATTTTTTAATTATTTTTTTCACTTACAAATAAATATTGATTAAAACCTGATTTTTTTTCATATAAAATGAAAATAAGTTATTTACCTTAAACTTACTTTTATATAAAATAAAAAAATAGTCAAAATTGGAAAAATGCAAAAAAAAAAAAAAAAAACATGAAAATGACAGTTTTATCATTTTGAAAAAAATAATTTGATTGAAGGAGAACATTTGGAATTTGTCAATAAAAGTATGGGAGGTGATCAATGTTAGAAATCTTAGGAGATATTTGTGTAATTGTTAGAAACCTCAAGAGATGTCAGTATAATTATTAGAAACTTCAAGGATGTCAGTATAATTTACCCAAATTTCTATATTTAGACTCTAAAAATTGAGATATATCAAATAAGATTCATATTGTATATATGATTTTACAAAAGAAATTTTACAGTATTTTTGAAAAATAGTGAAATTTTACCGTCTTCAAAAAACATAACAAAATTTTACTTTTTTTATAAGAGACGATAGAAATAGTGAAGTTTTACAATTTTGTTGAGAGATGGTGAGATTTCACTACTTTATAAAATCTTAGAAAATTTCACTCCTAAAAAACAAAAGGAAATTTATGAGATGATTTGGTACCACACCAAATTACAAGTCAAAAGTTATGTTCATAAATATAAAACTTATCAAAACCACACACAATAATACAACTCATACAAACAATACGGTGAAATTTCTTTACCCAAATTCTCTCTTATGTAGCTTTACTCCATGTAATCAAAAAAATTCTACAGTGTTATAAATCTGATTGCAACAACGATAAAATTACCAAATTAAGATGAGTTTAGTTATTTACATAACAAAATAAAATTCATCAGTATTTAATATTGAAATTGTAGGTGTCAACTAAAGTAGTTTTCGTCTCTAGCAGAGATTTGAGAATAAATTGTACTTTTGTTTAAGTGAGGAACAAATACACAAATGGGAAAACTACTCTTAGAGCATCTCTAACTCACTTGTTAGTCATTGGAAAGCCAAAAATTAGTAATGTTGTCCTAAAATGGTGCTACAACGTGATGCTAAATTTTAGCACTATACATCTCCAATACTAAATGCCATTTTAGTCATGCCAAAGTTATATTTCGATATAAGTACAGTGTCAAAATGCTATATTTTATAGCATCCCCAATGGTTTGTAACTTTTTTTATACCAATACTATATTTAAAATAATTATAGTGTCAAAGTTCTATATTTTAGCAATTTCTGTCCAATGGTATATTGAAAAAATGCTATTTTTTGGCACAATCACACCATTTCTTTTGCCAACAACTATTGAAAAAAAATACCCTATATGTCTCTTGTGTCATTCTAATGGGCAAAGAAGTGGCTTAGTTTCCAGATAAAGCACAAGATTTGTCATTGCAAAATTATAACACCCCATATAGCAGATTATTGGAGCATGGAGTTTGACCTTAGTACTATTTTAAGCATTGACATTCCAAATGGCACATACATTGGAAATGTTTTTAGCAATTCTGCTCCAATGCTAAAATGTCATTTTTTAGCACAACAATTATTCTTCTTTCCAACTGTCATTCCTCTTTTAACTACCATTCTTCCTACCAATCACCATTTCTCCATTTATAAAAACTATCATTATCACGACCCGTAACTTGTCTTGTGTGGATCAGGGGCCCGCGATTGGAGGCAACGGCCCGTACGCCGTCCCCCCCTCAAAAGATCTCAAACATTATTTAATTAATTATCGATTGCATGTCATGTCATTCCCTAAACTACTATCATCATCGGTAGGGGTGTCAATTCGTGTTATCGTGTCGTGTTTGGGTCGTGTCAAGGCATACATATTTGAAAATATGTGTGAATCCTAACCCGACACTATTAACTAATCGTGACAAGTTTCAAAACTCAAACCCAACCCATTTATTAAACAGGTTACACGTGTCGACACACTTAACCTGTTTATTTTAATTTTTTTATTTTTTAAATAAAAAAATTTACCTATCTTTTAATATTTATAGATAATTTTTAAGTTTAGTAACTTTGGATATGGGTCAAATCAAAATAAAAACCTCTTTTATAAATAAAAAATCTCAAAACCTTGATAAATATTTGATGTGAGGCGGATTACCTTAACTCATAATATATTTTATAATTAAACGTGTTAAGTCGTGTTAAATGGGTTGATACTAGTAAAACCCAAATACGACCTGTTTATTAATAGTGTTATACATGTCTACCCGTTTATGACCCAAACCCATTTATGCTAAACCCAAACTCGTTAACTTTATGTTGTGTTCGAGTCATGTTATTGTGTCATGTTAAAAATTGACACCCTTAATCATCAGAGTATTCTTATACATGCCAAAATAAAAATAAATGTTTAGTTAACAGATTCTCAAAAACATACCCAAGATATGGACACATGAGAGGACTAAGACTGTACTACACTTATTCTATTACAATAATAGCGAAAGCGTCCACTATACTTGCAAAAGGATAATTTGTAGCAAAATGTGGCGTCTACTCGATATGTACGCCTGATGGTCCTTCTGTAACTTGCTATCCTAAAAAAATAACATATCTAGAATGAGCTAATTTAGCTTTATAAGTAAACTCCTTACTCTGCTATGGGTCAAGCTTAGTCCAAAAGAAAGAGAAAGGACAATAGCAAGTAAAGGATAATATCACAATAGCATGTGAAGGATAGAACATCACAGTAGCCAGTCACTAAGTATGTGAATCACTAAAATGACCCGTAGGTCCCAAAGGCATACCCCAAGGTAGAATAACAAATCAATAATAGGGATTGACCTGTATAATAAATAGCTGCCACAATAATAAGATAACAATTTTAGTCTAAAGATAGGCAAACAAGCATATCATCAATCAAATAGTATGTCAACAGATAATCCAATGATAGGCTCATAAGGCGTATCCGTAATCAAAGAGTACATCATCAACATATCCAACGATAGGTTTGCAAAGCATATTAATGATCTATGAGTGCATCATCAAAATATCAATATAGGGCCCAGCATACCCTCAAAAACACTCATCCAGGTCCATCCCATTATCAGGCTACTGGATAGTACTAGAGTTCTGTACATATATTATCTCCTCTATGGACTAAGTGTTGGACATCATTCCCAAACACTGACCCCTAGGTCCACAAGCATCCCGTGAATCAGATGGAAGTTGTGATAGATCATAACTCCAGACCCTCATAATAATATCATGATAGTCAAAATTTCACAGGTGATGTCCATATTTGTGGAATAGCAAATTCTTAGTAGTGAGAAGTATAATTTTCTAATATTCAAGCAAGTATAGAAATGGACAAATAATAACATGAGGATATTGGTAATCAAATTCTCAACAAATCCACGATATAGGTCAAACATCAAATTATGGAGATCATTAATGACAAGTATGTATGAATTACAAAATTGACAGTATCAAAGAAATAAACTGTGACATGGTTAGGAACACCACATGCTAGAGTTCGGGTTTACTTACTTCACAATAGCTTTTCCTCCTTTCACGAGGGATCAAACTTCCTTTTCTTTTTCCTTGGAAGATCTTATAAATCAGGAAATTATTATTCAGTTTGTTGTCATTCATAAACTTAATCTAATTTTATTTATGAATTTTTTGTCTTTTAATCTCATGCGTCGTATTTTAAGTCCCTGGGCTTATTTTTCCTCTCTTGGTAGCATTATCATATTTTTAGAGTGTCCTAAAAATAACCCATTTCATATATCAGCATTTTAGATATGTAATTTGGCAAAACAGACTCTGTCATTGAGTCTGAAACGTTGAAAAACTCTAAGGTACGTATTTTCATAATTTTTGGGGTCGTTTGGCATCATTATTTGGCCTTTAGGACATTTTTGGGGATTAACCCAGTTTGTCTATTCACATTCTTCGAGATTTAATTTCGTAATTTGGACTCCACCATTGAGTCTGGAAAAGCCAAAAATGTTGGGTTACACTACCTTTTTAGTTTATTCAGATACCGAGAATATTTTATTAATTTAAATTATTTTATTTTATATTATATATTTATTTAAGTATTATTTTAACCAAGTGCCTCAATGGCGCAGTGGTTGCCACGCGTGGAATAGGGTTCACACACACACGTCAGTGGGTCGAAACCCACTGGCCGCTGGTTCCTTATTTTTTTTTCTGATTTTTCAAGAGGCAAACAACGGATAAGGCCCAATTCAAGGATAGGATATCCCTGTTCTATCCAAGGCCTATTAAACTAGATTTCGTATCTGTGTAGCCAAACAGAACTATTTCAGTTTTAAAATTAAAACTAGCCCTCAATACAGCGCCGTTCCATTAAAACTTTTTATGTGATGGGACGGGTCCCGACTCGAACCCAGATTCAACCTGACCCGTCACTGCTCATCTTCCCCATTGACCCAGTCATTGTTGCCCTAATTGCAGAATTTTCATCTCTTATTTCGTGGAGTTTTAGAACTCCTTTTTGATTGTTTCTTGTTCCAATGAAATCTTAGGGAAATGAGGGTTAATTAGGTGGTTTGGGGAATTGAGATGAGCTCAAGAGCTCGGTCGTGTGTACATGGTGGTTTCTAAAATTTTCCTAGTACATGCTCGTTTCTTCATAAAAATGGATGAGGTTTGGTCTATGATGACCCTCTTATCATAAGGAATTAATTCCCGTTCCAAAATCTAACTTTGGGGTTTAAATTGTGGGGTTGGCTCTCCAAGCCATGACCTGTAACACAATTTTTAGTAGCTTTTCTTTGGACATTTTGATCGCGGGCTAGGATTTTTATAACCCTTATAATGTCTAGTTGAAGTCTTGAGCGTCAAAAATGGGTTTTATTTAGATGAATTCAAACCTGAGTTTTGAAGGTATAACAATGGCGGTCTATGTTTTCGTAGGCCTAAACCATGCTAATTTTGCCTCTACTCTTCACTATTTCATGTACTATACAAACATATATATATATATATGGTGCACATGCATGTGTGTATATAACACTTAATTGTATGAATTTACTCTTTAAGTCAGAGAGAGAAATTCAATTTGTTAAAGTTTACCTTCAAACATGACTTCTTCTCTTCTAGCTCAGGTCACTGAACTCTCAAAGAGCTGCTGAACTTCCTTTCTCTTCTTCTTTCTTCACCCTCTCTCTCTCTCTCTCTCTCTCTCTCTCTCTCTCTCTCTCTCCCACGCACCTTAGTCGGTTATATCACTCTCTGTCTTGGTCGGTCATATATATCTTCATACAGTTGTCCTTTATATATCTATATATATATATATATCTAGTTTACATGACATGTAGTTTATATATCTATAGTTTATAGGCCGTCAAAGGATCTATACACTATATATATATATATATAACAAAGTTCTCACAGGCCAAATAGTATTCTTTTTGAGCTTTAAATGTCTCCCCATTTTGGTCTAGGGTTCAAACCCTTTTGACCACCTTTTGGATTCATTTTTCCGTTTTTCCCTCTTATGCCTTGTTTGGCAATTTTTGGCATTATTTGTTAGATTTTTAAGTTGTGTCTTAATTATTTTAAAAATTTCTTTGTATTCTCACCTTGCTTTTTAATTGTTGCGTGCTAAATTTTTATGTCATACTTTTTTTTTGACGTTTTATATTATGTTTTATTTATATTAAAAATGCATCGCATTTATTAGAAATTTTTTTAATTAAGTTCATTTTATTCACGTATCACTCTAATTTACCTAATTTTTTTCGTGTACTAATTT
This sequence comes from Nyssa sinensis, assembly GCA_008638375.1. Lineage (NCBI taxonomy): Eukaryota > Viridiplantae > Streptophyta > Magnoliopsida > Cornales > Nyssaceae > Nyssa > Nyssa sinensis. The sequence goes on from CM018043.1 coordinate 18,186,144, forward strand.
TAACATTTACGGCCTACTAATTCAATTTAAGATGTCACATAATTTAATATATAATTAATCTTATATTACTGGCATTAAAGTAAATCACTTTGCCCAATTGTGTCAGGATATTACAATTTCCCTCCACTTATAAACTACAAATTTCATTTTCAACATTGATCAACTAGGCTTCTCATAATTTAACACTATAATGAGCAATTTGAGAAGATTGGCTTTGAGAGGAGATTTTAATGAAAATTCATCCGATGAAAACCAAAGGAGAGAGGTTATAAAATGTATAGCATCATAGTTTCCCAAAATAGGAATGCAACAAGATGACCACCCAACTATACATGTTGTGTAATAACCTGAAAAAAAATTTTTATATAAAAAATTTTCTTGGTTATTAAATTTTTTTTTTAATTATTATTATTAATGCATGTGTGTTATGTATATATGGTATGTATATGTGTGGGATAATATATGTACATGTATGTGTATATATAAACAGTGCATGTGTGCACTGTGTGTGCAACAGGTCTGGTGTGTGTGTGTGTGACAGACCGTGTGTGTGTGGTGTCGTGTAAGTGTGTGTGTCTACGGTGTGTGTAATTGAGTGAAGGTGTAGCTATATGTATAGGGCAACTTTGCATTTAATGCAAAGCTGCATTGTAGAGGAACAAGGGTGGCTGAACAGAGAAGAAGAGTCAAGGAAAGGGGCTATGCAGTGGTGACGTGAGAGAGTGGATGTGAGGGGTGTATATGTCTCGGTCGGTTGGAAAGGAAGAAAGAAAAGAGAAACAGAGAGCGAGAGAGAGAGTTCTAGAAAGGAGAAGGGATCTTGGAGCTTGAATCAAGCTTGGAACCAGAAGGTGAAGGAGACGCACGGCTAGAGAGAGAAACCCAGAAAAACCGTGAGTGGTTCAATTCTGATTTTTTCGTTTCCTAGCATATTGTTTAGATTTAATTCTTGGGTCTTATAGTGTATGAAATATGAAACATTTTACAAAAGAAATCACTTAAAATGGTTAAGAAATAAGATAGAAAAAGTGAGTTGCAGGTCTCGGTTATGGGGAGTGGGTCTTGACATTTTATGTATAGAACTTGATTTAAATGGTAGGGAACAAACCCTAGGAGATGCAGAAACCCATTGGAGATGAATAGGGGCCAAAATAGCTAGGAATCAAGCTTGAAATCATGAAACCAAGGTCGGCCGGAGAGTTGACCGAGATCTTTGAACCTTCTATTCGTGATGATCCAATGGTTTAAATCCAAAACCAACCTTAGATAAGAAATCTACATGAAAAACCTAAGAAAACTACATTTTTAAAACTATGAAAACTCGCTGAAAAAATCTCGTCGGCTCCGGAACCCTACTGGTGCACCGCCGGAAAAACGGGGAAGAAAGGGGGGTGTTCGGGTCTGGGTCTGGGTCCGGTTCGGGTTCGGGTCGGGCTTGGGCGGTCCGCCCTTGCCACGTGTCGGTCTAAGGTTTTAAATTAAAAACTGGAATGGGACTGTTTGGTTACAAGGTTGAAAAATTAAAGAATTGAAATTTAATTGAAACAGGGATATCCTATTCCTGTTTTGAATTAGCCACTGTTTGGCTATCCAAATTAGGAATAGGAGGTTTTGTAAATTACAAATTAACCCCTGAACTTTTTAAAAATTAACTTTGACCCAGAACTTTCAAAAATTACACTTTGACCCCTAAACTTTTGAGAAATTATGATCTGACCCCACTAGAATAAAATATTAATTAAATTAATTAATTATTTAAATTATTTAAATATTTTAAAATAATCTGGAGTCCAAATGGGACAAGTCATTAGTGTATTTTGACTATATCGACCATTCTGAGGCCAATGGTGAGGTCCGTTTTACGAGACGAGGTCTCAAAAAATAAAAGACCCGTAGTAACCTTTAAAATTATCAAAATACCCTTGAATTAAAACGTAGTCAAACGAACTCCAAATTAAGTAAACAATTAGTGAAACTTTATTATTTCAATCATTCCAGACTCAACTGTGGAGTCTGATTTATGAAAAGAAGTCTCGAAATGTAAGGACCCGTGAAGAGTGCAAAATGACTGTTTTGCCCTTTTTAGCTCAGATGTCCGAATGGAATTCCACGAAAACCTAAAATTATTTTCTTCGACGTTCCGGACTTAATAGTAGAGTTTAATTTAACAAAATAGAAACTTATAAATTAAAGACATAAAATTTGTTGAATAGCATCATTCAGGAAACAAAGGAACTGAGTCAAATGTTATGATTTTAGGAACACGAAAAGGCAAGGAGAAGGTGATCTGACCTTCGGTATTCTCACAGTGATCCTATTATACTACGAGTACACTTTCCCGGGTTGAGGTCGATTATCAGGTACGATATATTGTGCTAAGTAAGAAATAGAATTGAGTTTAGGAATACTTGCTCTGTGGACTTGATGCTTCACATGTTTATTTGATTGTTCACATGCTTATGTGCTTCATGCTATCTTGCTGTAAGTTGGGTGATAATGTGGATAATGATTATGTGTACATCGCATGTGTTAGTATGGTGTGTGGATTATATTCATTGAGAACTGTTGAGACTATGAAATATGTGATTGAAAGCATGCTTCATGTATGAATGAGATGCATCATTGAGATTATATTGTGACATGAATGGATCAGAGCATATTGGCATAGTGTGGTTCCTTGTGTATGGCGTGAGTTGAGCACGTGGTGCTGTGCATTATGAGGGTGCAGATCCTGTGGTGAAAAACCCAAAATCGGCCATTAGGTACTCGCATGCCTGACGGGTTCCAGACCGTAAAGCGAGACATATGTTAGTACTTGGGCTATCGGGGAAGGACCGTAAGAAAAGACATGGTGGCATAGAGTTGCATGGGTGTGTCACGCATACTGCTTATATACTGCATATTGTTCATGTACTGCCATAATGATATTGAATGCCATATAGAAATAACTGTACACTTGCATATGCCACGCCCTCAATTTTGTTTCTTGCATTAGTATTATATTGTACCAGCAGTTGAGCTGACTCATTCGTGGGACAAACATTTCAGATGATGCTCCAGCTGTGCGAGATGTGGAGATGATTTGATTGTGGATTATGTTTGGCCCGAGGGGCGCATTTAATGTTGTATAAGGGCATAAGCCCGAGACTATTTCTTATTTTGTATGTCGTGAACTAATGGACCAAACCCTATGTAATGTATCAGAACAGTGTATAGAATGTATGTGATTGTCCTTAATTGTCTTTATTTCTTTATTATTTTATTTTCTTCTGTCTCGTTACTCGTGCCTCGGGTTCGCTGGAATTCAGGGCGTGACATGTTGGTTATGTAAGTGATCGACAATACATCCATCGTGATAGAATCTCCAGCAATGAGCAACTAATAAATTATTACTTCACCAAGATTCCCATTTACCCAACCAATAGCTTTTGAAGATGCTTCCAAATGAATTGTCTATTGTTTCTTCGTATATTAAATGTGATCCAACAATATGATGAATACTTTGCACAAAATATTGAAATTGTTGGTTGTATCAGGTTATCCAGTCCATAAAAAATGACTATGGAAATTAGGATGCTTGCATATGTATGCTCGTTGATGTTGTTGATGAGTATGTCAGAATTGGTGGAAGCACAATAATTGAGTCTTTGAAAATATTCTTCCTAGGAATCATTGGCATTTATGGACAAGAATCTTGATCACCAACAAAGGCGAACATTTTCAGGCTAAAAAAGGGGAGATACATGAATTTTTCAGAATGTTAGGGAATTTGGATGGTATGGACTAGCAATGGAAGAATTATCTTACTACGTGGCATGGAAAATTCACTGGCCATGCACATAAATCGACAATTATACTTGAGGTAGTGGCCTCATATGACTTGTGGATATGGCAGGTTTTTTTATATGCTTAAATCTTATAATGATATTAACATTCTTGATCAGTCCCATCTATTATCTATGCTCATTGAAAGACATCTCCCTCTCGCCAATTATACCATCAATGGCCACGAATACACCATGTGACATTATTTTATCGATGGTATATATCCTCAATGGTCGACCCTTCTCTAGAAAATTTCTCAACCTCAAGGATCGAAGAGGTAATTGTTAGCTTTATGGGGGCCAACGATCACCCTATGGACTTGTTGTCATGTGTGAGTGTGGCATCGGTGCTTGATTGCCCATCCCGTTGGCACTTTAAGTGGCGCTGCCCTCATGTCAACCTGTCGCTTAGTGCAGGGCTCTATGCTTCCATAAAGCATAAGGAAATAAAGTTGCACCCTTGCTACTTGATGAGTGCGCAAAAGTTCACTCTAAATACCCCATTATGAGATTAAATTGCTGAAATGTAAATAAGAAATATTGGATTATAATTGATATTGTTTTATTTTATTTTTATTTACAATAAGATGTATCTGAGTACTAATTTATAAGATTTTATATTTTAAATATGGCATTGTTTGTTGGCTTGCAGGGTGTAAAGAGATAAAATAAAATAAAAAATAAAGAAAGGCAAAGCACTGGGGAGACTTGCGTTGGAATCAAAAGAAAACAAGGAAATTGTGGAGCCCACGGCTTGGAGAAAAAAGAAGGCAATTGAAGAAGAGATGGGCTTGAGGCGCTTGGGCATGCGGTTTGACTAAGTCCATGCGCATGGCTGATGCGGCGTGGAGTTGGGCCTGGTGTGGCGCGAGGGACATTGGCTGTGGAGCTGGGCTTGGCGCAGGAAGGCGCTGGGCTGGTTTTAGGGCGCAGGAAATTAAAACAAAAGGGGGGAAAAAGAGATAGAGAAGAGTTCGGCGGCTGGCAGAGAAAAATTGAAGCAGTGGTGCGGCTGCGCAGCAGTTCCAGTGTGGGAAAAATCCGTTGCAGTCAATCCATGTCAGATTATTTTTTCGTAAAATTTATGTTGTTCATCCTGTACATGGGTAACTAAATTTTTAAGTAGAGTTAAGAATAAACTTGCATCATAGATGGCTGTTTTGATTTATTTTGATTCCTGTACATGGTTTTAATTTGTTAAATTCTTCGTTGATCATTCTAAATTTATTGTTAGATTTTATTGTCCGAATAATTAAAAGTTTTAGTCCGTTTATAGATTCAGTCATGCTTTTTCTATCGAATGGATTAATGTTTTGATTATTTTTGGAACAATTAAATATTTATATTGATTCAATTCTCTGCTGCAGTATTGCTTGTCGGGTATATTGTCGTCATTGTATTTTATCAATGTGAATAATAATTTGAGTGATTTAAAGATGATGAATGATTTTTCGAAGGATTATTTTCAATCTAATTTTGATGCATAATTTTAAATCTTCCGATTGAGATTTTTGGAATTTAATTTCTCAATTGAGTTATCAGTGAATTAAAAATAGTTAAAATACCATGTATGTGCAAGGGATTCCCGACACTCCACTGTTTGTTAAATTTGAATATTTTCTTCCATTAATTAATTTGTTTAATTATTAATTTGCATTCAAAAATCACTTTTCTATATTTTTATTTTCTCGTTAACCGTCTAATACTTTCTTTAGCTTCAGAGATTCTGTTTATTATTTGTTTAATTTAGTCTCCCTGTGGAATCGACACCCCAAAGCTACACTACAACTACCGCGTTATTCTTTGGGCATAATCACTACTAACTATAGCTTTTGGCCTGATAGTAAGCATTTGATCCTACAAGTGGTATTAGAGCGAGGTCACGGGTTTGAGTCCATTGCGTGTTGTTGGGGGGAAGATTGTTGGCTTCATGGCGGCCAACAATCACCCTATGGACTCGTTGTCATGTGTGAGTGTGGCATCGGTGCTTGACAGCCCATCCTATTAGCGTTTTAAGTGGCAGAGCCCTTCATGTCCATCAGCTGCTTAATGCAGGGCTTTACATTTTCATGAAATATAAGAAAATAAAGTTGTGTCTTTTCTAATAGTTATAGCTTTTGGCCTGATGGTAATCACTTGATCCTACAACAATTATTTGCGACCATGTAAGAGTTATATCGGAAGGATGTGGAAAGGGCCTTGGATGTGTTCCGAACACCTTTTGCTATTGAAATGGTCTAGGATGATCTTGGATGACTTGGGAAACATTATGAAAACATCTATTATTTTGCATAATATGATCATTGAAGTTGAGTGTGATGACTCTTTAGACGACAAGTATGATGCACTTGAAAGGATGCATCAAGTTAAAGTGTCATGGAAGCCGACACCGCTATTTCTGAGTTTATTGCTCATTACCATATGATTCAATATTATGTAATCAATCATAAACTCCACAATGGTCTTATCAAACATTGTGGTTTCGACAAGGAGAGTTAGATTAAATGTGTTTAAAAATTTTTAATTTGTTTGTTATAAGATATATTATTTATATTTGTTTTGCACACTAAATAGGGTACTAGTGATTGTTTTCTTATGATTATTTTGTATTGTAAATTTGTTTGAAATATTTTAGGGCTAGTATGAACACTATTTTTTAATTTAATAGCAAGAACATATTATAAAGTTATTAACCACAAACCAAAATATGTGATAAGAAAGGAAGAAGAAAACTTAGTGGCTAAGGTGTGTGAGAACACTATCCTTAAGAGTGATTTCACTTCTCGGAGGTTGAAGCTCGGTGTAGTAGGTTGGCGGCACTTCTCCCTCCATGATATAACAGCCAAAATCCACACAAACGTACACTCGCAATGTGTGAAATGAATGAACACTCCTTCTTGTTCTCTGGTTTGAAAAAGAACGAATGGAAACTAGTAACACTGGAGGAACAGAACAAGAGTTGCCATGGAACTTGCAACGATCGGCACCGATAAGAACAAATAGAACAGTTGCACAAAGCAATGAAGAGGAAATATAATAGCTAATAGAAGAATGCTTTTTTTGTGTGTAATGAACAATGAAATAAGAGAATCAAATTAGACTTTGTAGGCTCAAATTTGGGGATTTACACCCCCCCCTATGCAGGCATAATGTGGGTGATGTGCCCAGTTAATTAGTTTTCGGACGAGGTAGCCCGAATTTCACTTGGTTTCTCATGGTCTCGTGTGCGCGAGAGTCACTTCATTACTTTACACAACTTTACAAAAATCAATAGGGTGTGTACTAATATACTATAAAAAGTCTCATTTTCCAACCGATGTGAGACACAAGTATTGTGAGATACCCATGTATCCCAACATCTTGTACACTAGGGAAGTTCAAAAATGGTTGTTTTATTATTATATATGTTTTTTTACACTAGGTGGTGTGCAAGTGATTGTCTTATTTGTGTGTGAGTCTATAACAAAAATGGTTTAATTCAGGTCACACGAAAAATTAACAATTAAGTTTGTGTAACTTGATTAATTATTGAAACAAAAAATAATAAAATATAGCATTTTAACACTATCTTTTAATACCCAAAAATAGCACAAACTATTAGAGATGCTTTTTCGAGCAACACGTGAGTCATCCAACCATTTCAACTTTCAATCTTCCTACCATTAGAAAGGCACTACAGAGACATTATCAACAATCAAGTATCGGGACTATTGATCCCCATATTGTCCATCTAAGAGTACGGAAAAAACTTATTAACATATCCAAATTGCCTACTAACATCGACACAGTCCCTATTCTAACATCAAGACAAATTCCGACACTTTCTCAAATTTCATGATGCAGGGCGAGCCACCCAAGCAGCCTAAACATTAAACTCAAAACCACAAAAAAATAAAAACAAAAATGAAAACTCATTCAAGGTTAAAATGACAATGCAAGAAATCAGTGGTAAGCACATCCACTGTCAGTGCTAAAGAGAATCCCTCCAATCACGTGAGCATTTATTCTCTAATTTATTTCACTGGTATGGTGGGGACAGAGAAAAGAACCCTCATTATTCACATATAAATCATTTTTCCTTACTAAAATAAGATGGGCATCAAATGTGGAGAACATCACAACGGCCATTACTTAGGCCCCTTAATCGAAGGACAACTGCCCTTCTCAGCTATTAGAAGAAGACACCTCAATCCTACTTTCCTTTTGGCCTGGACAGTGGACAAGAAAAAGGAATTCAAATTATTTGTATTGCATTGGGTGTACGGTTAATTTTTTTTATAATTAATATTTAATAAATTAATAATTTTTAATAATTAATAAAATTTTAAAAAACTAACTTATTTTCATAGTAAATAATTAATAATTATATTATTTAATAGTTAATACTTTTTTCAAAAAAAATTTTATAATATTAATTATTAGAGAGATAAAATAGTTATATATGTACTTAAATATATCTCATTTACGATATGTTTTAGTAATTATATTTGTAAATTTTATTTAAATTAGAATTAAATGTATTGTAAATTATGAAAATTATGACATGAGTAAGCATAAAAGTATAACTTTTTTAGTTTAAAAGAATATTATAAATTTTTATATATCCTAAGTTGAATAATATATATATTTTTATATGAAATATCGAAATGCCGTAAAAAAAAATTAAATATGAGGCATTTTTTGTGTCAAAATGTACATGTATGTATGAAATAATTTTTTATTAATAAAAATATATAAAAAGAATTATATTTAATAATTAATAAAATTTTCTCTTTCAAGTCTATTAATTATAAGAGATGATTGTATCTGTTATATGGCTAAATGGACATAAAATGATCCATTGCACTTCTTTTCTTATTCTGGAATCTTTTTTATTGTTTTAATTAACAATATTTTCAACCAAGGGTTCTGTTATGTACTCACTAGCCAACCTCGATTCCATTACATGCTTTGCAGGAACGAGTAATGTTACATTTATATAATTAATTTCATTTATGTTTTTTAAATTGTATTTTTAACGTGATGTTACATAAAATATTTGAAAATTACATCATGTGAGATTTTAAAATATTATATGATATGATATTATATTGATTTAAAAATAAAAAATAAGGATATGCTGTATTTCTCTTATTTTACAATACTCTCGTACTGTTAGTAGTAGATTTGAAAAAAAATTCTTCATTACATCTAAATCATTGCATGTTGTGGTTGGATGACATGTCACATGTATAATTATAATAGGTCCATGCACATATGACATATCATCTAATTCTTGAAATCCATATACATATAACATATCATCTAATTCTTAAGATCACGAATCCAAGAGAATACCGAATATCAGCTCAAGGTCTAAACCTAAGGAGTCCGGGGAAGCCACAATATAAAAAATAATAATTTAAGGTAGTCTTTACGAAAATGTGAAAACTCTTGGGAGACAATTCTTAATTTTTTTTTATAAAAATAAAAATTAATTTTTCACAACTTTGGGATCCCAAGAAAACACGTCGGACTGCCAATGCACACAGTCCCTTATAGCTAGTTATATAGTGATTGTATGATTTGGGCACGTCTCATTTTAACATAGATGTACAACTATTTCTCTCACGAGCACGTAATCTTCACTTTTTAAAAAAGTAATATTTTTCATACAAGAAAAGCAGTCTATATGTTTGTGTGAGAAAAATGAAAATTGTCCACGATGGTTGGAAACAAGACACTCCTAATCCTTAATTTATAGTCAGGTGCAGAAATTGCAAAATTTTCAAGCTTGATCAGATACAGTTTAGTGTGTATTTGATTCAATTTAATGGATTCAAAAACAAATATTTTCAAATTTAAAATGAACTTTTTTTGATAAATTAAGTACTTGGTTAAGCTTATAAACTTCATTTTTTTTTTATATTACAATAAGTTTAAAACAAATATTTTAATTAAATTATTAAAAAAAAAAAATTTAAATCACACCATTTACCGCTCATCCAAACAAGCCTATAATTTACAAAGCACGATTAAGTATGATTCCAAGTGGGGAAATCTTGGAGACCACACATGGCCGAATCATAGTGGCCATTACATTAATGATTAAACTAATTTTTCTCTAAATTCAAATTCAAGATACGTATTCTACCTTCTACCCTAACATTGAATACGAATATATTACTATTTTCAGATTTAAGAGCCATACAAATGTCAGGTCAAGATAAAGAAGAAAGCGTGGGCTCCACGCATGGTAATTTTTCTTTTTTGGGGGAAAAAATGTAGGACTCTTGGATACCCTGAGACCGGGCATGATCCAAAACGACCCCACTTGACTAAATGCATACAGGAACTGAGAAATTGTATACATAAATTAGACGAGCTGACGATGTGAAACGCTACCACACCAACCCGGAAAAGAAAATTTGATAAAAAGTCTTATTTGCATTTCTTCTCGTGAGCGACAGCCAGGGCAGGTCACATTTGAACGGCACATCTGATTTTCAAACATTCCTCATTAAACAATGCTTTGATGTTTCATTAGAAGAGTTCAACCTCCTGACACACAGCTCGTTCCAAGTTTCAGTGACTGCTTCCTAAGTTAGGTTCTATTTAAAGCCCAGTTGATTATCAATAATCACCAGAGAAAATCTAGCCCGGACTCCAAGTTGAAATGATTAGTGAATACAACTCCTAGTTGAACTGACTTGGTATGTAACATTCAAATTTAAGTTGGAATGCATAACATTCATGACGAATTGATTAGAGTAATGATGATTTGCCTCTGGGAACACCCCTCTGATACATTTCGTAACTCCACTTCAACCAATAAAAATCAACCGTTGGTGAATTCTAACCAATTCTTGCTCCAACAAATGGTTCAGTCCAACACCACAAAGGGGATTGGAGTTGGGCTGGAGGAGAATGGCAGTTCAAGGAGTCCACTTGAGTATACAATTATGAACATTCGGTACGGCATTTTGTTACAAAAATGCATACACCCCTATTCTGCCCAAATTAATAGATGGTTTGGCATAATATGGTTCATGAAAATGCCTTCTATGATCATGACAAGCCGGCCTCTTAGGGCAGGATCGAAAAAAACAAGACAAGGACACCTGCTGAAAGCAAAACTTGAACAACGATTTCCCACAAATATTTGGATGGATAAGCAGAGCACAAAACATTACCAAATGAATATCTGTATCCACACATTGTAAAGCTTTCAACCCAGTATAAAATATAATTTCCATAAAAATAGTTTAAGACCGCAAACTGACACTAACATTAAAATTCTCGTACAATAAATATTAACATAATTGTTTCCAGGAAAAAAAAATTCGAATATGAAAAGAAACAGAGAAAAATAAGAGGGAAGGGAAAAAACCATCACAATCACTCTCCAACTACAAACATCCTAATAAAAAGACGAGGTTGAACCACAGATGATGCAAGGCAAGGAGGGCCACTACATATAAGCATCCAACGCATAACAGTAAGAATGTAAACCACATCGGATGAAGAGATATGATATATGATAGTGCATTACAATCATATTATGCCCTCCTTTAGTAACCCCACCTCAACACCTCTCCATGTCAACCAGATTGAGTTCACAAGACACTTGACACGGAAAGCCAACTTAAGGGGAAAAAAGAAACTCACCATCAAAGCAATGATCAAACTCAGAAGCACTTCCTGTGGACAATTGATGGACCCGACTCGTCATATTCACCCTTGGAAATCCACATCTGATTCAACACAAAGCAAGCAAATAAGTTCTAAGCTAACTATGAAACTCATTTTATGTGAACATATAGCAAAAACAGAAGAAGCTTCACCTGTTGGAAGGTGCTGAGGGATGCAAGGATCGATCCTCCAATCCAGACACTATACTTTCTCTCTGGCGGTGCCACCACCTTGATCTTCATGCTGCTGGGAGCAAGAGCAGTAATTTCCTTGCTCATACGGTCTGCAATACCAGGGAACATGGTTGAACCACCACTGAGCACAATGTTGCCATAAAGATCCTTCCTGATATCAACATCACACTTCATGATTGAGTTGTAGGTAGTCTCATGGATTCCTGCAGCTTCCATTCCGATCAAAGATGGTTGGAAGAGAACTTCTGGGCAACGGAATCTCTCAGCACCAATTGTAATGACTTGCCCATCAGGCAGCTCGTAGTTCTTTTCAACAGAGGAGCTGCTCTTGGCAGTCTCCAGCTCTTGCTCGTAATCAAGGGCAACATAAGCAAGTTTTTCCTTCATATCACGGACAATTTCCCGTTCTGCTGTGGTGGTGAACATGTAACCTCTTTCAGTGAGGATCTTCATGAGGGCATCTGTCAGGTCTCGGCCTGCAAGGTCCAGACGGAGGATGGCATGGGGGAGGGCATAGCCTTCGTAGATTGGCACAGTGTGACTCACACCATCACCAGAATCCAGCACAATACCTGTTGAAAGAAAGGTATAAAAGAGTCAGAAGGATATAAAAAAGAGTACAAGAACATGAAACACTGAATTATATGGTGATTGTTACCAACCAGTTGTTCGACCACTGGCATACAGAGAGAGAACAGCTTGGATGGCAACATACATGGCAGGAACATTGAATGTCTCAAACATAATTTGAGTCATTTTTTCTCTGTTGGCCTTGGGGTTGAGAGGTGCTTCAGTGAGAAGCACAGGATGCTCTTCAGGAGCAACACGAAGCTCATTGTAGAAAGTGTGATGCCAGATCTTCTCCATGTCATCCCAGTTGCTGACTATACCATGTTCAATAGGATACTTCAAGGTAAGGATACCCCTTTTGGACTGAGCTTCATCACCTACATAAGCATCCTTTTGACCCATCCCGACCATGACACCAGTGTGTCGGGGTCGACCAACAATACTGGGAAAAACTGCCCTTGGAGCATCATCACCAGCAAACCCAGCCTGCATAAATAATATAGCATAAAAAGTTTTTAAAAAGATGGTAATACTTTAATGAATAACAAAAATTCACAACAGGACCCAATTTACAAGCATGAAAGTGATTGACTAACCTTCACCATTCCAGTTCCATTGTCACAAACCAGGGGCTGAATATCCTCAGCATCGGCCATCTTTTATAAAACTACATAGCAAATATGAAGTAAGAGAAACAAAAAACTGTAACAACAAATGAACTCGAACATCCATACTCAAGTTGTTAAGAGCTCTCACCCATCCTCTAACAGTAAAAGATGGACGGCTTATGGTAGAAAGTGTGAATTCTTGCCAAATTAAATTGCACACTTCTACATCAAGCATAGTAGTTGAGTTCCCCCAATACCAAATGTGCACATTCTTTATAAAGTAGCTATATTCAGAAATCTAAAGTTTTCAGCTTCAACACTCATTGCTTATAATCATAAACTATAAATCTGCCGCTCTACTCTGTAATGCCTTCAAATCGGTAAATTGAAATATGATCTTTCTATATCATGAATATAATCTACAGCATAGATAAATCAATCTTCTTGCTTCTTTATTCAGTGAATCAAAAGAAAAAAGCACTCGAACACAAATCTGGTGTAGACGAGTAAGAGCATTGAACTGTAGTGGAGATGAAAAAAATCTAATCATCCACCCAATAACTTCAAAATAGATCCAGGGGAAAAGAAAACCAGATCAAACAATCGAATCAGCCGATCATGCAGAAAATGTTAAAACACAGTGATCCATGACAAATTTACAGAACATGAAGTTCAACCCTGAGTTCGTGTATAATAGAATGACATGCCATAACTGATCATAGATCGCAGCTCCAGTAAGCAGCAAAACAATAGATCGAAGTCATGTGAACCAATACTAAACTAAATCTAAGCCTATCATTACAATCTAATCGATTAAATTCGTTAAAGCTAACAAAAGATCGATCTTTTATACAGAGAACAGCATCATCCAAAGGCAATTCCCAAAAATTCAAACTTTTTTCACTACTTTGCAGATCTCTCATCAGACATCAACAGATTCGCATCCACAATTCAAATCGAAACACAAAATAGTAGAATCAATTCTAGCAGAAAAATTCTGAAAACTAATATAAAAAAAAAAGGGCAGAAAACAGATCAGTATAAGTAGTAGCTCACCTTTTGATTGCAAAAGCGAACACGAGAGAGAATCAAAGTAGATCGAAGAACAACCAAACCAATCTCCAAAGACGGCTGGCTACCCCTTTCTTTCTCTAGACTCACTTTTCTCGGTTGAAACGGCGAAGGGAAATGAAAAAGCAACAGAGGAAGATGGAGCTATATATAGGAGGAGGGATTTGAAATGCAAATGAAATGAGGACTAAATTTAAGTATTTTTGAAGAGAGTGAGAGGAAGAATCATTTCGACCACGAGAAAAGATAGGGTGACCTGGCATTGACAGCTTTCGGCATGTTCACAGTGCGATCCTCTCATGGTTGATTTGATCTCTTCCGTCGGATCTGTGTCTTTGGGACCGATTTCTCTAGATTTTCGACGTAAGCTACTTGCGGCTATATTGGGACATGCGGTCCGCTTGCGCCGGGTTGCAGGAATGCCTTAGCAAATAGCACAACACAAGCCAGTCGCAGGGAAAGCCGAGTGAAAGAAATTTCTAGCTCGGCTTGGCTCAGTTATTGAATTCTCACAATTCAATTTGCACCTCAAACCTTTATATCGTAAATATCATTTAGAGCATCTTCAAGTATACATTCATCTTAAATTTTTTTCTCTATTTTAATTAAATTAAATGACTGAAAAGTCATACTCCCTCCATCTTAAAATGATAATCTATTTTGGACATTCTAACTTTTTTTAGAAGTATTATTTTATTATTTTGAAACTATTTAAATTTTTCATATTGTCCTCATTTAATTGTAAATCATGTTCACATTAGGTGTAATAAAGGGTAGTTTTAAAAATTTATAACTTAAAAGTATGTTAACTTTTTAAATGAAACTCTTAAAATAAATAGTGATAAAAAACTCTTAAAATGAGATGGAAAGAGTATTATCTAATAATTTTTGAAGTATACACTTCAACCATACCCTTCATTTTAGGCAGTCTTGATTCTTTTTAGAGTTGTTTAGTATAAACTCGTCAATTGGACTAGTTCAATTGGTAATTTATGACCTAGTTTTATTTTTATTTTCTCTGCTAAAAAAAAGGTGTATAGTTTATTTATTTTTCCTTATTTTAGATTCGGCTTGTTTCCGTTGATGGGTTAGCTGGGCTTGTTGCCATTGTGAGGTTTGGATTGTTGAATTTTTCAGGGTCCATAATTGAAAGACTCCTTGAGCTTGTAATGTAATGAAATTGATAGTACATATATCTTTCCTTGACCAAAAAAAGAGAGTATAAACTCTTTAATATAGACATTTAATTATTAATAAATATATTATAAGTTACATTTTGGTTAGAAGGACATGTAGTAGTTATTCATTTGTATAGAGATCCACAAATCATACATGGCATTGAATTTTTTTACTTTTTTTCATAATTATTAAACCCGGTCCAGACATCGATTTGGTAAAGGGACCGAGTTAATGAGTCATCAATTCAACCAGTGGGTCAACTTGCCGAACCAGTCACATTATTAAAATATTAAACATATATTTTAAAGTACATCATAGTGTAACTCAAAATAGATAAATAATAAAATATGAATTTAACATATTAAATAACATATTTGTATTATCATACCTTATAAATTAATATTGAACAAAAAAATCTAATATTATATGAATTCTTATATTGTGATCTCTTATTTCAATTACTAAATTATAGTTAAAGTATTAAATTTATTGATAAAATTGATAAAAAGTAAAAACACCTCATGAATATATTAAATATATTTTAAAGGTATTTTAATATCATTTATGAGGATAAATCACTAAAACTTTTGGTTATTATGTCATTTTTTGTAATTATTTACAACCCAACCGGTTCACATAAACTCGTCAAGTTCACTGGGTCAACCATGATACCACCCAGATTAACCGATTTTTATCGATTCTCTTCCTTAAGTGGTCCAATTAAAGAATTGGCCCGATTTAAACTCCAGTTCATCGGGTCAACCCATCGGTTTGGGTTGGGTTTAATAACACTACTTTGTTTTTACTAATATACCCTTTATTTACTGTTTAGTTATGTTTTTTTTTTTGGAAAGATTTATTATTTACGTTATTTTTGGTAAGATTTTTTAGTTTATCCAATATGGAATGATTTTATTTTTTTGAATTTTGAATTATGTTTTATCGCATATAGAGTAGAGTTAGTTTCATACAATTATTACTATCATTCAAACGGGATTTTCATCATTACCAATCATCCTCCTTCGTCGGCTTGAATATTTATCTTTCGTATCTCTGATAGTCGCCTATAATCTTCATCATATAGGCCGTTGATGATCCATTGTTGTTCATAACACGTATTTTGTTTTTAGATTTTTTTTTTGTTTTTGTTTTATCATTCGTTGAATTTTAGTTTTCTATTTTTTTTTCATTTTTGTTTTCATTTTTTGTTTTTGTTTTTATATTTTTTCTTGTTGGATTTAATTTTCAATGAACTCCAATTGAGATATTATATAAAATATTATGTTTTAAATTTGAATTTTTTTTGTGAATATGTTATAAATTTTTAGTTTTGGCTCTTGTAGTTACGTAATTTTTTTCAAGTAGGTAAATTTTTACCTTACGTTCATATATATCACATTGTTAATGTTTCCTACTGAGTTACCCTAACTCAAACTCCCTATCACTTAACAAAAGTAACATTTTCTTTTCCCTTTTCCTACGTTAAATCTATTTGTTACCAAGTGAAAATTCATATTTTTTTGATAATACATATTTTTTTTAGTGGTACAAGCTTTGTTTTTGTTTTACCCAATAAAATAGGAAACCCCGTAAATCTTTTCATTTTTGTATATTTTTTAAACAAATTGTATTACGTCTTTTAAGGGAATGTTATGATATTTACGAGTACAACATTTTGGTAATTTCTGTAAAGGATTTTTGGTTTAAAGAATAAAACTTGGACTAGGTTCTATAGCACTAAAATACTTAGACTAGAGGACAACTTTACACTTTCATTTGTCCAGATGGCCGAATGATGCTTTTTTTTTTTATTAACTTTTTGAATTAGATTAAAAAAGAGTGACTTTCTCTCCTCTCAAATTTGAGGAGCCAAAATGAGTTTTCGCATAATAAGGAACCACTTATGAGGTTTTTCGAGCACTAAATTGTAAATTTTATTTCCTAAAATGACTAAAGAGGAAATATATAGGGTGAGTTGGAAATGCTCTTATAAAGAAAAAGAAGTATTATTCAATCAATTCTTTCTAAAAAAAAAATTTACATTGTCATCAAGTGGAGTTATGATACTAACTCAATATCTATTTTTTGTAAAAATTTGAAAAATTAACAGTTACCAAATTTAAAATTATATCAACTAAACTTTATAAATCGACATACTTTTTTTCTCTTTTTTCAAATCCTAACCCTAATTGTAACCCAATGTGCACACCTACTGCTTCCAATATGGACCACCTCTATTACCACCCCTATTGCAAAACCACATCTACCCGTAGTGCTTAAGACCACCATCACTATGTACTTATTTACCACGCATAACCATTACCATCACTCTCATTACACACCACCCCCAATCCTACTTTGTACTACCACCACTCCCACTACCCATCACTACTCTCCATATTGTGCACTACAATCCTCACTGTCCACTATTATCACCATTACCCATTACAAACCACCACCTCCAGTAGTGCGCACAACCATCACTACCACCCCCAACCACCTTCACCCTATAATTCACTATTGTCAAGACTTGAAACCTGGCCTATGAAAATTAGGGGTCCGTGATCGACCACCAAGGTCTTTCAATGATCAAATCATATTTCTAATTATATATTGATCAAACGCATCAAAATAATTTTTTTCTTTCTTTAAAAAGTAAACTATTTAACTTGATTAGTCATGTCAACCATTGTCCCCGAATGATATAGTTTCCATAATACAAAGCATTAGTGAGTAGGTTTAGATTACACAACTGAACTAGCTCACTAATAACAGGTCTAAAATTTACATTGCAAAATTTTCATAATCTATCTTCAAGTAAAGATCCATCTAGCAAAACAACTCGCATCCTCCTTTATGCACTTAATTCTCATTGCCTGAAACGAGCTTGTCTAACCTTTGCCTAAACAATAGTAAACATTTGTAATGAGCTCGAAGGCTCCGTGAGAATTTCATAACATGCCAAGGGTTTGAAAGTTACTATGTAGTTCTATACCGAAATGTTTATATTCATTTAGAAATAGAATACGTTATATCCAAGTCTATAATTTAATCAAAGTACAAGAGTTCAACAAATAATATCAAATTCATTTTCAATAGTTCTTAGTTCAACCATAATTGTAATTCAATAATCAATATCATAATTTAATCTTAGTCATAGTTTAATAATCAATTTCATGGTTCAATCATAGTCATGATTCAATAAATCAATATCATAATAATCATGGCCATAGTTCAATAATCAATTTCATTGTTAAATCATAGTCATAGTTCAATAAATCAATAACATAGTTCTATAAACAGTATTGTCACGCCCCGAATTCCAGCGAACCCGAGGCGCGAGTAACGAGACAAAGGAAAATAAAATAATACAGAAATAAAAGACAATAATAATAACATTCTCATACATTCTGTACACTGTTCTGATACATACATAGGTCTAGTCCACTTGCTTACAACATGTAAGATGAAATACGGTTTTGGGCTTATGCCCTTACACAATATCAAAAACAAACGCCCCTTGGGCCTAACACAGTCCCTAGTCAGATCATCTCCACGTCTCGTACTGCTGGGACATCATCTGAAATGTTACCCCACTAAAGGGGTCAGCTCAACATGCTGGTACAATATAATGCTAATGCAAGAAACAAAACCAAGGTCGTGGCATGTGCAAGTGTACAGTTATTTCTATATGGCATTCGATATCATGATGGCAGAATATGAACAATGTACAGTATATAAGCAGTATGCGTGACACACCCATGCAACTCTATGCCCACCCATGTCTCATGATACGGTCCTTCCCCGTCGGCATGAGTACCTTGTATGTCTCGCTTCACGGTCCGGAATCCGTCAGGCAGGCAAGTACCTATTGGCCGATTTTGGGTTTTTCACCACAGGATCTGCACCCTCATAATGCAAAGCACCAAGTGCTTACCCACACCATGTCCAAGGAATTTCACTATGCCAATATGCTCTGATCTCATCATGTCACAATGCAATTTCAATGATGCATCTCATTCATACATAAAGCATGCTTTCAAGTACACAATTCGTAATATCAACAGTTCTTCTAAGCATATAATTCACACACCACACTAACACATGCGATATACCCATAATCATCATCCAATTTAACAAGATAGCACGTAGCACATAAGCATGTGAACACTCAGGTAAACACGTGAACAATCAATGCAACAAAGCAAGTATTCCTAATCTCAATTATATTTCTTACTTAGCACAATATATCGTACCTGATAATCGGTCTCAATTCAAGAAGGTGTACTCGAAGTATGGTTGAATCACAGTGAGAATACCGGAGGTCAGATCACCTGCTCATTGCCCTCTCGTGTCCCTAAAATTCATAACATGAAACTCAGTTTAATTGTCACTTGAATTATGCTATTCATCAAATTTTATGTCTTTAATTCATAAGTTTCTATTTTGCTAAATTAGACTCTACCATTGAGTCCGGAACGTCGAAGAAAATAAGGTTAGGCTTTTGTAGAATTCAATTCGGACACCTGGGTTCAAAAGGGCAAAACGGTCATTTTGCACCTTACACGGGTCCTTACATTTCGTGACCTCTTTTCACAAATCGGGCTCCACGGTTGAGCCCGGAATGCTCGAGATAATAAAGTTTCACTATTCGTTTACTAAATTTGGAGTTTGTTTGATAGCGTTTCAACCTAGGGGCATTTTGGTAATTTTAAAGGTTACTACGGGTCTTTTATTTTTTTGGGACCCCGTCTCGTAAAACGGACCTCTCCATTGACCTCAGAATGGCCGAGATAGTCAAAATACACTAATGACTTGTCCCATTTGGACTCCGGATTATTTTAGAATATTTAATTAATTAAATTAATTAATTAATTAATTAATTAATTAAATTAATATTTTATTAATATTTAAATCTGGTGGTCTAATTGTAATTTCTCTAAAGTTTGGGGGTTAAAAGGTAATTTCCGAAAGTTCAGGACAGAATGGTAATTTTCAGAAAGTTCAGGGGCAATTTTGTAATTTGCAAAACCCTATTCTATATTCGGATATCCAAACAGTGTATAGCGACAGAACAGGGATAGGATATCCCTATTCTGATTTCAATTTCTATTTCAATTTCTTATATCCGTTGCCAAACACTCCCACTCTCCTTTTAATTTAAAACAAGGGGGTGACACGTGGCAGGGGCGGACCGGCCCAAGCCCGACCCGACCCGAACCGACCCGACCCAGGTCCAGAACAGCCTCCCCTTCGTCCCCGATTTTCCGGTGATGGCCAGTAGGGTTCCGGCGCCTTCTCCGGCGCCGGCGACCGATTTCCGGCGACTTTTTCATGTTTTCAAAATGCTATTTTCTTCCTCCCTTCCCAAGGACTCTAAATCCACCCTCCATTTTCATCAAGACCCACTCAATCGTCTCGAATAGGGGGTTTAACGGCTCCGGCCGGTTTTCCGGCGAGCTGGTTTTTCTTAATTTTCTTCTCGGTTCTCGACTGTTTTGGCTCATTTCTTTTTCTATCTTCTTTCTGCACTTCTTAGGATTATCTTAGGATCATTTAATCATATTTTCATGCATAAAATATCAATGGAATCCGAGCACCCTAAAACCTGCAACTGTTGTTTCCTAACTGATTTCTCAACATTTTTCAATCGTTCTTCTTGTAAAATAATTCACATCTCATACACTACAAAGCCCTAAGCTCAAAGCAATTAGTCATGCAAGGAAATGAGAAATCAAAACCGAACCCACTCACCTTTGTTGGCTGATTTTTCTCAGTGCCGAGCCTTCTTTCTCTCTTTTGCTCCACCTCTGGTTCAAGCTCCCAAGTCCCTCATTTCCTCTCTTTCCCTCTGATTTTATTTCAACTTTATGCAGTGTATACATATACACATGTATACACCCTTTGACGGTTCTCTCTCTCTCTCTACCCTTTCTCTCTCTCTCTCTGCATCGAGCCCACACCTCCTGACTTTCTCTCCTGCCTCATGCAACAATGCAGCTTTGCATTTAATGCTTAGCTTGCATTGTTGGTTTTCCTCCTATATATATATATATATATATATATATATATATAGAGATACACACACATCATGTCACACCCACTTGCTCACTCCCCCCCCATCAGCCGACCTGGCTAGCTAACACACACACAGCACTTACACACTTGCTGGCATGCACCTACACATTGCACAAAATCTGATCCCTCCACATATATATGTATATATATACATATACACATATATTATTTCACACATATATATGTGTTACACATACATACATAATCCATACACATTCAACTTTAATAATGATAATAATAAAAAAAAAATCTTAATTAACCAAGGAAATTTATATATTTAAAAAAAAAATTTTCGGGTTATTACATCCTTCCCTCCTTACAGAAATTTCGTCCCGAAATTTAAAATAACATAAAACAAAAGAGAATACGTCACTGATCAAGCAACTCGGGGTACCCGTTCGAACCTCGGTTCCAACGAACCTTGACCAAAGGGACGGTCCTGTCTCGCAAAACCTTGTTCCTCGAGTCTAATATCGCTACGGTTTTCTGATCAAAGGAAATGTCGCCCTCTAGCTGAAGACCTACCCAATCGAGTACATGTGAGGGGTCGGAATGGTACTTCCTTAGCATCGACACATGAAAGACATCTTAAACTCCAGATAGCTGTGGAGGTGAGGCCAGCTAATAAGCCACCTCACCAACCCTCCCAAGAATCTCAAGGGGTCTATGAATCGTGGCGACAGCTTCCCACTGCGCCCAAATCTCCTCAAACCTCGTCGGGGGGGGGGGGATACCTTGAGAAACACATGGCCCCCCACCTCGAATGACAAGGGTCGTCGTCTCCTATTTGCATAATCCTTCTGACGATTCTGACTGGCAACAAGCGCTGCCTGATCACTCGTATCTTGTCCGTGGTCTCACGGATTATATCAGGTCCCAAAACAATTGTCTCTCCTACCCCAGCCCAACACACCGGGGAACTGCTAGCTACGGTTGTAGGCAAACTCTACCAAAGCAAGGTGATACTCTCAGGTACCCCTGAAGTCCATAACGCAGTCTCTAAGCCTGTCCTCTAGGATCTGAATAGTACGTCCTGACTGACCATCAGTCTGGGGATGCAAGGTGGTACTAAACTTAGCTGAGTCCCTAAGGCTGTCTAGAGGCTCTGCCAAAACCGGCAGTGAAACGTGGGTCCCTATTTAAAACCATGGATAAGGGAATTCCATGTAGTCGTACTACCTCTCAACATAATAATAAAAGATCAATGCAAAATGCATTGTAACATGTAGACGTGTAGCCTTACCTATGGATCACTCACCTCTCCCTCAGCCAGGCGATGTGGAATGCATTACCTCCTCCCATTACTATCTCCCCCGTAGGCTTCGCCTCACCGGCAGGCGTGCAGCGGCGTGCAGACATCTCCACACTCCCTGCTAGGGTCTGGCGCTAATCCCATCTGTGACGACTCACTCCACATGGCACAACATATAATGAAATCCTCAAAACACATTGGCTCATCAAGGCCAACCCCTTTCAATTTCCATCCAAGTATCACGACTCACCTCAACAACTCAACGCAATAAAAAGTAAAGGAACTTCTCACCGATCACAAAGATACCCTATGGTCTCTCACACATGCTATGTCATCTAACCCACCTCAAATTAATCCATGAAATCACCTAGTGATTTATCTCGATGGTATACGTACATATTATCTGTACCACAATGCAATCTCATCATCCAGTATTTTCTAAGCACCCTAATTACCCACAAAACATCAACAGTACAATCTAAAAGTAAAGCTATCACCTCTCACCTTAGTCTATATATATATATATATATGACCGAGACTAAGTGTCATGTACTAATAAGGGCTAGTCTATTCATTTCATGTACGCGTATGTCAGTTGGGTATATAACGTAGACAGTGTAGGTTACGTATTTTAAACATGAACTTACATCAATATACCAGGATTCAGAAGAAGTAAAACAGTAAACTCTCCACCAATTTCCACTACGAACACACATCAATTTTCACACACATGCATCAACACACACATGGAAACATGTTTAAGCATTCTCTTATATATGCATCAATAATAATCAGTCTGTATATATAAAAAAAAAATGTCATATCGTCGCACCATAACGGTCACTAAACTAGCATGCTTATATAAAGCAAACGTACAACATTCAATAGCTAACACGTAGCTTACCACATCAGCACCCAGCATAAAATTTCATTCCAGGGATGCACACATACATAAATAAGTACACAGTCTGCTGTACAGGTGACCAGGCACATTCCCCAACCTTACGGATATCCAGGCTCACAGCCTATCTCACTGACAACAAGCATGTAGTCTACTGTTTAATCTCACTCGTTACACTGTATAAAGGCAAGCATTGAATCCTAGATCATCAATGACCAAGTATACCCCACATTTTACAGTTTCACAACTAAGGTAACTAGCACTCCTCAAATCATGTAACCCAAACCAACTCAATTCAAATTAAAGTCTAACCCTTCCTAATTCACAATAAAGTCAATCTAAAAAGAATCTATGGACATTCCATGGAATAAAGAAAATACCTCCCTCAGGAGTACACACAGTGTCTCTCTCCCCCGTAGCAGCCTATACACGTCTAAAGTGTAACTAACCGATCTATCTCCAACACAACACCAATACTAGACGTATCAAATAAGATGAAGAACCCAACTAAGACATGCAGTCAGCTACCTCTATTGAGTAATCTCTACAGATACTCGTCAGCATTACTCTACCCCTAATGTCATGTCAACATAGTAGATATGAATGAATGAGATGTACTATGGTCCGTCAATATGCTAGTCCATAAACTAAACACAAAAAAAAATGTACCTCAAGGCTCTGAAGGTCCAAAAATGATAAGTGACTCTAGGCTGACTACTGCATAAAGCCACTCTGAGTGGTCTGGTCCTGCCTATCACCCCTCTGACTGGGAGTCCTGACACTCAATGTTGTAGGTGTATGCTGAAAATACGGTGTCGGAGGTCTCTGACCCAATAGTGGCTGTGGCAGAGGCACTTGGGTATACTGATAGTAATGTGGCTCCTCTAAGTCCTGGGAAATCGACCTCTGGGGACAATTGGCCCTAACATGGCCAATCTGGTGGCATACAAAACAAATTCGTGGAGTCCCCCGTCCTTGACTCTGTACTGGTGATGGAAATGACTCCTGACTAACCTCGACCCTCTGTCTCAAGCTAGGGTCCCTCAAAGGACAAGTGGCCATCTTGTGGCCAGGCTGTCCACAAATAAAACAAATAACGGTCCCTTGGGAAGTGTATGTGAATGTGGAAGAAGTACCAGTCTGGGACCTCTTCAATAGTCTCATACCAGTGTGAGTATGGGCGGGTATAGATATCCGTGCAGCAGCAGCACGGGTTCGAGACCTCTTCGATGGCCTCCTACCAGTGTATATCGGGGTAGATCTAGGGATCTGTGCTAGAGTCGCCTCGCTCTGGGTCTGGGGCTCTCTGACTCCTCTAAGCTCAGCCAACTCTCTCTCAGCTCTGACGGCTCTCGTCACTACCTCCTGTATAGTGTGAAGGCATTCCCGCATAATGGTCGCTACGTCCCCAGAACCACTAGTCTGTCCTACCTCTACTGGAGCAGGTGTAAAAGTGACGGCCTCCTCAACTGCAACATCTGCCGAAGCAGCAGCTTGGGGCCAACTATGCCACGGTGGTGCAGTGGTCCTAGGCTCATCGTGTCTAGGTGGTATATGTCTGGGAGTAGCTTGTCTCGGTGGCATGTCTACAAGTTCAAAGAGAAGAAAAAAAAAAATTAATACCCCATTAGACACAGGTGTTAAAAGAACATTAAGTAGGTACTTTTCAACGCTTCACAGTTTCGAAGTAACAACCACAATATATCATGACACACTTGCCTAATCAACACCTACATAACTAATGTCAATCACCACCACCCGTTGGTTATACTAAACAATTTACACCGAGTTCTCACATGGCCCATCACTAAGAAGGATTTTATCTAAACAAAGTAATACACGCAAACTTAAACATTTGAACACTAGCAATGTTTAACTCCCAGTGAAAACTATCCAAAACAATACATCTCTCCACAACCAGGGTTTAACACAAGAACATTTCTATATCCATCATCTAATCTGTACACAAAATTTCTCACAAGTCTGAATTCTCATTTTAGCATTTTAAGGTTTGATGTGTCTTTTATTTATCCCTTACTTTTATAGCTAGGTGATAACCCTTCATGGATTACAGCTCCTTTCATTACTTGCTGATGGGGTACCATCCATCAACTGTAACTCAAGACCTGAGACCAATCCAGTCTGTATAAATATCATAGTCATAGTACTATAATCCCTGAAAATTGGTTACTAACCTAGCACACTCATACAGAATCCCTGAACAACAGCCAACCGGGTAAACAACTAGGTTCACAACCTGTCTCCTAAGTAACTAGGCATAATGTCTACTGTGTAGATAACTAAGGGTACAACCTACACCTCAAATGACTGAGTACACCGTCTACCCCATAAAGTATACGGTCTATCATATTGACATGAGTTTCTAATCTTAGTCAACCACCTCCACAAAAGAAAATTTCGCCCGCTCCCTATCTACTAGGAAGTCAAGTATAGTGCACACGCGTGCACACTAATGCAAAATATTTGAGCTAAAAGCTCAGTCATGTTCTCATCAGTAACTAGGGAGTACGTATAACATGTCATAATATACACTGAACAAATTCTCACGCATTACACATGTCATGCATCTTACCACATTAAATCACGTAATCATGCATCATAACATATCATCAATCAACACGTAATCACAACAAGTCATGCATCAGGACATATGATCACATAACACATAAGGCCCTACCGCATGCCACTAACAGTTCACACTAAGTCATCACTTCTACTCTAGGGTCTCATGGTGTTTTAACAACACCCCACGGTCTCTAGGTATTCGAACCTAAGCTCTGATACCACGTTGTCACGCCCCGAATTCCAGCGAACCCGAGGCGCGAGTAACGAGACAAAGGAAAATAAAATAATACAGAAATAAAAGACAATAATAATAACATTCTCATACATTCTGTACACTGTTCTGATACATACATAGGTCTAGTCCACTTGCTTACAACATGTAAGATGAAATACGGTTTTGGGCTTATGCCCTTACACAATATCAAAAACAAACGCCCCTTGGGCCTAACACAGTCCCTAGTCAGATCATCTCCACGTCTCGTACTGCTGGGACATCATCTGAAATGTTGCCCCACTAAAGGGGTCAGCTCAACATGCTGGTACAATATAATGCTAATGCAAGAAACAAAACCAAGGTCGTGGCATGTGCAAGTGTACAGTTATTTCTATATGGCATTCGATATCATGATGGCAGAATATGAACAATGTACAGTATATAAGCAGTATGCGTGACACACCCATGCAACTCTATGCCCACCCATGTCTCATGATACGGTCCTTCCCCGTCGGCATGAGTACCTTGTATGTCTCGCTTCACGGTCCGGAATCCGTCAGGCAGGCAAGTACCTATTGGCCGATTTTGGGTTTTTCACCACAGGATCTGCACCCTCATAATGCAAAGCACCAAGTGCTTACCCACACCATGTCCAAGGAATTTCACTATGCCAATATGCTCTGATCTCATCATGTCACAATGCAATTTCAATGATGCATCTCATTCATACATAAAGCATGCTTTCAAGTACACAATTCGTAATATCAACAGTTCTTCTAAGCATATAATTCACACACCACACTAACACATGCGATATACCCATAATCATCATCCAATTTAACAAGATAGCACGTAGCACATAAGCATGTGAACACTCAGGTAAACACGTGAACAATCAATGCAACAAAACAAGTATTCCTAATCTCAATTATATTTCTTACTTAGCACAATATATCGTACCTGATAATCGGTCTCAATTCAAGAAGGTGTACTCGAAGTATGGTTGAATCACAGTGAGAATACCGGAGGTCAGATCACCTGCTCATTGCCCTCTCGTGTCCCTAAAATTCATAACATGAAACTCAGTTTAATTGTCACTTGAATTATGCTATTCATCAAATTTTATGTCTTTAATTCATAAGTTTCTATTTTGCTAAATTAGACTCTACCATTGAGTCCGGAACGTCGAAGAAAATAAGGTTAGGCTTTTGTAGAATTCAATTCGGACACCTGGGTTCAAAAGGGCAAAACGGTCATTTTGCACCTTACACGGGTCCTTACATTTCGTGACCTCTTTTCACAAATCGGGCTCCACGGTTGAGTCCGGAATGCTCGAGATAATAAAGTTTCACTATTCGTTTACTAAATTTGGAGTTTGTTTGATAGCGTTTCAACCTAGGGGCATTTTGGTAATTTTAAAGGTTACTACGGGTCTTTTATTTTTTTGGGACCCCGTCTCGTAAAACGGACCTCTCCATTGACCTCAGAATGGCCGAGATAGTCAAAATACACTAATGACTTGTCCCATTTGGACTCCGGATTATTTTAGAATATTTAATTAATTAAATTAATTAATTAATTAATTAATTAATTAAATTAATATTTTATTAATATTTAAATCTGGTGGTCTAATTGTAATTTCTCTAAAGTTTGGGGGTTAAAAGGTAATTTCCGAAAGTTCAGGACAGAATGGTAATTTTCAGAAAGTTCAGGGGCAATTTTGTAATTTGCAAAACCCTATTCTATATTCGGATATCCAAACAGTGTATAGCGACAGAACAGGGATAGGATATCCCTATTCTGATTTCAATTTCTATTTCAATTTCTTATATCCGTTGCCAAACACTCCCACTCTCCTTTTAATTTAAAACAAGGGGGTGACACGTGGCAGGGGCGGACCGGCCCAAGCCCGACCCGACCCGAACCGACCCGACCCAGGTCCAGAACAGCCTCCCCTTCGTCCCCGATTTTCCGGTGATGGCCAGTAGGGTTCCGGCGCCTTCTCCGGCGCCGGCGACCGATTTCCGGCGACTTTTTCATGTTTTCAAAATGCTATTTTCTTCCTCCCTTCCCAAGGACTCTAAATCCACCCTCCATTTTCATCAAGACCCACTCAATCGTCTCGAATAGGGGGTTTAACGGCTCCGGCCGGTTTTCCGGCGAGCTGGTTTTTCTTAATTTTCTTCTCGGTTCTCGACTGTTTTGGCTCATTTCTTTTTCTATCTTCTTTCTGCACTTCTTAGGATTATCTTAGGATCATTTAATCATATTTTCATGCATAAAATATCAATGGAATCCGAGCACCCTAAAACCTGCAACTGTTGTTTCCTAACTGATTTCTCAACATTTTTCAATCGTTCTTCTTGTAAAATAATTCACATCTCATACACTACAAAGCCCTAAGCTCAAAGCAATTAGTCATGCAAGGAAATGAGAAATCAAAACCGAACCCACTCACCTTTGTTGGCTGATTTTTCTCAGTGCCGAGCCTTCTTTCTCTCTTTTGCTCCACCTCTGGTTCAAGCTCCCAAGTCCCTCATTTCCTCTCTTTCCCTCTGATTTTATTTCAACTTTATGCAGTGTATACATATACACATGTATACACCCTTTGACGGTTCTCTCTCTCTCTCTACCCTTTCTCTCTCTCTCTCTGCATCGAGCCCACACCTCCTGACTTTCTCTCCTGCCTCATGCAACAATGCAGCTTTGCATTTAATGCTTAGCTTGCATTGTTGGTTTTCCTCCTATATATATATATATATATATATATATAGAGATACACACACATCATGTCACACCCACTTGCTCACTCCCCCCCCCATCAGCCGACCTGGCTAGCTAACACACACACAGCACTTACACACTTGCTGGCATGCACCTACACATTGCACAAAATCTGATCCCTCCACATATATATGTATATATATACATATACACATATATTATTTCACACATATATATGTGTTACACATACATACATAATCCATACACATTCAACTTTAATAATGATAATAATAAAAAAAAAATCTTAATTAACCAAGGAAATTTATATATTTAAAAAAAAAATTTTCGGGTTATTACAAGTATCATAGTTCAATAGTTAATATCAAAGTTCAATCATAGTCATTCTTTGATAAACAATATCATAGTTCAATAGTCAATATCATAGTTCAATCATAGTTATAGTTCGATAAAAAATATCATAGTTCGATGGTTCAGAGTTCAATCATAGTTCATATTCGATATTCACAAAGGTTTAAACCCATAAATTCCTCTTCTATGGTTAGAAAATTAGAACCTCATTGATTGAGATTGATATTCAAAGAACTAGTTCGATAATGCCATTCTATGCGGCTCGCCACCAATATGCCCCATGGTTAAGGTTTGATGAAGTCATAATCTATTTGATAATGACCATATATAGAAGACTAGTCCATTCAAAACATCAAAATCACATCCAAAATCAATAATCATCAATCACAAGCTCAGTTATCCAAATAAGAGTTCTATATCTAGTATTTAGTCAAAACAATGCAAGGATAAGTAAGAAATCGTATAGTATTTTGAGTATCATCACGAAATATTTTCTTAAATTAGAAGGAAGACAATATATATATATATATATATATCAAAGAACCATTCAAAACATAAATTGGGCACAATTGATCTATTATCAAAAGTCATAAAGAAAAAGATAATATATCGATAAGTCATTCAAAGCAGTTTTAAGTGAAAAACATCTATTATCAAAGTCATAAAGAAATTTAATATTTATATCTATAATAAAATTCATCTTAAACATGCCATGAAATACACACCTGACACTACAACAAAATGGACTATTAGCGACGCTCATGTGCGTCGCTAATAGTCCAAATGGGCGTCGCTAAAGGTCTTTAGCGACGCACATACGTGCGTCGCTAAGGCGTCACAAAAAGTGGCGTCGCTAATACTATTAGCGACACACAACACCGTTGGTGTCGCTAAAAGTGCATATTAGCGACGCCCATGGAGCGTCGCTAATAATTGGATCCATGCGTCGCCAATAATACCCAAGAACGTTCTGAGCGTCGCAAAAAATGACTTTTAGCGACGCACAGGGGGCGTCGCTAAAAGTGATTTTTTGGCGATTTTTAAATTAAATTCAGACTTTTAGCGACGCTATGGTGTGCATCGCTAAAAGTGTTTTTTTTTTTTTTTCAACACTATCTGCTTTGTTTTAATATATTTTTCTTCCTGTTTAAACCTGTATCAATCATCCATCCTGATATACAATAAAATCCAAGCATTCTGAAATGATCAATATTTTGAAACAGAAAAATACATTCATATATATATATATATATATTAAACTAATTATGTACAATTGTAAATGTACCATTCATCACTAAATAGAAAAATTAAAAATTGTGTCCAAAATGTTACTACAGATGTCCATGAAAATAAAAAATAAAAATAACAAGTTCCGATGCAAAACATAAAGACGGCGCCGCGACAATAATCCCTGATAAATCTGAAATAAAGATCAAACGACATATATTAGAACAATTATTAAATATATATGAACATAGAATGTGAATAGTTTTTTGTTTTTTTTTTTTTGCATGCATAAATAATAAGAACGACATAAAGTAGCATAAGTCTATTTTATCATTTGTGAGGTGTGTGAGGTGGTTTCGGTGCAGTTAGGCCGATATCCGGCATTTTGGTCTGTCAAAACCCCCAAATGGGCCTTTTTGAGGCTGAAACTTGCATAAGTTTCAAACTAGGCATCGGAACCGAGTTCCGTAAGTTTGTGCAAGTCTATTTTATCATTTGTGAGGTGTGTGAGGTGGTTTCGGTGCAATTAGGCCGATATTCGGCATTTTGGTCTGTCAAAACCCCAAAATGGGCCTTTTTGAGGCTGAAACTTGCATAAGTTTCAAACCGGGCATCGGAACCGAGTGTCGGAAGTTCGTGCAAGTCTATTTTATCATTTGTGAGGTGTGTGAGGTGGTTTCGGTGCAATTAGGCCGATATCCGGCATTTTGGTCTGTCAAAACCCCCAAATGGGCCTTTTTGAGGCTGAAACTTGCATAAGTTTCAAACCGGGCATCGGAACCGAGTTCCGTAAGTTCGTGCAAGTCTATTTTATCATTTTTGAGGTGTGTGATGTGTCTTCGGTGCATTTTCTATAAATAATAAATCCACAAAAGTATATAATTTTAAAAACTTACCAAGGTTGTGAAGAGTCACGCTGTTGGCTGATCATCGTTTGCAAAAGAGTCTGTATCTCAACATATCGCTCCTCGAGGCTATCTAGTCTCTGGCGCAGCATTACATTCTCTTGTTGAACTGCCGCCGTAGCTGAGTGTGCCCTAGCATCACTCTCAAAGGACGATGTCGTCGGCGCCATCCCAGTCCTTAAGCCACGCACATAGCCATGCCTCTTGCCCAGAACAGTCTCCCGTATCTAGTCATCGGTCGGCGGATCCTGACCCTCAGGTGTCGGCTGATCACGTAGCCGGACCATCTCCTCCTATAAAAACATAAATACATGTTACTACTTTTATAACTTTAGATTAATATTAAATTAGTAATACTGTAGCAAGTTACATAAAAACTTACATAAAGCCGCTGTGCTTCAGGCCCAGCCCAACCCTTATTGGGGTTGTAGTGCGTCCTGTGCCACAAATCAATGGGGCTGGGTGGTACACCGGTGTCCTGGTCTCGCTGGAGCAAATAAATAGTAGCTTATGAAGAGTGATTTCATGAAAAGATTATACAATAAGAACTTGATACATTTATTAACTTACCATATCATGCCTATACTGTACAAAAGAACGTGATCCACCACAGTGGGTCACCTTCTGCTTGCTTCTACTCTCGCTATTCTTCCTACTTAGTTCCTACACTTGGCCAAAAGAAAGAAGGTTAGTATAAATGATACTGATTTAAACCAGACAACAAAAGTAATTTGAACAATTTTTACCTGGAATGTATCACTTGCGAACCGGTCGCACAGTAACATCCAATCCTCCACCGTCACCCCCCTGTAGGGTCTGTCACGGGGCTCTCTACCGGCTGCCACCTCCGCCTCGTAGTGCATGTGCAGACGGTGTCGATAGTCCCTGAAACGGACTCCCAGGTAACGATCCACAGCCCTCGCTATGTGAGGTAGGTGGAGATCGACGT
The DNA here is from genome assembly GCA_008638375.1 of Nyssa sinensis. Lineage (NCBI taxonomy): Eukaryota > Viridiplantae > Streptophyta > Magnoliopsida > Cornales > Nyssaceae > Nyssa > Nyssa sinensis. The sequence continues at coordinate 18,218,466 of CM018043.1, forward strand.
CAAACTTCTCTTGTAAAGCATGTCATTGTCAAAACATTATGGCATTAGAAATGTTAAAATTTAGTTCAACACAATAATAAAAGACATACCAGGATCTGCGCATGAATACCGTGTAGATCCTCCTGAGTGACCTGACTCCAGTCAGTAATATGGAGTGGGGCGCGTAGTCGGGAAATGATGCCGACCTCTGTAATGAACTGCTGTGCCCACCCACCAACGGGCTTCAGCAAGCCCTCAGGTATCTCAATCCGGAGTCGCGCACCCCCTGCTGCCTCCATCTGTGTCTGCAAACTCTGATTCTTCGACCTACCACGCCCTCGTCTAGCACTGGTGGTGGCCGAAGCTTTAGAAACAATAAAATAGAAACAATTAGTACCATATTTATATAAGCATTAATACAAAATGGAACTATCCATACCATCAATGTTAGGATCAGTCGATCCTCCAGTGGAAGGGGAAGGGGTCGATGGGTCCACCGGGGCTGCGCGTCTACGTGATCCTGGTCCAACCATATCTAAAACAAAAGTTTAAAAGTAAATTCCATTACATCATAAAAATTAAAATCCATTACAGCATAAAATTGAATATCCATTACACTTGATCTTACCACATGTAACACCTATTACAATTACTCATCTGAGTTTGTATCATCATCTGAACTTGAATTTTCTTCAGTCTCGGTACAATACTCTAACAATGTATCATCATCAAAATCACTTTCCTCGTCATCATCATCATTAATGAACGTTGCATCCCTCGGATCTAATTGTGTGGTATTGGTGACGTCGGAAGCTACGACATGAATTGGTTCTACATCAGTTCTATTCAACCGATACGAACTAACATCTTCCTGATCATGCCGCACAACACCATCGTGTGCAGTTTGAGACTCTTCTTGTAGTGTCTCCTCAATCCTCTCCAACTCTTCATCTCCCTCGCCAACTTCTAGGACATCATAAACATTTCTAGTTTTTATTTTTTGGACAACATGCCAATCACCTCTTATTTTTGTGTCCTTCAAATAGAAAACTTGTTTTGCAACTGATGCCAAAACATACGGATCATCTTTAAATGCCGTACGTGACGTATTAACACTTATAAAGTGCTTATCAATCTGCATTCCAGTCTTCTTATCAGTTACATCCCACCAATCACATTTAAAAATATATACAGAATGACCGTAACAATAATGCAACTGTATGATGTCTTTTAAAACACCATAGTACTCTACAGTTTGTCCTCCGTCACCATCTCCTTCAACAAGGACCCCGCTATTCTGTGTTCGTCGGATGACCTCACGTTCCCTCGTGTGAAATCGAACACCATCAACAATTAAACCGGTGTAGCGGGATATTCTTTGATCAGGACCACATGCCAAGGAATATAATTGATCGTACGCCTCAGGAGATTGTTGGTGGCGTAATAGTTTCATCTATTAATTCAGTACAAGTAAAAAATTATCACTATACAAATGCATTAACTAATACAATTACAATTAATTGAAACATATTCTTACGTGATCTCCGAACCACTTTGGAAACAAATTTTTCTGTCTTTGCTCCAGATCAGAACTTGATACATGTTCTCTCTGAAGCTCGAGCGTATGCTCACTGCATAAGATGAAATATGTTATATGTAACTTACATTTGTATATTAACGTAGTATTGCAATGATTTCGATAAACTTACTTAAAATATGGCAATGTCTCCTCGCAGTTGTTGAGCACGGTGTAGTGGGCTCTTTCCAAGTCTTGAGGATGACACCATTCATATATACGGGCACCTATTGGCCGCACAGTCTGATTAAACACCGCAAGGCCAGTTCGTTGTTGCCCTGGACATGTATCAGCATTTCGCTCTTGACGATTAAACCTTGTCTCAATATCTTCAAGATGCATAGAGCAGAAGGTGAGACATTCAGCATCAATGTAAGCCTCAGCAATTGACCCTTCCGGTCGTGCTCTGTTACGCACATATTGCTTCAATGTGTGCAAATATCTGTTTTGATAATTAATCAGTTATAGATTAAAATAGTTAGGATGGATAGATAACACAATTGACAAAAGTAAATGTACCTTTCTATTGGATACATCCAACGGTATTGGATAGGTCCGCCAATTTTTGCCTCATGAGGCAAATGCACCGTTAAGTGGACCATGATATCGAAGAAAGCTGGAGGGAAAATCTGTTCCAACTTGCAGAGGATCACGACAACATCCCTTTCGAGTTTGTCAAGTACTTGCACATTCAACGTCTTCGCACATAATTCTCTAAAGAAGCAACCCAACTCAGTTATTGTAGTCGAAATGTGATCGGTGAGATACCCACGTAGTGCAACCAGAAGAAGTCGTTGTAAAAGGACATGGCAGTCATGGCTCTTCAATCCGGATATTTTCCCATCTATAACATTTACACACCGAGATATATTCGATGCGTATCCATCTGGGAACTTCACCGATTTAAACCACTCGCAAATCCTCATTCTCTCTGCGGATGATAACGTATACTGTGCAGGAGGCACGATATATTTATCACCACTACGTATTAAGTGCAGCTCTTTCCTTATTCCCAGCTCCTGCAAGTCCAACCGGGCTTTAACACTATCTTTTGTCTTCCCTTCAATGTTCATTACAGTTCCCAGCACATTATCACATATGTTTTTCTCGATGTGCATCACATCCAAATTGTGCTTTAACTTAAGAGTCTCCCAGTACGGCAAATCAAAAAATATGCTCTTCTTCGTCCAATTTAAGTCCACATCAGTACGCTTCCTCTTCTTACTACCCGGTATCTTCCCAAACCTCACTGGTTGGATGACTGCCAATTGCGCTAACACGTCTTTGCCAGACAACAATGGAGGTGGCAATCTACGCTCAATTTGTCCATCAAATAGATGCTTCTGCCGATTTCGCCAGCCATGCGATGGCGGTAGAAAACGACGATGGGCCATGTAACATATTTTCCTCCCATTTGACAAATGTAGGGAACATGCATCCTTATTGCAAACTGGACATGCCAGATACCCCTTAGGTCCCGTTTGGTACGCAGGAATGGAGGTAGGAATGGAATGAGCATTCCTGTCCCTATTCCATTCCCACGTTTGGTATGCTTAAACATGTTGGAATGCCCATTCCGTTCGGAATGGCCATTCCACTTAGCACAGGAATGGTCATTCCTTGACAAAACCTAAAGAATGGCCATTCCTTTCCTAACAGAATGGCCATCCATCTCTACAGCGTACGACTACAAGTACAGTCAACTTTCTTATAATTAATAATCTTAGTAGATGAAAAATTTATTAATTATTATAATTAATAATTATAAATTTTCTTATACTTTTATTAATAAAAAAATATTTTATACATGTAGATGAATTACAATATATTTAACTCTAATTTAAATAAAATTACAAATATATTTGCCAAAAATATTATAAATAGGATATATATAAATATATGTATAATTATTTTAATTTTTTAATAATTAATATTATAAAAGATATATTTTTAAAAAATATTAATTATTCAGTAATATAATTATTAATTATTTATCATTAAATTAATTATTCTCATTCCATTCCAACAATTTAATGGTTCAAATCAAACACTGGAATGAAATTATCATTCCATTACTAGGTATTCAGCCAAACAAAAGAACGGAATAATTATTCTCATTCTCATTCCTACTCTATTCCATTCCTGATGTTATTCCATTCCTGTTTTATTCCATTCCTGCGTACCAAACGTAGCCTTAGTGCTCCACCCAGACAAGTTCCCGTATGCTGGAAAGTCATTTATGGTCCAAAGTAACGCGGCATGCAATTGAAATGTCTCATTCTTAGAGACGTCGTATGCCTCCACTCCCACCTCCCACAATTCCTTCAACTCGTCCACTAAAGGACGCAAGTACACATCAATTTCATTACCAGGACACTTCGGCCCTGGAATAAGCAACGACATGTAGATAAATGGTTCTTTCATGCATTTCCACGGTGGCAAGTTATACAGCACAAGCAACACCGGCCACATGCTGTAGGCATTACTCATGTCACCGAACGGGTTGAAACTGTCGCTAGCCAACCCAAGTCGTACATTACGCGGCTCATTTGCAAACCATTCGTGATTTGTATCAAACTCAGCCCAAGCTTGTGAATCTGCCGGATGCCTACATACATTTTCCTCAGCAACACGCTTCTCCTTATGCCACCGCATATCTTCTGCCGTCTTTTGAGACATGTACAACCTTTGTAGCCTCGGTTTTAAGGGAAAATATCTAAGCACCTTGTGCGGAATTGTCTTCTTCTTTCCTTCATTCAGCTTGTACCTAGGTTCGTGGCACACCGTACACTCCTTCAATTGTTCAGTCTCCTTCCAAAATAATATGCAATCGTTTTTGCAAGCATGTATGGGAATATACCCGAGGCCCAAATCTCTTAATATTCTTTTCGCCTCGTAATATGAGTTCGGAAGGGTCTCCCCAGTAGGAAGCACTACTTTAATCAATTTAATGGCCATAGTAACTGATTTGTTACTCCAACGGTTGATGGTCTTAAGATGAAGGAGTTTCACGAGAAAGTCCAGTTTGGAAAACTTATCACAACTCGGGTATAACAGCTGCCTTGCTTCCCTCAACAACGACTCAAACGCGGTCGATGGTCCCGTGTCACTCTTGTGACTACTCGCCCCAGTTGTAGCCCCCTGCAAGTCTGCCAGCATTTGTGGCAAGCCTTCGTAACCAACCCCAACATTATCACCAAAATCAACATCGTCGTCTTCTTCTTCATCATCAAATACCACTCGTACGTCACGGCGTTCCCCGTGAAATTCCCAACACGTATACCGCTTGTCCATCCCGTGTTCGAGTAGGTGCTCTTTGACCTCATCTATGTGCATATAATCCCTATTATTGCACCTCCTACATGGACATCTTATCTTATTTCTCCCATCTGCAGATGCACGAGCAAACTCAATAAAATCTTTGATCCCCTTCACATACCCTGGCAAATGCCTGCCCCTCAAGTCCATCCAACTCTTATCCATTTTTGTCTACCTAATACAAGTCAAAAATGATAATCGTTATAAATATGAAACATGAATCCTATCACCTCCAACTTCTCTATAAAGGGTAAGGTGGTCCTATCCCATTCGTGAATGCACAATCTACATTGCAATAAGCAGCAATCAAATGCTTGATTCCACTCGGACAAAATTTCGGCAGCATCTCCCTAGGGTTCTCCAAGTATACGAGATAGACGTTAACACGCCTAAATATATACCCAGAGAACAATAGGAGACCGTGCTGAAATTTTATCATAGTGAAATATTCAAGCATATGCGCTATTGATTGCAATGCAGATTTATGCATTCCCGAACTGTCCTCTCTGGACAATTCAAGAATCGATTTTCATACACACGAGCCCAATTGCGAATAAATTTCGCGACAAGATTCACATGTGATGAAAATGACTCCCGAACGGGGCTGGGCTTACATGAATGCAATTAAAAAATTCATTAGTATAAGTGCAAACTCTGATTGTCAGACAGAGTTTTGCTTTAAAAAACATTAACAATAGCATTCAAAATGCCAATACAAAACATATTGAATTTCGTTGATAACAAGTAAAAGCACCTAGCTTTCAATTTTTATCTATTAATTAAGGTCATTCATCAAGAATTACTTACTTCGCACCTGACAACAACTTAACCAACAAAAGCAAATCAATTGCTACCTAAAACCAAACCACTAACTGAGTTAATAGCTCAGGTGTATCTAGTTGATCTCTCAATCAATAGGACTCAAGAACTCTTATTACTTGGCAGCTAAAACAAAATAAAAATAAAAATTAATGGATTAGACACAATCAACTAGTAAATAGCTAGATGTACTTACCAATAGACACTTGGAACACTGAAAGCACAGTTTCATAATCAAACTAGCTAATGGTCCAACAGTTTAAATAAAGATTACATATATATGCAATACGTAAACTCATGTGGACATGTAGCCTCCAACTAAACTACTGGGACTAATGGTCCGAAGATCATTGAATATAAACTTGTATAGCTTATATTTGGCCTTATGAGAAATATGTAAAATTTTCTAACCTGCACCAAATGATTCATGATTGATAATGTTGTTATATTTTTGACAAAACAATGTCTTCGTAACAATGGCTTTTGCTATGTCCTAGACCCAGTATGAAGAGTAGCTAAGAAACTTGGAGTTATGATTTCTTTTGCTGTTATAGAAAAAAGGTAAGCGTAAACAGCTGTCCTTTTAAAACTTATTATTAATAAGATCAAATTATTTGCACTTAATCGATTATTATGACTTGTGAGTAATTACAAGCATATCAGAATAAATAATATTTAGCTCTAAATTAAGTAATAGAATTTTGTTCTACTCTAGATACTTATATTTGATATACCATAAACAGACACCCCAATCAGTTTGAGACACGTGTGCCTATCAGATTAACAAATCTCGATCCTACAGAGCTCGTATATTTCGGTCATACAGAACAGCTATAAGCCTCCGGGGTATTCTCATATATGTCTATCATACAGAGCAGCCATAAGCCTTCGGGGCATTCTTATTTATGTCTATTATACAGAGCAGATGAACTCGGTCATACAGTACAGATGAAGCATTCAGGATATTCTCATGTACATCGTCCAGACCTCCTGTTCTGGACAGTATTTATTCAACACTACATATATGGTTTCCTTAACAGCCGTTAAGCGGGGAATAAGGAAACAGCCTTCAACACGTAAACTACTATCTATAATTATCTCCATCTACGATTCAATGCTCCAGAAGGTAACGGCAAATCTCTGATGATCCAATCCCGATATTCGTGGCGGAAAAACCTAATCAAAATTAGGAGGACCACGGCTTATATATTAAACCCTAGAGGTACGCTTTAGCTTTTTATGCTCATTCTTTGACTTTCAATACAGTCTTTCAATTCCCTTACTTACTTAAGCATCGGAGCGGCTACCGCCGGAGCCAATCCGGTGGTCCTCTGATCATCCTTCTGAGTGTTCTACAGGTCACGGAGCCCTCACGTGTTGCGAGTCAAAAAGTGCAGCATCAATATTAATTATAATATGTTCCGTATGCAATATACATATATTCTTTAATTTTATTTTTTTAGTTAAAATTAAATAATTACATGATATTAGTGCAATTATATATATATGTCATATTAAGGATGTGATAATATATGAATAGGAGAGGCTAGAATCGAAGCCAAGTACTATCCCATGAAATTTAACCGGTGCAACTAAAAAAAATAAAAAATCAGAAAACACACTTCCTATTTAATGGAGCTATTGTAATAGACATGCTATTTAATGGGCTTCCTCTTGTTGATATTTTTAAGGTAAATTATACTTATTTTTATTAAATTTTTTAATAATTACATATATTATCTCTCTAATTTTTAAAATTATATTATACTTTTTGTCAAAGTTGTTGAACTAATGGAAAAAACAAAATAAGTAAATTGATTGAATATTTACTTTCTTTCCCAATATAATATTTTGACTTTCTTTCTCATCTTAATATTCTCTCTCTAACAAATAGTAATCTCACTGTATTGGGATTACACATACATACATACATACATACAGAGACGCACAAACACATACTGTAATAACCCAAAAAATTTTTTTTTTTTAATATATAAATTTTCATGGTTATTATTAATTATTTTATTATTATTATTATTATTATTATTATTATTGAAATTTAATGTGTATGTATCATATGTGAATGTGTGGTATGTATATATGTGTGTGGGGTGCAATATGTGTATTGTATGTGTATAACTATGTGTTCATGTATCTTGTGTGTATGCATGAATGTATATAAATATATATATATATATATATATATATATTTATAGGTCAGAATTGTGCAAGTGGGTGTGTGCGTACGGCTGTGTGTGTGTGTCTTGTGTGTGAGTGTGGGTGTAATATAATATACATATACATGATACACAAATGCAAGCAAGGCAATAAATGCAAAGTGAAAAGGGGAGGAAGAGAAGTCAGGAAGAACAGAGGGTAGGTCAGGAACAGGGAGGCTTGCTGCAGGTGGTTGCATGAGAGCATGTATATACCCATGTGTATATGGACGTGGGTGTCGGTTAGAGAGAGAGTCAGAAAGGGGGAAGTAGTGGTGAGGTTGTAGATGGTATGAAGGGGCTGAGAAGACCATAGAGAGACCTTGGATTGAAGCAGAGAGGAGAAGGAGGAAGCTGCCCAGAGAAAAATCAGAAAACTTGGTGAGTTCACCCATTTCTGGTTTTAAATTTTTAGAAACGTGATGATTAATTTTAATTATGAGGTTTTGTTAAGCACGAAATATAGAACACATTACGAAAAGAATGGGCTAAAATGGTTGAGAAATGAGGGAGAACTTTGGAGTTGCAGGTCTAGGGTGAGTCTCGGGTTTTGGTGTTTTAGACGCTAAATCCACGTTTGAATGATGGGGAATCGTTGGGGTGAGTTGCAGAAAACCCTAGAGTCAAAATGGAGTCAAAACGGTAGAAAAATCAAGCTAGAAAACTAGAAAAACCAGCTCGCCGGAATCTAGGTTTGGGGTGGCCGGAGCTACGGTTCTAGTCATTTCGAAGGGTTCTGAGTGATGAAAGGGAAAACAAACTCGAGATACGTAATCCCTTAGAAAAACCGAAGAAAACTGTATTAAAAAGTCGATGAAATCTCACCGGAAAAAGTCGCCGGCGCCGGAGAAGGCGCCGGAACCCTATTGGGTCGTCGCCGGAAAAATGGGGAAGGAGGGAGGCCACCCGGGTCAAGTCTCGGGTTCGGGTCGGGTCCGGGTCGGGCTTGGGCCGAACCACCTTGCCACGTGTCGCGCTCAAGTTTTAAGTTAAAATGAGATTGGGAGTGTTTGGTTACGTGCATAAGAAATTGAAATAAAAATTGAAATCAGAATAGGGATATCCTATCCCTGTTCTGTCCCTATACACTGTTTGGCTATCCATGGTGAGAATGGGACTTTCTTAAATTACAAATTGGCCCCTTGACTTTTAGAAATTATAAACTGACCCAAGAAGTTACGGAATTTATGAGTTGACCCCCCCAACTGTTAATAATTATGTTTTGACCCACATGAATAAAATATTAATTAAATTAATTAATTAATTAATTAATTTAATTATTTAAATATTCAAAAATGTCCCGGAGTCCAAATGGGACAAGTCATTAGTGTATTTTGACTATCTCGACCATTCTGAGGCCAACGGTGAGGTCCATTTTACGAGGCAGGGTCCCGAAACATAAAAGACCCATAGTAACCTTTAAAATTACCAAAATGCCCCTGAATTGAAGTGCAGTCAAACGAACTCCGAATTAGGTAAACAAATAGTGAAACTTTATTATCTCGAACATTTCGGACTCAACCGTGGAGTCCGATTTGTGAAAAGAGGTCACGAAATGTAAGGACACGTGTAAAGTGCAAAATAACTGTTTTGCCCTTTTGAACACAGGTGTCCGAATTGAGTTTTACGAGAATCTAAACTTATTTTCTTCAACGTCCTAGAACCACTGGTAGAGTTTAATTAAACAGAATAGAAACCTATGAATTAAAGGCATAAAATTTGATGAATAGCATAAATTCAAATGACAATAGACTGAGCTGTAATTTATGCATTTAGGGACACCGACAGGCAAGGAGAAGACAGTCTGATCTTTCCACATTCTCACTACGTTACGAGTGCAGTTTGCTTGGGTTGTGACTGACCCGTCAGGTATGGTGTTTTGCTAATGTTAGAAATGAAGTTAAGTTAGGAATATTTGTGAATGACTGGAATGACTTATGTGCTTATGTTGAATGTGTTTACTTGATGATTTAGGGTTGATTGCTCACACGCTTGCATGTCACTTGTACTTTATGAAAATTTAGTGAATGATGAATGTGAATCATGACATGTGTTTAAGTTGATAAGATGAGATATGCTTGTATATGGAACTGACTGATGATTTATATGTTATTGTTCGAGCATGCTACATTATTGATAACCATTTTCATTGGGATTGCATTGGCATATTGGCATATGATGAATCCTTTTGAGAACATAGTGTGGGTTGGGCATTGCATTATGAGGGTGTAGATCCTGTGGTGAAAAACCCAAAATTGGCCATTGCATCGGGGAGTACCCAGAAAAGAAACATGGGTGTGGCATAGAGTTGTGGATGGGTGCGTCATGCATACCATTCATATATTACTGCGATGCTTTGAATGACATTTAGAGATAATTGTACACTTCGCACATGCCACGCCTTAGCTTTATTTCTTGCATTAGTACTTCATCATACCAGCAGTTGAGCTGACCCATTCGTGGGCAACATTTTCAGATGAGGACCCTCCAGCTATTTGAGACCCAGTGATGCTTTGATAGGAGGAGACACTTGTTATATTTTGGTCCGTGGAACTTGTGTTTTGTAATGTAAGGGCTTAAGCCCGGATGACCTATGAACGATGTATTCGATGTTATTTTATGTATGGATGATGATGGACGCATGTTTAGTGAATTTAATTACTTTTGTCCTTTTATTTATTTTACTTTCTGTCTCATCAGTCGCGCCTCGGGTTTGCCGAAATTCGGGGCGTGACAACGTGGTATCAGAGCATAGGTTCGAATACCTAGAGACTGTGGGGTGTTGTTCAAACCATGAGACCCTAGAGAAAAGAGTGAGACTTAGTGTGAACCTTTAGCAGCATGTGATAGGATTTTGTGTGCTACGTGATTTTATACACTTGAAGCATGACTTGTTGTGATTACGTGTTGATTGATGATATGTTATGATGCATGATTATGTGATCTAAGGTAGTGAGAGATATGACTTGTACGATGTGTGAGAATTTGTTAAGTGCACATTATGATATGCTATACATACTCCCTAGTCGCTGATAAGAACACGACTGAACTTTTATCTAAAATATTTTATATACACATGTTGTATTGGTGTGCACGAGTATGCACTAGACTTGATTTCCCGGTAGATAGGGAGCACGTGAAACTTTTTTTTTTTGTGGTTGACTAAGATTAGAAACTCGTGTCTGTGTGATAGACCGTATGCTTTATGGGATAGACCGTATGCCTAGGTGTGGGTTGTACACTTAGTTATCTACACGGTAGACATTATGCCTAGTTACTTAGGAGACAGGTTGTGAACCTGGTTGTTTACCTGGTTGACTGTTGTTTGTGGATTTTGGATGAGTGTGCTAGGTTAGTAACCAATTTTTATGGATTATAGTACTATGACAATGATATTTATGCAGACTGGATTGGTCTCAGGTTTTGAGTTACGGTTGATGGATGGCGCCCCATCAGCCAGTAATGAAAGGAGCTGTGATCCATGAAGGGTTATCACCTAGCTATAAAAGTAAGAGATAATAAAAGACACATCAAACCTTAAAACGCTAGAATAAGGATTTGGACTTGTGGAACCCTTTTGTATATAGATGAATACTTAGAGTGTTTCTCTTTGGATTTTTAAAGATGTTCTTGTGTTAAACCCTGGTTGTGGAGAGATGTATTGTTTGGATAGTGTTCACTGGGAGTTAAACCTTACTAGTGTTCAACTGTTTAAGTATACGTGTGTTACATTGTTTAGATAAAATCCTTCTTAGTAGAAGGGCTATGTTGGAACTCGGTGTAAATTGTTCCGTATAACCAACGGGTAGTGGTGATTGACATTAGTTATGGAGGTATCGATTAGGCAAGTGTGTCATGACATATTATGGTTGTTACTTCGAAATGGTGAAATGTTGACAGGTACCTACTTAATGTTCTTTTAACACAAGTGTCAAAAAGAAATGGGGTATTAATTTTTCTTTTCTTTGAACTTGTAGACATGCCACCGAGACAAGCTACTCCCAGACCTATACCACCTGGACACGATGAGCCTAGGACCACTGCACCACCGTGGCATAGTTGGCCCCGAGCTGCTGCTTCTGCAGATGGTACAGCCGAGGAGGCCGTCACTTTTACACCTGCTCCAGTGGAGGTAGGGCAGACTAGTGGTTCTGGGGACATAGCGACCATTATGCGGGAATGCCTTCACACTATACAGGAGGTAGTGACGAGAGCGGTCAGGGCTGAGACGGAGTTGGCTGAGCTTAGAGGAGTTAGAGAGCCCCAGGCCCAGAGCGGGGCGACTCCAGCACAGATCCCTAGGGCTACCCCGATATACACTGGTAAGAGGCCATTGAAGAGGTTTCGAGCTCGTGCTTCTTCTGCACAGATATCTATACCCGCCCAGACTCGCACTGGTAGGAGACCACCGAAGAGGTTTCGGGCTGGTGCTTCTTCCACATCCACATCCACATCCCAAGGGACCATTACTTGTTTTTGTTATAGACAGCCTGGCCACAAGATGGCCACTTGTCCTTTGAGGGATCCCAGCCTGAGACAGAGGATCGAGTCTAGTCAGGAGTCATTTCCATCACCAGCACAGGGTCAAGGACAGGGGACTCCACGACTTTGTTTTGTATGCCACCAGGCTGGCCATGTCAGGGCCGATTGTCCTCAGAGGCCGATCTCCCAGGACTTAGAGAAGCCACATTTCTATCAGTATACCCAAGTTCCTCTGCCACGGCCACTATTGGGTCAGGGACCTCCGACACCGTATTTTCAGCATGCACCTACAGTATTGAGTGCCAGGACTCTCAGTGAGAGGGGTGATAGGCAGGACCAGACCACTCAGAGTGACGTTATGCAGTAGTCAGCCTAGAGTCACCTATCCTTTTTGGACCTTCAGAGCCTTGAGGTACATTTTTTTTTTGTGCTTAGTTTATGGATTGGCATATAGATAGACCATAGTGCATCTCATTCGTTCATATTTACTATGTCGACATGATGTTAGGGGTAGAGTGATGCTGACGAGAATCTGCAAGGATTACTCGATAGAGGTAGCTGACTGCATGCCTTATTTGAATTCTTCATCTTATTTGATGCGTCTAGTATTGGTGTTACGTTGGAGATAGATCGGTTCTTTACACTTTAGACGAGTATAGGCTGCTACAGGGGAAGAGAGATAATGTGTACTCCTGAGGGAGGTACTTTCCTTGTTTCATAGGGTGTCCGTAGATCCTTCTTAATTTGACTTTATTGTGGGTTAGGAGAGGTTAGACTTTAAGTTGAATTGGATTGGTTTGGATCACATGAGTAGATGAGTGCTTGTTAACTTAGTTTGTAAGATGGTACAAGGTGTGGTGTGCTTGATTATTGATGATCTGGGATTCAATGCTTGCCTTTATACAGTATAACGAATGAGGTTAAATAGTAGACTGTATGTTTGTTGTCTATGAGATAGGCTATGAGCCTGAATATCCGTAGGGATTGGGAATCTGCCTGGTTACCTGTACAACAGACTATGTACTTATTTTATGTATATGTGTATTCCTGGAATGAAATTTTATACTGGGTGCTGAAGTAGTAAGCCACGTATTAGCTATTGAATGTTGTACTTTTACTCTATATAAGCATGCTAGTTTAGTGACTGTTATGGTACTTTGATTATGACTTCATTTTTTTTTTATATACACAGACTGGTTGTTATAAATGCATGTATAGAAAAATGCTTAAACGTGTTTGTATGTGTGCGTTGATACATGTGTGTGAAAATTGATATATGTTCGTAAGGGAAATTGGTAGAGAGTGTCACTAATATTTTGTTCTTCTGAACCTTGGTATATTGACTTAAGTTTCATGATTAGAGTACATAAACAACACAGTCTACATTTGTATACCCAATCGATATATGCGTACATAAAATGGATAGGCTAGTCCTTATTAGTACATGACACTTAGTCTCGGTTATATATAGACTAAGGTGGGAGATGGTAGCTTTACTTTTAGATTGTACTATTGATGTCTTGTTGGTAATTAGGGTGCTTAGAAAATGCTGGATGATAGATTACATTGTGGTGCAGATGATGCGTATTTATACCATTGGGATAAATCCCTAGGTGATTTCATGGATTAATTTGAGGTGGGTTAGATGACATAGCATGTGTGAGAGACCTTGGGGTATCTTTGTGATCAGTGAGAATTTCCTTTACTTTTTATTGTGTTGAGTTGATGAGATAAGTCGTGATACTTGGATGGAAATTGAGAGGGAGTGGCATTGATGAGCCAATGTGTTTTGAGGATTTCATTATGTGCTATGCCATGTGGAGTGAGTCGTTACAGATGGGATTAGCACCAGACCATAGCAGGGAGTGTGGAGATGTCTGCACACCGCTGCACGCCTACCGGTGAGGCGAAGCCTACGGGGGAGATGGTAATGGGAGGAGGTAATGCATTCCACATCGCCTGGCTGAGGGAGAGGTGAGTGATCCATAGGTAAGGCTGCACGTCCACATGTGCAATACATTTTGCATCGATCTTTTAGTACAACTGCATGGAATTCCCTTATCCATTGTCTTAGATAGGGACCCACGTTTCACTGCACGGTTTTGGCAGCACTTCTAGACAGCCTTAAGGACTCAGCTAAGTTAGTACTACCTTTCATCCTCAGACTGATGGTCAGTCAGGGCGTGCCATTCAGATCCTAGAGGACATGCTTAGAGACTGCGTTATGGACTTCAGGGGTAGCTGAGAGGATCACCTTGCTTTGGTAGAGTTTGCCTGCAACCGTAGCTAGCAGTTCACCGGTGTATTGGACAGGAGTAAGGGAGGCAATTGTTTTGGGATCCGATATAGTCCGTGAGACCACAGACAAGATACAAGTGATCAGGCAGCGCTTGTTGCCAACCAGAGTTGTCAGAAGAGTTATACGGATAGGGGGCGATGACCCTTGTCATTCGAGGTTGGGGGGGCCATGTGTTCCTCAAGATATCCCCCCGACGAGGTTTGAGGAGATTTGGGCGCAGTGGGAGCTGTCGCCACGAATTATAAACCCCTTTGAGATTCTTGGGAGAGTTGGTGAGGTGGCTTACAAGCTGGCCCTATCACTACAGCCATCTGGAGTTCATGATGTCTGTCATGTGCCGATACTGAGGGAGTATCAGCCTGACCCCTCCCATGTATTAGATTGGGTGGATCTTCAGCTAGAGGGCGACACTTCCTATGATCAGAGACCCGTAGATATTAGACTCGAGGGACCAAGTTTTGCGAGGTAGGACCACCCCTTTGGTCAAGGTTCGTTGGAACCATCATGGGGTTGAGGAGGCTACTTGGAAGCGTGAGGCCGAGGTCCATACTAGGTATCCCGAGTTGGTTGATCCTTGATGTATTCTATTTTAAATTTCGGGACGAAATTTCTGTAAGGAGGGAAGGATGTAATAACCCAAAAATTTTTTTTTTTTAATATATAAATTTTCATGGTTATTATTAATTATTTTATTATTATTATTATTATTATTATTATTGAAATTTAATGTGTATGTATCATATGTGAATGTGTGGTATGTATATATGTGTGTGGGGTGCAATATGTGTATTGTATGTGTATAACTATGTGTTCATGTATCTTGTGTGTATGCATGGATGTATATAAATATATATATATATATATATAGGTCAAAATTGTGCAAGTAGGTGTGTGCGTACGGCTGTGTGTGTGTGTCTTGTGTGTGAGTGTGGGTGTAATATAATATACATATACATGATACACAAATGCAAGCAAGGCAATAAATGCAAAGTGAAAAGGGGAGGAAGAGAAGTCAGGAAGAACAGAGGGTAGGTCAGGAACAGGGAGGCTTGCTGCAGGTGGTTGCGTGAGAGCATGTATATACCCATGTGTATATGGACGTGGGTGTCGGTTAGAGAGAGAGTCAGAAAGGGGGAAGTAGTGGTGAGGTTGTAGATGGTATGAAGGGGCTGAGAAGACCATAGAGAGACCTTGGATTGAAGCAGAGAGGAGAAGGAGGAAGCTGCCCAGAGAAAAATCAGAAAACTTGGTGAGTTCACCCATTTCTGGTTTTAAATTTTTAGAAACGTGATGATTAATTTTAATTATGAGGTTTTGTTAAGCACGAAATATAGAACACATTACGAAAAGAATGGGCTAAAATGGTTGAGAAATGAGGGAGAACTTTGGAGTTGCAGGTCAAGGGTGAGTCTCGGGTTTTGGTGTTTTAGACGCTAAATCCACGTTTGAATGATGGGGAATCGTTGGGGTGAGTTGCAGAAAACCCTAGAGTCAAAATGGAGTCAAAACGGTAGAAAAATCAAGCTAGAAAACTAGAAAAACCAGCTCGCCGGAATCTGGGTTTGGGGTGGCCGGAGCTACGGTTCTAGTCATTTCGAAGGGTTCTGAGTGATGAAAGGGAAAACAAACTCGAGATACGTAATCCCCTAGAAAAACCGAAGAAAACTGTATTAAAAAGTCGATGAAATCTCACCGAAAAAAGTCGCCGGCGCCGGAGAAGGCGCCGGAACCCTATTGGGTCGTCGCCAGAAAAACGGGGAAGGAGGGAGGCCACCCGGGTCGGGTCTCGGGTTCGGGTCGGGTCCGGGTCGGGCTTGGGCCGAACCACCCTGCCACGTGTCGCGCTCAGGTTTTAAGTTAAAATGAGATTGGAAGTGTTTGGTTACGTGCATAAGAAATTGAAATAGAAATTGAAATCAGAATAGGGATATCCTATCCCTGTTCTGTCCCTATACACTGTTTGGCTATCCATGGTGAGAATGGGACTTTCTTAAATTACAAATTGGCCCCTTGACTTTTAGAAATTATAAACTGACCCAAGAAGTTACGGAATTTATGAGTTGACCCCCCCAACTGTTAATAATTATGTTTTGACCCACATGAATAAAATATTAATTAAATTAATTAATTAATTAATTAATTTAATTATTTAAATATTCAAAAATGTCCCGGAGTCCAAATGGGACAAGTCATTAGTGTATTTTGACTATCTCGACCATTCTGAGGCCAACGGTGAGGTCCGTTTTACGAGACGGGGTCCCGAAACATAAAAGACCCATAGTAACCTTTAAAATTACCAAAATGCCCCTGAATTGAAGTGCAGTCAAACGAACTCCGAATTAGGTAAACAAATAGTGAAACTTTATTATCTCGAACATTTCGGACTCAACCGTGGAGTCCGATTTGTGAAAAGAGGTCACGAAATGTAAGGACACGTGTAAAGTGCAAAATAACTGTTTTGCCCTTTTGAACACAGGTGTCCGAATTGAGTTTTACGAGAACCTAAACTTATTTTCTTCAACGTCCTAGAACCACTGGTAGAGTTTAATTAAACAGAATAGAAACCTATGAATTAAAGGCATAAAATTTGATGAATAGCATAAATTCAAATGACAATAGACTGAGCTGTAATTTATGCATTTAGGGACACCGACAGGCAAGGAGAAGACAGTCTGATCTTTCCACATTCTCACTACGTTACGAGTGCAGTTTGCTTGGGTTGTGACTGACCCGTCAGGTATGGTGTTTTGCTAATGTTAGAAATGAAGTTAAGTTAGGAATATTTGTGAATGACTGGAATGACTTATGTGCTTATGTGGAATGTGTTTACTTGATGATTTAGGGTTGATTGCTCACACGCTTGCATGTCACTTGTACTTTATGAAAATTTAGTGAATGATGAATGTGAATCATGACATGTGTTTAAGTTGATAAGATGAGATATGCTTGTATATGAAACTGACTGATGATTTATATGTTATTGTTCGAGCATGCTACATTATTGATAACCATGTTCATTGGGATTGCATTGGCATATTGGCATATGATGAATCCTTTTGAGAACATAGTGTGGGTTGGGCATTGCATTATGAGGGTGTAGATCCTGTGGTGAAAAACCCAAAATTGGCCATTGCATCGGGGAGTACCCGGAAAAGAAACATGGGTGTGGCATAGAGTTGTGGATGGGTGCGTCATGCATACCATTCATATATTACTGCGATGCTTTGAATGACATTTAGAGATAATTGTACACTTCGCACATGCCACGCCTTAGCTTTATTTCTTGCATTAGTACTTCATCATACCAGCAGTTGAGCTGACCCATTCGTGGGCAACATTTTCAGATGAGGACCCTCCAGCTATTTGAGACCCAGTGATGCTTTGATAGGAGGAGACACTTGTTATATTTTGGTCCGTGGAACTTGTGTTTTGTAATGTAAGGGCTTAAGCCCGAATGACCTATGAACGATGTATTCGATGTTATTTTATGTATGGATGATGATGGACGCATGTTTAGTGAATTTAATTACTTTTGTCCTTTTATTTATTTTACTTTCTGTCTCGTCAGTCGCGCCTCGGGTTTGCCGAAATTCGGGGCGTGACACATACACATTTAATTTTATTTTTGGGAGAATCTTTTACTAAATGGTAGTGAGTTTTTTATTTTATTTAATCCGACGTAGATAATTTTAATTTATTTATCAAATTTATCTAATTTTTTAAATCGCATATTTAATATGTGGTTTTAAACTAATAACGATTTTGGATGACTTGTACAAATTAACAAAAATTTGAGATAATTTCAAAAATTTTATTAATTTAAATATATAATTTTGTTAAAAAATTATTTTTAGAATTATATTTTAAAAATTAAAATAAAAATTTACATATATTAAATTAAATCAAACTCAAATAAGTTGACTTTGGTAAAAAAATTCTAATTAGAGGATTCATGGAGCATTGAAAACAGGCCATTAACTGAAAAAGGGGTCACTCTGAATTATTTTGACAGAACCGATTAATGGTCAACCCACCAATCATCTTAATTTAGGCCAGTGCTGTCACCTGATGAAATCAATGCCTAAGTTGGAACATAAAGGCTTGCATGGGATGTAAAATAGTAGTTTAATGATTATTAGTATAACACAGTAAGTTGAAATCATATACTGAATAGACACTTGAAATAATTAGAATAAATTATATCATTTGTTATCATTAGTTAATTTATAATTAGGACTAAGTTTATTTAATTAAATAGCATTACTGAAAATAATTTATAATGTTATTCTATCTTCCAACTCACATCATATATATGATATTTTAATTAGTAGATAATTTAAAATTAAAAATAAAATGATCAAGATTAATAAAAACTAAATATTTATACCATTTAATAATTAAAATATCTTATTTTATATATGTTCGAGTTATAATAATACTATCCTACTCAAAAAAATAAAAAAAAAATACCATTTTTCACATAGTTAGAACATTATAGCCCATGCCAAGTTGTGGGTACAGTCTCGAACTAAGCAGCACTGAAAAACTAAGATTCAAGAATACAATGTTACAAAAATTATAAAATACAACATCTCATCTCATCAATATACACCGGAAAGGGGATATGCATACAGTCTCCACCCAAATCTCTATCCAGGCATGAAATTTTCACCCAGAAACATGCCTAACACAGAAACTGCTATAAAAATCACCCACTAATCAATTATTCCTTGTGGCAGTGGGAAAAATATTATACCCCCAACAAACATGGTTCAATACTTGATTATAATTTGCAATTTGATTATAGTGTTATGGGTTTACAAATACACACACTCAGATGTATATATATATATATATATGTGTGTGTGTGTCTGTGTGTGTGAATGAGGATTTTAAAACCAAACAGAATCAAATATATGTGAGTTTGAGAGAAAGAGAAGAGAAATCAAGCACCGTGGCCTACCTGATGGGTTGATTAAACCTCCTGCGATGTGTGTTTCCCCTTTCCCTTTTCAGCTTCTAACCCTCAACAAATGGAAACGGCGCCTGCTTTGAGAGAGAAAGAGAGTTTGAGAGAGAGAAACGATCAGAATGATATTATATATACAGGGTTATTAGCGACGCACACTGTGTGTCGCCAATAACCCATATGCGCGTCACTAATGCTCCGTCCGTCATATTTGCGACGCGAGATTCTCCGAATGGACTATTTGCGACGCACGGGGGCGTCGCTAAATGCCACTAGGGCGTCGCCAATACTAAGGCGCCAATTTTCAGGCGGGAAACTCATTTTTTTATTAATTTTTTTCGGCATTATTAGCGACGCACACAGTGCGTCGCTAAAAGTGACACTGTGCGTCGCAAATTGTCACTTTTAGTGACACACTGTGTGCGTCGCTAAAACTTTTATTTTTTGTAGTGTGAAGTCTAAAAATCTTATGCCAAAATTATTTTCTTAGTCAAAGGTCCTTATAACACAATTCAAGATCTTATTAAGCACCGGTTTAAAGTGTTATGTAATTTAGTCCTTAACTCAGAGCTTTTTCTAGTCCAATTATACTCTTCTAGTAGCTTCATTAAGTCTTAAAGATGTATTTGTCATTTTTTAGTTTGTTATCGATTCTTATTTTCCTTAAAAGGACGTCACCATTAGGTTCGGAGTGTCGAAGATAATCATTTTAGGCTTTTCCATATCTTAATTTTCATACCTATAGCTTATATTAAGCCTAGGAGCATTTTCATAATTTTAGACTTTCATGTGTCATATTTTTAGTGCTTCATTTGCTAAAATGGACTCTATCGTTGAGTCTAAACTGTCAAAGAAAGTTAGAATAAACTCTTTTTGACATTTTAACTGGCTTTGTGTCACTAAGGGCATATTAGTAATTTTTATATTTCACGTGTTTGTATTTTCAGGACTTCATTTTGTAAAATGGACCCCACCATTAGGTCCAGAATGTCTAAAAATTATAAGGTAGGTATTTTCAAAGTTATCAGGGTTCAAATGGTAGCTTAATTAATCATTTAGGATACAACTGAAATTATTCCCTTAGTCCGTTCATATTTTTTGGGGTTTAATTTCGTAAATCGGACTCCGGCGTTGAGTACGAAATGCCCAAAAACATTGGGTTTGACTATTCGTGCATTTTTATTGGCCTTTGTTTGGCTAATTTTTTTGTTTAAGGTGTTGTGGTAATCTTCCCTATTTAAAAAGGATTTAAAATTTATTTTTAATTAATTTTCTGGACCATTTCATAATTAACAAAAAACTTTGGGGTCAAAATGTAATTTCAAAAAATTCTGTGGGTTCAAAATAAAATTTTAGAAAACTTTAAAGTAGACTGACCAGTTTAGTTAGGTTCTAAGTGAACTGGTCCTGTTTAGTTGGGAATCGACCGGTTCAACCTATCTGTGATATCATCATGACGTCACAATGACATTAGCCCCTCTGAACTAAAATGACACCGTTCCATTTACCATTAGGATCTGTTTCAAGCAGTTAGGACCCAACCCGAGTCCGAAGACCAGACCCATAGCCCGACACTATTCACCATCCCTACCAACTAGGGTGGTTTACTGTAGCCCTAATTCCTTCAACTTTCAAAGCCAATTTCGTGTATTTCTGGGCATCGATCCTTATTGTTTCCAATTCAATTCAACCTCTAGAAGTTAAATCAAGGTTTTGGCATTCCTCTAGGGAGGTGAAACGAGCTCTAAAGCTTGGTAAAACTTCAATGGCATTTTTGAATAATCTTTCCATAAATGCTCATTTTTGCACCAAAACTAGTATGGTTTGCCTCATTATGACCGTGTCATAATGGGTTTCTATATTTTATTTAAAGATTCGACTTTAAGACTCTGTTTGTGATGGTCGATTTGGAACTCGTGGTCTGCAACTTCAAATTCTCTTTGATCTCAGGTCTATTTTAAAAAGGTTTGGTGTTTTGAGATCCCAATAACTTCTTGTTTATATCCCTAGTAACAAAATCTAGTTGAGTTTAGGTCAGTTCAGACCCCTATTCAAAGCTTCAATAATGAAGATTTTTCAATGTGGTTCTATCTTTGGCAATTTAAACCCATTCAATAATGATCTAGCATTCATAGAAACCATTAAAAACTTAAAATAAACCAAAGAGTTCGATTGTTTACCTTTTGGTTGCTAATGTTTGAAAGTTTGGTCTCTTTCTCTCCAGCAACGTTCCTCTCTCTCTCTGTCTCTACCTCTTTTTCTCTTCTCTTGGTTTAGTTTCTAGGTTTGGTTAGTGGTCTTCTTCAAGTTCAAACAGCCATGCAGGGTAGGTTTTTCTCCCTCTCCTTCTTCTTCTTCTTTTTCTTCTCTCTCTCTCTAGCCGAACACACAAGGTGTTGTTGAAATACACAACACTTTATACACGTGTGTTTGATTACTCACAAACACACTCAAGGTATGTTATACAAATTATAAGGGATTTAGTTGCATGAATTTTTATTGGATAGAGTGGTGGTGCAATGGGGTGATGACACATCACTTTTCTGACTTTTCTCCTTTTAATTATACTTTATGTATATATCCTTTGGTTATTATAGCACACAAATGTTGATAGCCTGGTGAGTTTATACTTGGGATAAGTCTCTTTATGGTTCAAGGTGTTGTGTTCAATTCCTTGGGCCAACCTTTTTGGCCTCATTTGCCTCTTTTCTTTTATTTCTCATGCATTAAGTTTCTTTTGTTATTTATTTATTAATGTTTATGTTGCTTGTTAATATTATTTTTGTCACTAGTACTAGTTTTCTTGATTTTGTCATCTTATCATAACTTATGTTATTTATTGTCATTTTAAGAAGTATTGTTTCCTAATACTTAACACAATATAATTATACGTTAATGCTACTAACATCTTTAAGTTGACACTAATTACTCGTTAATTAAGTCAGGGGTGTTACAACTATCATCACCACCCTAACTACGCACAACCACGACCATCACTACCATCTCTTGTATGCACCACCACCATTCCCATTACACACCATCCCCACTATGCATAACCATAGAAACCACTACTGCGTCTACTGTGCACCACCACCATTTTTACTATTTTATTTTTCTCTTTTTTCTCACCACCTCTCCTCGAAAATGATAATTACCAACAACGAGATGGTGGTGTGCCTCACACCCTATGACAACCATCTTATTCATATTTTCCTTCTTTTTCACTTAAACAAGATTCTAGTTCTTAGTGCAGGTCAATGCACCAATTATTACGTAGTGTTGCACTAACTTGCACCAAAATCTCTGTTATGACATGGAAATTTTTTTTTTTTTTTATTTCTATTTTTCTTTGCTAATATTAATTATTATTATTATTATTATTATTATTATTATTATTATTATTATTATGATGGATGTATGTGTATATATATATATATATAATTTAAGTTAATTAGTGTGTAAATGTGTACACATGTGAGTGTGTGTATTTAAATATGTAAATATATATATATGTGTATAAAACAGTGTGTGTGTGTGTGTGCCGTGTGTGTGTGTGTGCATGTGTTGAGTGTTACACACTCAAAGGGGCATGGGTTGAGGTTGTGTGTGTGAGTGGAATTCAGGGAGTGGGAGGTGCAGGTCTGGCCAGAGGGTGGTTGGTCTTGGAGAGAGAGAGAGAGAGAGAGAGAGAGAGAGAGAGAGAGAGAGAGAGAGAAATGATAGGGAGAGAGAGAGAGTGACTTGTGTGTGTATAGGTGTGGTCTCGGGTGGGAAGAGAAGAGAAGGAAAGAAACAGAAAGTGAGAGAGAGAAATAGAGTTCTGAGAGAGAGTTTGAAGCTTGGTTTGAGCTCGGAGCAAGAAGGTGGAAGAGGGCACGGCTAGAGAGAGAGACAACAGAAAATCTAGGTAAGTGGGTGCTTCTGTTTTAATTTCAAAAAGCATGATTCGTTTGGTTTAGATCATAGGGTTTTATAAAGCATGATTTTAGCTTTCAAATGCAACAAGAATGATAGAAAACGGTTGAAAGATGAGGGAGAAAAAGGGATGTGCAGGTCACGGCCATGGGGGGGGAAGTCTAGGCTTTTCATTGTGATTGGGAGCTTCAAAGCAGTGTTAAAAAGTTCCAAAAATGTTTTAGAATGATTTGGAATTGAAAGAGGCTTCGAAAACACCAAGAAAATCAATTTTGAAAATTTGATTTTCTGCAATTCCGGCCACCGGCGCCGGAGAAGGCGACCGGAGCTTCGCCGGAAAAACGGGGGAAGAAGGGGCTGTACCGGGTCGGGTTCCGGGCCCGGGTCGGGTCCGGTTCGAGCGGGTGTGGACCGCCCCTGCCACGTGTCGCGTGGGTGTTTTAAATTAAAATGGGATTTGGCCCGTTTGGTTGCAAGTATAAGAAATTAAAAGATTTAAGTTGGAATAGGAACAGGGATATCCTATCCCTGTTCTAGATAAGTTTTTGTTTGGGTAACCGAATTGGGAATAGTGAATTTTGATTAATTACAATTTTGACCTTGAACCTTTTGAAAATTGAACCTTGACCCAGAACCTTAAGAAATCTGATTTTGAACCCCAGAACTTTGATTAATTATGTTTGACCCCCCATGAAGAAAATATTAATAAATTATTAATTAAATTAATTAATTAATTAATTAATTAAATTAATTAAATTAATTAAATATTTAAAAATATCCCGGAGTCCAAATGGGGCGAGTCATTAGTGTATTTTGACTATCTCGACCATTCTGAGACCAATGGTGAGGTCCGTTTTACGAGACGGGATCCCGAAAAATAAAAGACCCGTAGTAACCTTTAAGATTACCAAAATGCCCCTGAATTAAAGTACAGTCAAACGAACTCCGAATTAGGTAAACAAATAGTGAAACTTTATTATCTCGAACATTCCGGACTCAACCGTGGAGTCCGATTTATGAAAAGAGGTCACAAAATGTAAGGACACGTGTAAAGTACAAAATGACTGTTTTGCCCTTTTGAACCCCGGTGTTCGAATTGAGTTCTACGAAAACTTAAACTTATTTTCTTCAATGTCCTAGAACCAATGGTAGAGTTTAATTTAGCAGAATAGAAACCTATAAATTTAAAGACATAAAATTTGATGAATAGCATAAATTCAAATGAAAATAGACTGAGTGGGAATTTATGTTTTTAGGGACACTTACAGGACAGGAGAGGGAGATCTGATCTCTTGCATCTTCATTGACCAGTTCGGTTACATATCGTGCACGTTCTTCTTGGGTTGTGACTGACCCTTCAGGTATGGTGTTTTGCTAATGTTAGAAATGAAGTTAAGTTAGGAATATTTGTGAATGACTGGAATGACTTGTGTGCTTATGTGGAATGTGTTTACTTGATGATTTAGGGTTGATTGCTCACATGCTTGCATGTCACTTGTACTTTATGAAAATTTAGTGAATGTTGAATGTGAATCATGACATGTGTTTAAGTTGATAAGATGAGATATGCTTGCACATGGAATTGACTGATGATTTACACATTATTGTTCGAGCATGCTATATTATTGATAACCATGTTCATTGAGATTGCATTGGCATATTGGCATATGATGAATCCTTTGAGAACATAGTGTGGGTTGAGCATTGCATTATGAGGGTGTAGATCCTGTGGTGAAAAACCCAAAATTGGCCATTGCATCGGGGAGTACCCGGAAAAGAGACATGGGTGTGGCATAGAGTTGTGCATGGGTGCGTCATGCATACCATTCATATATTACTGCGATGCTTTGAATGACATTTAGAGATAAATGTACACTTTGCACATGCCACGCCTTAGCTTTATTTCCTGCATTAGCACTTCATCATACCAGTAGTTGAGCTGACCCATTCGTGGGCAACATTTTCAGATGAGGACCCTCCTGCTGCTTGAGACCCAGTGATGCTTTGATAGGAGGAGACACTTGTTATATTTTGGTCCGTGGGACCTATGTTTTGTAATGTAAGGGCTTAAGCCCAAACGACCTATGAACGATGTATTCAGGTTATCTTATGTATTGATGGGGATGGACTCATGTTTAGTGGATTTATTTACCTTATCCTTTTATTTATTTTATTTTCTGTCTCGTCAGTCGCGCCTCGGGTTTGGTCAGAATTCGGGGTGTGACAATCTCACCATTGCTACTTTGACTTGCACCAATTCTGAGAATTTGAAATTGTTTATATTTTCTGTTGTTTGTATTTGTAACATCCCGAATTTTAATAAATATTTTATTAATCAGTATACGAGTAAATATTAAGCTAGAAGTAGCTTGACAAATAGTCACAATACACGTTTATAATAAAATATGTAATCTACTTTTATGAATTAAATTACCATAATGTCCTTCGTAATTAATGAGTCCTAAATAAGCTGATAAAACACAAAGAAGGTCTACTCTGATATTTTCTGATGTGTCTGTTTAAATTAAATAAATTTTGAAAATAATATTTTAACATCGTAGGTGTTGAAAAATTACAAAAATTCCCTTGTAATAATTGGAAAAGCTATTCTTAAGATTTTAAAAGTTATGAACCTAGATTTAGAGTCAGATTAGATGCAAGTATGACATAATACATCACAAGGGGTTGTGGCATTGAAGTTAAGTATTTCTGAAATAAAATATGGTGATTTAATTAGCATGGTAATTCATACACATTAGCTGACCTTGAGAACTTAAAAAAGAAAAAAAAGAAACCCAGTTTATAATAATCACAAAAATTATCCAATTAATGAAAATTATAAGACACAGACTTATATTAAGTCATTCAAGACATGAAAACATAAAAATAAGATGAACATGAAATTAATATGTATGGAAATGTATATATAGGACTTTCTGTTAAGAAAAATAGGAACATAAAGATCGTGTTTGAGGTGATCTAAGTGAGTAATTCTAGATCTTTGAAGTGGAGACTTTCCATAACTATCTTATGTGTAGTATATATGTTATTTTTTGCTATTCAAAAGAACTATGTTATGCTATAAAATATAATTTACAATCATGTTGCTAACTGTTTTGAAAACTATGGATAGAAATGTTTAAAAAACTATTTTTATGTACATGCCATTATACGGGTTGTAACGACCCAAAATCCAGAGTCTTGATTTGAGGGTCATTTGACCCTTAATTGGAGGGTAGGGCACTAGATCAACTTAGGCAAGTGTATTAAGATTTGAACCATTTTTTTGACAAAATATTTCCTTTATTAATTGAATTCAATTTGTTATCGTGATTGTACTTGTTCATGTTTTGTAACGAGATTAATTAAAAATTAACTTGCATTAGGTTCATGTGTACAATAAGAGTCTGTTAGCAATATACAAAATATATAATATGGTCACCCTATTCAGGGTTGACACTACTGCTTACTGATACAAGTGTATAAATACAATGAGATAATTAAATGGGTACAAACATTCTTATACAAAATAAGTAATGATACGATCTAAGTCCATCTTCTGTTCGAGATCAATCCTGCAACCGTTATCTACAAGTCTAGTACATGTTAGTCACATGAACAGTAGGGGTGAGCCATAACGTTTAGTAGGATTTCCCAAAACACACAAGCATACAACATGCACAAATTGATGTCAGCCCTATATGGGTAACCCTAATGTCCAGTATGCAATTAAGATATTCAAAGGCATCATATAACAATCCACAAGTACAAATCCTCATCAAAGTTAAGAGCCTGCAAATGGTATAAAGTTGCAACAATTGGTTAGTTGGTACAAGTTAGTATTTAGTTTGGATTTGTGCTTATAAAATTTCTAGTAATGCATTGATTTGATTGGATGAGGCTCCCTGGTTTTTCCTGATTTGAGTTTTCCACATAAAAAATCTCATGTGCTTTGATTTGTGTTGTTTACTTGATTTTATTGTATAAATTAATTATTTTTTATTGATATATCTGCATGAATTGAACGACACCAAAATTATTAGGAACATGAATAGTAGTAATTGTCTGTTTAGATATTTTCATTGTACTAGTTATTAAATAATTTTTTTAATCACACATGGTTAGTCGAAGTTGAAAAAGCTGACTTAATTGATTGATTGTTGTTAATTAAAATTTTGTAAAATCAATAAAAAATAGATATAGACCTATATAAACCCTCCAAGTCTCTTTTGCGGATTCACTTTAATTGTGATATCAATCAAAAAACATATTAATTTTTTCTCATTTAACTCACAAATTAATATAGAATTCACCAATGAGATGCCACATTAGTCTGTAAAGAAAATTTATGAACATTTTTAGTTCGTGTAACAATACTCTTGTCATTTATCCTGTTAGGAAAATTATAGGGTAAATTATGTTGACCTCCCTTGAGGTAAGGCGATATTACACACACTTCCCTTATGATTTGACAAATTACACTGATATCCTTTTCCACTTTAATATTGGTAACAGAAACACCCCCTCTATGAGTCAATTGTTAGTTGACCAAACGTTTTAAGTTGACATATTTTTTTAAATACTGATTTTACCATTGTTAATCAAATTTAGTGTGTTAACTAATTAATATTTCCCTTTCGTCACTTGTAACATGCACCTTTCACCATGAAATTCAAGGAGTAGACATTTCATTTTGTAACCTTAAATTAAATAGGAGAAATTCATTAACTATACCAAGAAACCTGTTCCAAGTAGGACTCTTCACGACAGAGTCCTATTCCCATTAAAACTCTCCTATTAGAGTCATAATCCAAGTATAACTCTTCCTAACAGAGCCCCATTTCCATTAGGACACCTCCTAAAAGAGTCGTATTCTAGTTAAGACTCTCTTGTCAAAGTCCCAATCCAAGTAGGACTCTTCCCGACAAACTCCCACTTCTGTTAGAACTTTCCTGCTAGAGTCCCAGTTCGAGTAGGACTCTTCCCAAAAAGATCTCACTCTTGTTAGGAGTCTAATGCCAAAGTCCCAATCTAAGTAGGACTCTTCCCAACAAAGTTTCACACCCGTTAGGGCTCTCTTGCTAGTGTCTCAGTCTAAGTTGGACTCTTTCTGACAAAGTCCCACTCCTCTTAAGACTCTCTTTCCAGAGTCCCAATCCAACTGGAACTATTCTCGAAAGAGCCCCACTCTTATTAGGACTCTCCTTCTAGAGTCCCAGTCCAAGTAGGACTCTTTCTAATAGAGTGCCACTCTCATTTAAACTCTCCAGCCAAAGTCCCAATCCAAGTAGGACTCCTCTCGACAGAATGCCACTCCCGTTAAGACTCTTCTGTCAGAGTCCCGATCCTAATAGGACTCTTCATGTTAGAATCCCACCTTGGTTAGGACTCTCCATGTCAGAATCTTACCTTGGTTAGGACTCTTCTACCTATCGGAGCGTGTTTCGATAATTTCGACACCAGTTTGCCCATTGAGGGCATTTGGGTAATTTTGGCATAGTCACTTGAAAGGCATTTTTGTGATTTCCATATCATTTTACCAATCTGGGGTAATTTGGTAATTTTAGCAATTTGGTGACAAATTATAGGTAATTTGGTCATTTCACATGTCTAATGGCAATCTAGAGATTCTCTGCCAAATTGAGGGCAATTTGGTAATTTTAAGTGATAGTAGTTTGTTTAGGCATAATTAGCACTTTCCATTTTTAGAGTTTCCATAAATTTAGTTGCTTGATATTTCCTTAAAAGGAGATACATTGAACCTAGATGTTTTTATTTTAAAGTTTATTTTCAATTAAATTCTATTTCTCTTTTATCTCAATGGCTCTTGCATGTAGACATCAATTCTATTGGTTCTTGCATTGTCATAATTATTTATTAATTCATTTATTTAGGATAATCATTAATTAGGATAATTATTTGATTTTTTATTTATTTAATTAGATAATTATCACTCAAGACATGATCGTAGCCCTCCGTTCTAGGGTTTTATTTTAGGACCTTGTGTAATACCCCGAAAATCTGAAATAAATAAAACGCCCCAATTTTTTAACTTATTTAATTTAGTATACATGATTTACGACGACCCAAAAAATAGCACAAGTAAAAGTTAAGAATCTAAATTAAATTATTCTAAAATTGGCGATATATCTAATTCGACCAATGTACGTGCGTAAACAGATATAGTAATGGATGCAGGGAAAATACACTTATATATATACATGTGAATTAATATATATATATATATATATATATATATATATGTGTGTGTGTGTGTGTGTGTGTGTGTGTGTAAGTGTGTATACGGCTAGGTATACATGTGCAACAAAATGATATATATACATATACATATATATATATATATATGTGTGTGTGTGTGAGTGTGTGTGTGTACATATGTGAAAAGTATATATGTAGACGATTACTAAAGTATACCTAAATGTAACAAATTAGAATATATATGGGTAATTTATATAGGTATATGGTTACAAGACATGATATATTTATATATATATATATATATATATAGGCTTTGGTGAATTCGTGAAGCTTCCTTATAGGAAGAAGCTGGAAAGTTGGTGGAGTAGGTAGCTTATATATATAAATTAGGAAGCTTCCAGCAAACCGAAAACATGGGAAGTTCTAAGACCTTCTAGACTGTTCTCATGTGTGTATATATATATATATATATATATATAGGCAGCCAAATTTCAAACAAATCCATGTGAGCTGTAGCAACCAGTTTTAAACAAGAAAGAGGGTCGTGTGAGACATACCCATCGAAGCTGCTGTGAGTGAGGAAGTGAAGAAACAGAAGCAAGAGGAAGAGAGAAAAGCAGCAGAGCGATGAGAAAACCGAAGAAAGAGAAAGAGGTAAAATTTTCTCTCTCTAGAAAAATCCCATCTACAAGCTTACTTATGGCCTAAATCATGCATACATGTGTTTTAAATTACTAAGGGATGAAAATAAAAGAAAAATGGAAGGGTTTAAGCCTAGGAAAAGCCTAGACCGCCATTAATGTACCTTCAAAACCCAAGTTTGAATCCATTGAAACAAAACTCGATTTTGATGTTCGAGGCTTCAACTAGACCCTACAAGGGTTGTAGAAACCCTAGACCGAGACCTAAATTGTCGAAAGAAAGCCATGAAATCATGAGTTGCAGGTCACGGCTTAGAGAGAGAACCTCTTTATTTGAACATCAAACCCTACTTTTAGAATGGGGTTTGACTCCCCATGGCACGAGGGTCATCATAAACCAAACCTTACCCATTTTTATGAAGATATGAGCATGTACTAAGCTATTTATAGAAATGGACGTGAAGCTCCAATGAAGCTTTTAAGCCTAATTCGATGCCCCAAACCAATACCAAATGACCCCCATGATCTTAGGAGTCCATATGAACAAAAACTAACAAACGGAGTTCTAAAACTCCATGAAATAGAAATTTTTTGAAACCAGCGATTAGGGTAACAGTAACCTAAGGCTTGGGGAAGGAGATGAACAGGGTTGGGTCGATCTCGGGTCAGATCCGGGTTCGGGTCGAGACCTGACCCATCACACATGTGGGTTTAATAGAACGGTGTCGTATTGGGGTATTTGTTTTAATTTTAAAACTGAATTAGTTATGTTTAGCAACACGGATAATAAATATGATCTAATAGCCTCAGATAGAACAGGGATATCCTATCCCTGAATTAGACCTTGTTCATTGTTTGGTTCTGAAACAATTAGAAAATAAAAAGGGACGGTACGGTCAGTGGGATTCAACCCACTGACGTGTACGTGCATGTGAAACTTATACCAAGTGTGAGAACTATTGTGCCACTGAGGCACTTGTATAAAATAATATTTAAATAAATATATAATATAAAATGAAATAATTAAATTAATTTAATTGACA
The DNA here is from genome assembly GCA_008638375.1 of Nyssa sinensis. Classification (NCBI taxonomy): domain Eukaryota; kingdom Viridiplantae; phylum Streptophyta; class Magnoliopsida; order Cornales; family Nyssaceae; genus Nyssa; species Nyssa sinensis. The sequence goes on from CM018043.1 coordinate 18,249,942, forward strand.
TAAATTACCCGTCACGCAAATAAAATAAAAGAATAGTGTATTTCATCTATTTTGGACCTTCTGGACCCAATGGCAGAGTCCAAATTATGAAATTAAATCCTGAAAAATGCGAACGAATGAACTGGGTTAATCTCAAAACTGTCCTGAAGGCTAAATAATGATACAAACAACCTCAAAAATTAATAAAATACACACTTTAGAGTTTTTTCGACGTTTTGGATCCAACGGTGGAATCAATTTTCTCAAATTTGACCCACCAGCTAGTGATATAGGCAAAATACACCATTATTTGATAACTAATGTGTATCTAATCACTGCTATAGGACTCCCGGAATTAATCTAAGCCACAAGTGAACATCTTAAGCTATCCCAACAAACTGTGAGTAACTTGAAACTTCTGACTTGATGTTATTTTAACTGTTATAGCATTTTCATATACTGTACTATTTAAATTCATATACTTTATACTGCATAAAACTTGGCATGATTCAATTTTGTTCTGTTCTAATTTTGCTCTGTTCTATTCTGTTATATTTTGATTTATGGGCCCAATACAGGATTGAGCAGTATAACATAAGTAGGCCAAAGCAAAACCAGAGGGTAGAGGCCCCACGAGTGTCTGCTTATGGGCAGTTGGGAAAGGCTCAAACATACTTGATGATATGCTTGATTGGCATTCTGTTCTGTTCTGTTTTGTTCCGCTCAATTCTGTTTTGTTTTGTGAGCAAAACCCAGAGGGTAGAGGCCCCACGAATGCCCGCTTATGGGCAGTTGGAAAAGGCTCAAACATACTTGATGATATGCCTATACTTTCGATTGATATATTGGCATTATGTTCTATTTTATTTTATCCTGTTCTGTTTTATTCTGTTCTGTTCTGATCTGTCTTGTTCCACTTGAACTGCATTTAATCATGCATTTTATTTAAAATTCTTACTTTTAAAATGATTAAATTATCCATGTGCTTTGTATACAAGAACTAGTTTTGAAACCCATGACAAGGAACCTATGTTACTCTCTAGGCTTGTAAAAGCTCACTCTATTATCCTAACATTTTTCAGGTGAAGATTCTAGTGGCAAGGATTAAAGTTTTAAGATCCTTAGAAGTTAGTTAGAAGGACTTCATGAAGCCATTCATTTTTGTATCCTACTTTATTTTTAGATATTTTGTATAACTATACGTACAATGATGTAACTTTTGTAGTTAAACTTTGTATATACCAATTATGATCATATTTAGTTGCTCTGCCAAGTTAGCATGCATTATCTTATTTAATTTTCGCTGCTTAACTCATGGATAATGAATGCGTCTTACTTGGAAGTTACGAGTGAATGGCCCGAGGTGAGGATTACTATCGGTATTTTGATAAGTACAAAATACGATGGGTGCCTAACTGGCCGGTCGCATACCCTTAATCCGCATAGGGTGGGTTTTTTGGATGTGACAAACTTGGTATCAAACTATTCGGTTTACCCTAAATTGCTAGGAAAACGAATCCTTAGGATATGATTGCCCAAGTGTAGGGGCGATAGTATTTAAGTCGTAGGATCCTTGAATTGATGAACGACCTAAATATTTTTTCGTTCACGATGCACTGAATAAGAATACTAAAGATAAGTTTTATTTTGCCTCAAATGTCGTCGCGTAGCAGAAGCAATAATACGGAATCTCAAGCTACAGCAGGATAATATTTAAGTCGTAGGATCCTTGAATTAACGAACGACCTGAATGTTATTTCGTTCACGCCGCACTGAACAAGAATACTAAAGATAACTTTTATTTTGCCTCAGATGCCGTTGAGTACCAGAAGCAATAATACGAAATCTCAAGCTACAACAGAAAGCACGATTTTACGTGAAGTACAAGCGACCTTGGCCTACTTTAGCTAGGCAATCAAAGGATTGACAAGGGCTCTACAGTATAGCCAGCCCATACCAACAACCAATACGATGGAAACTCTAGCAATGCCACCTACACCTGCCCCGGTGCAACCAATAGAAGTTGGCATTAGCAAAGAATTGCTAGATAGATTCCATAAGTTCAAGCCTCCTTCTTTTAATGCTGTGACTGATCCTGAGCAAGCCGAATCTTGGATCATGGCAATGGAAAAAGTTTCCAAGCTCCTGATCTGTATAGAGGAGCAGAAAGTGAAGTTGGCTACATATATGCTACAAGGAGAAGCATACCAATGGTGGCTGGAAATACAAAGAGAAGAACCAGATATGATTTGGAACAGATTTGTAGATAAGTTCTACAGTATGTTCTTTCCATCGACTATTCAAGAAAGGAAGATTCAAGAGTTTATGGACCTAAATCAAGGAGATATGACGATAATCCAATATGTCGCCAAGTTTTCTGCACTGTCTCGATTTGCCTCTTTTCTAGTGCAGGATGAACACCATAAGGCAAAGAGATTTCAACGAGGCCTTTGAATGAGAATTCAAGTACGAGTTTCTGCCTTTGAGTTGCACACCTACTCGGATGTTCTAAACAAGACACTCGTTATCGGGAAGGATATGGAAGAATTCAATCAACTCAAGGACCAAGAGCGGAAGAAGAAAGAAAGGAACTTCAGAAAAGAGCAGCCGTTTAAGAAGCAGAAGACTGAAGGCTAAAATAATGGGAACAAGAACCAAAGGAAGGTCAATGAGGGACCCATATGCCCCCATTGCCGATTATCTTATAAAGGAAAGTGCCGCTGGTTGACTGGCGCATGTTACAGATGAGGAGAAAAAGGCCATCAAATTAGAAACTACCCTCAACTATCGCAAGATACGAAAGCTTCAGCCTTGATCGCCAACAAGGTAAATCAAAGACCTGTTCCTATGACACCTACAAGGGACAAAAACAAGGAGTAGCAAGGGCGACCGGGAAGAGTGTTTGCATTGGTACCTGGAGATACATCTACTGCAAATATTGTGGTGGTAGGTATACTTCCAATTTGTGGAATATCTGCACATGTGTTGATTGATTCTGGATCCACGCATTCTTTTGTGTTTCCACTTTTTGCTGATAAATTGCATAAGACACCTGAACCACTAGATGATCTATTATTGGTGCAAATCCTATATGGAATTTTAATGATTGGGTCCACAGTCCTCAAGGACTATAGTGTGATGATTGAGGATCAAGAACTACTGGTGGACCTAATACCTTTAGTTATAAGAGGGTTCGATGTGATCTTAGGCATGGACTGGTTATCTCTCAATTATGCCGTTATCGATTGCTTTAAGAAGAAAGTGTTGTTTTAACACTCAACACGATCGGTGTTCATGTTCAAAGGAAATGGCGTAACCCCTCCGCCCTATCTTATCTCTGCCATCCAGGTGGGGAAATTATTAAAGAAAGAGTGTCATGGGTATCTGTGTGGTATCTTAGATACCCAAGCTCAGGCTCCTCTGTTATTAGAAGTGCCAATTGTATGTGAGTTTCCTGATATATTTCCTGAGGATCTACCAAATGAATTGGTTGATCAAGAAATTAAGTTTATAATCGATCTCATTCTCAGGACTCAACCGATATCCAAAACTTTGTACCAGATGGCTTTATCAGAATTGCAAGAGCTGAAGGCTCAACTACAGGAGTTATTGGAAAAAGGATTCATCCGACCAAGTGTGTCCCCTTGGGGAGCACCCGTATTATTTGTGAAAAAGAAAGATTGCTCATTAAGGCTTTGTATTGACTATCGAGAGCTCAATAAGGTAACGATAAAGAACAAGTATCTTCTTCCATGCATTGATGAATTATTCGATCAATTACAAAGGGCTAGTGTATTTTCCAAGATTGACTTGAGATCGAGGTATCATAAACTCAAGATCAGGAATGTTGATGTGCCGAAAACAGCCTTTCAAACTCGATACGACCACTATGAGTTTTTAGTCATGCCTTTTGGCGTAACTAATGCCCCTACCGCATTTTTGGATTTGATTAATAGGGTCTTCAAACCGTACTTGGATGATTTTATCATTGTTTTTATCGATGATATACTTATATATTCATGGAATGAGGAAGAGCACAAGAACCACTTGAGGATAGCATTGCAGACACTACGGGAGCATAAGCTATATGCGAAGTTTAAAAAGTATGAGTTCTGGCTATCCAGCATTATGTTCTTAAGGCACGTGATTTCTAAAGAGGGTATTTTCGTTGACCCACAAAAGGTGAAAGCCATTCTTAATTGGCCCTAGCCAACTACCGTGACGAAAATCCAAAGTTTTCTAAGATTGGCAAGCTACTATCGATGATTCGTCAAGGATTTTGCCAAGATAGCAAAGCCACTCATTCAATTAACCAGAAATAATGTTCTATTCATTTGGACAGATGAACAAGAACGAAGTTTTCAGCTGCTAAAGGAAAAGTTGACCTCAGCACCTATTCTGACTATTCCCTCAAAGGAAGGGAAGTTTTTCATTTACAGTGATGCCTCATACAAGGGCTTAGGATGCATCTTGATGCAATAAAGTCATTGCCTATGCTTCTTGACAACTCTGACCGCACGAACAAAATTATCCTACCTATGATTTGGAGCTAGCCGCAATGGTGTTCGCCTTAAAGATCTGGCGCCACTACTTATATGGGGAGGCGTGCGAAATCTTTACTTATCATAAAAGCCTGAAGTATTTATTTACGCAAAAGGAATTGATTATGAGGCAACATTGATGGCTTGAATTGATCAAAGACTACGATATGACGATCCAATACCATCCCGGCAGAGCTAATATGGTAGCCGATGCTTTAAGCTGAAGGTCTAGGAATCTCGCTTGCCTGATTACTACGCAGAAGGAATTAATTCAAAGCCTAGACGAAACGGGCATCGAAGTAGTTCCACCAAGTAGCATGGCTTATTTGGCTAGTTTGATGATTGGATCTACATTGGTGGAACGGATCAAAGAAGGTCAAACTCAAGATGAGGAATTGATCAAGATTTGTAAGGAAGTGAAGTCAACTGGAAGACCTGACTTTGAAATTCAGGAAGGAATTCTACGATATTGAGGCAAATTATGTGTGCTCAATGGACCAGAATTGAAGGAAGAAATTTTGGAGGAAGCCCATGCTTCAAGATTTACGGTACACCCTGGGAATACTAAAATGTATCATGACATCAAGGAGTTGTATTGGTGGCCTAGATTAAAAAAGGACGTAACCAATTTTATCGCTTACTGTACGCGTTGCCAATAAGTAAAGGTTGAACATCAACGTCCCAGCGGACTTTTACAACCACTCCCTATTCCAGAATGGAAATGGGACCACATTACCATAGATTTTGTGTCCGGATTGCCCAAATCTCCAAAGGGTTACAATGCAATTTAGGTAATTGTGGATAGGTTAACCAAGTCTATGCATTCCTACCGATAAAGATGACGCATAGCTTGGAAAAGCTAGCTACATTGTATATCTAGGAGATTGTACGCCTACACGGCATACCCTTATCCATCGTGTCCAATCGAGACCCTCGGTTTGTGTCACGATTTTGGAAAAGTCTACAAAGGGCACTCAGTACTGAACTTAAATTCAGTACAGCATACCATCCGCAGACAGATGGTGTCACGACCCAAAACCCACCCTGTGTGGATCTCGCATCGCGACCACCACCCTCAGGCCCGGGGACCTTAGGGCGAAGGCTCACATAAGCAGCGATATCGAATAGATGTGCGACATGTGATTGCGGAAGCGTGAAAAACTTTTTCTTTTCTTTTCTTATTTTTAAATTACGCACATCCGTCCGGTACTGCCACTTTTTACATAGCATACATGATTTAACATTCATAGTATAACTAAAACTTAAAACTTTTTAAACAATACATGTTTAATTGCCCCGTGGGGCTTATACATAACAGGGTACTATTTTACTAATACAAAATTTAATACTTAATGTTCGTAGTGCTAGACAAAATAATTACTTGAACCAATCTTCCAAAAATGGCAGACTTCATCATCATCGTCCTCAAAATCAATACTGCCATAAGTCACCTGAAAGGGGGATCCGAACAAAGTCTGGGTAAGCTAATCTAAGCTTGTGAGCAATTTCAGTATTCGTCATGGGGTTTTAATTAGCAGTAGTTTTTAGTACATAAGAGTTTGTAAAACATTCACTGCCAATTGCTCGTATACTTGAACATAGAACATATGCATTTCTTAAAACAGATAGCTTTGAAACATTTAAAGTATTCAAGCTAAACTCGTACTTATTCATATGAACTTCAAAATATATAACATGACATGCATTTCTTAAATAGAGTATATAAAACTCAAACATATGCATAGTGAAAATGAGGGTAAAAACCTACTTCCATTTTCAAACATAACATCATATATATGTATTCCTTTAAAACATAAAACTTGAAACATTTAAAGTATTCAAGCAAATCTTGTACTTCTTAAATAGAGTATAAAACTCGAAACATATGCATAGTGAAAACGGGGGTAAAACCTGCTTCCATTTTCAAACTCATTTGTCATCTTATCTCTTTCATTAGTGGAATCCGTTTCGAACCAGACTCCCATATTACGTATAAATGGAGATAACCTAACTGAACCGATCAGGATCGTCTTCCTGGTCCCTAAAAGGTAGGTATGACTCATTTCCTGACAGAACAGATAGGGTTCCTCGAGGTATCTCATGCCTGGGGGATTAGATCCTACTACTTGGCATTTTGACAGTAAATTGAGTTCCGTGCAACCCAAAATCCCATCATGTTTTTACAGATTAATTGAGTTCCGTACAACCCAAAAAAATCTGTTATTTGAAAAGTCGGCTGAGTTCCGTACAACCCAACCAAAAACCCATGGTGCTTAGGCATAACTTTTCTTACATTCAAATACGTTTAATACATGATTTCTTCAAATAGGTGCTTCTCATAAACGTTTAAAACATCATGTACATAATTTCATAACAAATCCTTTAAACATTTGATATAACAAATTCAGAACACTTTACAAAATTTGGCATTTAAAACTTTAGACATGCTGAAATATGTTTTAAGAAAACTATGGTAGAATCCATTCACTAAGCATGTCATAATAGAGTTTATAAAAACAGAACAATTTAAAACTGAATCATGTAAATACTGAATTCAAAATTTCAAATACTTCATAACTTTGCATTTAAAACCTTTTCAAATCCAGGGAGTTAAATCTCCACTTCAAATACAGGGTTACTCACCTTGCTCCTTTAGGGTTAGTGCTAATAATACGCTTTCCCACTTTCCTTGTAGTTCCTAAGAACAATTCATAAACATCTCATCAACTTCACATTCATTGTAATATCATCTCGATATTCCTTAACTTATACTTAAATCATATTAGATCCTAAAACGATTTCATAATTTCATATGTACTTAACTTAACTCGTACTCTTAACCTATGACATAATTAATGTGTTAGGAATTGAATTTTTTTCAATTTATACTCTTCTAGTAGCTCCATAAATTTTAATTTAAATTTAATTACTTCACATGTTTTCGTGTCGTGTCTTTTCGTATTTTATTTCCTCGTACTTGCCTTAGTTTAATATTTTGGCAATACTTTAGTTTATAGTCATCTGACAGATGCTATTCAACAAATTTTATGTCTCTTTATTTTTTACATCTTTTTTTTTGGTCAAATAGACTCTACCATTGAGTTCGGAGTGTCGAAGAAAGTCGGTTTAGGCTTTCCTAGAATTTAATTTGGACTTTTGTATGTAAAAGGGCAAAATGATCATTTTACCTATTTACGTGTCATATTTTTCCGTACTTCGTTTCATAATTTGGACCTCACCATTGGACTCAGAAGGTCCAAGATAGTAAGAATACACTAATAACTTGTTAATTTTGAACAAGGGGTATTTTGGTCATTTACCCCTTCACGTGTCTTTATTTTTTGGGCCCCGTCTCATAAAACGGACCCTACCATTAGTCTCAGAATATCCAAAATAGTAAGGATACACTATTCATATGTTTAATTTGGACTTCATTTGCTTCATATATGACTTAGGGGCAAAATAGTAATTTTGCTTTATTTATTAAATAATTAAATTAATTATTTAATTATTTTTCTATGGGTTTAATTGCATAAAATTCTCATCAGTTGGGCCACAGTATAATTTTCCTGAAGTTCAGGTGTCAATTCGTAAATAAGGGAAGTTTGGGTTTATTTAGTTTAAATAAAATTAGAAAACCAGTTGGTTCGGTCCAATTTGAATTGAGCCGGTCCGGTCCGTTTGTAAACCAACCGGTTCAGTTGGTTTGCACGTAATCTGACATCAGGATGACGTCAGCCCTAATGTTTTAAAGAAAACAAAACGCTGTCGTTTCATTTATTCGGTGGCAAGCTCATATGCTGCCACGGGTCCGAGTCAACTCGATTATTTTAAAACGAGTTAACTCGTCGTCATCTTCCCCACGTCGACCCCTATTGTCATGACCCGAAACCCACCCTATGCGGATCTCGTGTCGCGGGGGCGACCCGGAAGCCGTCCCTACTTTTTCCATTCTTGTATCATAGTACTAATGTGCAAAGTACTAAACCTCAAAACAATAACAGCGGAAGTCTTATCAATGTCAGTGATCAGCGGAAGTCTTTTCAGTAATAGTATATCAGTGGAAGCCTTTCAGTGCACAATGTTAGCGGAAGTCTTTACAATACATAATATGGTTCTACATAAACAAAATAAGAACCAAACGTAACCAGCACCCGTGGGTGGTGAATACATGGGAGAACTAAAACATAGACTGATACAGTTCCTCAAAATGTCCTCCTACGCTCTCAGACTCCTACTGGGGTCTTGCAGCGTCATCACCTTAAATGGGGGTAAATAGGGTGGAATGAGCTACGAGAGCTCAACAAGTAAAAACAAATCTCCGACACTGGTATCGGTGAAATATGAATCCATGAATAAGATTATGATAGCCAATCATAAGAAAAGAAATGCTGTGATAGCCAATGAGAACAGTTGCCTTGGTGGCCAATGAATAATAGGTCACAATGTTCAATTAGGGGTAATGGAAATAACATCAATATGAATCTCTCTATGATAATATAACAACAAGACGGTACTGCCACAACAAACCGATCACAATCAATTCAATGAAGAGTGTCCTCTCAGTTTAAGATAAGTCATAAGGAATAGTGTCATTCAATAACGTAATCATATCAATCCTTAAGAGATGCATTTACTCTGTTCTCAGGTAAAATGCCAATGCAAATGTAAATGAAATGCCAATGGAAATGCAATGAAAATGCCAGTCAATTGCCGGTGGAAAGCCTTCGAGGAATTCATTCCTGCCACCTGTCCATTCATGTACTTGACCCTTAGGTCTCCAGTCAATCAGAAAGCATCAGATGGATGTTGTGACTGAGCACAAATCCCGTATTCATAACATATCATGATTATTCATAATTCCATAAAAGTATAAAACGGAATATCATATATTCAATAAAGACACAGTAGTAGGCCTTTCAAGGCATGGTCCAACATGATAACAATGACATAGTAGTCAATCAATGTCCACAAGATAGAACAATATCACATTGTGGATAGCAATAACATGAGGTACTTTCAAGAGTACAAGTTTGGCAGTAAAGAATAAACTTGGCTTGGAAACACCATATGGAAGAGAAGGTGAATTTACTTACCTCTATTGTGATTCTATATCAGAAATCCGTGAGTGTGCCCTTGCCTTTCGAGTTCCCTATATATCAGTAATTACGTTTCAGAATAAATTCTATTCATCAAATTTTATGCCTTTCTATCATAAGTATCTCAAATACTAATTTAGACTTTACCATTGAGTCCGGAACGCCGAAGAAAGTCAGTTTAGGCTTTCGCGGAATTCCATTTGGACATTTGTACTAAAAAGGGCAAAATGGTCATTTTGCACTTTTACGGTTATTTTTATTTTTGGGGACCCCGTCTCATGAAACGGACCTCACCATTGATCTTAGAATGTCCGAGATAATAAAAATTGACTATTCATTTGCATCGTTTGGACTTCGTTTGACCTATATTTGAAATAGGGGCATTTGTGTAAAACTTAATATTTTATTCATTTTCCTGTTTGGGCCACAGTGACATTTCCTAAAACATTTGGGGTCGGTTCACAATTTCCCAAAGTTATAGTCTGAACCAGTGGGTTCACTACTTGGAAACCCTAACCGGTTTGGTTCTTCACTGAACCAAACGGTTCAGTTCAATTCATAGAACCGGATTACAATATCCCAGTTCTTATCCTATCCATGGATTAGAAAATCCTTAGCCCAATTCCAATTTATTATCCCTGTTACCAAACACACCCATTTCATTTAAAATCCAACATAAAATGACACAGTATAGCTTGCCCCTTTTATTTCCAGTCAGGTCCCGACCCGATCTGAACCCAAACCCGGTTCTGTCTTGACCCGAAGTGCCCCTGACATTCCGGTCATCTTCCCCATTACTCCGGTAGGGTTTACAAGGGTTCCGTCGCCTTTTCCGGCGACGGTGCCCCTTTTCCGTTCATATTTTAAATCTTTTTCAATGCAGTTTCATTCCTTTCCCTTCAAGGATCTCAACCCTAACCTCAGTTTGCCTCAAGACTCTCCCCATCTTCACGAATAGTGAGTTTATCAACTCTGGCCGACTCTCCGGCCAAGTTATATTTTTTACTTTCGTGACGTTTTGATCACTGTTTTGATCCTATAATTCTTCTAGTATGTTTTTGCACCTGAGTAGGTCCTTTTTAGAAACTTAAACCAAGATTTAAGCCTAGATGTTCATGAAACCCGAGATTATTCATAAAACCTGCAACTCAACATTTCTGTCTCGTTTCAACACCATTTAACCTGATTCTTTTTGTAAAACAACCTATAGATCATGCTGATTTGAACCCTATTATTTAAACAACCTGTCATGCTTTTAAATTTAAAACTGAAGCAGACCCACTTACCTTTCAAAATTCTGATTTCTTCCTGTTGCTTCTTCTTTCCTTTCCTGGTTCTACTTGGTTCACTTCTGTTTCTTCTCCACAATTTTTCCAACCTTTAGACAGTGTTCACGGCCCTCCAATCTCTCTGTTTTCCTTTCTTCTCATGTAACACTTATATATATATATATATATATATATATATATATATGCCTTACACGACACACCACCGCCCCTATCATTTCTCTCTCTTGATTCTCCCCCCTTCTAGAGCCCCTTTTCTTGACCAAGAGTTCTGATTTCCCTCTCCCAAATGCAACTTTGCATTTAATTGGTGTAGGATATTTGTGTATATGTAATATATATATAATATATATATATCACACACTACAAACACACACATACACACAGTGACATACTCACTGGTCAGCAGTCCACATGCAGCCCCTTTTCCCTTTTTCATCTCTTTCCTTTTCATTTTCTTTTTATGTAATATACATAAATATATACTACACAATATTCATACATATATTTATACTATATGTATTTTTATACACAAATAAAATACATATCTTATACGTGAGAGTATATCCATATACGTGCATATATATCCATTTATAACAGTACATGCATACACTGATTTTAAACGTACTACGTGTCTGAGAAATGTGTTCGTGCATGGAAATGTGTTCATGCACGCATTACGATGTTAGGTCTTAAGGTGCTCGGGTGTTGCCCGGCACTATGTATGCTAAGCAAACCATTCTCATCCCTCAATCGTTTGGTTCCATGAAATGCTGTAATATAGAGCTCAAACAGCTCACATTATACTATTCAGTCGATTGACCTCGGTAAATGTGTTGTATCCCGGGTCGGGATATCACACCTATATTGCCCTAATCTCCGATTTCCATTTTCTTTGATTTCGTGCAGTTTGGATCAATGGATCCTTACTGTTTTCGTTCCATTTTGTTCCTGAAGTACCCAGAATCCATTTGGCATTCGTTTTGGAGTTCAAAGTGAACTCTTTGCTTCGGTTTAAAAGGTGATAATCCAACTTGTAAACCGTCGGTTCATACCCATTTCTTGGCCAAATCCAATGGGATTTGTTCTATCTTGACTCATTTTCTTTATAGTTTCATTTCCTATTCTATTTGATCCATTTTGGTGGGAGTTTGATAGGTTGGTTTCAACAACCGAAACCTGCAACTTATGTTATGAGGGTCATTTCTTGTGATTTATGATTGCGGTTGTAGGTTTTTAACATGTTTGTGGAGTTTAGTTGAGGTCCCCATGAACCAAATATGGTTTAATTGCCATGGTTTCAGACCTGCTTCAAGCAAGGTCTTCCATGGCCGTAGCTTCTGGGTCTTATGTTTTTGTTTGTTTTCATAGCCTGATTTCATGCTAAATCAGCTCTAACACATATCTAACATTATACATGCATAACTAAGCTTCAAACAGTTTCTATTCATGCATATTTCTAGAGAGAGAAATTTAAGAGTTTTCATGGGTTCACCTTTTTGAGTCGGTTTCTTCCTTTCTTCTTGCTCTGAATCTCTTCCTCAACTTCTCAGTTTCTCTTCCTTTAATTTCTTTTGTGAAAAGCAAGCATGGTTTGCATGCTTTTAAAGAGAACCAACCGACCTTTCTCTCTCCTCTCTCTCTCTACACGTCCCAGCCCCTATGCTTGACTTCTCATAAATTTCTCTTACACCTAATAAATTTAACTTTCCAATTTCTCAGTTTTTCGTTCAATCTATGCTTGATATTTTGCATGTATAATATATATAATATAACTCACACACATACATATGAAGACACACACACACACTCTCACTGCCGACACACACTACTCCCTCACTGTTCATACTTTACACATGTATATATATATATATAAATATATTTAATGTATCTTTGTACATACATGCATACATGCTTGATTACATAAATATATATATATATATATATGCCTTCCATGTAATGTGTATTTATAATATATTTAATTATAAATAAAATAATTATTTCATATGAATAATTAATTATTTTTATAAATAATTAATTATTTCCTTGATTGTAATAATTTTTATACACATTTTTATGGCTTCGTAATGCGTGCCATATGACCCGGTATCCCAGGTCGGGATATTACAGATGGGCAGTCTGAATGAGTGATACAAATGCTAGAAGATATGTTACGGCTATGTGCGTTGGATTTTAAGGGGAATTGGCCTGAACACTTACCATTAGTTGAGTTCGCCTACAACAACAGCTATCAAGTAAACATCAAAATGGCACCGTACGAAGCATTGTATGGAAGAAGATGTTAATCTCCTCTATATTGGGCTGAAGTTGGCGAGCAAAAGTTACTTAGACCAGATTTAGTCCAAGACACCATTGAACAAATTCGGAAGATTCGGAATAGGCTATAAATAGCCCAAAGTCGATACAAGAATTATGCTGACAACTGAAGAAAGGATCTTGAATTTGAAGTAGGCAACCCCGTGTTCCTAAAGGTATCACCATTAAAATGGGTAGTTCGGTTCAGCAAAAAGGGCAGTTAAGTCCTCGCTATATTGGTCCATTCGAGATCCTAGAAAGAGTTGGACCAGTAGCATATCTTTTGTCACTACCACCCAAGTTGGATAAAGTACAGCACGTATTCTATGTATCGATGTTAAGGAAATGTGCAAAAGAACTAGGACAGATCATTGAATATGAGCCACTCGAGTTAAGGGAAGATTTGTCCTACAAAGAACAACCAGTACAAATTTTGGACCGAAAGGAAAAGACATTGCGTAACAAAGCAATTTCCCTGGTAAAATTTTTGTGGCGGAATCACACAAGTGAAGAAGCAACATAGGAACGCGAAGAAGAAATGCATACAATGTACCCCGAGTTGTTCACATAAAATAGAGTTAGGTTGAGTTTTGGGGATAAAACTCTTTTGAAGAAGAGGAGAGTATAATACCCCAAAAATCTGAAATAAATAAAATGCACCAATTTTTTGACTTATCTAATTCAGTATACATGATTTATGACAACCCAAAAAATAGCACAACTAAAAATTAAGAATTTAAATTAAATTTTTTCAAAATTGTCGATGTATCTAATTCGACCAATGTACGTGCATAAACACATACAGTAATGAACGCCGAGAAAATACACTTATATATATACATATGAATTAATATATATATATGTGTGTGTGTATAAGTGTGTATACGGCTAGGTATACATGTGCAGCAAAATGGTATATATATACATACATATATATGTGTGTGTGTGTGTGTGTGTGTACATATGTGAGATGTATACATATAGACGGTTACTAAAGTATACCTAAATGTAATAGATTAGAATATATATGCGTAATGTAAACAGGTATACTGTTAAAAGACATGATATATATATATATATAGGCTTAGGTGAATTCGTGAAGCTTCCTTATGGGAAACAGCTAGAAAGTTGGTAGAGTAGGTAGCTTATATATATATATATATATATATATATAAATAAATCAGGAAGCTACCAACAAACCGAAAACATGGGACATTCTGAGACCAGCCAAATTTCAAACATATCCATATGAGCCGTAGTAATTAGTTTTAAACAAGAAAGAGGGTCGTGTAAGACATACCCATCAAAGCTGCTGTGAGTGAGGGAGTGAAGAAGCAGAAGCAAGAGGAAAAGAGAGAAGCAGCAGAGCGAGAAGAAAATCGAAGAGAGAGAAAGAGGTAAAATTCTCTATCTCTAGAAAAATCCCATCTACAAGCTTACTTATGGCCTAAATTATGCATGCATGTGTTTTAAATTACTAAGGAATGAAAATAGAAGAATAATGGGAGGGTTTAAGCCTAGGAAAAGCCTACACCGCCATTAATGTACCTTTAAAACCCAGGTCTGAATCCATTCTAACAAAACTCGATTTTGATGCTCGCAACTTCAACTAGACCCTACAAGGGTTGTAGAAACCCTAGACCGCGACCTAAATTGTCAAAGGAAAGCCATGAAATCACGAGTTGCAGGTCACGGCTTGGAGAGAGAACCTCTCCATTTGAACATCAAGCCCTAGTTTTAGAACGGGGTTTGACACCCCATGGTATGAGGGTCATAATAGACCAAACCTTACTCATTTTTATGAAGAAATGAGCATATACTAAGCTATTTGCAGAAATGGACATGAAGCTCCAATGGAGTTTTTGAGCCTAATTCGATGCTTCAAACCAATGCTAAATGAACCTCCATAATCCTAAGAGTTCATAGGAACAAAACGTAGACAAACGGAGTTCTAAAACTCCACGAAATAGAAATTGTTTAGAACCAGCGATTAGGACAACAGTAACCTAAGGCTTGGGGAAGGAGATGAACAGGGTTGGGTCGGTCTCGGGTCGGATCCGGGTTTGGGTCAAACTCCGACCCATCGCACATGTGGGTTTAATAGAACGGCGCCTATTGGGGGATTTGTTTTAATTTTAAAACCGAATTAGTTATGTTTGGAAACACGGATAATAAATCTAATTTGATAGGCTCGGACAGAACAGGGATATCCTATCCTTGAATTAGACCTTGTCCATTATTTGGTTCTGAAGCAATTAGAAAAAAAGGGACGGTGCAGTTAGAGGGATTCGACCCACTGATGTGTATGTGCGTGTGAAACTTATACCAAGTGTGGGAACCATTGTGCCACTGAGGCACTTGTATAAAATAATACTTAAATAAATATATAATATAAAATGAAATAATTAAATTAATTTAATTAACATAAATTTCTCGTCACCCAAATAAAATAAAAGAAAAGTGTATTTTAACTATTTTGGACCTTCTGGACCCAATGGCGGAGTCCAAATTATGAAATTAAATCCAAAAAAATGTGAATGGATGAACTGGTTTAATTTCAAAATTGTCCTGAACGCCAAAGAATGATACCAAACGACCCCTAAAAATTATGAAATTACACACTTTAGAGTTTTTTCAACGTTCCGATCCAAAGATGGATTCAATTTTCTCAAATTTGACCCCTAAGCTAGTGAAATAGGAAAAATACACCATTATTTGATAACTGATGTGTATCTAATCACTGCTATAGGACTCCTGAAATTAATCTAAGCCACAAGTGGACAACTTGATCTATTCCCAACATGCTATGAGTACCTTGGAACTTCTAACTTGGTGTTATTTTAACTGTCATAGCATTTTCATATATTGTACTATTTAAATGCATATAATTTATACTACATAAAACTTGGCATGATTTCATTATGTTCTGCTCTTCTATTCTGTTATGATTCTGCTCTGTTTTGTTTTGTTATATTCTAATTTATAGGCCCAATACAGGATTGAGCGGTATGACCTAAGTAGGCCAGAGCAAAACCAGAGGGTAGAGGCCCTACGAATGTCTGCTTATGGGCAGCTGGCAAAGGCTCAAACATACTTGATGATATGCATGATTGGCATTCTATTCTGTTCTGTTCCGCTCAATTCTGTCATGTTCTATTCTGATCTATTTTGTGAGCAAAACCTAGAGGGTAGAGGCCCCACGAGTGTCCGCTTATGGGCAGTTGGGAAAGGCTCAAACATACTTGATGATATGTGTCACGCCCCGAATTCCCGACAAACTCGAGGCGCGACTGACGAGACAGAAAATAAAATAAATAAAAGGACCACTGTAAATAAATCCACTAAACAGGCATCCATTCCCATCAATACATAAAATAACATAAGTACATCTCACAACTGCATTGTTCATAGGTCATTCGGGCTTAAGCCCTTACATTACAAAATATAAGTCCCATGGACCAAAAATATACCAAGTGCTTCACCCTATCAAGGTATCATAGAGTCTCAAGTGGCTGGAGGATCCTCATCTGAAAAATGTTGCCCACGAATGGGTCAGCTCAACTGTTGGTATGATGAAGTGCTAATGCAAGAAATAAAGCTAAGGCGTGGCATGTGCAAAGTGTACATTTATATCTAAACGTCATTCAAAGCATCGCAGTAATATATGAGTGGTATGCATGACGCACCCATGCACAACTCTGTGCCACACCCATGTCTCGTTTACGGGTACTCCCCGATGGCACGGAGTACCAATGCAATGGCCAATTTTGGGTTTTTCACCACAGGATCTGCACCCTCATAATGCAAAGCACCACGTGCTCAACCCACGCCATGTTCTCAAAGGATTCACCATATGCCACTATGCCAATGCAATCTCAATGAAACATGGTTTCCACAATATAGCATGCTCAAGACAGTAATACATAAATCACCAGCTGATTCCACATGCAAGCATATCTCATATAATCAACTTAAACACATGTCATGATTCACGTTCATCATTCACTAAATTTTCATAAAGTACAAGTAACATGTAAGCATGTGAACAACCAACTCCAAATCATCAAGTAAACACATTCCAAATAAACACATAAGTCATTCCAGTCATTCACAGAACATTCCTAACTTAACTTCATTTCTAACATTAGCAAAACACCATACCTGACGGGTTGGTCTCAACCCTAGAAGATCGTGCACGATACGTAACTGAACTGGTCAATGAAAATGCAGGAGGTCAGATCGCCCTCTCCTGTCCTGTCAGTGTCCCTAAAAAGCATAAATTACAACTCAGTCTATTGTCATTTGAATTTATGCTATTCATCAAATTTTATGTCTTTTAATTCATAGGTTTCTATTCTGCCAAATTAAACTCTGCCATTGAGTCTAGGACGTCGGAGAAAATAAGTTTAGGTTTTCGTAGAACTCAATTCGGACTTCTGGGTTCAAAAGGCCAAAACAGTTATTTTGCACTTTTCACAGGTCCTTACATTTCGTGACCTCTTTTCACAAATCGGACTCCATGGTTGAGTCCGGAATGCTTGAGATAATAAAGTTTCACTATTTGTTTACTTAATTCGGAGTTCGTTTGACTGTACTTCAATTCAGAGGTATTTTTGTAATTTTAAAGGTTACTATGGGTCTTTTATTTTTTGGGACCCCGTCTCGTAAAATGGACCTCACCATTGATCTCAGAATGGTCGAGATAGTCAAAATACACTAATGACTTGTCCCATTTGGACTCCGGATTATTTTAGCATATTTAAATAATTAAATTAATTAATTAAATTAATATTTTATTAATATTTATTCAGGAGGGTCAAATTATAATAACCAACAGTTGGGGGGTTAGTTTGTAAATTTTGAAAGTTCTGGGTCAAGGTTTAATTTCTAAAAAGTCCAAGGTCAGATTTGTAATTTGCCCAATTTACTATTCTCAATCCGGTTAACCAAACAGGGGCCAATCCGAGAACAGGGATAGGATATCCCTGTTTCAAATTAAATTCAAATTTTTAATTTCCTAAACCTGCAGCCAAATAGTCCCAATTTGATTTTTAATTTAAAACCTTAGATCGACACGTGGCAGGGGCGGTTCGGCCCAAGCCCGACCCGAACCCGAACCGGACCCGGCCACCCCCATTCTTCCCCGTTTTTCCGGCGAGACGCCAGTAGGGTTCCGGCGCCTTCTCCGGCGCCGGCGACATTTTTTCGGCGACTTTTCATAGTTTTAAAAATGTGGTTCTCTTCAATTTTTCACGTAGATTTCATATCCAAGGTCGGTTTTGGATCTTAGCCACTAGATCTTCACGAAATAGGGCTCAAAGGTTCCGATCAACTCTCCGACCGACCCTATTCTTTCATTTTCGTGACTCCTCGGTCACGGTTTAACCTCCATTTTCATCCTACTTGGTTTCTGCACCTCCTAGGGTTCGTTCCCTATCATTGAAATCGAGTTCTACACATAAAATGACAAGACCCAACTCCCATAACCGAAACCTGAAACTCGAGTTTTCTATCTCGTTTCTTAACCATTTTCTTTCATTCTTTTTGCAAAATAAACCCTACAACATGCTCTTTAAGATCATATACATCAAAGTAATTATCATGCTTTAAAAAAAATCAAATCAGAACTGGGTCACTTACGGTTTTCTTGGGTTTTTCTCTCTAACCGTGCACCTCTTTCACCCTCTGGTTCCAAGCTTGAATCAGGCTCCAAGACTCCCTTCCAAAACTCTCTTTCTGTCTCTCGCTCTCTGCTTTTCTTTCCTTTTCTTCTCCCAACCGAGACCAACACATATACACAACTCACCAACTCTCTCACGTCTCCCACCACCAGCCCCTTTCCTTGACTTCTTTCCCTCTGTTCAGCCACCCTGCTCCTCCCCAATGCAGCTTTGCATTTAATGCAAAGCTGCCCTATATACACCTACATATATACCACTCATCACACACACACTAGACACACACACACACACACTCCACCGACACCACACACACACCCCATCAGATCTGTTATACACACACACTGCTATATATATATACATATACATATTCACATATACATATAATACATCATCCCATACATGTACACATACATATAATATATTCCACACATTATCCATTTAGTTAATATACACCTTACATTCATTTTACACTTTTAATAATAATAATAATATTAATAATGACAATAATAAATAATAATAATAATAACCACAAAATTTTATACAAAAAAAAAAAATTTTGAGGTCATTACATCCTTCCCTCCTTAAAGAAATTTCGTCCTGAAATTTAAAATAACATAAAATAAAAGGAAATACATCACTGATCAAACAACTCGGGGTACCTACCTCGAACCGCGGCCTCACGCTCCCAAGTAGCCTCCTCGACCCCATGATGGTTCCAACGAACCTTGACCAAAGGGATGGTCCTGCCTCGCAAAACCTGGTCCCTAGAGTCTAATATCTCCACGGGCCTCTGGTCATAAGAAGCATCCCCCTCTAACTGAAGATCTACCCAGTCAAGTACATGTGAGGGGTCAGGCTCGTACTTCCTCAACATAGATACATGGAAGACGTCATGGACTCCTAATAGCTGCGGTGGTAATGCCAACTTATAAGCCACCTCACCAACCCTTCCAAGAATCTCAAAGGGGCCTATAAATCGTGGCGATAGCTTCCCACCGTGCCCAAATCTCCTCAAACCTCGTCTGGGAGATACCTTGAGGAACACATGGTCCCCCACCTCAAATGATAAGGGCCGCCGCCTCTTATCTGCATAACTCCTCTGGCAACTCTGGGCTGTCAACAATCGCTGCCTGATCACCAGTATCTTGTCTGTGGTCTCACGGACTATATCAGGTCCTAAGGCAGCTGTCTCTCCCACCTCAGTCCAACACACCGGGGAACGGCACAGCCTATCATACAATGTCTCAAATGGTGCCATCTCAATACTGGATTGGTAGCTGTTGTTGTAGGCAAACTCAACCAAGGCAAGGTGATCCTCCCAGCTACCTCTAAAGTCCATGACACAAGCCTTGAGCATATCCTCCAAGATCTGAATAGTGCACTCTGACTAGCCATCCGTCTGTGGGTGAAAGGCAGTACTAAACTGCAGCTGGGTCCCCAAGGCCGTTTGGAAGCTCTGCCAGAACCGTGCAGTGAAACGTGGGTCTCTGTCAGAAACAATGGATACCGGAACCCCATGTAGTCGCACTATCTCTCGAATGTACAACCTACTGAGGGCGTCTGATGAGTCGGTCACTCTGATCGGTAAGAAATGGACGGACTTCGTCAGTCTGTCCACAATAACCCAAACCGCATCATGGCCCTTAGGCGACTTCGGAAGACCCATCACAAAATCCATGGTAACATGCTCCCACTTCCACTCGGCTACCGGTAATGGCTGTAGCAAACCTCCAGGCCTCTGGTGCTCAGCCTTCACCTGCTGGCACGTGAGACACCTAGCCACAAACTGTGCCACATCTGCCTTCATCCCAGTCCACCAATACTGACGGCGCAGATCATGATACATCTTGGTGCCCCATGGGTGCACCGCTAGGCGTGAATGATGGAAATCCCTAAGGACATTAGTCTTAAGAGACTCGAGAATGAAGACTCTACCCTTGTATCTCAAGCCAAGGTTAGAATGGACTGCCCATCCCTCAAATCCCTCAGGGCTAGCAATCCGTGCTCTAATCTGCTCGGCCTTAATATTCTGCAACTGTGCCTCTATGACTCTGGTCAGAAGGGTAGGTTGTACACACAAGCTGAATAGAGTGGCGTGTCCCTCAAACTCGGTAAGCTCTAAGTCAAACTCCTCAATAGCTCCCATCATCTCCCATTCTCTAATGGCTATACTGGCTAAGGTGCTCTTCGGCCTCCGACTGAGTGCATCAGCTACGACGTTGGCCTTCCCAAGATGGTACTGAAGGTCAAAGTCGTAATCCTCTAGATACTCCATCCATCTCCTCTATCGAAGGTTCAGATCCTTCTGTGTAAAAATATACCTGAGGCTCTTGTGATCCGAGAACACCTCAAATCTCACCCCATATAAATAGTGTCGCCAACTCTTAAGTGCAAAGATGACGGCAGCCAACTCTAAATCGTGGGTGGGGTAGTTCTTCTCATGGCTCTTCAACTGGCGAGAACCATAAGCTACTACCCTGCCTTCTTGCATCAGTACACAACCCAATCTCTCTCGGGAAGCATCACAGTACACAGTATAACCCAGGCCTCCCTCAGGGATAATCAGGACGGGCGCTGAAGTCAGTCTCCTCTTCAGCTCCTGAAATGACTGCTCACAGTCGTCGGTCCACTGAAACCTGATGCCCTTGCGCGTCAGACTGGTTATCGGCGCGGCAAGGTAAGAAAATCCCTCCATAAAACGGCGGTAGTACCCTGCTAACCCCAAGAAACTCCGTATCTCAAACACATTCTTCGGCCTCTCCCAGCTCATAACAGAGTCAATCTTAGAAGGGTCAACAGATACTCCACTACCAGACACAACATGGCCCAAGAACTGTACCTCTTGAAGCCAGAACTCGCACTTCGAGAGCTTGGCAAATAGCCTGTGCTCTCTCAAGATCTGTAACACAGTCCGTAGGTGGAAGGCATGCTCATCCTCGGAAGGTGAGTAAATCAAAATATCATCCACAAACACCACTACGAACTGATCTATTATACTGGCCAAAAACACAGTGCATCAAGTCCATGAATGCCGCTGGGGCATTCGTCACACCAAATGGCATCACCACAAACTCATAGTGACCATAGTGAGTGCGGAAAGCCGTCTTCGCTATGTCCTCCTCTCGCACCCTCAACTGGTGATACCCCGATCGAAGATCAATCTTCGAGAAGCATCTCGAACCTCTCAACTGATCAAATAAGTCATCGATCCTGGGTAACGGGTACTTGTTCTTAATAGTCACCCGGTTTAGCCTCCGGTAGTCCACACATAACCGTAATGTCCTGTCCTTCTTCTTTGCAAACAGTGCTAAGGCACCCCAAGGAGAAGTGCTAGGACGGATAAACCCCTTACCTTGTAGATCAGTCAGCTGTTCCCTCAGCTCTCTCAGCTCTGCTGGAGCCATGCGGTAAGGTGGGATAGAAATGGGTACAGTACCGGGGATAAGCTCTATGGTGAACTCTACCTCCCGCCTCGGTGGCAAACTAGTCAAGCTGTCAAGAAAAATATCAGGAAACTCATCGACTACCTGTGGTGACACAACCCCTGTAGCCTCACTATCCCTTGCAATCAAACTAGCCAACATATAGCTATGGGCTCCCCAACTCCTAGAGTCGTACAAGGGTGGTACCAAGAAATCTCCACGGTCTCCCGTGAAATAAAAACAATCCCCCTCAGGGGTGCACACCGTAACTCTCCCCCTATAACAATCGATACTAGCCCAGAAAGTAAACAGCCAATCCATACCCAAAATAACATCGAAGCCAGTCATATCAAGCACAATAAAGTCAAAACAGAGAGTACGATCGGCTACCTCAAGTGAACAACCCCTACAGATCCTGGTCAATGTCACACTACCCCCAACAGGGGTGTCAACACGTAGCGGTGAATCCAACCGATCTATAGTCAACCCCAATGACATGGCAAACACAGTGGATATGAATGAATGCGATGCACCTGAGTCTATCAACACGCTAGCCCATGAACTGAACATAAGAAATGTATCTCGGACTACAAATGGCCCAGCAGTAGAAGCCTCTGGGGTGGCAACCGCATACACTCGGCCCTGTATGGTCTGACCCTGTCTGCCTCCCTCTCTCTGCCCCTGCTGTCCTCCCCCTCACGGGGCTGGAGCTCTAACACTCAATGCTGAGGATGCTGGCTGATAGTAAGGTGTTGGGGGTCTATAGCCTGACTGTGACTAGGGTAGAGGCACCTGGGTGTGCTGGTAATAGTGGGGCCTCTGTGTGCTCTGTGAAGTCTGCCCTTGAGGGCAGTGGGCCTTGATATGGCTCGGCTGATGACAAGTATAGCACACCGGTAGGGCCCTCCTAGCCTGACTCTGAATCTGAGGTGGAAGTGGCATCTGGCTCGGTCCAGTCCCTGACCCCTGACTAGGATCTCTCTGTGGGCAATCGGCTATCCTGTGGCCAGGCTGTCCATACTGGTAACATGTAATGGTCATCTGTGGTGCCTCTCCTCGAGGAGTGATAGACATAGTAGGCTGGGGAGCTAAAAACTGAATAGGCCTCTGGGATGTCGATGGAAAAGAGGTACTGGCCTGGAACCTCTTCTGTGGCCTCCTACTAGAGTGAGCTGGGGTGGTCATAGTAGGCTGAGCGGGTGCAAGTGTCAGTGCTGTGGCTGGCCTGGCCTGAGCCCGGGACTCCCTGATCCCTCTAAGAGCGGCCAACTCTCTCTCTACCCTCGTGGCCCTAATCACTGCCTCCTCATAAGTATCAATGATGTGACCTGCCAGCTTCTCCCTAATAGAGGTCTTCAGCCCTTCGAGAAAATGGAAAACTCTCAGCTCCTCCTGTCCAGTGATATGTGGGGCAAACCTCCCCAATGCGGTAAAACTGGACTCATACTGTGTCACAGTCATGTCCCTCTGGAGCAATGTCTCAAACTCCTTCCTGAATCCAACCTTAGCAGTCGCTGGAAAGTAGTGGTCATTGAACATGGCCACAATTACATCCCACCCCTCTCCAAATCTACTAATCCTCCCCGCAGATACCTTCCACCATTGGCTCGCTAGTCCGGTAAACTGGAAAGTGGCACATCGGATCCTCAAGTGTGGCTCGACAATCCCTAGCAAGTCCAGGATCCTAACAATCTGGTCCAGCCACTCCTCGGCCACTAAAGGATCAGGCTGCCTTGCAAATGATGGTGGCCTCATCCGCTGAAACGCCTTCATGACGAAGGTGTCTCTAGTCTCTCCACCTGCCGCTCTAGCCTCGGCATCAGCAGCCCTGGCCTCGGCATCAGTGGTCCTAGCCTCCTGCATGGTACGGAAGCACTCCCGTATAATGGCTGCCAAATCTCTGGCGCCAATAGTCTGCTCTACCTCCTCCACAGGGGCTGGAGCAATATCCTCCTCAGCTGCATTGTGCTCAGGTGTGTCAGCCGGGGCAACAACCTCCTCAACTACATCAGGAATAGGGGCAGCAGCTCTAGATCTGCCACGACGAGGCTGGGCAGCACCTCTAGGCCTACCCCTACCCCATTTGGGTGGTCCGGCTCTCGTAGGAGCTCGTCTAGGAGGCATATCTACAAGTCCAAGAGAAAAATTCAATATCACTTTTTCACGTCCAGATATAGGCATTTAAATGTGATCTCAATTATGTTCTTATCAATAACCTATACTTTAACGGGTGGTACATGTAGCAAGTCATGATATATACACTTAACAAGTTTCTCACACATCATACATGTCATGCCTCCAAACATAGCATCAATCAGTACGTAATTACAATAAGTCATGCATCAGGGCATATGATCACAAAGCACATAAGGCCCTACCGCATGCTACTAACAGTTCACACTAAGTCATCACTTTTACTCTAGGGTCTCATGGTGTTAAACAACACCCCACAGTCTCTAGGTATTCGAACCTATGCTCTGATACCACGTTGTTACGCCCCGAATTCCCGACAAACCCGAGGCGCGACTGACGAGACAGAAAATAAAATAAATAAAAGGACCAATGTAAATAAATCCACTAAACAAGCATCCATTCCCATCAATACATAAAATAACATAAGTACATCTCACAACTGCATTGTTCATAGGTCATTCGGGCTTAAGCCCTTACATTACAAAATATAAGTCCCATGGACCAAAAATATACCAAGTGCTTCACCCTATCAAGGTATCATAGAGTCTCAAGTGGCTGGAGGATCCTCATCTGAAAAATGTTGCCCACGAATGGGTCAGCTCAACTGCTGGTATGATGAAGTGCTAATGCAAGAAATAAAGCTAAGGCGTGGCATGTGCAAAGTGTACATTTATATCTAAACGTCATTCAAAGCATCGTAGTAATATATGAGTGGTATGCATGACGCACCCATGCACAACTCTATGCCACACCCATGTCTCGTTTACGGGTACTCCCCGATGGCACGGAGTACCAATGCAATGGCCAATTTTGGGTTTTTCACCACAGGATCTGCACCCTCATAATGCAAAGCACCACGTGCTCAACCCACGCCATGTTCTCAAAGGATTCACCATATGCCAATATGCCAATGCAATCTCAATGAAACATGGTTTCCACAATATAGCATGCTCAAGACAGTAATACATAAATCACCAGCTGATTCCACATGCAAGCATATCTCATATAATCAACTTAAACACATGTCATGATTCACGTTCATCATTCACTAAATTTTCATAAAGTACAAGTAACATGTAAGCATGTGAACAACCAACTCCAAATCATCAAGTAAATACATTCCAAATAAACACATAAGTCATTCCAGTCATTCACAGAACATTCCTAACTTAACTTCATTTCTAACATTAGCAAAACACCATACCTGACGGGTTGGTCTCAACCCTAGAAGATCGTGCACGATACGTAACTGAATTGGTCAATGAAAATGCAGGAGGTCAGATCGCCCTCTCCTGTTCTGTCAATGTCCCTAAAAAGCATAAATTACAACTCAGTCTATTGTCATTTGAATTTATGCTATTCATCAAATTTTATGTCTTTTAATTCATAGGTTTCTATTCTACCAAATTAAACTCTGCCATTGAGTCTAGGATGTCGGAGAAAATAAGTTTAGGTTTTCGTAGAACTCAATTCGGACTTCTGGGTTCAAAAGGCCAAAACAGTTATTTTGCACTTTTCACGGGTCCTTACATTTCGTGACCTCTTTTCAAAAATCGGACTCCACGGTTGAGTCCGGAATGCTCGAGATAATAAAGTCTCACTATTTGTTTACTTAATTCGGAGTTCGTTTGACTGTACTTCAATTCAGGGGCATTTTGATAATTTTAAAGGTTACTACGGGTCTTTTATTTTTTGAGACCCCGTCTCGTAAAACAGACCTCACCATTGGTCTCAGAATGGTCGAGATAGTCAAAATACACTAATGACTTGTCCCATTTGGACTTCGGATTATTTTAGCATATTTAAATAATTAAATTAATTAATTAAATTAATATTTTATTAATATTTATTCAGGAGGGTCAAATTATAATAACCAACAGTTGGGGGGTTAGTTTGTAAATTTTGAAAGTTCTGGGTCAAGGTTTAATTTCCAAAAAGTCCAAAGTCAGATTTGTAATTTGCCCAATTTACTATTCTCAATCCGGTTAACCAAACAGGGGCCAATCCGAGAACAGGGATAGGATATCCTTGTTTCAAATTAAATTCAAATTTTTAATTTCCTAAGCCTGCAGCCAAACAGTCCCAATTTGGTTTTTAATTTAAAACCTTAGACCGACACGCGGCAGGGGCGGTTCGGCCCAAACCCGACCCGAACCCGAACCGGACCCGGCCACCCCCTTCTTCCCCGTTTTTCCGGCGAGACGCCAGTAGGGTTCTGGCGCCTTCTCCGGCATCGGCGACATTTTTCCGGCGACTTTTCATAGTTTTAAAAACGTGGTTCTCTTCGATTTTTCACGTAGATTTCATATCCAAGGTCGGTTTTGGATCTTAGCCACTAGATCTTCACGAAATAGGGCGCAAAGGTTCCGGTCAACTCTCTGGCCGACCCTATTCTTTCATTTTCGTGACTCCTCGGTCACAGTTTAACCTCCATTTTCATCCTACTTGGTTTCTGCACCTCCTAGGGTTCGTTCCTTATCATTTAAATCGAGTTCTACACATAAAATGACAAGACCCAACTCCCATAACCGAAACCTGCAACTCGAGTTTTCTATCTCGTTTCTTAACCATTTTCTTTCATTCTTTTTGCAAAATAAACCCTACAACATGCTCTTTAAGATCATATACATCAAAGTAATTATCATGCTTTAAAAAAAAATCAAATCAGAACTGGGTCACTTACGATTTTCTTGGGTTTCTCTCTCTAACCGTGCACCTCTTTCACCCTCTGGTTCCAAGCTTGAATCAGGCTCCAAGACTCCCTTCCAGAACTCTCTTTCTCTCTCTCGTTCTCTGCTTTTCTTTCCTTTTCTTCTCCCAACCGAGACCAACACATATACAAAACTCACCAACTCTCTCATGTCTCCCACCACCAGCCCCTTTCCTTGACTTCTTTCTTTCTGTTCAGCCACCCTGCTCCTCCCCAATGCAGCTTTGCATTTAATGCAAAGCTGCCCTATATACACCTATATATATATACCATTCATCACACACACACTAGACACACACACACACTCCACCGACACCACACACACACCCCACCAGATCTGTTATACACACACACTGCTATATATATATATATATATACATATACATATTCACATATACATATAATACATCATCCCATACATGTACACATACCATACATGTACACATACATATAATATATTCCACACATTATCCATTTAGTTAATATACACCTTACATTCATTTTACACTTTTAATAATAATAATAATATTAATAATGACAATAATAAATAATAATAATAATAATAATAACCACAAAATTTTATACAAAAAATTTTGAGGTCATTACAATATGCCTATACTTCCGATTGATATATTGGCATTCTGTTCTGTTTTATTCTATTCTGTTATGATCTGTTTTGTTCTACTTGAATTGCATTGAATCATGCATTTTATTTGGAATTATTACTTTTAAAATGATTAAATTATCCATGTGCTTTATATACAAGAACTAGTTTTGAAACCCATGGTAGAGAACCTATGTTACTCACTGGGCTTTTAAAAGCTCACTCTATTATCCTAACAATTTTCAGGTGAAGATTCCAATGGCAAGGATTAAAGGGTTAAGATCCTTGAAAGTTAGTTAGAAGGGCTTTATGAAGGCATTCATTTTAGTATCCGACTTCATTTTTGGATATTTTTTATGACTATACATACAATGATGTAACTTTTGTAGTTAAACTTTGTATATACCAACTATGATCATATTTAGTTACTATGCCAAGTTAGCATGCACTCTCTTATTTAATTTTCGCTGCTTAACTCTTATATAATGAATGCATCTTACTTGAAAGTTACAAGTGAATGGCCTGAGGTTAAGATTATTATCGGTGTTTTGATAAGTGCAAAATACGATACATGCCTAACTAGCCGATCGCATACCCTTAATCTGCACAGGGTGGATTTTGGGGATGTGACACCTTGGATCGAATCTCTATATTTTTCCTATAAATAGAGCCCCATGGCCATTACTTTTAAAGACACAATTTCCATTAGTTTTATGTTGTTAGTTTAGTTCTAGAGTTCTCTCTACAAGAACACTCCCTCTCCCAAAGCCGAAGTGACGGTCTGCCTTCTAGAAGTAAACTGAAGCAACGATTTTGAACTGAAGAAACAAGTAATAGATTTACCCGATTGAAGCCTCTGAATCAGAATTTCCTAGCTGAAGTGTTGCCCGACTACCATGACTAAATATGGTACGCATCTCAAACCCTTAACAGTTCTCTTTTATCCGATTATTCTTGCCTCTTTTATCACTCTTGATAAAAAAGGGTAAACTGGAGAACTACGTGACTCTGATTTCATTTTCTAAATAGATACGTAGGAAGCCTTCAGGCCCGAGTCAGATCTTCTTTCGTTTATTTTATTTCTTTATGCAAGATGATTTATTCCTTATCTTTTCTACACTTACATCTCTCTTTTCTCTTTTTCATGATGAAATATCATTGCAAGTGAGTATTTGAGATCGATCCATTCGGATCAGACGGGTTTGGTGCCTAACACCTTCCCACTCTGTACCTTAGCCCCCAGATCCATGTTTTCTTTGGTTTCGTAATTTCAATGAGTTATTTTATTTGATCCATGGCAAGGAATGTAATTAGGAAATAAAGTCGTGTAACTCTTAATTTGTTATCTTTTAGTTTCCTTTTCTTTGCATTCAAATGTAATGGGTCTGCCTATTTGTATGTCTAAAACAAGCTGACGACTCCTTACTTTCTATCTTTCCCATAAGAGGCGTTCCTTCCCACTTTTAGGGAATGAGATAGGTGAGATCCCTTTAATCCATGAAAATGATATTTTTTCCGGCATTGGCGCCCACACAAGGATAAATGAAAAAATTGGTTTTCAATTTCATCCCCTTATTTCTATTGCTCTATCTTTATGAATATATAGGACATAAATTGCCCACTTTTGCTTTTGCAATACAAATCTCTGTCCTGCTTATTTGTAATACAGAACTTTGTACAACCATTACATTTCTTATGGTAATACATTCACTTACAATTATATACACAAAATAAATAGATAAAACAACTCTTGATTTGCAAAATTGAACAAGGACAAATACAACCTTTTCAAAGTAGCAAACTCTTTTTCTTTCTCTTTCTCTCACTCACATACACACACACACACACACATATATATATATATATATGAAATAGATCATTATCCCCCACTCTTTTCGTGTGTGTATATATATATATATATATATATATATATATATGAATATGGATGTAAACATATATATGTTAGAATAAATATGTTACAGAGATGTATTCTATAATGAAAAAACCACATTTATTGCAAGACACCTCTTTTTACCCACCAAGAGCCCCTACAAATCAACATTTGGTGTAGAGAGAGAGAGAGTTTCTTTCCTACATATCTATTTCTCTCACTTTAATTGGTGATAGGCTTTTCATTTTTGAACAAGAAAATGAATTTTCTAGCCGTTGGTGATTGGTGGGGTGGTAGGCTTTAGTTGAACAGATAAATTACCAGTATACATTTATTGACCATTTGTTGACGGGATGGTGATTCCAGTGACTTCAATCAAATTTTTAAGCTATGATCTTGAATTACCAATTGTGAAAGATAAGGTCAAGCTAATGAAACTCTTGATTGAGACATCAACAACTCAGTCATTGTGATAGAAGATGACACAATTCAACGGAATCCATTGTTGACTGTTGGAATCTATAGAGGTGTGACATACATGATGCTTAATTTTGCTCATAACCAAGATAGTTGCAGCCAAAATGAAAAAGCAAACAATTCTATTTTTTCCCATTTCCGGTGAAGTTTTGCTCTTCAACTTCTTTGGTAGTTGGCCAGTGGTTCAATGATGGTTGTCATTTTACAATTAAAAATATATACTTTAAAATATTACAACAAAGAAGATCATGGGTAATAATATAATTTTAGTGCATATTTTAACATTTGGTTTCAAAAAACTCTAACAAGAGAGGTTAGTGTAATTTTCTAAAACACAAGGGTCTATGTGTAACATCTTCTTACCTCAGGGGAGGTCAATGTAATTTACCCAAGATTATACAATTTTGTGGCAATTATTTTCCAAAAGATTTTTTTTTAGACTTGTAATTGTTGAGTTATGTGGATTATTGCTAGTCTCGAAATAAAGACTCAAGAAGCCTCACAAGTATATCAATGTCTAATGAAGTGTGCAATTCAAGGTATGTGACCATGCATTACATTTAGTCACTATGCCTTATAATTGATTTTAAGTTAGGATATAAGCTTAATAATGTTTAAAATAACCTTAACTATGAGTTAGTTTTGACAATAGGCTAAGTCTATTTATGAAAATTACAAAAAAAGTGTTTTTATAAACTTATTATGGTTTTAATAAAATAGTTATTGGAAAATTGGAAAAATTCCATCGCAAAAACAAAGTGAAGTTCCAATTGTTGTCCCCTTCGAACAGAGCATTAGGTGTGTCTGAACGAAGAACTTCATTCCGTCCGAACACGTGTAGGGAAGGTTGCAACAAGTTGGGAGCAACATGCTCATTATGATGCTTAAGTCTATTCCAACTAGGATTAGGATTTTTATTTGATTTTTTTATATATAAATATGATACTTTGTGATACAAAGAGTTAACCCTAGTCTCTTGAAGTATAGAGTTATATTGAGTGATTTATAGCCTCAATTTTCTTTCATATAGTCAGTTCTCTACAAGCTTTTGTACCTTTCGTGTGTTGAAATCTGTATACCTTATATTGGGTAGCACATGTAAGTGCATATAACAGACTAGGCACGTACTTTTATTGTTGGGAGTTACACACTATTGGGGTGGCACTGTTATTATAGATGGACTAGTCAAGAAGTAGTCAAAGAGAAGATTCAAGCAAACTAATAGTAATCCACTAGAGATGACAAGTTAATTGTTTGAGGGTTATATCTTTGTGAACCTATACTATGTTATATTAATTAGTGGAAATTTTTGCATTTGGAGTGAGTTTTATTGTGGATGCATGTTTAATTATCATTATTATGATTTTAATATTTGGATGAACTTGAGATCCTAAACGTTTAACATGTGAATATTTTCGATAATAATCCATCTTGTTCTTAATAAGGTTTTTAAAATCAGCATTCCTTGTTAATTGAATAGTGGTTTAATTAATTAAAACTTGATATAAATTCTTTCACACTCTTTATAGCTATTACTATTATTAGTTTTTATATCAAACTGAAATTATGTATATTTCAGATTTTCAATCCCATCCTTTGTGGACACTTCATTTTTCCTTACAATATAATGCTAAAAGTGGCTTATGACATGTGTTGTCGGAGAATCAATGAAGAAATATTTTCAAACGCGTTTAACATTATATTAAAATCATTTTTGATTTTTTTTAAAAAAACATGTATATAATACAACCTTAACTTTGATTGAGAAACTGTATTTTTGATCATAGTTATTAACTTTAGTTTTGGTTAGATCTATTATTGTTCTTACCAAAAATTATAATTTTGACCTAAAGATTTAGATTATATTTATTAATTCTTGATTTTTGACTAAAAATGGCTTTAAAAACGTATAAATAAATAAAGTGGGATGTTTATAAACCAAATTGAATTCTTTTTTCACTTTTTATGTATTTAAGTCTTCATTTTTCTGTTACTTCTTAAAACAACCTCTAAAACAATATCAATAATATTTTTTATTTTGTTTTTCTGGTTCATAAGTCCTTTAAACAAATTAAGGTTTCATAATTTATAAGCCCTTAATCGAAATGACTACGATTCTTGATTTTGGACTAATAATGGCTTTAAAAAGGTATAAATGGATAAAATTGGATGTCTATAAACCAAACTAAATTCCTTTTCGTTTTCTATATATATTGGTCTCATATGTAGTTCCACCTGGCAATGTAAAAGAGCTATTGCCATCATATGATTCATAGCGTGAGTTGGATAGCGATCTTGTTGAGAGGAACATGGCAAATTTTATACTCCGATGACTATTTGTTCGAGTTAGAGGAAATCAGTGGTGGGAAGATTAGTTTAGCACCTAGTGGAAAAAGGCAAAGCATGATTGGTGTGATTGTGTAGGGATGCCTTCCAATGGTTCGTATGGGTAATGGTTAAGGCATTAATCGGTGATAAAAACAAGATCATTTGGAGTGATATTTTCTTTGAATCATTCATTTATTGCTCAATTAGAGCTGAAATGGGAAAGTGTTTCCTTTGAAAGAAAACATTGGATTATAGTGGTTTCGAAGAGTTCCTACAATGGGGGTTGGTCAGAGGTGGTTGTCTTATTTCAAAGATACACTGATGCTAGAAAAATACCACCATCGGGGAACTTTAAGTCATATAAGGAAGCAATAGAGGTGGCTAAATGGCCACTAACAAAATTGAAGGTTAATGAGAGTGTTCGAGATGCATGAAGCTGTATCTCTTTTCTTATTTCCTTCAGGAAATGAGGCAAAAAGGGTATTGAATATGGAGATTAGCGTGTCGATGGACAACACTTGTTACTTGACTAAGGGTCTCAAATGATGAGATCTTAATGTTTAGGACTTCAGTAATGTGATGTATGGATTCAATTGATGGGTTTGTTGACAGATTTTTGCGATTGAGAGATTTTTAGGGCAATTGGGACTGGTATGGTGTTTTATTGAGGTGGAAAAGGCCATAGCCAAGAGACACTATTTTAGGTGGGCTCGATTGAAGGTGTGATTAGCAAAGAAACCCATGCCAGCTTTGGTAATGATTAGACTGGGTTCGTGGAAGGTAGAAATTCTAGTTTGAGTCAAATTGACGCTGAAAACAGTAGTGGTTGAAGGCAGAAACAGCATAACGAGTCAAATTTTAGTGAGTTTTATACAACTAATTAACTTGTTTGAAAGCATGAAGATAGTGGAATGTGAAACACATCCACGATATGTGCTTTGAATTAGGTGATAAAACTCTATACAATGCCATACACGTGGTTCAATTTTGGCCACACACAAACGAAAGCCATGGAAGGCGATGAAGGTGATACATAGTCAAAATTCAAATGTTAAAAAACTCATGAGTGCCATATGTGAAGGGGAAGGGACGGTTTGACAATGTTGGATAGAGATGGTGTGTAACAGCCCTGACCTAATTACTTAGTAATTAGGGTTGCTTTAAGGATTTGGATGACATTAGTATATATGTAAAGACCCGAAATGTTTTTTCTAATTTACAAATTATAAAATAATGATT
The DNA here is from genome assembly GCA_008638375.1 of Nyssa sinensis. Taxonomy (NCBI): domain Eukaryota; kingdom Viridiplantae; phylum Streptophyta; class Magnoliopsida; order Cornales; family Nyssaceae; genus Nyssa; species Nyssa sinensis. The sequence continues at coordinate 18,283,708 of CM018043.1, forward strand.
ATGAAAATAATAATGTAAAATTTTATCAAGAAATTAAAAAGTTAAATGAAAAGACTAAAAATGGTTTAGAAATAAAAATGAGGAAAATAAATAATGGAGGGCAAAAGAGGAAATTCACCCTTTGTCTTACTTTAGGCTTTTTAAAGGCAATTCCCTACACACCTAAAACACATACTAGGAAGACACACACATTCACATAAAAGAGGTAGAAAAATAGAGAAAAAGAGAAAGGGAAGAAGAAAGGGAAAGCAGGAGATTTTGGAGATTCTTGAGGGATCGTAAAGACTTGAAGTCCTCTTTTTGTAGATTAAAGGAGTGCAAACCCCATTCTACACTCAAGGACAAATTGGAGTTGGAGATTTTGGAGATTCTAGCCAAAATCAACAAAAAAAAAAGTTAGAGCTTCTACCATTACTTGAAGAATTGAGGTAGGGAATTTCTAAACCTAAGTATAAGACTTGTGTAGATAGATTCATCATACCATTATCCCATCTTTGATTACAAAATTGTTCATTTTTGCATTTTTTGACATAAGTTGCATGTGTTTTGAAAATCTATGCATTGGTTGAATTCGTGCTATCAAATAAATTATTTTTATCCTATCTTAATGTTGATATAACTCCCGGTTGAATGCGAAAATGATTGATTGGTGAAATCATGAAATGGGTTTACTTGTACTATATATGCTTGATAATTCAAATTGCACACCAAGTGTTTATGAAAATGTCTCAATGCATGCTTGATGTGGATTTATGATAATTGAGTGGAATCATTTGAATATTTAACCTTCTTGATAAACATATGATGAATTGTGAATGTAAATGTGAATGATAAGCCCTTGAAAATGTGAGAATGAAATCTTGGAAAGTAATGAACATTGGGCTATAATTGGGGCATGTCAATAGTGTGATTTTGAGCATGGTGAGTTTGTGTTTACCCAAAATTTTGATTAGTGTTTGGGAATGATGTCTCCCTTTGGCTTTTGAGTTGTAAACTTGCGCTTGAAAGCCGAATTAAAATCCGAAAGAGACGTTTTTAATATTTTTGGACGTCAGGGACTCAAATATGATATTATAACAATGAAATAAGGATTCGGGTAGTCCCACATGAAAATGTGAAATTACTAAAATGCCCATAGACGTGGAAAAGATACCTAGAAACCTCGATAAAATATAAAGAGGACATCCTTAGGATTGTTGGACCTTCTGGATCTGATTCCAAGGTTGGTTTTGAGATACGTCTCGATGGACACGTAACTTGTCTAGTAAATTAGAAAAGTACCCTTATGGATTTAAAAGATGGTCAAATGACTTAGAAACAATACGATAGGACTTCCTTAGGATTTTTGACACCTAGGAACATGTTTTTGATATCCCTTTGGGTAAACGGGCACTCGAGGTGTAGGTTAAAGAGTAATTAACCATAGAGAACCGTAAGACTCGACGCGATACCTTAGTGCTATAGGCCAAGGTGGTCCTAGGAATAGAACAGGAAATACATAAGACAATTGACAAACATTATGAAAGACGCAAGTGGTGTCTCATTGTAATGAAGTGAGGATTGAGACTAGGACGATGTCTTGATGTGTTGATGTGTATGCTTTCTACGTGATTCTGTCACGCCCCAAATTTTCATAAACCCGGGGAGTGAATGGAAATGAATTAAAAGAATTTATAAAAGATAATTAAATGGATTTGCCCAAACTTAAGCTCTGATACCACGTTGTCACGCCTCGAATTTTTACAAACCTGGGGATGAGTGAAAGGAAATGAATTAAAAGAAATAAATAAAAGGCACCTGTTTATGGACTTGATTGATTACTCATCTATTTTCCCATGTTTCCCCAAAATTTGCTAACTAGACTCACTCAATAAGGGTTCCAAATGGTAGTCAAATATCTTCCCAACCAATGGTCAAAATTAATCTAAGTCATGTTCAAGTGTGGCCTCTAAGATAGCCCACGTCTCTAAATATGCCTTGGAATGATGGTCCAAATAGGACCCAAATGTCCTAAGACATAGGCCAAGAATAGATCAAAAAGTCTAGCAAAAATTGGTCCAAGTAAGTGGCCAAACATGGCCAAAATGTATCCCAAAAAGGTGCCCAACATGACTTGGTATAATGGCCAAAATTAAGTGGTCTAAAATGGGTGCCAAAAGGTGAAGTCGAACATGGAATCTAATGGCCTTGAAAAATGAGTCATGGCATGCCCATGGCATGGCCAAGGCACAAGGTGTAGGGCTGCAATAGCAACAGGCATGCAGCATGGCAGCAGGCTGGGCATGTGCACGTGGGGCAGGGGCATGGCACGCATGGGCGAGCGGTATGGGTACATAGGCTCGCGCCTACCTTGGGTTTTGATAGATGGTATCAAAGCCAATCCCCAGCCGGAAGTGTGGTGAGCTACGGGCTAGGTCGTTGCACGCCTCCGGAGAGGCGAAGCCTTAAGGGGGAGGGGGTAATGGGATGGTAACCGAGTCCCACATCGCCTGGGGGGGAGACAATGAAGGTATACATAAGGGGGGATTGCATACTACTTAGCACAAAGCCTTTTAGTGTGTAAAAGCCCAGCCAAGAACAAAGCCGTGTGGGCTGCAGGCCCAAAGCGGACAATATTATGCTAAGAAGGTGTGGGTCTTGACAGATTCACATGATGTGTTTATCTATATCATTTGATGCCTTGCCATTACATTATCAGTATGATGAAATTATTATATTAAATGCAATGATGCTAGATAATTGCATGATGGCATTGGATACTTGTGACTGTCATGTTGATGTTTATTATGATTTCTGGTTTTGTCATGGATATATATATATATATATATATATATATATGACTGTTGTTACTAATGTATCTATTTCTTAAATCATATATCATCTTTTATGGTTGTTAGTATTGTTGTGGATGTGATTGATGTTGATATACGTATTGTTGACTATACATAAGCGATGTGAGATTTGAAAGGATATTAATGTTGATGAGCACCATTTGTGGTGTGGATTGAAATATTAGAATTGTGGAAAAGAATACATATGAGAAAAATACTTGGGAAGAGAATTAGTCACGTCTTTTGTATGCTATTGAGCGTGATGAGATTGTGCTTTACTCGGGGTTCTATTTATGATAGGTATGGTGTCTCCCCTTGGCTTGCGAGCCATAAACTTGCGCGGGTGGTCGTTTGTCTCCATTGGGTTAGTAGTCCGTAAAGCACTCAGGCTTACTGGGAGCCAAATTAGGTGAATACTCATTGGATTGAGATTATTGAGATAATGAATGAGATGAATAAGGTTTTATCCCATTTTACCGTGGGTGGAATTACTTGAGATTATTTCCCTTGATTCATATGTGATATTTCACTATGATTATTGATGGATTGTATACTACCAATTTATGATACTGTGGCGTTTGTGAATGGTTGCTTAGCTGTGAATGCATACATTGTTCTTGTGGCTTTGAATAGGAAATAGAGGTGCTTCATGGGTTGGGTAAGCTTACACTTACATCTTGTGATTGGTTATATATTTATATACATTGTTCTTGTGGCATTACAATAAGAAATAGAGGTGCTTCGTGGGATTATATGTTTATAACTATTTCACGTGTTCGACCCTCCATATATTGACTACCTGGCTATTATGTTTATGGTTGTATTTGAGATATGATGATGTGGTGGACTTGTGATGCATATTGGACTATAGGTTATGTCCTCTTCGGACTTACATTAGTTTTTACATACTGCTTGCTTATGTGTTTTGAGAAACCCTACTGAGCGTTATGGCTCACCCTTATTATTCATGGGAATGACAAGTATTGACTTGATGGAAGATAGCTGCAGGAGCAGTATCGGATAAACTGAAGTCGGTATAGAATTTAATTACATCCTTGTATATATTCATTTATTTATTAAGGGTGCCTGTATCCTTTATACTATTTTTGTATATGGCATGTATATATCAATAGGATTGTAGTGTCAGTTCTGGACGTTTTCATGTAATACCATGTTGTTGGATAATTGACATAGTACCTTTGAATGTAAGCAATTTTATTTAGTCCCTTTACGGGACTTGAACATGTTTAATCAGGGAATCAAACCTAAACTAATTAAAGAAAATTGTTTTAAAAAAAATGGTTTGTATTTTATGTACTTAACTAGGATGGTTAATCCTATTATCCACCTTATCGGGGCCCCTTTAGTCCGGCCCTGCGGTTTAGGGGTGCAACAACCTATTTCTAAGTATTAGGACTTAATCGACATAAGAAATCAGGCATAAAACACAAGAAACCCAATTCAAAAGCTTAAAATGGAGCCTCGAAAAACACAGTTATAGGTTAGGCCATTAATGGCCAAATTTTGAAAACTTGACTGTAACCAAGTTTTATGAATGGGAGATGAAACCTTGAAGCTCAAGGAGTATAGCCCAACAAACAACATTAGAACAACCTTGAAATGGCCATGAACTATGATATTTATAGTGACGGCCCTAAAGCTTTGAAAACCCTACAATCAATCCAATTCGGAGCTATAAACCAATAAAGATCTTTAAGTTAGGAACTTAGAAGATGAATGAAATCAATTAGAAGCTTTGAATAAACCCAGAAATGCATGAAATATTGATTCAAAAATTAGGATTATAGAGCTACAATAACCAGGTCTAGTTGGGGACAATGACCCCGCTTAATCAACTTGTGAGTTGATTCGGCCGAGTTAATCAAGCAGAGGTGAGTTGATCCAAGAGTTGAGTCAACTCAGCCATGCGTCACTACATGATTCAGCCAACACAATAATGAGATGACACCATTTTGATAAAATTGACAAGAGACTCTATCGTTTTGAACTCATAAACCAACTTAAAAACCTAGTTTATACATTGTTTGGCTGTAAACCTAATAATCCAGAAAATAGGGATATGTTATCCCACTTAGGGATAAAGCCTGACTAGCCCTGTTTGACTATAAGGATAAGAACCAATTTGAAATTAACCCTATCCTAGACATGGATAAGCTATCAATTTTAGGGATAAGGGCTGTTTGGTAGCCCAATTAATCCAACTTAAAATTATACTAAATATGCATAAGTTATCCACTATTTGGCTATCATAAAGGGCATGATTGAAGTTCTAAAAATTAGAATTTTACCTGAAGATTTCTAGAAATGCCACTAAGGCCCAAACCAAAAATTCTAAAATTCATAAATGCCCCTCTAAAATAGAAAAATAATATTTTTAAGGAAATTACTTTCTAAAAGTATAGTTTGGCCCCAAAAATTTAATTAAATTATATTAGGGCCCAATTACTACAATAATTAATTCAAAAATATCATTGTAAAATAGAAAATGATTATTTTTAAAATAGTAGCTTATGAAAATTTCACCCAATTCCCTTAGATTTCTGGTAAATCATAGAAGTTTCCCTAAACTGTTCAAAATGATGTTTTGCTCCTAAAAAAATGCAAAAATGATAACTACATTCCTAGAAACTATATTTAGCACAATTAATGCTATATATAACTAAATTAAGATCCGAAAAAGCCTAACCAAAGATTTTTCAATGCTCTGAACCCAATGGTGAGGTCTATTTTAGCAAATGAATTTTTTAAATATATAAACGAAGATTTGTAGGCATATTTAATTTAACTTTATTGCTTTAGTTAAGCAGTCAAACAAATATAAAAAATTACGAAACTTCATACTTAAGCAATGTTGACTATTCTGAACTTAGTGGAGGAGTCCGTTTAACCAAATAAGGCGAGTAAAGTATAGGTCCTCATGAAATGCACCCATTAAATAATGCTTAATGAGTGTTAATCATTTTCATAGGACTTAAAGACTCAAGGAGAAGTCAAATAAGGATTAATCAACTAAGCCATAAGCCATGAATGATGAGGAATGGCAGAAAAAGGGTTGTGGTGATTAGATGGAACCCCTTTAAGATCAGAATGTCACGACCCGCAACCCACCCTCTACGGATTAGCGGACCGCGACCATCCGACCCGACCCTTTGGCCGAATCGGACCTAATCATCCTGTTCATTCACATCAGTGTACTAATAGATAACCACATGAATCATCATATGCAAACATAGCGGAAAACATTAACTAAATTGTTCTAAATACAAATCGTTCTGCAATTAAAAAAAAAAACACACAGCCTGTAACATCTCTAATAGATTATCTCGTCTCCAGGACGTGAATACACGAGAGTTCTACAAGACTGTACTACTATTACCAATACTTGTCAAAATGTCCATCCTATAGCCACAAGCCTCCTACTGTCCGTCCTCCGCGTCAGTCCCTGAAATGTGGTAAGGGGGGTGAGCTAAACAAAGCCCAGTAAGTATGTCCCCTACTCTGTCATGTGTACAAGATTTGGAAAGAACTGAATAATAATAAAGATATGATAGCCAGTCAATATCATAACAATAATCAAAACTCGTCAGTGAATATCACAATAAAGGAACATCTAGTTTGAATGATGACATCACAAGCTATAGACCAAAGTGTCACATACAAGATCATAGAAAGTACTCGAACAAAGTTGGAACATGATTTCACTATGAATCTCAATAGATAGATGGTGATGTCAAAACTGGTGGATGCTATAAACTATGGGGCCCGGCTACCCCCTGTGTGCATAGCACTGAGGTCAATCAAGTAAATCTGGTCCCCATACTCGGGACAGGACCCCATACTCGGGTCAATAATATAAGGCTGGTCCCCATACTCGGGACATACTACGCATCATAACTAAGCTAATCCACGGAAAAGTAAAATCACACAAGTGGAATCATAAAGGATCTGATATGATAAATAGAGTACAAATGCGTATAGCAAGAACTGTGACATGGCTGAGTGCACAACATGCAGAGGTCAGATATTACTTACATTATCTGTGTCTTAGTACTCTAGGACTTTCTCCTTTCCCGTTGACTGGCCTATACATCAATAAACATGTCTCAGTTTTACTTTCATTTATCAATTGTACATTTTGCTACTCTAAATATCTCTTTTATTCATTTACGTTTCTACGGTTTCCAGTTTGGACTTAATTTGCCCAAGGGCAAAATGGTCATTTACGTGTCTCTACTTTTTGGGTTCTGTTTTCATAATTTGGACTTCACCGTTAAGTCCAGTAGGTTTGAATTAATAAAAATTCACTATTTACTTAACTAAATCGGAGTCCGTTTGACTTACCTTTGACGTAGGGGTATTTTGGTTATTTTGACGTTTCTACGGGTACTTTATGTTTCGAGACTCTGTCTCATGAAACGGACCTTACCATTAAATCCAAAAGATCCAAAATAGTAAGTTTTCACTATTCACTCGACTGATTCCCGCGTCGGAATATAATTTGAAATTCATTAATTAACATGAATTTATTTAATTACTTAAGTGCGCACATCCGTAAAATTTTCAAGCCCAAACTGACCTCATATGCCTTGGTGGCACATTGGCTAAGTCTCTCGCCCTTTCCCCTTGGTCACAGGTTCAACTTATTGGCCAAATAAATTTTAGAACTATGATATTCTTTTTTTTTCTATTTATGAGAACTTTGCACGCCACTCATTGGCTCGCTTCTCCTTTCTAACCAAACACCCTCCAAACACCAATTTAAAAATTTACCCATGAAGTACAAGTGTTGGGCAGTCCTCTGAATGGGTGGGTCGGGTCGGACCCGTCCCGGTTTGGCCAAAATTAAATCACGAAATAGCAGCCGCGCAGCAGCCTTTTCCAGCGTACAGGTTGTCTTCTTCGTCAACGGCGACTCGCCGGTGACGGGTTTCTTGCGTTTTTCAGCGGGGTTAACACCTAAGAGTTATGGGCAACTCAAATCTATCATCGGATTTCAGATCGGAGTGCCGGAGCACTCCCAAAATGGCCGGAACAGTGGCGCACCTGGGGCAGTGCGGTTTTTTTCCGGCAGCCCCTTTTCCTTCCGTTTTTCTCCTTTTTCTCCTATGGTTTCGATCCCGTTTTGCTTCTAAAATTTACCTACACCCAAGAGAATCAATTACCCATGATCTAAACCAATTGATCACAACAAAATCACCTCACCCGAACTGTTTTTCTCCTCCGTTTTCCACCATCGCGCCCAGTTTCAATTCTGTCCGTTTCTTTTTTTTTTTCTGTTTTCCTTGATTCAATTCCAACACCAATCAAATTCTATGCATTCAATCAAGTCCTATGTTTCACACGATTCTATATCAACATCGTAATTCATGCTTGACAACAAAATTAAACACAGAAAATTAACCGCACTCACCCAATCTCGCGTACAGGGCTGTTACTGGTTTCTCTTCCGAATCCACTGCCCAATCTGATTTTCTTGGCTCGTTTCCTCCTCCTCTTCTTGCACACCTCACTCAAAATGCCTGACCTGCCTCTTCCTTCTTCTTCCTCTCTTTTTTTCTTCCTTTTTCTTCCCCCTGTTCTAGCGTCCAGCCGCCCCTGCTGTTCGGTTTTTCCTCTGTTTTTTTTTTTCTTCTCTTCTTCCTTTGGTTCTAACGCACGGTAGGGATTAAATGGAGACTCCCTTCTTTATTTCTCCTTCTCTCTTTCTCTTCCTCTCCCATCCGTTTCAAGCCCCCTCATTTCCCATCCGTTTCTCTTCTTTTCTTCTTTAGTTACACTAGACTCACATGTGTATATATATATATATATATATATATATATATAATGCTTGCTTGAATTTATTTACATATATATACATATATATCTATGTCCATATGTTCCTATGTATTTATACATGTATATAAATTCTCATTTGTTTATTTCTTACTAATTATTTAATTTATTTTTAAATTCTATTTTATTTTATTTTATTTTATTTCTCTTTCTAATTTTATTTTTATCACTACTTTTTTTTTTGTATTTATTTACTTATTTATTTCTTTTTCATATATTCAGGCGATTGAAAATCCCATTGTTTACTTCATTCTAATACGTAAAACTTATCGGCTCGATTACATATGGGTCAGGATATTACATTCTCCCCCCCTTCAATAAGTTTGGTCCCCAAACTTAAACAAATCATGGTGTAAACAACTGAGGATACTGAACACGCATTTTATCTTCTCGTTCCCATGTGGCTTCTTCAATTCGAGAATTCCTCCATAGTACCTTCACTAGTGGAATGGTTTTGTTCCGTAGAACTTGCTCTCGTCGATCTAAGATCTTTACCGGCCGCTGAATATAACTCAAATCCTCTTGAACATACAGCGGCTCATGTTCGATTACCTGATCTGGGTTGTGCACACATTTCCTTAACATCGACACATGGAACACATCATGTACGTGAGCTAACTCGGATGGCAATGCTAGCCGATATGCTACTGGTCCGACTCGTCCGATAATCTTGAACGGTCCGATGTATCGTGGCCCTAGTTTCCCTCTCTTGCCAAATCTGACCACTCCTTTCATTGGTGATACTTTCAAGAACACAAAATCGCCTGTTATAAACTCCAACTCTCGTCTCCTCGTGTCAGCGTAACTCTTCTGTTGGCTCTGAGTTGCTAGTAAACGCTGCCTGATCAGATGGATCTTATTGGGTGGTTTGCTCTACTATCTCCGGCCCAAATAACTTCCTATCTCCCACTTCCGTCCAGCATAGTAGAGATCTACACTGCCTGCCATATAGTGCCTCATACGGTGCCATACTGATACTGGATTGGTAGCTATTGTTATATGTGAAATCTACTAATGGCAGCTGGTCCTCCCAACTTCCCTTGAAATCAATGACATAGAATCTCAATAGGTCCTCTAATGTCTGTATTGTCCTCTCGGACTGTCCATCGGTCTCAGGATGATATGCAGTGCTAAGACTCAACTCAGTACCCATAACCTTCTGTAGACTCCTCCAGAACTTAGACACAAACCGTGGATCTCGGTCGGATATAATGGATACTGGAACTCTATGTAATCGGACGATCTCCCTAATATAAAGAATAGCCAGTCGTTCTAGAGTCTGAGTCGTCTTGGTTGCAAGAAAATGGGCTGTCTTTGTCAGTTTATCAACGATCACCCATATAGAATCATTCCCATGTGACGTCTTAGGCAACCCCGATACAAAATCCATCGTAATATGCTCCCATTTCCACTCTAGTATCGGTAGTGACTGTAAAAGCCCTCCTGGCTTCTGGTGCTCGACCTTGACCCATTGGCACTCCATATATCGTGCAATGTGCTCAGCTATATCCTTTTTCATCCCTGACCACCAGTAAGTGCCCTTCACATTGTGGTACATTTTTGTGTTTCCTGGGTGTATAGCAAATCTAGAACTGTGTGCCTCATCAAAAATCTGCTTCTTAATCTCTGGTACATCTGGCACACAAATTCTGTCATGATAGTAGAACACCCTATCTCGTATAGAGAAATCCATGCTCCCTCCAGTCTCAGCCTCCTGACGAAGCTTAACTAACTTGTCGTCGCGAGCTTGTGTCTCCCTGATCTTATCAACAATCGTAAGACCGATTGTGACATTAGCACACATAGCCCTAGAACTTGGTAGAATCACCTCCACCTCCATAGCCTCTAAATCCTGTAATAGCTCTTTCTGTGTAGTCAATAGGTAAGCAAGACTCCCTGCTGACTTCTTGCTAAGCGCATCAGCTACTACATTCGCCTTCCTTGGATGGTACTGAATACTGAGCTCATAATCCTTTATTAACTCCAACCAATGCCGTTGGCGCATATTGAGCTCCTTCTACGTGAACAAGTACTTGAGACTCTTATGATCAGTGAAAATCTCACATGTGGCTCTGTATAAATAATGCCTCCAGATTTTAAGGGCAAAGACAATAACTGCAAGCTCGAGGTCATGAGTTGGATAGTTCTTCTCATGTGTCCTCAGTTGTCGTGAAGCATAGGCTACTACCTTCCCCTGTTGCATCAGAACACATCCCAATCCTTGGTGTGAGGCATCACTGTAGATCACAAAGTCCTCTGCCCCATCTGGTACTGTCAAGATTGGAGCTGTAACCAATCGGTTCTTTAGCTCTTGAAAACTTCACTCCCTCTCCTCTGTCCAGATGAATGGAGTATTCTTTTTAGTCAATTGGGTGATTGGCATGGCTATCTTGGAAAAGTCCTTAACAAATCTCCTATAGTAGCCAGCTAAACCCATAAAACTGCGAACCTCTGTGACCGTAGTCGGTCGAGGCCAACTGGTAATAGCTTCTATCTTTTGGGGGTCTACGGAGATCCCATCCTTACTGACCACATGCCCTAAGAAGGAAATGTTTGGGAGCCAGAATTCACACTTCTTCAACTTAGTATATAACTTTTGCTCCCCTAGCGTCTGTAGGACCTTCCTCAAATGTACCTCATGTTCCTCCTGGTTCTTAGAATAGACCAGGATATCATCAATAAATACGATCACGAAATCATCCAAGTACGGCTTAAACACTCTGTTCATTAAATCCATGAATGCTGCTGGGGCATTCGTCACCCCAAAAGGCATAACCAAAAATTCATAATGTCCATACCGCGTTCTGAATGCTGTCTTTTGAATGTCTGCGGGCCTAACTTTCAACTGATGATAGCCGGATCTTAGGTCAATCTTTGAAAACACTTGTGCCCCCTTCAACTGATCAAATAAATCATCCACTCTAGGCAGGGGATACCTGTTTTTGATGGTAACCTTATTTAGTTCACGGTAGTCTATACATAGCCTCATAGTACCATCTTTCTTCTTGACAAACAGCACAGGTGCACCCCATGGTGATGAACTAGGTCGTATAAATCCCTTGTCTAGTAGTTCCTGTAACTGTAACTTTAACTCCTTCAGTTCAGCTGGGGCCATTCGGTAGGGTGTCTTAGATATCGATGCAGTGCCTGGCAGTACATCGATGCTAAACTCGATCTCTCGATCAACTGGCATCCTTGGAAGATCATTTAAAAACACCTCAGGGAATTCTCTAGCAATAGGAATCTGTTCCAATCCCGGCTGCTGTGACTCAGTGTTCTGGATACTACACAAGAACCCATGGCACCCCTTCCGAAGTAAACGTCTAGCCTGTATAGCAGAAACAAAATAAGGTGGGGAAGCCACACCTGTCCCTCGAAACTGAATACTCAGACCTCTGGGGCACTGTATACTTACTATCTTAGCCATGTAGTCTATAGTGACATAATGTGTAGATAACCAATCCATGCCAAGTATCACATCAAATACATGTATTTCCAACGGTATCAGATTTGTAGGTAGTTGTGCGTCGCCTACGTGTACCGTACATGCTCTATAGATAGTATTCCCATATAATGATTCCCCTGATGGCATTGTAACAGATAACGTGTATCCTAAGGGTTCTGGTTCTATGTTCAATTTAGCAGCAAATAGTGGAGACACAAAGGAATGTGTGGAACCAGTATCAAATAAAACTTGAGCATGCTGTGAACAAATCTGTAAAGTACCTGCGACTACAGAAGTAGAGGCCTGTACATCCCTTAGCGTGAGTGAAAACACCCGCCCTGACTGCTGCTGCCCATTTCTCTGCCCTTGGTTCTGTGTCTGTGTCTGAGGTCTAGTCCTCATGCTAAACTAACATACTATGTGACTCTACTTGGACATTTGACAATAGTAGTACACTAGTCTTAACTCCCATGTATCACTTGTAACCATAGATTTTCCTAGGCATTCTGAACCTAAAGCTCTGATACCAAGTTTGTCACGACCCGCAACCCACCCTCTACGGATTAGCGGACCGAGACCATCCGACCCGACCCGACCCTTTGGCCGAATCGGACCTAATCATCCTGTTCATTCACATCAGTGTACTAATAGATAACCACATGAATCATCATATGCATACATAGCGGAAAACATTAACTGAATTGTTCTAAATACAAATCGTTCTGCAATTAAAAAAAAAAAAACACACAGCCTGTAACATCTCTAATAGATCATCTCGTCCCCAGGACGTGAATACACGAGAGTTCTACAAGACTGTACTACTATTACCAATACTTGTCAAAATGTCCATCCTATAACCACAAGCCTCCTACTGTCCATCCTCTGCGTCAGTCCCTGAAATGTGGTAAGGGGGGTGAGCTAAACAAAGCCCAGTAAGTATGTCCCCTACTCTGTCATGTGTACAAGATTTGGAAAGAACTGAATAATAATAAAGATATGATAGCCAGTCAATATCATAACAATAATCAAAACTCGTCAGTGAATATCACAATAAAGGAACATCTAGTCTGAATGATGACATCATAAGCTATAGACCAAAGTGTCACATACAAGATCATAGAAAGTACTCGAACAAAGTTGGAACATGATTTCACTATGAATCTCAATAGATAGATGGTGATGTCAAAACTGGTGGATGCTATAAACTATGGGGCCCGGCTACCCCCTGTGTGCATAGCACTGAGGTCAATCATGTAAATTTGGTCCCCATACTCGAGACAGGACCCCATACTCGGGTCAATACTATAAGGCTGGTCCCCATACTCGGGACATACTACGCATCATAACTAAGCTATTCCATAGAAAAGTAAAATCACACAAGTGGAATCATAAAGGATCTGATATGATAAATAGAGTACAAATGCGTATAGCAAGAACTGTGACATGGCTGAGTGCACAACATGCAGAGGTCAGATATTACTTACATTATCCGTGTCTTAGTACTCTGGGACTTTCTCCTTTCCCGTTGACTGGCCTATACATCAATAAACACGTCTCAGTTTTACTTTCATTTATCAATTGTACATTTCGCTACTCTAAATATCTCTTTTATTCATTTACGTTTCTACGGTTTCCAGTTTGGACTTAATTTGCCCAAGGGCAAAATGGTCATTTATGTGTCTCTACTTTTTGGGTTCTGTTTTCATAATTTGGACTTCACCGTTAAGTCCAGTAGGTTTGAATTAATAAAAATTCACTATTTACTTAACTAAATCAGAGTCCGTTTGACTTACCTTTGACGTAGGGGTATTTTGGTTATTTTGACGTTTCTACGGGTACTTTATGTTTCGAGACTCTGTCTCATGAAACGGACCTTACCATTAAATCCAAAAGATCCAAAATAGTAAGTTTTCACTATTCACTCGACTGATTCCCGCGTCGGAATATAATTTGAAATTCATTAATTAACATGAATTTATTTAATTACTTAAGTGCGCACATCCGTAAAATTTTCAAGCCCAAACTGACCTCATATGCCTTGGTGGCACATTGGCTAAGTCTCTCGCCCTTTCCCCTTGGTCACGGGTTCAACTTATTGGCCAAATAAATTTTAGAACTATGATATTCTTTTTTTTTTTCTATTTATGAGAACTTTGCACGCCACTCATTGGCTCGCTTCTCCTTTCTAACCAAACACCCTCCAAACACCAATTTAAAAATTTACCCATGAAGTACAAGTGTTGGGAAGTCATCTGAATGGGTGGGTCGGGTTGGACCCGTCCCGGTTTGGCCAAAATTAAATCACGAAATAGCAGCTGCGCAACAGCCTTTTTCAGCGTACAGGTTGTCTTCTTCGTCAATGGCGACTCGCCGGTGACGGGTTTCTTGCGTTTTTCAGCGGGGTTAACACCTAAGAGTTATGGGCAACTCAAATCTACCGTCGGATTTCAGATCGGAGTGCCGGAGCACTCCCAAAATGGCCGGAACAGTGGCGCACCTGGGGCTGTGCGGTTTTTTTCCGGCAGCCCCTTTTCCTTCCGTTTTTCTCCTTTTTCTCCTATGGTTCCAATCCCGTTTTGCTTCTAAAATTTACCTACACCCAAGAGAATCAATTACCCATGATCTAAACCAATTGATTGCAACAAAATCACCTCACCCGAACTGTTTTTCTCCTCCGTTTTCCACCATCGCGCCCAGTTTCAATTCTGTCCGTTTCTTTTTTTTTTTCTGTTTTCCTTGATTCAATTCCAACACCAATCAAATTCTATGCATTCAATCAAGTCCTATGTTTCACACGATTCTATATCAACATAGTAATTCATGCTTGACAACAAAATTAAACACAGAAAATTAACCGCACTCACCCAATCTCGCGTACAGGGCTGTTACTGGTTTCTCTTCCGAATCCACTGCCCAATCTGATTTTCTTGGCTCGTTTCCTCCTCCTCTTCTTGCACAACTCACGCAAAATGCCCGACCTGCCTCTTCCTTCTTCTTCCTCTCTTTTTTTCTTCCTTTTTCTTCCCCCTGTTCTAGCGTCCAGCCGCCCCTGCTGTTCGGTTTTTCCTCTGTTTTTTTTTTCTTCTCTTCTTCCTTTGGTTCTAACGCACGGTAGGGATTAAATGGAGACTCCCTTCTTTATTTCTCCTTCTCTCTTTCTCTTCCTCTCCCATCCGTTTCAAGCCCCCTCATTTCCCATCCGTTTCTCTTCTTTTCTTCTTTAGTTACACTAGACTCACATGTGTATATATATATATATATATATATATATAATGCTTGCTTGAATTTATTTACATATATATACATATATATCTATGTCCATATGTTACTATGTATTTATACATGTATATAAATTCTCATTTGTTTATTTCTTACTAATTATTTAATTTATTTTATTCTATTTTATTTCTCTTTCTAATTTTATTTTTATCACTACTTTTTTTTTTTGTATTTATTTACTTATTTATTTCTTTTCCATATATTCAGGCGATTGAAAATCCCATTGTTTACTTCATTCTAATACGTAAAACTTATCGGCTCGATTACATATGGGTCAGGATATTACACAGAAAACCTCTTGGCATTAGAGGCAGGAGGAGAGAATAAGAGGTCGCCCATGAACAATCTAAGAATCATGAAAGTGTGGGCGATAATCTATTAGAAATAGAGTCATCGAAGAACGAGGAATGTGACAGAGGCTACAAAAGAGCTAAAAAGTAAGGATGAAATGCTAATAAACCAATGTGAGTAACCCTGAAACTTGAAATTGTAATTATTTCCATTAAATGCAGATCTTTTACAGCTTTATGACTTTTGTTTTCCAAATTACTACTACCAAATGTTTTAACTACTTGACAATTTTTAAAATACTATGATAAATATTTGAATTGCATGTTTTTAAGTAGTATCTCTTTAAATATTTTGAATAGCATGGATAGCTTAAAGAAGTTGTGAAAGCATGTTTTAGTATAAATTTTTGCGTGCCCTACATGCCCTGTTGAGGGTTAGATCCGGTAGACTTTCAATAAAGTCTATATAAGTGACTCGGTCGGGTGTCTGAATCTAGTAGGCCATGTAAGCCCAGAGCTCTAAATTACATGGAGGTCACCTAGGTGACAATTACAAGTCTACAAAGGGTCATAACTTATAGATGTTTGGCATGTAATATTTTCATAGATTCAGTTGATATCATGATTTATCTTGCAAAACTAGACTAACATGAACTCTTGTTTGATTTTATAGCATATCTTGTAATTCTTAGTTAAACGTATCTGTTTTATAGATGGCAGTAGCTTTTAGCATAGTTTCCTTTAACTACTATCCATGAAAGTTGTGAAAGTTTATGAAAAAGGTTTCAAAAAACCCATGACACGGAACTTGAGTTACTGATGATCTTTTCATGAAACTCATAGGGTTTCATCTTATATTTTTCAGGTGATAGCCCAGATAGTTCAGCATAAGAAGATGAACCTTAGTTTATAACCACTTTTGGAGGAAGATCTTGGCTTTTGATTTACTTAGTTTTGTTTGTATTAGAATACCAAGAAAGATTTTTATGGGCTGTAATATTTAAACATCATTGTGATGTGATGAATCAGAACTTACTTTATGCTTTGTCATGCTTTATTTCCACTCTTGTATAATTATGATTGCATGGATTATATGAACCAGTCAAGAGGCCTTTGGTTGAACACGTCATCAATATGCTACAATATATTGGCGAGGTGCCTAATTGGCCAGTCATTATCCCTAATCCACATAAGATGGGGTTTGGGATATGACAATTCTCCCCAATCTTAAATTGTAAATAGAGATATACTTAGATTTGAATAACTTATCCTTGGTTTATGTTAACTTTTTTCAATACTTGATGTTTGGTTGATAAGGAGTAGCATGAAAGTGAAATATCAACACGATACTAGACATAATTTACTACAATTACCCAAAGAGAATAGGACTTGGAAAAGATATTGAGATGAAAATATGAGAAATAATTTGAAAAGTACATTTAGAATAAGAAATAGATAAAACAATTTATTTTTTAAAATCTCAATTCACCATATATATATCATTTTTTTTTTTTGAAATGTTGATATATTTTGTTTGGTGACTTCTTTATGTCATCACAAGAATGCCAACCACTTGATTAAAGGGAACAATGCAATAGAATGGCCCGTTTTGATCACCAACCATGAAAAAATTGTTGTCATATCTTGGATGCACATGTTCGGGAGTTGCACGATAAAATTTTGTTTGGTAGCTTCTTTATTTCAAGGATAGCCCTAGCTCCGCTTTATTTTTTGTTGTATATGGACTATAATATGATATGTTAGAATAATAATAACTAAATATAGAGGAGAAGTAGCAATAATACGAGTCAAAATAGTGTCATTCTTAATTCAATCATACACAGTAAAACCAAAATGGTAATTATTTGCAAATAAGATCCCAAGAGGCTCCCTTAAAGATAAATTCATATAGAAAATCTCAAATGAACTAACAAATGAAAAAATCATCTAAAAAAATTTCTAACCACAAAGATAAAATATATATATATATATATATATATATATACATATAATGAGAAGAGTACTAGAATGTATTATTTTATATTTTGTTTGAAGGGAAAAATGAAGAGGCTATAGTGTTGCTTCAAAATATTGAAATAAATAGTTTTAGAATGTATTATTTTTATTTTTTATGCTTTAAAATTTATATTGAAAGTTGCTTCAATAATGTTGAGATAAATAGAACTCATAATTTTTATCTAAAAAATTTATACCTCATAATCAGCAATAAGGTCGTCCAATATCTAGATCTCCTTCATCAATGGGATATTTGTGTGGTTAGGATTAAGAGATCAGAAAAAGAAGATGAAAGTTATGAAATATTCTTTTATATGTTAGGGTTTGAAGATTGGCTAATGAAGATGTAACATTGGGGTACTGATTTGGATTAATTGTTTTCTCTTCTATTTGGTCCCTTTGTAACACATGAAAATCTAATTTAACTAAGAATTATACAAAAAATAATATTACTTGTACAAAAATGTAACATTTCTTGTATAGAAATGTAACATTACTAGACCAAAATTGTACTATTTCTTGTACAAGATTGTGTTTGCACCAGTACAGAAACCTAAAACACTTTTTCTAAAAGTTGTTTCCACATTTCTCTCTAGCATCCCCACAAACCACGACTTCTCTCCATAACATCAACACCCTTTGTCTTTTTATTTTACACACACACACACACACACACACACACACACACACATATATATATATATATTATATGCACACAACTACATGTATACAACAAATCCTTTTCATTTTAGATTAGGCTAAAAATTGAAATAATTTTTTTTTTTAAAAAAACTGAATGGATTTTTTCTCTCTTGTATTTGGTTTTTATGTAATACGTGAAGCTCTAATCAACTAGTGCTAGTTAATCTAAATTTATCCAAAAATAAAAATATTACTTTTACAAAAATGTAACACTACTTGAACAAAAATGTACCAATACCAGTACAAGAATGTACAACTTTTACAAAGATGTACTTGTACTGGTACAAAAATCGAAAACTCTTTTTCTACAAATTGTTTTCACATTTCTCTTTAATATCCATGCATTACCAAATCCTCTCTCTCATCAAAACCAAACCTAACAATCTAACACTCCCTCATTTGTACACAAAATCCAACTCTCTCGACACCCTTGCATACAAAAAACACGTTACAAGGAAAGAACAAAAAACAACATAAACAAATTTTTTTTGTTATGAAACAATGTAGTATGTAAGAAATACACATGTGCATACACTGTCTCTTTAGAATTAAAACCCCATCTTTAACTGAGCCATAAGCTTCAAACCTAATAGCCCCGGACCCCTTAGACAAAGACACGATAGAGGTGTGAACTTGTACATTGAGAGGAAGTTATGGGAGCTACTTTTGCTATTTTTTTAACACCGAGATGATTCTAACACTTCTCTGATGTGAGCTTGTACACAGAGATGATGTTTTTTTAAATAGGATAAATTACACTGACTTCCTTTGAGATTTATAAAAATTATACTGATCACCTGTGAAGTTTCTGAAATTACATGACCTCCCCTATTTTACCTAAAAATATACAAATACCAACCTTTTGTAGTTTTTTTTTCTTTCAAAATGATGAAACTATCCCTTTTATTTATTTATTTTTGTATTTTTTCAATTTTGACCAATTGTTTCTAACTTTTTTTATTTAAAAAAAAATTCAGGTTTTTATTGATATTTATTTGAAAAATGAAAAAAACAAATTGGTCGAAATTTAAAAAATTGAAAAAAGAAATATAAAAGGGGTAGTTTTATCATTTTAAAGAAAACAAATTGATAGGAGTGAGGTATCTGTATACTTTCAGGTAAAGTAAGGGAGATCAGTGTAATTTCAAAAACTTCAAGACAGGTCAGTGTAATTGTCATAAACCTCAGAGGAGGTCAGTGTAATTTATCCTTTTAAATAAGTAGAAAATGAGGAAGTTGAGGGAGATACACAGAGAGAATATATGTGGTTGTCAACTCAGATTAATTGAAAGCATGTAGCATGAGTGTTTTTATTTTTTTTTGTGTCTTATTAGTGTATGTGTAATTTTATTAGTGTAATAGTAATTTCAAAACTTATGGCCCAACTTTATCATAAAAACTCAAACCAGTTAAGCCTACTTATAAAAAAAATCCCCATAGTTAGGTTAAGACCAGACAAATTTTCCCAAACTTATTAATTTACTTATATTATGACACTCACCTCCCCTAAAGTAATGCAAAATAGACACGACCTCCTGTCTTTTCAAAAATCATAGAGATCTCTTTTTGACTAGTTAACAGAATTATCATGTATAATTTTACCATTATACCCCAATTTAAATATTAATCATTTATCTATCATCTTTCTTTCTTCATTCTCACATTTTCTCAATAACCAAACAAGCACCAAATCCATAAAATATCTCAAACAACTATTAGCATCAAATCCATAATTTTATCCTCTCCTAGTATACTTTATCTTCATTTATTTCAAATTCCATTCTTTTAGATCTCATAACATACCTACATACACACACAAACACACATGGATACATATATCCTTTGACATATCGACCCATCACTACATCTCCATTCTCAATCCAAAGCAAACCTATCAAATGGGTTATATATCTCCGAGGTGTATATATAGAACTCTTCAAAGAATCAACGAAATAGATACACACACACACATGCATATTCTCATATTTAGCTCTTTTCTCGTATCTAGTAGAATCTCTCATATCCCAATGACTTTCCATCATCAACAATGCATTCATACACATCAATGAAGTTTTCCATCTTCCAATTCATAGACATATTCTAGAATCAAGTTTATTTTAATGGTTTCCCATCATCAACAATGCCCCTAAATTATAACAATGCCTAGATACCAATTATCTGATAATGGAACTTAAATGTGAAGAAAGTATTTCACTAATGATGGAAATTAAATGCGAAAAAAGTGGTGGTGATGAGTCGGTTCATCGCAGGTGAATGAGATGGGGTTGGTCATTTATGGCCACTATGATTTAATGTATCATTGATGCATCTCCATCTTTGTTGGTATCATTTAATACAAAAAGAATTTCTCCTCATCAACTCAACTGAAATTTGAAGCTCTCTTTCCTTCAAAGGATCCGGTCGAATGATGTTGAGATATGATAGAACTATTACACACACACACACACACACACACACACATATATATATATATATATATATCTATACACAGAATTTATAAAGGGAAGGTTGACCTAATTCTCATCGCCGTGTTTATTTTGTTGGAGTAAAATTAAATATATGGGCTTATACATTAAATAAATGTGAATTATAGGCTATCAAATAAAGTTAGGCTAATTAAAGTGATTAATTTAAGTTTTTGGGCCTTAATTAATATATTATAAAGTGTGGGCATTAATGTGTAGATACAAGCGTAATTTCTATTTTTATGATGGGTTAAAATAGAAAATACGAACAGACGCGATTGTTTATAAATAGGAGTCATGGTCACCAAATCACACAACCGTTTTTCTATTCTTTTGATTCCCATTATCAGAGAGAAATTGAGACAGAAAACAAGTGTAGATCTGGAAGTTCATAAAGCCTCATACTTGGATATCTCAATCTTTTGTTATGGATTCAGGTACGCTTCCGCAAATTTAACATTTTAATTCTTGATGATTCAATATGAATGTTCCTGTTTGTGTGAAGGTTTTCACATAATGAAATTTAATCTTACATGTGGTATCAGAGCCATTTCATGTTGAATTGTTGAGAGTATGTAAATTGGTTTTTGTTTCACTTTGAATTAAGCAAAACGAACCAGAAACGAGTAAGAAAAACAGAAATTACAGAGAATGAATGAAAATTTTGTTTTGTAATTTTGATGTGATTAACTTGGGTTAAACAATGGGGGATTATTCCTAAGAGGTGCAGGAATTGAATGGGAGGAAAAATGGGCCAAATGGTAGAGAAAAGGTGGGAAAATAGAGGAGAACAGGGGCTGCCGGAAAACCGCATAGCCCCGGTGAGCCTACGGTTTTTTCCCATTTTGGGAGTGTTCCGGCACTCCGATCGGAAACCCGAGGATAGATTTGAGTTGCCCATGACTTGTAGGTGGGAACCCCACTGAAAAACGCAAGAAAATCCGTTGCCGGCAAGTCGCCATTGACGGAGAAGACAACGAGCAGGGACTTTGTGATTTTATTTGGGCCAAACTGGGTAGGGTCTGACCCGACCCACCCATTCAGATGATTGCCCAACACTGTTACTTTATGGGTAAATTTTTAAATTTGACTTTGGAGGGTGTTTGGTTAGAAAGGAGAAGTCATCTAATGGTTGGCTCATAAGTTACAGGAAATAAAAAAAAAAAAAGTTACAGGAACTGAAAAAAAAAAAAAAAAAATTCACATGGGCTGTATGCCCTGTGACTTGAACTTAGAGTGATAGGTTAAAGCTTGGAACACAGACCACTGTGCCACTAAGACACATGTGATTTATTCTGACAAAAAATATATATATATATATTAGTGATATTTAATTAATTTAAATAATTAGTTAAATTAGTAATTATTGAATTAATTTTCGATAGGTAAATGATTCAAATAAATAGTGTAAATTGACGTTACAGTGCATTTACGCAAATTTACATTCAAATATTGGTGTTTTGAGATAAATTAATTGAAACAATATGTCACCAAAGTGACCTCTTTTGTGAAAAATTAATTTTATTTCAAAATATAACAAGATTATGTGCATGCAATTTATGTGAATATTAATCGGCCCAAAGGAAGATTAATATTTAACAGAATTGCATGCACACCTGTGTTAATAAACGCGTGATGATTATTTGGTTTTACATATGAATAATAAATCAGCCCAAAGAAAGATTTATTATTCGATATGTTCTTATTATCAGTGTTTGATTACTACACCAAGATATCACTTACAAGTTAATATTTTTTTATCTAAAGATAAAATATTAATAGAGTGTCCGGTATCTTGAGATGGGGTTTGCCTTTATTTAAATTTATTTTTTTGTTTTGATGCTTATGTGAGTTTGTTTTGCTTATTTATTGTTCTCTGATTCAACTATTAGTTCTGCTTCTAACATTACTGCTAGCATTAATTCTATTCCTATGCTAAATGGCACAAACTTCAAGACATGGCATGAAAACCTCCAAATAGTTCTCGGTGTCATGGATCTGGACCTTGCGTTAAGGGTTTCTTCTCTTGCACCTCTTATTGATGAAAGTTCCTCTTATGAAAAAAGGGATATTGAAAGGTGGGAGAAGTCAAATCGCTTGTGTTTGATGATCATTAAGAAGGCCATTCTAGAAGCATTCAAGGGCACAATATTCTAAACGATAAAGACAACCAAAGAGTTCCTAGAAGAAATTAAGAATAGATTTGCCAAGAATGAAAAGTCTGAAACAAGTACACTTTTGGCAAATCTCATCTCAATGAGATATAAAGGTAATGGGAACATTAGGGAGTACATTATGGAAATGTCTCATCTCGCTTCAAAGTTAAGAGCACATAAGCTTGATCTCTCTGAGGATTTGCTTGTGCATTTGGTTATGATATCTCTTCCCACACAATTCAATCAATTGAAGGTGAGCTACAACTGCCAAAAAGAGACTTGGTCTTTTAATGAGCTCATCTCACATTGTGTGCAAGAAGAGGAAAGGCTGAAGTAAGAAAAGATAGAAAGTGCTCATTTGGCTGGTACTTCCAAGGATAAAGGGAAGAAAAGAAAAAAGGATAAAAGAAGCTGCAGAGGTTCCATATCAAATGAAACAACATAAAGAAAAAAATGTTGATGGTTGTTTCTTCTGTGGAGCTGCGGGACATAAGAAGAAGCAATGTACCAACTATTATACTTGGCGTGCAAAGAAAGGTACACTTCTTAATCTAGTTTGTTCTGAGGTTAATTTGACTTCGATACCTAAACACACTTGGTGGATAGATTCTAGTGCAACGAATCACATCAGTGTGTCCATGCAGGGCTGCCTAAGCTGCCGAAAGCCAAATGATGGTGAAAGATACATCTTTGTAGGCGATGGCAAGAAGGTTGAAGTTGAGGCAATTGGGATATTTAGGTTATTATTAAAGTTTGGTACTTATTTGGATTTGAATAAGACATTTATTGTACCGTCCTTTAGACGGAATTTGGTTTCTATTTCTGTATTGGACAAATTTGGTTATTCTTGTTCTTTTAGAAATAATAAATTTAGTCTTTTTCAGAATTCAAATTTGGTTGGTACTGGTTCTTTATCTTATGTAGATAACCTTTATATGCTTGATACAGTTGCTTCATATCATGAAACCTTGCAATTAAGTACTCGAGGTGTTAAAAGAAAATTAACCAATGAGAATTCCTCATCATTATGGCATAAGAGATTAGGTCACATCTCCAAAAGGAGAATTGAAAGACTTGTGTCAGATGGGATTCTAGATTCCCTTGATTTTGCAGACTTTGAAATTTGCACAAATTGCATAAAGGGAAAACAGACAAACATAAGGAGATTTGGTGCCAACAGGGCTACAAATGTCTTAGAACTGATACATACAAATATTTGTAGGCCATTTCCTACGGTTTCATAGAATGGCCAACAATATTTTATCACGTTCATAGACAATTTTTCACGTTATAGCTACCTTTATCTCATTCATGAAAACTCCCAATCACTGGAAGTGTTCAAATCGTTCAGAGTTGAAGTTGAAAATCAACTCAGCAAAAGGATTAAAAACGTCAGATTTGACCATGGTGGTGAATACTATGGTAAGTATGACGGTTCAGGTGAACAACGTCCGCGACCATTTGCTAAATTCTTAGAGGAGTGCGGTATCGTCCTACAGCACACCATGCCAGGTTCTCCAAGCATGAATGGTGTTGCTGAAAGGCGAAACAGAACGCTCAAAGACATGGTAAGGAGTATGATTAGTCATTCTAACTTGCCAGAATCACTCTGGGGTGAAGCATTAAAGACTGCAGCGTATATCCTTAACAGAGTACCAACTAAAATAACTGCTAAAACCTCTTATGAACTTTGGATAGGCAAGAAGCCTAGTCTGAAGCACCTGCACACTTGGGGATGTCCAGTTGAAGCAAGGCCTTACAGGCCACATGAAAAGAAACTGGATTCAAGAACGGTTAGTTGCTATTTTATTGGATACTCTGAAAGATCCAAGGGTTACAAATTCTATGATCCTACTACTAGATCAATTTTTGAGATGGGAAACACCCGATTTTTTGAGGATGTTGAGTTTGATGGGGGAGATAAGGATAGGGATTTTGTTTTTGAAGGGGAATATGTTGATATTCCCACAACTGTTATTGACATTGATCAGGCTCCTATACTTGACATTGTTCAAGAAACAGATCCAAATCAAAACAATATCCAAGAACCTCCCATTCTAGAAGAACAAACTCTACCTCTTCCAGAACCTACGCCATTAAGGAGATCCACTAGAGAAAGGAGAAGTGCAGTGCCAGATGATTACATTGTATTTCTCCAAGAACATGAGTTTGACATTGGTGCGGTGGAAAATGATCCAATCAACTTCCATCAAGCCCTAGAAAGTTCTAAATCTCAAGAGTGGATTGATGCCATGAATGAGGAGATAAAGTCCATGAAGGACAATGACGTTTGGGATCTTGTCCCATTGCTTGAAGGTGTGAAACCCATTGGTTGCAAATGGATATTTAAAACCAAGAGGATTCGAAAGGTGATGTGGAGAGATAAAAAGCTTGTCTTGTCGCTAAAGGCTTTACACAAAAAGAAGGCATCGATTATAAAGAGACTTTCTCTCTGGTTTCATCGAAAGACTCTTTTAGGACAATAATGGCACTTGTGGCACACTTTGACCTTGAGCTTCATCAAATGGATGTTAAGACTGCATTTCTCAATGGTGACATTGATGAAACAATCTATATGGTGCAACCAGAAAATTTTGTGTCGGGAGATGCAAAGAAGATGGTTTGCAAGTTAAAGAAATCCATTTATGGGCTTAAGCAAGCTTCTCGTCAATGGTATTACAAGTTTCATCAAGTTATCATTTCATTTGGTTTTGAGATGAATATGGTTGATGATTGTATATACCATAAGTTCAGTGGGAGTAAGCATATTTACTTGGTTTTATATGTTGATGACATATTGCTTGCCACCAACGATATAGGCATGTTGCATGAAAACAAGAGATTTTTATCAAAGAAATTTGAGATGAAAGATCTTGGTGATGCTTCTTTTGTGTTGGGTATACAGATACAATGGGATTGCTCTCGGGGTACACATGGTTTATCACGAAAGAGCTATATCGAGAAAATTCTTAAAAGGTTTGGCATGCATGATTGCAAACTAGGTGACACCCCTGTGGCTAAGGGAGACAAATTTAGTCTCAGTCAATGCCCTAAGAATAATTTTGAGATTCAGGAGATGCAAAAGATTCCTTATGCGTTAGCAATAGGAAGTCTGATGTATGCTCAAGTATGTACGCGTCCGGATATTGCGTACATTATTGGCATGTTGGGCAGATACTTAAGCAATCCTGGAAAGGATCATTGGATAGCAGCCAAGCGAGTCATGAGGTACTTACAGAGAACAAAAGACTACATGCTCACTTATCGAAAGTCAGATCAGTTAGAGATTATTGGATATTTTGACTCCGATTTTGCTGGATGTCGAAATAGCATGAAATCTACTTCAGGCTATATCTACTTACTTGCTGGAGGTGCTATATCTTGGAAAAGTGTTAAACAGTCTATTGTAGCTTCTTCCACCATGGCAACCGAGTTTGTAGCTTGTTATGAGGCGTCTAATCATGGAATATGGTTGCGAAATTTTGTCACGGGGCTACATTATTTGGATGGTATTGAAAAACCACTTAAGTTATTTTGTGACAACAAATTAGCAGTACTGTATTCTAACAACAACAGGAGTTCGACGAAGTCAAAATTTATAGACATCAAATTCCTAGTTGTCAAAGAAAGAGTTTAGAGTGGACTTATATCTATAGAACACATTGGGACAAACTCCATGATTGCAGATCCACTGACTAAGGGATTACCACCCAAGGTCTTTCATGAGCACACTGCTCATATGGGTGTGGTTTCTCTTCAGGATATGTTGTTTTAGTGGGAGTTTGTATTTTAGATGTTTTTATTTATAGATGCATTTGTTATGGATATTATGGATTTTATGGTTATTTACTGCAGTAGAGTATTTAGTTTTCATTCACTCTGATTTTATATGGTTTGATCTCACTAAGGTTTAAGGAGGACCAGCTGGAAATAGGTATGTTAAGATCACATTGCATGAAATTTCCATGCTACACATCCACACTTGATCTTTGTCATTAGTTTCATTGATATACGTGATCATTGATGGGTCTAGTTACGAAATATGTAACGACGATTGCTTTGGCTCTGTATTGGTGTGGTTAATGGACAAGATTGTTAAAATATATAAAGTTTTGATGGCAAAACTCATGAGCTCATAAAGTATAATTCACGTTTATAAAGTTACATATATAGCCCAAGTGGGAGATTGTTGGAGTAAAATTAAATATATGGGCTTATATATTAAATAAATGTGAATTATAGGCTATCAAATAAAGTTAGGCTAATTAAAGTGATTAATTTAATTTTTGGGGCCTTAATTAATATATTATAAAGTGTGGGCATTAATGTGTAGAGACAAGCGTAATTTCTATTTTTATGATGGGTTAAAATAGAAAATACGAACAGACACGATTGTTTATAAATAGGAGTCATGATCACCAGATCACACAACCATTTTTCTATTCTTCTGATTCCCATTGTCAGAGAGAAATTAAGACAGAAAACAAGTGTAGATCTGGAAGATCATAAAGCCTCATACTTGGTTACCTCAATCTTTTGTTATGGATTCAGGCACGCGTTCATAAATTCAACATTTTAATTCTTGATTATTCAATATGAATGTTCCTGTTTGTGTGAAGGTTTTCACATAATGAAATTTAATCTTACATATTTTTCTTCTACTTTACAATATTTTAAAAAAAGTTCAAAGGAACGCTTAAGATTTTAGAAAACGAAAGTTAGTTTCAGAGAGAAAATACAAAGAATTAAGGATAATGGGTGGTGGGGTAAAATTTTCTTTTTAAAAAATTAAGATGACATTAGTCTTTTATGTTAGGTAAACTAATTGTTGACTAATGAACAAAAAAAAATATTACTAAAACACTAACCTATGGGAGGTTAATGTAATTTTTAAAAAGACAAAAGGTTTGCGTATTTATGTGTCACCTTAGAGGAGGTCAATGTAATTTATCCTATATTTACTTGATCACAGGGTCTTCAAACCCATTAAAGTTGATTAATAAACCTTGAGTTCATCTTGTGGTTTGATAGTATAAAAAAACTCTATAAACATACAAATTAAAAATTGACATGTAATTACCATACAATTTTTTTTTATTACCTTACTACTACAATTTGTTTGGAAGTTTTAGAGAGAAAAGAAAAGAAAGGATAGCTCAAAATATAAGAAGCAAGAGAAGAAAATAAAAGAAAAGAAAAGAAAAGAAAGTCTTCATTTTTTTACCTTGTTTGAATGTTTAGGAGGGAAATGACAAGAAAGTCATTATGTCTTGTTTGAATAGTAAGATTTTATGGGTTTCGTTCGAACGAAGAAGCTATTAATTTGAATGAGCACCCGAACGTCTTGTGAGATCTTCATTTGATACTCGTTCGACACTCATTTGAACGAAGGTGAATCGTTTGAATGAAAATAATGGTCTTGTTTGTTCGAACGAGCAAACGACATAACACTTTTAAAGTGCGGGCTGAAAAGCAAAATGGGCACAAATCTCTTTCCTTTTTTCTTCTTTTCTAAACTCTCTCAAGCCAATGGAGAAATTAGGTTTTGGGATTGTCATGAATTTATAAGCCATAACAACACATCATACTATAAGGATT
This sequence comes from Nyssa sinensis, assembly GCA_008638375.1. Classification (NCBI taxonomy): domain Eukaryota; kingdom Viridiplantae; phylum Streptophyta; class Magnoliopsida; order Cornales; family Nyssaceae; genus Nyssa; species Nyssa sinensis. The sequence continues at coordinate 18,312,364 of CM018043.1, forward strand.
CATCTCTAGGAAGAATCTCACCAATCGAAAAGTTAGGATTTCAAGATTTCTTCAAGAACAAAAGGTAAAATTCGGGGCTTTTCATTTCTTTTTCAAATTTCTTGCATTTCCTTGTAAATCTAGCTTGGTTGAGTGAAATAAATGGTATAAATCTTCCTTTAGGTTTTGGGAGCAAAGATAGGGCTTCTAACCTAGGTAAAGGATGAATGTTAGGGAGAAAACATGGATATTAGGACATCTCTATAGACCACGTTGTATGAAAAGTGCGTGAAAAAATTATGTAAATAGCTAGATGGATTTGTAGATGAATGTTACATGTTTAATCCTTGATATATCTTGTGTAGAATGTTGATATATGTATTCGATGCATGGTCCCGGCTTAAAATTCATTTACTTAAATGCTTAAGATTATTTACTTGTTATTCAAGAACATGTAAAAAGTTGATATGCCTACTAAGTGTTTAATAAAATGCTTAAATGATTGTGATGATGTTGTTTAGTGGAATTATTGGTTGTATTGCATATGTGATGTCACGACCCGAAACCTACCTTGTGCGAATCTCAAATCGCGACCACCATCCTTCGGCCTAGGGGCCGTCGGGTAAGGCTCACATAAGCGACGATATTGGACGACAGTGCAGCCTATGTTTGCGGAAGCGTGAAAAACTTTTTCTTTTCTTCTTTTAAATTTTTTCGGACATCCGCTTGGTACTGTCGCTCTTCAGAAAGGTAGAGATGATAATACATTCAGAGCATAATTAAAAATTTTAAGACTTTATAAATAATACATGATCAGTTGTCCCTCAGGACTTAGTTACATAACATTTAAATATCTTCTATAACAAAAAGTGACTAACTGCAAGTCCTTAGTGCTTCCCAAAAACTGTTAATCCTGTAAGGAGCTTCCTACGCCCTTCCTCAAAATGGGCAAGCTTTAACCATCTTCATCATCAAAAGTCAGGATTTCTTTCAGTTACCTGTAAAGTGGTTTGGATAAATCTGGGTAAGCTAAACTAGGCTTGTGACTAATTCCAGCATTTGTTATGGGTTTTCAATTGGCAGTGGTTAGTATGAGAGATTTTATAAAACATTCACTACCAATTGTTCGTATGCTTCAAATACAAAATATATGCATTCTTTAAAACAAATAGCTTCGAAACATTTAAAGTATTCAAGATAACATATGCTTCTTCAAATATATCAAAAGGAACTTCAAAACATGTAGAGATGTGTAGTAAAATAAGGGTAAAACTTGCTTTCATTTTTGAATATAACATCTTATCACTTTCAATAGCAGAATCCATTTCGAACCGAACTCTAGTATTACTTCTCATGGAGATATCTCATGCTTGGGGGATTAAATCCTGCTACTGGGCATTTTACATGCCAATTGAGCTCCGAAGAACCCAAAATCAAATCTTAGTGCTTATGTATGTTTATCTTGCATTACCAGTGGCAACAGGAGGCATATAAAACATTTACAATAGATTATATTTAAAACATTTAAACATGGCCTCCCTATAGTTGCATTTAAATACACATGACTTTTTTAAATAGATGCTTTTATGAGTATTCAAAACATGATGTTCATGACTTCATGATAGAATCTTCAAATACTTAGAATATGCAAATTCAGAATATTTTACAAGATTTGACATTTTAAACTTAGACATGCTGAAACATATTTTAAAGAAAAAACTGTAGTAGAAATCATTCACTGAGCATGTCATAATAGGTTTTTTATAAGGAACAGAAATACTTTAAACAGGAATCTTACAGATACTGAATTTGTTATTCAAATGCTTCAAATATTTTGAACTTAAAACTTCTTCAAATCCATGAAATTAAATCTCTACTTCAAATACATGATTACTTACCTTAACTTCGGGGGTTGGCGCCACTGCTGTCCCTTCCCTTTTCTTTATAGTTCCTAAAAATAATTTATCAAGAGTTTATTAACTTCACATTCACTTCAATATCACCTATTGATGCTCTTAGATTATGCTTAGATCATGTTTAAATCCTATCTTCATCTTAGGGTTTTATACCTTTTAAGTATACTCTTCTAGTAGCTTCATTAAATTTTAGGTTTGATTCTATAACTTACATGTTTACGTGTCGTATTTTTTTTGTACTTTATTTCATAATATGGACCTCACCATTAAGTCCAGAACGTTGAATAAAATCAACTTAGACTGTAGAGATCTGAAAAATTAGGAAATTTTTTTTGTTTTTGCCGGTAAGGCACTATTCATACGTTGTTTGCCGGTAGGGTGCTATACATGCATCGTTAGGTATAAGTCATGTTTAGGAGTATAATTTTAGTATGCCATAGAAGATAAATATGTTTATAATATTAAAATACACCTCCTGTAAAAATTTGAGACTAATCGGAGATAGTTTCAAAAATAGGACCAAAAGGGCATCCCGGGTGGAACCGGCCAAACCTAGCCGCAAGAGAAAATAATATTTTTTTGAAAATTTTTATTTAAAATAATTTTAAGAACTTTGGCTAAAGCAAAATGTCGAATTGAGGCGTTTTGGGACGAGTTGTAGTGTAACGGGGTCCCGGATTCATTAAGGGCAAAAAGGTCATTTTTCCCATTTGCCCTTTTTGTATCAATACAGCCCTTAGAGTTAAAAAATCACATTTTTGGTTCGGAGAAAGAGAAGAACTCGTGCATGGGAGAAAAAGTGAAGAGAAAACATAGGTTTTCCAATCTTTAAGCTTCCAAAACACACTCTAGGCTTGAATTTTCACATGACTTCCTTCTAGGAAGTTGTTCCCCACGTCAAAGGCTACATTCTCACTGATTGGTTCAGCTGCACAGCGAACACAACTCCCAAGGGTTGAGAAAAATCCTTTTAGGTATGATATTTTGCTAAGTAAGGAATAGGGTTAAGTTTAGGGGTGTTTTACAAGTTGATTGAATGATTTATATATTTATTTGCTGTTAGAAAATCACTTAGGATATAGTTGCTTTGAAAACCTAAAGTTGGTTATTTATGTACTTGAGTGTTCTTTGTAATTTTAGAGAATTTGTCAAAGTGATGAACATGTAACTTGTTTATATGTTTGATTCATTGCATTCTAGCTTATGTTCATGTAGAGAAACTCTTGTGGTTTGAGAGTTATGATTTATTCCATGTGTTGGTACTTTATGTATTTTATGATCTTTGAGAAATTTTTAAGGTTGTGAATATGTAATGTGTTTATATGTGAAATTGATTGGATTACATGTTAGGTTCATGTAGACAAAGTTTTGTGATATAGAAGTTATAGTTGCTTTAAGTACATTACATTATTTAAAGCAGCTCCATGTGTTTGATAAAATGCTTCATTGAGATTGCATTATTGCATGGTGAAATCAAAACATATTGGCATGGTGTGATTCTTTGAAAACATGATGTGGGTTGAGCACTTTGGTGCTTTGCATTATGAGGGTGCAGATCCTGTGGTGAAAAACCCAAAATTGGCCATTGGTACTCATTCCAACGGGGACAGATTGTGAAGTGAGACATACGATTGGTACTCGTGTCCAACGGGGAAGGGCCGTGAAGCGAGACATGGGTGTGGCGTAGAGTTACATGTGTGTGTCATGCATATTGATATTACATAGCATTAGGGGATTGGAGGGTTATAGCTTCTAAATGTACACTTCCACATGCCATGCCTTAAATTTTATTCCTTGCATTAGCATTATGTCATACCAGCAGCTGAGCTGACCCCTCGTGGGATATCATATTTCAGATAAGGCTCCGGGTACTTGAGACTTGTTGAAGTCTTGAAGAAAGGAAGGAAAAATGGACTATGAAGAACATTTAGCCCTTGGGGCATTATTTTTGAGTTGTATAAGGGCATAAGCCCTGAAACCATGTGTGTTTATTAGTACACACCTTGTATATTATGAAAACAATGAGCAATGCCCTATATATTGTAATGAGCATGAGATAGTGATGTTGTGAAATTCAAGTACATGTGTATATATGATAGATTGAATATTTAAATGATGTATGTTTAATTTCTATAAAATTATGGCCATCGAGTGAGGATGGATTGTGATGTGTTTATATATATGAACGGTTGTAAAATATTAGGTGGAAAAATGCTTAAAAAACAAAGGAAGTTATGTTAAAAATTTTGTGAAATTAAGGTATAAATTAGATTTGTGAAACACCTCATAAATTTGTGAGATAAGTGCCCAAAAAGTAGAGGTTAAAAGTCTTGAGGAAGTGGGCTAAAAAAGGGGAAAAAATAGCCTTTAAAACTTTGGGAAAAAATTTGAAAAATAGATAAATTTAGTCACAACCACTATAGTAAACCTGTAGAAAAAATGAAAAATCAGTTTGTAGTCGCTATAGTAGAATAGCCCCTGGCTAGCCCCCAGACGCCCGCAGCCCTGCGTGCACGCATGCCGCGCACCTCGCGTTGTCGTGCTCCTGCGTGCCCTGCGCGTGCGCCCAGCATGCTACAACCCAGCCTGTTGCTTGATAGCCCCTTTGGGCACCCGGCCCTTGCACTTTGATACCACCCCTTGGCTACCTTTTTGAGCCATGTTTGGCCACCCTTTTGGACCATGTTTGGCAAATCCTTAGGCCACGTTTGGCCACCATTTTGGGCCATGTTTGGCCATTCTTTTGGGCCATGTCTGGCCACCTTATGGGGCCATGTTTGGCCATTTTTATAGGCCATGTTTGGACATTTCCTTGGACCACTTTTGGTATACTTTTTGACCTATTCTTGGCTTATGCCTTAGAGCATTTTGGGGTCCATTTGTGGTCACTATTCCAAGGCATATTTAAAGACATTTTGGGGCTATCTTGGAGGTCACCCTTGAACATGGCTTAGACCATATTTGACCATTGTTTAGTGGAAATATTTGACAACCATTCGAGAATTATTTTGGGTGAGTCTACTTAATGAATTTTAATTTTATTTTGGGGGAAACATGGGAAAATGGATGAGTAATCAATCGAATATATTTAATTATCATTTATTTATTTCTTTTTAATTTCATCTCACTCACTCCTCGAGTTTATGAAAATTCGGGGCATGACATAGACCCTCTTAGATTTCCATTTGGCTTTAGGGGCACTACGGGTAAAATGGTCATTTTACACTTTTACGTGTCTTTATTTTTGGAGTCTCGTCTCGTAAAATGGACCCCACCATTGGGCCCAAAATGCTCGAGATAGTCAAAATACACTATTTAATTATTTTACTTGGACATCCGATCAATTTACCATTATTAAATTAATTAAAATAATTTAATTAATTTAATATCATGTTTATATAATATATATATATATATATATATATTATTTGGGGTAATAAAAGTCACGTGTGCCATGGTGGCACAGTGGCAGCATGTGATGGGCTTAGGTCTTGGCTTTGTGATGGTTGCCCGTTCAATCCTCAAGGGGTGCAGCCCCCATATTTTTTGTTTTTTTTTTTTATTTTATTAGGGCCAAACGGCGAACATGGGATTAAAATTAGGGTAGGTTATCTTATTCCATTAGTAGACATCAAATCGAACCCCCAACCCTGTAACCAAACAGACCTAGTCGAGTTTTAAATTTTAAAATACAACACATAAAACGGTGTTGTCCTACTTACCATTTGTGTGATGGGTTGGGTCCCCACCCGAACCCGGATCCGACCCAAGACCTAATCCGATTACTGTTTTTCTTCTTCCCTAACTCCCCATACTGTAGCCCTAATTGCTGTAAATCAAAACTTCCAATTTCGTGGATTTCCACTCACTGAATCTATCTGTTTACAATCTTAAAACGTTTTTGGAACACCAAGGGATGGTTTGGCATTGGTTTGGGGTTTAAGTTTGAGCTCAGGATTGTGGTTTGAATTTTGATACCAAGACCTGCAACTCGATCGTTCACGCTCGTTTTTGGCCCAAAATTCGTGAGGTCTCTTCCATAGTAATCCATTCATCATGGGGTTTAAGTCCTCATTCTCAAAAGTGGGTTTTATAGTGAGTTTGTGAGGTTGGGTTTTAAAACCCGAACCTGCAACTCAGGTTTTGGAGGTATTATTTTGAGGTTTTTGGTCGTGTTTGAGTGTTTTTGGAACACTAATGGCATCTATTTGAGGTCTTGACAACCCAAACTTGGTTTGGTATAAATGTTTTCAGACCTGCTCCAATAGAGGTCCATTAATGGTGGTTTGGTGTACAGCTTGGTGTTCTTGATGTGTTTGGGGTCCAAAATTTGATTCCTAGTCAAGATGTCAAGCCCTAAATGCCATGCATGCAACAAAAATCTTAACACAAATTGTATACATGCTCAAATTTTTAGAGAGAGAGAAACATGGGTTTTGTGTTTTTACTTCTTAACAGTGATTCTCCTCCCCTTCTTCTTCTTTTAAACCCTCTGAATCCCTTTAACTACTTCCAGTTCTTTTATTTCCTTTTTTTTTTTTTTTCCGGATTCTCTCTAACCTAAGCAACCCATATATAAGTAAAACCAAAACCACCCCCTGCTCATCACCCTCAGCCCACTATTTTCCCTTCTTTTCTTCCCTTTTCTAACTTCCTCTCTGCCTCCTTTCTTATTTCTCTGATTTTTATTCAATGCTTATTGATATTTTGTAATATATATACATATTATATAAAAAACACACTACACACACTCACTTACACACACATAGCCGACACTTCCCACACACCACAAACACACACTAGATTTACACACAACATATGCAGTGTGCATGGCTGTGCCTCCCCTTTGTATGTTTGAATATCATATACATGTATATATAACCATATATGTATACATATATACATATATATACCTTTTTTTTATATATATTTTAGAATCGTATATATATATATATATACACACATATATACCCGTATATACGTCTATATTAAATTTTATATGTGTATACATACACTTATATTTTATGGTACACATATATATGAGTATATACTATTCATTCATATACACACATATACACGTACGAGTTCGAGTACAAATGCATGTTATGATGTTTGGTTCACACTTAAATACTCAAAGCATTACGTTTTGATCAATCAACCCTAGAACACTTAGACACCCAACATAAAAGAAAAAGTCTTCACTTGATTCTTTGGGCATGAATGCTTTCTTGACTTTGACTTGATGTTGATCTTATGAACATGATTCCATAATGTTGATCCTCTTTATCTTTAGTCAAGTTTTGGTTAGCCATCTCTTTGAATTCATTGACCTATTTACTTATTAGTCCACATTATCAATGTCTTGTTATCATCAAAATTACAAGAATGCCCTTAGTTGAAAACCTTTAGGGCTAATAATCTCTCCCTTTTTGATGATGACAAACCATTGAAGCAAATAAGAAAAAGTATTGCACATATGGAATTATAAATATCCCCCTATCAATATGCATTATTTTGAATGGTTCATAATTATGCCAAGATAAGATATGTTCAATTTTCATGGCATCAAATGTATAATCCCCTTGTCATTATGTAATTATTTACAAAGTGTAAGATATGTCATTGCAAATTTTCATGAAGTCATACAATTAGCATATAGAGAGAGAGAACGTTAAATTTGCATAAGGATATTTTCATTAATGTATTAAAGTTGATCTTATATAAATCACATGTATGAGTATACATGATTCATGATTTTTACAAGATCAATTGCAAAAGAAAATCCAAAATAAAATCTACACAAATAAACAAAAATCAAATTTTGTTTCTCTTTGTTGCGTGTCTTCATTTTTCTTTCTTTCCTTCCTTGTTTTCATTTTTCTCCCCCTTTGATCGTTATAAAAAATCAACGAGGTAGAGGATGAGCGAGTTGAGCCGGAGGATGATGGCGAGTCATCAAGATCTGTTTAAGCACATTCTTGACTTCAATGACGTCCGTTCTGGTTTCATCGTGCCTTTGTTCATTGGGTTGATAGAGTGAGTCAGCACACCTCTTGAGGATGTGAATGTCAACGTCCATGGTATTGATTTGTTCGCTCATGTCCTTGAGCTTGTCCATGAGGTTTTTGGACACGGTGTTGATGCGAGAGGTGAGAGAGGACTCAATGTTGCGGAGTGTGGAAAGAATGAGTTGGTTGGTGTAAGAGGGAATGACTTGAGGTGTGGTTGTTTTAGACGGAGGAGTGGAAGTGGTAGGTTGAATGTGAGAAGGTTGTGTGTCTTCCTTTGGAACCCACCCATCGAGTGTGGATTTATAGCCCATGAGTTTGAAGGTGGAGGTTGTGTAGTTGTCCTTGGGTGTAACGATTTGTATCTTGGTCTCAGAGGAGAGGTCGATTTCAAAATGTTGTGTAGTCCACATTATCAGTGCCTTGTCGTCATCAAAATTATGATAATGCCCTTGGTTAAAAACCTTTACCTTTAGGGCCAACACCATCACAACCTCTCAACTCTGCCCCCACCACCTCCTTTTCAAAAGATCTTTCCAACCAGTCGTTATCTTCTCCCGAAATTGGCCCCAACTCCAACGAGTGAACCCGAGGCCAAAATGTTATCATTTCTGTATACTACTGCTAATAAAACTCCACAATTTTCTCTATTATTAATGCCCTAATCTTAGTGACCTTTAGCTATTCAACATGGTAAAATTTTCCTAAAGAACAATTATTATTTAAACATAATGAAACAATATTTAATTAAGATAAGACTATAATTTTCTACTTTCAGGTTATCAATGATGTGGTTACGCATTCAATTTTATGCAATGATATATGTATTGACTACCTCACTTTCACATGCACTTACAGCTACCTGACCGTATTCTTGTTTAGATGGGAATCCAACTAATCATGAATAGGATTCATTTCAATTACACAACATTGTGAAGTAATACAAGAGATTTTTGGGAAAATAAGATTGGACTTTCTAGAAGCAATGAGCTACGTGCTTAGTATGTTCAGGTCACAATTTCTAGGCATGTTCTTTGAAGTAAAAACTATCATTGGTGTAGATTTTATAGTACATAGAAATATACCATTTCACTTGGTGAAATGGAATCGGAAGAATTGTATTTATTTTTAGTCATTACAACATAATAGTTACTTCAATTGATCTGGTTCCAAAAATTCACTACAAAAAAACCTACTTTTAGCGACGCCCATTATTAGCGACGCACACTGTGCGTCACTAAAAGTGCCTTTTAGCGACGCAAAAATTCCTTTTAGCGACGCACAAACAGGCGTCGCTAATAATACGGAAAAAAATAAAAAAAAATTAGCTTTCCGCCTAAAAAAAAAGGGCGAAACTATTAGCGACGCCCACGTGGGAATTAGCGACGCACACGTGCGTCGCTAATAGTTGGTTGTATTAGTGACGCATGCCTGAGCGTCGCAAATAGTTGTGTAGGACAATTAGCGACGCTCATTTGGGTTATTAGCGACGCACAGTGTGCGTCGCTAATAACGCCTTATATTTACTTCCGTTTTTCGCGCTCTATCTCTCTCTCAGACGGTCTCTCTCTCTCAGACGGTCTTTCTCTCTCTCTCTCTCAGGCGCCATTTCCATCGCTTTTTTGGGTTCAAAACTAAAAAGGGAAGGGGGGAGCACATCGGGGAGGCATACGACGCCCAGGTAGGCCACTGTCCTTTCTCTTCTCTCTCTCTCAAACTCAGATCTATTTCATTGTGCTTCGATTGTTGCTCTGGCGTGCTTGGATTTTGCTCCAATCTAGCTAGGATGCTTTTGTTTGAATCACATATTTCATTTCTATTAAAAAAAAATGCAAACCTTTAAGAATCGATTTTTGTTCCTTTCTAGTACCACCATTTCCTAACATGCTTCCATTGCTTCTGTTTAATTTTTTTTTTTTGTAATCCAATTTTTTCCGCTTTCTTTTTCCAAAATTTCATTTGTTCCACATTAATTCTTGAATTGCCTTTCTTGGTCAGTGCATGTGGACCAGCAAAAAATTACCTCACTGTAATGAAATAACCATTTCTTGTTTGCCATGTTCATAGAACTTTAAGAATTAACTGCTCTGGGGAATTTGTTTGGATTATATATGGTCTGCAAAGGGAGTTTGTTGTTTGCTTGGGAATGTATTTTCATCTTTTTATTAATTTATTGAATTTTTTTTATTTATTTTAAAAGATGATGTGGAGCAGCCTAGCAGCCCATCTGTGAAAAAGACTGAAGAGAAGGGTGTTATTGTCGTACATGAAGTCAAATGCAAGCTTTATGTGAAGGTAATTTTTTTATGATATCATTCTGATACAGTGGATATATATTCCTTTTTTTGGTCTGAGTTCTGTGTTTTACTGATTTTTTTGTAGCAGGAAAAATTGACATTCTTTGTTACTTTATTAGAATGATAAGAGAATTTAGTTTTCTACTTCAAATATGTCCTGATGTTTGATATATTTGGATGAGTAATATATAGCTTCATACCTGTCATTTTATTTGTAGTTTCTATCTGCATTTAACAGTTAGATGAATATGAAGACTACTGATGCACACACCTGCCGCACCACCCAGTTACCCACCAATGCACGCACACATACAAAAAAAAAAATATAGTTAAAAAAAAAAAAAACACTTCCTACCCTCCATGTTGTATAGTGGCTTGTTGTGATGTGTGTCAACTATGTTGATTGTTTGTGTTTTTGGTTGACACATCTAATCATATTTTTATTGTAGTGATTAGTTGGGTATAATTTATCCATATACCTACTTGTGTTGTATCATTTGATGATAGGTTCTAACTGGTTGGTTCTTTTTTTTTTCTTTTCCTGAATGTTCAGTCAAGTGATCCAGCAGATAAAGATGCATGGAAAGATAAAGGCACGGGTCAGCTTTCAATTAAATGTAAAGAGGGCATTAGCAAGGGCACAAAAGAATCCAAACCGACAATTCTTGTTCGAAATGATGTATGTTTCCTTATGACATATTTTGGTTCCATGTACTGAATTTAGCTTTAAATCTTGATATCATAAATAATGCATCTTCGCTTCTTCTTTTTTTTTTTAATATGTTGTTTGGAAAGTGAAAAAATAAAATTATTATTTTTTCATCTTTTATGACTTGTAAAGTGGCAATGACTGGTTCAGTAGTCTGACAGTTGTTTAACCCTTTGCACCTTTATTGGACTCTTTATGCATTATTAGCGACTATAATTCAGGGATATAGTAATTGTGGTCCTTTCTATAACTGATAGAATTGGAGGGAAGTTAGATGAAAATTAAATTGGATTGTGGTCCTCCCTATAATAGATGAGAATTAAATTGGTATAATGGTAGTCGCAGGAATACTGTGATTTGACCTAAGAAATTTTTAGTAACTAGGAGATGATGACTTTTTATATTTGGCAGAAATTCTGGGAGGAAATACCTGTTATTAAAATTCTCTCTACAAGGATCTAGATTGTGCTCTGCTTGTCAATTTGTAATGATTACAAAGATAATCTGGAAATTATCAGCTTTTTTCCAGAGAATTTTTGCAAGACATTTTAGAGTTTGATAAAAGTTAGAACCCTAGCAATTATTGAACTTTTTCTCAACTGTTGTTTCTATTAACTATTTTCCTGCAAGGTGAGTAGTAGTAGTTTAGCTCATGTTGGACCATCCACATCAGAAGCAAAACAAGAGTTGGAGAATTAGAACTTTGCATTGAACTTGCTTTGAACCCTAGTACCAGTCTAGCCCGAATTGGATATGGAGCTGCCATATATTCGGAATAAATTGACAGCCATTCAAATAGGCACAACAGAAATCCTTGGAGTGCGACGCTTGCTTGATGGACTCTTCTGTTGTTTGAGTGGTTGTGGCGGTCTTCTTGTTATAAAAGCTTTTTTGTTTGATTACGTTGTTGGCTCCTTAGTTCCACAATGACAGTTCATATCTTTCTATCCATGACTCTTGTGTAATGTTTTTAGTTGGGAAGTCGTTGTATTGAATATTTTCTTGTGTTATTGCAAATATCAGTACTTAGTATATGAAGTCTGCCTTGATAAAATATATATATATATATATGTTTGTCCTTTACAAATAGAGTTAATTTAAGTGAAATAGTAATTTTTGTTAATGACTGACAGGTGACATATATGGTGAAAACAGGTGAGAATTATTTTGTGCATCTAATATGGGCCAAGAGTTAATTCCATGTTTAAGTATATAAGTTCTCCTTTCGTGCTTTGAGATGTTAATAGTATGAGACAACAGAAAACTGATGTGAAGTAAGAATTCTCCAACTAGTGCAAAGTGCAAAGTAGTTGCTGGAGATACCAAATGCCACTCATTGATTAAGGGAGAAATAATCATTTTCTACCATTTAACACTACTTTGAGACAATGACTGTTTTCTTGTTTATTATTTTCTTATTTAGTTTTTGCATGGATAGACATTTGAGATAAGGGGAAGAACATGTAAACCTTGAGAAAACAGGTAAGAAAACTGCAAGAATATGATTACTTGTGGGAAATTTTAGAGATTAGAATGGTTACCCATGATTGAATTTTGTAGTAGTTGATACAATGCTTTGCTCATTTTCTATGTATCTTTGCTCAAAAAGGGAACCCCTTGACCTTGATGAGATCATAGAAGCTTCAACTTCTAGAACAAAAGGTATTCCACATGCAACACCGGATACCATTATATTCCTCTTTTATATAAATATTATATGCTGCACCATAGTTTACACACACACACACACACACGAGCTTACGGCACTCGGTTCGGATGCCCGGTTTGAAACTTATGCAAGTTTCAACTCCAAAAAGGCCCATTTTGGGGTTTTGACATACCAAAATGCTGGATATTGGCCTAACTATACTGAAACCCCATCACAAACCTCAAAATGATAAAATAAACTTGCACGAACTTACGGCACTCGGTTCGGATGCCCGGTTTGAAACTTATGCAAGTTTCAGCTCCAAAAAGGCCCATTTTGGGGTTTTGACAGACCAGAATGTCGGATATCAGCCTAAATACACCAAAACCCCATCACACACCTCAAAAATGATAAAATAAACTTGCACGAACTTACGACACTCGGTTCGGATGCCCGGTTTGAAACTTATGCAAGTTTCAGCTCCAAAAAGGCCCATTTTGGGGTTTTGACAGACCAAAATGCTAGATATCAGCCTAACTATACCGAAACCCCATCACACACCTCAAAAATGATAAAATAAACTTGCACGAACTTACGGCACTCGATTCGGATGCCCGGTTTGAAACTTATGCAAGTTTCAGCTCCAAAAAGGCCCATTTTGGGATTTTGACTGACCAAAATGCTGGATATCGGCCTAACTATACCAAAACCCCATCACACACCTCAAAAATGATAAAATAAAATTGCACGAACTTACGGCACTCGGTTCGGATGCCCGGTTTGAAACTTATGCAAGTTTCAGCTCCAAAAAGGCCCATTTTGGGGTTTTGACAGACCAGAATGTCGGATATCGGTCTAACTACACTGAAACCCCATCACACCTCAAAAATGATAAAATAAACTTGCACGAACTTATGGCACTCGGTTCGGATGCCCGGTTTGAAATTTATGCAAGTTTCAGCTCCAAAAAATCTCATTTTGGGGTTTTGACAGACCAAAATGTCGGATATCGGCCTAACTACATCGAAACCCCATCACACACCTCACAAATGATAAAATAAACTTGCACGAACTTACGGCACTCGGCTCGGATGCCCGGTTTGAAACTTATGCAAGTTTCAGCTCCAAAAAGGCCCATTTTGGGGTTTGATAGACCAAAATGTCGGATATTGGCCTAACTACACCGAAACCCCTTCACACACCTCAAAAATGATAAAATAAACTTGCACGAACTTATGGCACTTGGTTCGGATGCCCAGTTTGAGACTTATGCAAGTTTCAGCTCCAAAAAGGCCCATTTTGGGGTTTTGACAGACCAAAATGCTGGATATCGGCCTAACTATACCGAAACCCCATCACACACCTCAAAAATGATAAAATAAACTTTCACGAACTTACGGCACTCGATTCAGATGCCCGGTTTGAAACTTATGCAAGTTTCAGCTCCAAAAAGGCCCATTTTACGGTTTTGACTGACCAAAATGCTGGATATCGGGCTAACTATACCAAAACCCCATCACACACCTCAAAAATGATAAAATAAACTTGTACGAACTTACGGCACTCGGTTCGAATGCCCGGTTTGAAACTTATGCAAGTTTTAGCTCCAAAAAGGCCCATTTTGGGGTTTTGACAGACCAGAATGTCGGATATCGGTCTAACTACACTGAAACCCCATCACACCTCAAAAATGATAAAATAAACTTGCACGAACTTATGGCATTCGGTTCGGATGCCCGGTTTGAAATTTATGCAAGTTTCAGCTCCAAAAAATCTCATTTTGGGGTTTTGACAGACCAAAATGTCGGATATCGGCCTAACTACATCGAAACCCCATCACACACCTCACCAATGATAAAATAAACTTGCACGAACTTACGGCACTCGGCTCGGATGCCCGGTTTGAAACTTATGCAAGTTTCAGCTCCAAAAAGGCCCATTTTGGGGTTTGATAGACCAAAATGTCGGATATTGGCCTAACTACACCGAAACCCCTTCACACACCTCAAAAATGATAAAATAAACTTGCACGAACTTATGGCACTTGGTTCGGATGCCCAGTTTGAGACTTATGCAAGTTTCAGCTCCAAAAAGGCCCATTTTGGGGTTTTGACAGACCAAAATGCTGGATATCGGCCTAACTATACCGAAACCCCATCACACACCTCAAAAATGATAAAATAAACTTTCACGAACTTACGGCACTCGATTCAGATGCCCGGTTTGAAACTTATGCAAGTTTCAGCTCCAAAAAGGCCCATTTTAGGGTTTTGACTGACCAAAATGCTGGATATCGGCCTAACTATACCAAAACCCCATCACACACCTCAAAAATGATAAAATAAACTTGTACAAACTTACGGCACTCGGTTCGGATGCCCGGTTTGAAACTTATGCAAGTTTTAGCTCCAAAAAGGCCCATTTTGGGGTTTTGACAGACCAGAATGTCGGATATCGGTCTAACTACACTGAAACCCCATCACACCTCAAAAATGATAAAATAAACTTGCACGAACTTATGGCACTCGGTTCGGATGCGCGGTTTGAAATTTATGCAAGTTTCAGCTCCAAAAAATCTCATTTTGGGGTTTTGACAGACCAAAATGTCGGATATCGGCCTAACTACATCGAAACCCCATCACACACCTCACAAATGATAAAATAAACTTACACGAACTTACGGCACTCGGCTCGGATGCCCGGTTTGAAACTTATGCAAGTTTCAGCTCCAAAAAGGCCCATTTTGGGGTTTGATAGACCAAAATGTCGGATATTGGCCTAACTACACCGAAACCCCTTCACACACCTCAAAACTGATAAAATAAACTTGCACGAACTTATGGCACTTGGTTCGGATGCCCAGTTTGAGACTTATGCAAGTTTCAGCTCCAAAAAGGCCCATTTTGGGGTTTTGACAGACCAAAATGCTGGATATCGGCCTAACTATACCGAAACCCCATCACACACCTCAAAAATGATAAAATAAACTTTCACGAACTTACGGCACTCGATTCAGATGCCTGGTTTGAAACTTATGCAAGTTTCAGCTCCAAAAAGGCCCATTTTAGGGTTTTGACTGACCAAAATGCTGGATATCGGCCTAACTACACCGAAACCCCATCACACACCTCAAAAATGATAAAATAAACTTGTACAAACTTACGGCACTCGGTTCGGATGCCCGGTTTGAAACTTATGCAAGTTTTAGCTCCAAAAAGGCCCATTTTGGGGTTTTGACTGACCAGAATGTCGGATATCGGTCTAACTTCACCAAAACCCCATCACACACCTCACAAATGATAAAAAAAACTTGCACGAACTTACGGCACTCGGCTCGGATGCCCGGTTTGAAACTTATGCAAGTTTCAGCTCCAAAAAGGCCCATTTTGGGGTTTTGACAGACCAGAATGTTGGATATCGGTCTAACTATACTGAAACCCCATCACACCGCAAAAATGATAAAATAAACTTGCACGAACTTACGGCACTCGATTCGGATGCCCGGTTTGAAACTTATGCAAGTTTCAGCTCCAAAAAGTCTCATTTTGGGGTTTTGACAGACCAAAATGTCGGATATCGGCCTAACTACACCGAAACCCTATCACACACCTCACAAATGATAAAATAAACTTGCACAAACTTACGGCACTCGGTTCGGATGCCCGGTTTGAAACTTATGCAAGTTTCAGCTCCAAAATGGCCCATTTTGGGGTTTGATAGACCAAAATGTTGGATATTGGCCTAACTACACTGAAACCCCTTCACACACCTCAAAAATAATAAAATAAACTTGCACGAACTTATGGCACTCGGTTCGGATGCCCAGTTTGAGACTTATGCAAGTTTCAGCTCCAAAAAGGCCCATTTTGGGGTTTTGACAAACCAAAATGCCGGATATCGGCCTAACTACACCGAAACCCCATCACACACCTCAAAAATGATAAAATAAACTTGCACGAACTTACGACACTCGGTTCGGATGCCCGGTTTGAAACTTATGCAAGTTTCAGCTCCAAAAAGTCCCATTTTGGGGTTTTGACTGACCAAAATGTTGGATATCGGCCTAACTATACCGAAACCCCATCACACACCTCAAAAATGATAAAATAAACTTGCACGAACTTACGGCACTCGATTCGGATGCCCGGTTTGAAACTTATGCAAGTTTCAGCTCCAAAAAGGCCCATTTTGGGGTTTTGACAGACCAAAATGCTGGATATCGGCCTAACTATACCGAAACCCCATCACACACCTCAAAAATGATAAAATAAACTTGTACGAACTTACGACACTCGGTTCGGATGCCCGGTTTGAAACTTATGCAAGTTTCAGCTCCAAAAAGGACCATTTTGGGGTTTTGACAGACCAGAATGTCGGATATTGGCTAACTACACCGAAACCCCATCACACACCTCACAAATGATGAAATAAACTTGCACGAACTTACAGCACTCGGCTCGGATGCCCGGTTTGAAACTTACGCAAGTTTCAGCTCCAAAAAGGCCCATTTTGGGGTTTGATAGACCAAAATGTCGGATATCGGCCTAACTACACCGAAACCCCATCACACACCTCAAAAATGATAAAATAAACTTGCACGAACTTACGGCACTCGGTTCGGATGCCCGGTTTGAAACTTATGTAAGTTTCAGCTCCAAAAAGGCCCATTTTGGGGTTTTGACAGACCAAAATGTCGGATATTGGCCTAACTACACTGAAACCCCATCACACACCTCAAAAATGATAAAATAAACTTGCACGAACTTACGGCACTCGGTTCGGATGCCCGGTTTGAAACTTATGTAAGTTTCAGCTCCAAAAAGGCCCATTTTGGGGTTTTGACAGACCAAAATGTCGGATATTGGCCTAACTACACTGAAACCCCATCACACACCTCAAAAATGATAAAATAAACTTATGCTACTTTATGAAGTTCTTACTATTGATGCATGCAAAAAAAAAGAAAAAACTATTCACATTCTATGTTCATATATATTTAATAATTGTTCTAATATATATGATTTGATCTTTATTTCAGATTGATCGGGATTATTGCCGCGCCGTCCTTATGTTTTGCATCAGAACTTGTTATTTTTATTTTTTATTTTTTTCTTTTCATGGACATGTGTAGTTACATTAATTAGGAGACAATTTTTAATTTTTCTATTTATTGTTAAATTGTACTAATACAAATGTACATTTTTTGGAGACAATTGTTAATTTTTCCTTTTTAATATATTCATTTCAGAATGCTTGGATTTTATTGTATATCGGGATGGATGATTGATACAGGTTTAAACAGGAATGAAACAACAAAGAAAACAAAGCAAATATGGGTTTTTTATTTAAAAAAAAGAAAACTATTAGCGACGCACACTGAGCGTCGCTAATAGTGACTTTTAGCGACGCTCAGTGAGCGTCGCTAATAGTGATTTTTTGCGACGCTCATACCCAATTTTTAGCGACGCTCGTTGAGCGTCGCTAAAAGTCGCCATTAGCGACGCACAAAGGGCTGTGCGTTGCTAATATTATTAGCGACACCACTATTTGTGACGCCTTAGCGACGCACGTTTGTGCGTCGCTAAAGACCTTTAGCGACGCTCAAGGCCACTATTAGCGACGCACGCGTGCATCGCTAATAGTGGTTTTTCTTGTAGTACTTTTTATGTTACCAACGATTAATTTTTGACTACATTATATTTGTCCATGTGTGCGAAGCGCACTGAATTATTCAATGAGGTTTTGATTAATAGATAGGAAGTAAAAAAAAAAAGGAGGAACAACCTTACTAGACATGAGAGAGAAGGATTCAAGGAGCAACCATCCTTCAAAAGAAAAAGAAGAAAACAAGAAAGAAAACAAACCAAAGAGAACCACAAGTGAAGTTATAGAAGGGATTACAAGACTAATATAAGTATATGTTAAACCACCAACTCATCTAAAAATTTAAGCTGTTAGAGCAACCGATGAACTAACATGTATTAGAGTAGGCTAAAGGTCATGTATGAATTGTGCACGTGTTGGCTTAGTCTGGTCACACGTGAGGGGGCATTTTAGATTCTCTAAAAGCTTGAACTCTTAGAAAATGAGTTAACAATGTATATCAAACTCTCAACAACATAAAAAGAAGTGTTACTGGAAAGGATTCTTGTCTTGGCTAACAACCCCACCACATCATTAGTTGACTGATAGACCCACTGAAATTGAGCACCAATATGCTTTGGTTAGTACGAAGTTTCCCTCTCTTAGTGCCAGTTAATCCAGCTACCCTGGTTGCCTTCTTTACCCTAAGATGCAATTCATGCAACTATGATCAAGTGTCATTCAATGAGAACATCCACAAGTGCCATGATTTCATGTATTTAAGGCCAATACAACATGAAAACAAATAGATAATATAACCTAAGTAAATTTTGGAAGATTATTTCTTATAATTAAGGGTGCAAGTCGGGCGGTTAGCTCAAACCCAACCCAATTTTTTCTGGGCTTCGGCTACACTTTTTACATTTTGGGACAGGCCCGGGAATTAATATTGAAGCCCGATCTAAATTCGGGTTGGGCTTGGGTTCTCTCAAGCTAAGTTCGACCCCGACCCCATTTTTGTTTTGAAATTATATTTATATGTTTTGTTTTAACTTAACATTTTAAATGGAGTGATGTTTATAAGAATACAAAAGTTCTGTTAAGACATAAATGTGGGATGACATAAAATAAATTCATGACTAAAATTCTTTCAAATTCACTTTCTTCTAAATAAAGTTCAACAAAGTGAGGAAACTTTGAATCTTTGAGAGTGGAAAAACTTAGATATATCAACACTGAACCCTTGAGAAATTTCATAGTCTAATTGCGAATCTAGGTTTAATGTAAAAAGGATATCCTTGGACTTTTTGTGAACCATGATCTGCATCTTTTTTGACATTGGACAACATTTTCTTGAATCAAAATGCATCAGTTAGTTTTTCCATTCCAAATCAAAGTGATGTTCAAAGAATTAAATGTAAAGAGATCAACCTCTATTATTTTCTTTTCATTCGGTGTTGATAGATATAGAAAGAAAGTAGAAAATATGAAATGAGAGAGATGAGACTTTGAAGTTGTCTACTTTAATTTGTTTCTAAAATAACCAACCAGGCAATGACTTGATATGTAATATCCCGACCCGGGATACGTCACGTATACCGAGGTAAGTCGGTTATATAGTGTAACTTGAACGGTAAGATATGTATATCATGGTATTTTCATGGAAATGAATGACTGGAAACTGTAAATGATGGAAATGAATGATCAAGGCTGGGTAACACCCGAGCACTACAGGGCATTCATCGTAATGCGTGCATGCATGTATTCCCATGCATGCATACGTGAACATAGATGAGTAGCCCGACCAAAATGAATATATGTATATATAATTTAAAATGGATTTATATCCCTACACATACATGTATATACATGTATAAGAAGATGTATATTATGTGTACATATATGTATATAATATAATGTATTATACATGTATTTATGTATATATGTATATATGTATATGCATAAGAAATAAAAGGAAAAGAAAAGGGGAAAAGGGAAACTGCCCTTGGGCAGTATATAGGTGCACTGAATGAGGGTGTGTGTGTGTCGGTTGGGCGAGATGTGTGTGTGTGTGGTGTATATAATATGATATATGTATATATGTGTGCACCACAAGTCTCCCAAGCCATTAAATGCAAAGTTGCATTTGGCAGAGGGAACACCAGAATATAAGTCAAGGAAACGGGCCATAGAAGGGGGAATAACCGAGAGAGAGAAAGAGAGAAAGGAAGAGAGGCGGTGGAGTCTCTCTCTTTATATAGGTATATACGGGAGTGAGTTGAGGGACAAAAAGGAGACTGAGACTGAGAGGGACATTGTCAAGGAACTCAGGAGCAAAAACAGAAGGGTTTGGAGGGTCACAGTGAGCTAGAACCGAAAACCCAGGTGAGTAGTTTAAGTTCTGTTTTTGTGATTTAAAGCATGAATGTTTGATTTAAAGCTAGGGTCTTGATAAGCATGATTTTAGCTTTTAAATGCAAAAAGAATGATAGAAAACGGTTAAGAAACCAAGGAGAAAAACTGAGTTGCAGGTTGATGAATAATCTCGGGTTTCATGAAAACCTAGGATTAAAACTTGTTTTAAGTTTCTAAAAACAACCTACACAAGTGCAGAAACACACTAGAAGAAATTTAGGGCCAAAACAGTGATCAAAACGCCACGAAAATGGGAAATATCACTTGGCCGGAGAATCGGCCGGAGATATTTGAACCCATATTCGTGAAGATCAAGACGGTCTTGATCAAAACGGAGGATGGATTCATGATCCCTATGTGATGGGGAATAAAACGGCATTCAAACGGGAGGAAAAACCATCGGAAATTTAGTGACAGTCGCCGGAGAAGACGACTGTTTACCACCGGAACCCTACCGGAGCAGTGGGGAAGACGACCGAAATGTTGTGAGGCTACCGGGTTAAATCTAGACTGGATCCGGGTTCGGATTTGGTCGGGACCCGACCGGAAATGAAATGGGAACATGAAACTGTGTCGTTTGGGTTTTGAATTTAAATGAATTGGGCTTGTTTGGTTACATGGATAGGAAATGTTGGAATTAGGTTTGGGCTTATTCCAACCATGGATAGCATAGGAGGACTGGTTATCTTATTCCGGTTCTCAAGAATTGACTGAACCGTTTGGTTCAGTAAGGGGGAAGACCGGTTTAAGGTTTCTAGTTCTGAACCAACTGGTTCAGACCGTAGCTTTAGGAAATTATGAACCGGCCCCAAATGTTTTGAAAAATCTCACTCAGGCCCAAACAGGAAAATTAATAAAATATTAATTTTTACAAAAATGCCCCTATTCCAAATATAAGTCAAACGAAGTCCAAACGATACAAATGAATAGTCAAAACTTATTATCTCGGACGTTCTGAGTCCAATGGTGGGGTCCATTTTATGAGACAGAACCCCGAAGGATAAAATACCGTAAAAGTACAAAATGACCATTTTGCCCTTTTTAGTACAAAAGTCCAAATGGAATTCCGCGAAAGCTTAAACCGACTTTCTTCGGCATTCCGGACTCAATGGTAAAGTCTAAATTAGTATTTGAAATACTTATGATAGAAAGGCATAAAATTTGATGAATAGCATTTATTCTGAAACGTATTCACTGATATATAGGGAACTCGAAAGGCAAGGGTACACTCACGGATTCCTGATCTAGAATCACGATAGAGGTAAGTGGATCACTCTCTCTTACATGTGGTGTTTCCACAAGCCAAGTTATTCTTTTACTGCCAAACTCGTACTCTTGAATGTATTGATATCCCTGTGTTCCACAATTCGATATTTTCCTATCTTGTGGACATTTGATTGACTGATGTATCATTGTTATCATGTTTCACTGTGCTTTGAAAGCACACATGTTATTGCTATCCACAATGTGATATTGTTCTATCTTGTGGACATTGATTGACTGTTATATCATTGTTATCATGTTGAACCATGCCTTGAAAGGCCTACTATTGTGTCCTCATTGAATGAATGATATTCCATTTTTATATTCTATGGAATTACTTATGATTATGACATGATTATAACACGGGAGTTGTGCTCAGTCACAACACCCATCTGATGCTATCTGATTGAATGGGACCTACGGGTCAAGTCCGTGAACGGACAAATGGCAATTTACTGGAATTTACTAGGGGGTATGCCGGGCCCCAAAAGATCGAGGGTCTGCCGAACCCTGACACAGAATAACAACATCTCTTATGATTGACAGAACTTGATTGTTGAATGGCACTATTCCTTATGATTCTTCAAGTCTCGAAGGACTTGCATTGATTGACTTGATTGTGATCGGTTCATTGTGGCAGTACTTCATTGTTGTTATATTTTCATTTTACACCATTACTTCTGATTGTGTATTGTGATTACTGTTGATTGGCCCTCGTGGCAATTGTTTCCATTGGCCCTCGTGGCAATTATTTTCATTGGCTATCACAGCATCTCCTTCCTTATGATTGGCTATCATTATCTTATTCAAGGATTTATTGATCATCGATACCAGTGTTGGAGATCTGTTTTACTTACTGAGTTCTGTAGCTCATTCCACCCCATTTACCCCTCATTTCAGGTGATGACGTTGCGAGACCCCAATAGGAGTCTGAGAGCGTAGGGGGACATTTTGAAGTATTGTATCAGTCTATGTTAGTTCTCCCATGTATTCACCACCCCTGGGTGCTGGTTACGTTTAGTTCTCATTTTGTTTTATGTAGAACTATGTCATGTATTTAAAAGACTTCCGCTGGATTACTGTAATTGATAAAGACTTCCGCTGTTCATTGTTTAAAATTTTTAGTACATTGCATATTAGTACTATGATATAGGAATGGAAAAAGTAGGGACGGCCTTCGGGTCGGCCCCGCGACACGAGATCCGCATAGGGTGGGTTTCGGGTCGTGACAGCTTGGTATCAGAGCTATAGGTTCGATTGTGAGTCCTGGGAGATAGGACTAGAGTTAAGACTGTTAGATATGACTGACATTTGATATGTTACAATCATGGACAAATTGTCTTACACATTGACTGGTCATCTCATTGGTTATTTCATTGGTTATTTCACTGGTTATCTCATTGGTTATCTCACTCGTTACCTCATTGGTTATCTTCATTGGTTCTACTCACAGTCATGGTTAACACGAGGCAAGGTCCGTTACCCATGGATCGTTTAGAACAATTGGAAAGATTAATGCAGACTGTCATTGAAAGTCTACCACGGATTCAGGCTGGTGCTAGCCAACCAGCACAGCCAGTACAACAGGAGCAGCCTGTCAATGCAGGCGACAATGTAGGGAATCGTCAAGGAAACGAGCGACACGCTGCATACTTATATGAGCGGTTTCAGAAAATGAAACCCCCGACATTCGACGGTACGGGAGGGGCCACTATAGCTGAGGAGTGGTTATTAGAGATGAACAGGATCTTCAAAATCCTGATATGCACTGAAGTCCAAAAAGTGGCATACGCCACTTATATGCTCAATAGGATGGCACATAAATGGTGGATGATAGAGGAAGATAAAGAGCCAGGCATGAACTGGCAACGATTCACCGATATCTTCAACAAGAAGTACTTCTCCCAAGAAGTACGAAACTGAAGAGTTGCAGAGTTTATGGTACTGCAACAGGGGGGAATGACGGTAGAGCAATACGAGGCCAAATTTACTGAATTGGCCAGGTTTGCTCCAAGTGCTGTCAATACCGAGGATCTGAAAGCTCGCAAGTTCGAGGAAGGATTGAGGTGGGCTATCAAGGATAGACTGGTACCCCATCGACTGGCCACCTATGATGATGTAGTGGAGACAGCTCGAGTCATAGAAAGGAGTGGCGAGGAATTCGCCAAGAGAAAAGGGAACCAGAAGCATGGAGGCAACCAGAATAAGAAGCAAGGGCCTTCTACTTCAGGACATGGATCTACATTTACCAGACCTGAAGCCGCATCACAGGCGACAGGGTCTGGTCAAAAGAAACAAGGCAACACTAAAAAGGGGGGCAACCAAGTGCTCTCGTTGCAATAAGATCCATAAGGGCCAATGTCTCAAGGACAGCAACGCTTGCTACTACTGTGGCCAAGAGGGACATTTTGCAAGAGAATGCCCTCAGAAGGATCAGGCCATGCCCAGTACTGCTTCGGTTAGAGCACCAACAACTGGAGTAGCACCACCTAGACCTCCGGCCCAAAGGAATGGACAGGGGAACGTCCAGCAGCAGGCAGGACGGGTTTTCTCCCTTTTACCAGGAGACGTGCAGGCTACAACCTCTGTAGTCACAGGTACTCTTTTAGTATGCTCACAGCCTGCTCATGTTTTATTTGACACTGGATCTACACATTCATTTGTATCCCCTACATATGCTGCTAGATTGAAGCTAGTAACAGAACCCTTAGGGTATTTACTGAATGTTTCTATACCATCGGGGAAATCATTGTTGGGGGATACCATGTATAGGAATTGTGGGATACAGATTGGGGATACACACTTATTGGCTAACCTTATACCCTTGGAAATTTATGGATTCGATGTTATCCTTGGAATGGATTGGCTGGCCGCCAATTACGCTACGATAGACTGTATGGCCAAACGAGTTCTCATACAGAATCCCCAGTTTCCAACAGTTGACTTCGAGGGGACAGGAGTGGCTTCCCCACCCTACTTCGTTTCCTCTATCTAGGCAAGGCATCTGCTTCGCAAGGGATGCCACGGATTCTTATGTAGTGTTCAAGACACTAATTCTCAGCAGCCTGAGTTAGAGAAGATTCCCATTGCTAGGGAATTTCCCGGAGTATTCTTGGATGATCTTCCAAGAATGCCCATAGACAGAGAGATCGAGTTTTGCATCGACGTATTGCCAGGCACTACACCGATATCCAAGACTCCATATAGGATGGCACCAGCAGAGCTGAAGCTCTAGTTGCAGGAATTATTGGATAAGGATTTTATACGACCCAGCTCGTCACCATGGGGTGCACCTGTATTGTTCGTAAAGAAAAAGGATGGAACTATGAGATTATGTATCGACTATCGCGAGTTGAACAAAGTTACCATCCGGAACAGATACCCACTGCCCAGAGTAGATGATTTGTTCGACCAATTGAAAGGGGCCCAGGTGTTCTCAAAGATCGACCTGAGGTCCGGTTATCACCAGTTGAAGGTCAGACCCACTGACATTCATAAGACAGCATTAGGACACGGTATGGACACTACGAGTTCCTTGTTATGCCATTTGGGGTGACCAATGCCCCAGCTGCATTCATGGACATGATGAACCGTGTGTTCAAGCCGTACTTGGATGACTTCGTGATTGTATTTATAGATGATATCTTGGTTTACTCTAAGAACCAGGAAGAACACGAGGTACATCTGAGGAGAGTCCTACAGAAGTTAGGGGAGCAGAAGTTATACGCCAAGTTGAAGAAATGCAAATTCTGGCTTCCTAGTATAGCATTTCTGGGACACGTGATCAGTAAAGAGGGAATCTCTGTTGATTCCCAGAAGATCGAGGCAATCATGAATTGGCCTCAACCTACGGGTGTCACGGAAGTACGAAGTTTCATGGGGTTAGCAGGTTACTATAGGAGATTTGTCAAGGACTTCTCCAAAATAGCTACGCCTATCACCAAACTGACCCGGAAAGGTGTTCCTTTTGTTTGGACAGAGGAACACGAAAAGAGTTTCCAAGAATTAAAGGAGCGTCTGGTTACAGCTCCTATATTGACAGTACCAGAAGGAACTGACGGTTTTGTAATTTACAGTGATGCCTCATTCAAGGGCTTAGGGTGTGTGTTAATGCAGAACGGAAAAGTGGTAGCCTATGCTTCCCGACAGTTGAGACCCCACGAGGGGAACTATCCGACACACGACCTTGAGCTAGCAGCCACTGTCTTCGCTTTGAAGATATGGAGGCATTATTTATACGGGACCACGTGTAAAATCTTCACTAACCATAAGAGCCTCAAATATCTGTTTACACAGAAGGACCTCAATATGAGACAACGCCGTTGGTTAGAGTTATTGAAAGACTACAAGGTCAACATACAGTACCACCCAGGAAAGGCAAATGTGGTAGCTGACGCTCTTAGTAGAAAGTCATCAGGAAGTTTAGCTTGCCTGTTGACAACACAGACAGAGATACTGAGAGATTTAGAGGACATGGAAATAGAGATAGTTCTGCCCAGTTCCGAGGTGCTATGTGCTAACATCACAGTCGGGTTGTCGATTGTGGACAAGATCAGGGGGCAGCAGACTCAAGATGAGAAGCTGGCTAAGCTTCTTCAAGGAATCGAGACAGGAATAGATTCCGAGTACACAGTGAGAGATGGAATATTATATTATCAGGGTAGGATCTGCGTACCCGACGTGCCCAAAATCAGGAAGGAGATTCTTGATGAGGCACACAGTTTGAAATTTTCCTTACATCCAGGGGGCACCAAAATGTATCACAATGTTAAGGATACTTATTGGTGGTCTAGGATGAAACGTCACGTAGCTGAGCACATAACACGATGTGCCAAGTGCCAGCAAATTAAAGTAGAACACCAGAAGCCGGGAGGACTTCTGCAATCACTGCCCATTCCTGAATGGAAGTGGGAACACATCACGATAGACTTTGTGTCAGGATTGCCAAAGACAGTCAAGGGGAGTGACTCTATCTGGGTCATCATAGACAGATTAACTAAGACAGCTTACTTCCTGGCAACCAAGATGACATAATCTCTTCAGCGACTAGCCGAGCTATATATCAGAGAGATTGTTAGACTTCACGGAGTTCCAGTATCGATTGTTTCTGATAGGGACCCCCGGTTCGTATCACGATTCTAGAAGGGACTACAACAAGCTATGGGCACGGAACTGAGTCTTAGCACTGCGTATCACCCCGAGACCGACGGCCAGTCGGAAAGGACGATACAGACTTTAGAAGACTTACTGCGTTTCTGTGTCATAGACTTTGAAGGGAGTTGGGAAGATCAGTTGCCATTGGTGGAGTTCACGTACAATAATAGCTATCAAACTAGTATTGGTATGGCGCCATATGAGGCATTATACGGCAGGAAGTGCCGATCACCACTGTGTTGGACAGAGGTGGGAGAAAGGAAACTCTATGGGCCAGAGATAGTGGAACAGACCACAGGGAAGATACAACTGATCCGACAGCGTTTATTAGCAACTCAAAGTTGATAGAAAAGCTATGCGAATGTTCATCGACGAGACTTAGAGTTTGCAAAAGACGATTTTGTATACTTGAAAGTATCACCCATGAAAGGAGTAGTCAGGTTTGGCAAGAGGGGAAAGCTTGGCCCCAGATACATTGGGCCATTCAGGATCACGAAGAGGGTTGGACCCGTAGCTTACGAGCTTGCCTTACCTTCAGAGTTAGCACATGTTCACAATGTGTTTCATGTCTCGATGCTAAGGAAGTGTATACAGAGTGCAGATCAAGTGATCGAGCACGAACCGCTAGACGTCCAGGAAAATCTGAGTTACATAGAGCATCCAGTTCAGATTTTGGATCGTCGAGATCAGGTACTACGGAACAAGACTATTCCATTAGTCAAAGTTCTGTGGAGAAATCACCGGATGGAAGAGGCTACTCGAGAGCGAGAAGATGATATGCGCGCCAAGTACCCACACTTATTTTCATAGTAGTATATGCTAAGTTTGGGGACAAAATTATTTTTAAGGGGGTAAGAATGTAATATCCCCACCCGGGATACATCACGTATACCAAGGTAAGTCGGTTATATAGTGTAACTTGAACGGTAAGATATGTATATCATGGTATTTTCATGGAAATGAATGACTGGAAACTGTAAATGATGGAAATGAATGATTAAGGCTGGGTAATCGTAATACGTGCATGCACGTATTCCCATGCATGCATACGTGAACATAGATGAGTAGCCCGACCAAAATGAATGTATGTATATATAATTTAAAATGGATTTATATCCTTACACATACATGTATATACATATATAAGAAGATGTATATTTTGTGTACATATATGTATATAATATAATGTATTATACATGTATTTATGTATATATGTATATATGTATATATGTATATGCGTAAGAAATAAAAGGAAAAGAAAAGGGGAAAAGGGAAACTACCCTTGGGCAGTATATAGGTGCACTGAATGAGGGTGTGTGTGTGTCGGTTGGGTGAGATGTGTGTGTGTGATGTATATAATATGATATATGTACATATGTGTGCACCACAAGTCTCCCAAGCCATTAAATGCAAAGTTGCATTTGGCAGAGGGAACACCAGAATATAAGTCAAGGAAAGGGGCCATAGAAGGGGGAGTAACCGAGAGAGAGAAAGAGAGAAAGGAAGAGAGGTGGTGGAGTCTCTCTCTTTATATAGGTATATACGGGAGTGAGTTGAGGGACAAAAAGGAGACTGAGACTGAGAGGGACATTGTCAAGGAACTCAGGAGCAAAAACAGAAGGGTTTGGAGGGTCACAGTAAGCTAGAACCGAAAACCCAGGTGAGTAGTTTAAGTTCTGTTTTTGTGATTTAAAGCATGAATGTTTGATTTAAAGCTAGGGTCTTGATAAGCATGATTTTAGCTTTTAAATGCAAAAAGAATGATAGAAAACGGTTAAGAAACCAAGGAGAAAAACTGAGTTGCAGGTTGATGAATAATCTCGGGTTTCATGAAAACCTAGGATTAAAACTTGTTTTAAGTTTCTAAAAACAACCTACACAAGTGCAGAAACACACTAGAAGAAATTTAGGGCCAAAACAGTGATCAAAATGCCACGAAAATGGGAAATATCACTTGGCCAGAGAATCGGCCGGAGATATTTGAACCCATATTCGTGAAGATCAAGACGGTCTTGATCAAAACGGAGGATGGATTCATGATCCCCATGTGATTGGGAATAAAACGGCATTCAAACGGGAGGAAAAACCATCGAAAATTTAGTGACAGTCGCCGGAGAAGACGACTGTTTACCACCGGAACCCTACGGGAGCAGTGGGGAAGACGACCGAAATGTCGTGAGGCTACCGGGTTAAATCTAGACCGGATCCGGGTTCGGATCGGGTAGGGACCCGACCGAAAATGAAATGGGAACATAAAACTGTGTCGTTTGGGTTTTGAATTTAAATGAATTAGGCTTGTTTGGTTACATGGATAGGAAATGTTGGAATTAGGTTTGGGCTTATTCCAACCATGGATAGCATAGGAGGACTGGTTATCTTATTCCGGTTCTCTAGAATTGACTGAACCGTTTGGTTCAGTAAGGGGGAAGACCAGTTTAGGGTTTCTGGTTCTGAACCAACTGGTTCAGACCGTAGCTTTAGGAAATTATGAACCGGCCCCAAATGTTTTGAAAAATCTCACTAAGGCCCAAACAGGAAAATTAATAAAATATTAATTTTTACAAAAATGCCCCTATTCCAAATATAAGTCAAACGAAGTCCAAACGATACAAATGAATAGTCAAAACTTATTATCTCGGACGTTCTGAGTCCAATGGTGGGGTCCGTTTTATGAGACGGAACCCCGAAGGATAAAATACCGTAAAAGTGCAAAATGACCATTTTGCCCTTTTTAGTACAAAAGTCCAAATGGAATTCCGTGAAAGCCTAAACCGACTTTCTTCGGCATTCCGGACTCAATGGTAAAGTCTAAATTAGTATTTGAAATACTTATGATAGAAAGGCATAAAATTTGATGAATAGCATTTATTCTGAAACGTATTCACTGATATATAGGGAACTCGAAAGGCAAGGGTACACTCACGGATTCCTGATCTAGAATCACGATAGAGGTAAGTGGATCACTCTCTCTTACATGTGGTGTTTCCACAAGCCAAGTTATTCTTTTACTGCCAAACTCGTACTCTTGAATGTATTGATATCCCTATGTTCTACAATTCGATATTTTCCTATCTTGTGGACATTTGATTGACTGATGTATCGTTGTTATCATGTTTCACTGTGCTTTGAAAGCACACATGTTATTGCTATCCACAATGTGATATTGTTCTATCTTGTGGACATTGATTGACTGTTATATCATTGTTATCATGTTGAACCGTGCCTTGAAAGGCCTACTATTGTATCCTCATTGAATGAATGATATTCCATTTTTATATTCTATGGAATTACTTATGATCATGACATGATTATAACACGGGAGTTGTGCTCAGTCACAACACCCATCTGATGCTATCTTATTGAATGGGACCTACGGGTCAAGTCCGTGAACGGACAAATGGCTATTTACTGGAATTTACTGGGGGGTATGCCGGGCCCCAAAAGATCGAGGGTCTACCAAGCCCTGACACAAAATAACAGCATCTCTTATGATTGACAAAACTTGATTGTTGAATGGCACTATTCCTTATGATTCTTCAAGTCTCGAAGGACTTGCATTGATTGACTTGATTGTGATCGATTCATTGTGGCAGTACTTCATTGTTGTTATATTTTCATTTTACACCATTACTTCTGATTGTGTATTGTGATTACTGTTGTTTGGCCCTCGTGGCAATTGTTTCCATTGGCCTTCGTGGCAATTATTTTCATTGGCTATCACAGCATCTCCTTCCTTATGACTGGCTATCATTATCTTATTCATGGATTTATTGATCATCGATACCAGTGTTGGAGATCTGTTTTACTTACTGAGCTTTGTAGCTCATTCCACCCCATTTACCCCCCATTTCAGGTGATGACGCTGCGAGACCCCAGTAGGAGTCTGAGAGCGTAGGGGGACATTTTGAAGTATTGTATCAGTCTATGTTAGTTCTCCCATGTATTCACCACCCCCGGGTGCTGGTTATGTTTAGTTCTCATTTTGTTTTATGTAGAACTATGTCATGTATTTAAAAGACTTCCGCTGGATTACTATAATTGATAAAGACTTCCGCTGTTCATTGTTTAAAATTTTTAGTACATTGCATATTAGTACTATGATACAGGAATGGAAAAAGTAGGGACGGCCTTCGGGTCGGCCCCGCGACACGAGATCCGCATAGGGTGGGTTTCGGGTCGTGACATGATAGGGACTTCATCATTTTATTTTTAGTTCATTCTATTGACCCAGATTTGCTTTCAATAATAGAGAAATGGTATGAAGAAAGAATACCTAGATTTTCTTGCAATAATAGAGGAAATTGTACGAAGAAAGAAGAGGAATTACGAAAGGAAATCGCCAGACCTCTTGGTCTTGTCTTTACTTCATTTTGATCCCACATTGAAAAATAGTTGTATGTTAAGGGTATTTTTACTCTATTAAAGAGCCATTCCTTCTACATGTTATGTCTATTATTTTGACTCTTAACTCTACGAGAGTTAATATAAATAAAAAATAGTTTAAATTTTTTAAAAGATTCCAATTAATCGGGCTTCGAGGCACCTGAACAAACTTGAATGTGAGTTATTATTGGGCCCGGGTTATGTTTTTCGGGTTTGGCATTGGGTTCGGGGCGGGCTTGGGCAAGTGTTTTAATAGCTCGGGCTGGGCTTGGGCTTGGGCTTGGTGTCACATCCCGAACCCCACCCTATGCGGATATCGAGGACGTGATGCTAGTCAGCCGGCTTGGCAGTTTGTCGACCGATAATGCGACCAACCAAAGGCAAACTTCTGAACTTAACGACGAATTGCATTCCAATTGTAGGGTCAGAGCAGCTGAATTTAAAACCTTTTTCATCTCAGGAATGCAACTCGTTTATAAATACCATAGAGGTATGTACCACAGAGTAATTCTAAAACCAGATAGCTAATAACTCTAACCACAGAGTACGTCTATAATCAGACATATAACACAGAACACATCTAACATCTCTAGAGTACCATTGCCATGAGCCATGTCCCAACATCAGTAAATTTAATCATATCATAACACTCACCTAAATAACCAGATTCAACCCACAAGAGTCCAAGTCTCCACAAATCAGTGCCATCAGATCCTTTACTTGGAATGCCACTCGGCCTATCCATGCCATATCATAATGCTTTCTAATCTAATGGAGATAAATCCTGAAAAATGTTAGGATAATGGGGTGAGCTTAAATAAGCCTAGTGAGTAACACAGGTTCCTTGTCAAGGGTTTCAAAACCAGTTCTTGCTTACAAAGCACATGAAGGGTTTAGTGATTTCAAAAATAGTAGTTTTATAAATCCACTTAATGCAGTTAAGTAGAATAAAATAGGACTGAACTAAACAGTATAAACAGATCAGAACAGAACATAACATAACAAATCAGATCAAAACAGTAAACGATGTCAATATATCAATCAAGGACATGGGCATATCATTAACGGAACGGAACATAACGGAATTGAGCGAAAATAATATATCAATCAAAGACACAGGCATATCATCAACGGAACGGAACATAACGGAATTGAGCATATCAATCAGGGACATAAGCATATCATTAACAAAATGGAACATAACGGAATTGAGCGAAAATGATATATCAATTAGAGACACAGGCATATCATCAATGGAACAGAACATAACAGAATTGAGTAGAAACAATATATTAATCAGAGACACAAGCATATTGTTAATGAAACGGAACATTACGGAATTGAGCGGAAACAATATATCAATCAGAGACAAAGGCATATCATCAACGGAACGGAACATAACAGAATTGAGCATATCAATCAGAGACATAGGCATATCATTAACGAATAGAACATGTTAGTATTGAGTGGAACAGAACACAACATAACAAGACAAGAATCGGAACAGACCATATAACGGAATAGAAGAGACCCGAATAGACAAGAGAGCAGGACTGAACAAAATCATGCCATGTGTAATGCAATACAAAGGGTATGCATTTAATATACGCATTTAAACAGTAAAGCATATAAAATGGTACAGTGTATGAAGATACAATATCTAGACAGTGTAACTTATACACCAAGTTAGAAGTTCCAAGTTACTCACAAACTGTTTGTATAAATCAAAGAATAGAACAGGTCAGCATTGAGTGGAACAGAATAGAACAGAACAGAACAAGACGCTAATTAGGTAGGATAGAACCGAAGTGCAGGACAGAACAAAATCATGCCATGTGTAATGCAATACAAAAGGGTATGCCTTTAAGTATACGTATTTAAACAGTATAGCATATAAAATAGTACAGTGTATGAAGATACAATATCTAGATAGTGTAACTTATACACCAAGTCAGAAGTTCGAAATTACTCACAAACTGTTTGTATAAATCAAATAATAGAACATGTCAACATTGAGCGGAACAGAATAGAACAGAACAGAACAAGATGCTAATTAGGCAGGACAGAAGCGAAGTGCAGGACAAAACAAAATCATGCCATGTGTAATGTAGTACAAAAGGGTATGCATTTAAGTATACGCATTTAAACAGTATAGCATATAAAATAGTACAATGTATACAGATAGAGTATCTAGACAGTGTAACTTATACACCAAGTCAGAAGTTCCAAGTTACTCACAAACTATTCGTATAAATCAAAGAATAGAATAGGTCAGCATTGAGCGGAACAGAATAGAACAGAACAGAACAAGACGTTAATTAGGCAGCATAGAACCGAAGTGCAGGACAGAACAAAATCATGCCATGTGTAATGCAGTACAAAAGGGTATGTATTTAAGTATACGCATTTAAACAGTATAGCATATAAAACGGTACAGTGTATAAAGATACAATATCTAGACAGTGTAACTTATACACCAAGTCAGAAGTTCCAAGTTACTCATAAACTGTTCGCTTATCTCCTTGTACAGATACTCTGTTAACCTTTAGATACGTTAGACATCTCCATGTATATCCTAAATAATCATCATCAATCACAGATAGATCAGAATTCATCCATTCATGACTTATTCATCATCTTAGGCATCTATCGGATTACCTAAGATAGCCTAGTAGCCTATCGCCCTTTCATTGGGTTTCATCCGAGGCTATTTCATTCTTAAATTAGGCTTAGTAGTTATCAGGATTATAATATAAGTCATTTAGACTTCAATCGTTATCAGTTAAGTACTTATTTAACCTTAGGGGCAAAATGATAATTTTTCCATTCTTGTCCCGGACCTTGTTGTGGTCCTCAGAATAGTCCACATATCTTAAATATAATGTTCTAAGTCTTTTGGACTCAAATCGTTATCAGTTAAGTACTTATTTATCCTTAGGGGCAAAATGATAATTTTATCATTCTTGTACCGGACCCTGTTGTGGTCCTTAGAATAGTCCACATATCTCAATTATAAAGTTCTAAGTCTTTTGGACTCAAATCGTTATCAGTTTAGTACTTATTTAACCTTAGGGGCAAAATGGTAATTTTATCGTTCTTTCGTCGGACCCTATCATGGTCCTCAGAACAGTCCACATATCGTATATATAAATTTTTAAGTCTTTTGGACTTCATTTAGTATTTGTTTTTGATCATCGGGACACATCAATCATTTATCATTTTATACGTTGATTGTTTCGGAGTCTTATTTAGCCCCTCAACTTCCATAATTATGCTTATGACAATTTATCATATCAGATTGGCCTTCATTCGGCCTCTACTTTGCACTTACCATGCTCAGGGGCATTTTGATAATTTCACACTTTCGCCCGTCACATTTTTCAGTACTTCGTTTGCTAGTACAGACTCCACCGTTGAGTCCAGAGTGCTCAACATAATCAAAATGGACTATCTTTTATTATTAATTAGCCATGGGTATCATTAGGGGCAGTACAGTCATTTACCATTTACGTGTCTGTATTTTTCGGAACTTAATTTCCCAAATCAAACTCCACCATTGAGTTCGGAATGCCCGATATAGTAAAAATGTACTATTTATTTATTTAATTTGGGCTTCGTTTGAGTCATTTAGTGTCCAAGGGTAAAATGGTCATTTATCCATTTAATAAAATAATTAAATAAATTATTTTATTATTTTTCAGGGGCCCATTTGAATTAAATTCTCAAAAGTAGGGCCAAAACAGAATTCTTCAAAACTTCTGGGGTCAAAATGGAATTCCAGAATTTCCTAGGGGTCAAAATGTAATTCAATAGAAAGTCTTGGGCTCATAAACTAATTTCAGAAAAGTTTGGGGTTCAAAACAGAATTTCAGAAAAAAGGGTTCAGAATCGTCCGGTTTTAGGGTTCAGTCAGTTGAACCGGTCCAAAACTCCTAAAACCATCCGGTTCACTTCCTTTCATTACATCATGCTAACGTCGCGATGACATCAGCTTCATTAAGCAAAATGGCCGCGTTTTGTTTAAATTGAGATCCGTTTTAAACGGTCAGGACCCGATCCATTTTTTTTGACCCAATACCCAACTCGTGTCACTGTTCATCGTTTTCCTCATCGAGAGAGATGTGAACAGTCTAAACCCTAAATTTTCCTCTTCAATTTCGTGAGTTTTCAAGTAGGAATTTTTGCTATTTTCGACTCCTACGTGTTTCTGGAGGCTTAACCAAAATTTTTGCATTGGTTTCAGGTCTCGACCTAGTCCAGAAGCTTGGTTTGAGCTCCAATAGTGGCGACTGTAAATCGCCCATTACATGGTCATTTTTACACCTTTTCATGTGTGGCTTGGTCTGTTGCATTCCTTATGTCATGGCGATATAAACCATGTTTTAAATATAGGATTCAGAGCTCCGTTGATGAAAATGGGTTATGGACCCGCGACCTACAAGTCCATTTTTTAGTGGTTTTCCCTAGGTGTTGGGTTTGCGGTTTAGGGTTTTGGAACCTTCTTAGGGTCTAGTTAGTGTTCTAACAAACCGTTTGTGGTTTGGCTCAAATGGTTTCAGACCTGCACCTGTGGAGGTTTATCCATGGTTGCCGTTCATGGCTTAGGACTTTTCAACCCTTTTGACCCTCTCAATTCATTCATAACAATTCCTCTATGTTACAATAACTCATGCATGCAGATTTATCCCTTTAAATAGTAGGTTTAACATGATTTTTCTAAAAAGAGAAAACTTTTATAGGTTAGGGCTTTACCTTCAAACAGTGGGTTGTTCTCCCTTTTGTGGTTCAATGTAAGGTCTTTAGTTGTTGGCTCAGCTCAGTCATGCACTGGTCAGTCCCCTTCCTCTTTGTGCACCTCCATGTGGAACACCCACCATGCACACACTATCTCATTTCTCCATTTCTCTCTTTACCTCACTCTTTCTCTACCCGAGCACACACATACCCATAGATCTGAAGATACAGCACACTCACATTTTGTGTTTTTAAAACAATCAGACTTATATGTAAATGAGTGCACCTATACATATACTTATGTGTATACACTTATAGGGCTTAGGTGTGATGACATGTGCTAGGGCAGAGGGTGATGTGGGCTAAGGCATATAGGCTGATAGAGTGGTGAGGTGTTGCATGTATGGCCATTGGCTAACTTGGGAGGTGGCCTTGGTTAAATTGGGTTCATATACAATTATGTTGTATATTTAGACACAAAGTTGTTGGCAGTCCACTTGGTTTATTTTTGGGTGCCTAAAATCTTGCCCCATTTGGTCAAGGGTTCAAATCCCCTTGGCCTCACTTTTGGGCATTTTCCCCCATTTGGGTTTATGCCTTGTTTGGCTGGCACAAAATTCTGTTTTGGCTATTTCCTCCCTAATTTCTTTTCTATTGCTCTTTTTACGGAATGGTTTCGTCTGAGGGTTTTGTATTTCAGTTAGCTTTGATGTCAAAGGCCTCGTGTCAGTTATTATTTATTTGTGGCCGTCATAGTTTGCTAATTCGGGTTTCTATAATGTTAAAATGACATCATTTCACCTAATTAATTAGTAATTAAGTTCAGGTATTAAACCCTCATTTCTGACGTGTTTAATATTTTTATTGGTATATTGTGACCGTCGAGAAATTCCTTATTAACTTTCTTAATTATTCTTTATGTTTGTTTTAATTAATAATTAGTAACTAATTATTAATTAATCAGGTCGGGATGTTACACTTGGGCTTGGGAAAACCTTAACCCGAGCCTAGTCTGCCTAAGTTGCACCTCTACTAATAATACCCAAATTCCCTAACAAGCAGCCAAAAAATTAGACTTGATTTTCCTTGACCTTCGCAGTAACGAAGTGTATTTTCGTCATTTCTAGAAAGTGTAAAACAATGTTACCTGAAACTGGGAACGTTATGGTACATGGAATGGGAACTAAAATTGTCACTTGTTATAGAACGTGGTACATTAGGAGTAGGCTTCTTCGGATTACTTTGTTCGAACGAAATATGTTTATTTAGAACGTGATGCTTTTTAATTGTGCTTGTAATAATATTTGTGTATATATGTATATATACACACACACACACACAAAAATTTCCAACGAATCCAACCCATTATAAATAAAAAAATCCAATGATATATGTATTTATTTTCTTGTTTTGTTGTATGATTTTTTGGAACTTTTGATATTCACAATTCTTTAAGGGGAAGCGAAATGTGGTAACTGTGGTGTAAAAGAAGAATGGAACCTTCCAATCCCTAGCAAAATATCATTATATCCTTTAGTAATGGCAACCTGAAAAGAGGTCTTGCTCTTTTCCCAAATTGAAGAAATGTTGCCTATAATGTTTTGAATTTTTGTTCTCTCTTCTTCTCTGTTTAGGCATGCTCAATCACCACTCCATCTCTTAAGAACTTTTCCTTTACCTCTAGAACCTAAAATAATGTTTTCAAATATTTTTTCCCCCAACATAAAAGGTCACTTGAAGAGGCAATTGGTTAAAGATTCATAGTTATTCTGGTATAAAATGTACATTCAGGAAAAGTGCCTTGTAAGGTCGTCTTTTCTGAAGCATATCTAAGGGAGTTAACCTTTCAAGCCAAAAGTTTTGAGGTCAGGCTACAACTTCAAATCCAAATTAACTAGAGTTAAAAGGACTAGAATGAACTTTTGGGGTTACAAACTTAATGTTGTTTTTCTATTGCTGAAATTTTTTTAAGGAGAAGGTGGTGGAGGTTTTGAAGAGTTTGAATGGGGTTAGGGTGGTCCAAGTTGATATTATAGTGATAGCTACATAGTTCTTTTAAAATGAAGGCTTTGATAGAAGCCTCAATGCCTCATTCAATGCCCTTGTTTCAGAGAAGGGTGGGGTTGACAACATTCAAGATTTGGACCTCTAACCAATTATCTTAGTTGGGAGATTTTAAAAGTTTCTAGCAAAAGTTTCGACTTTAAGAGCCTAGCGAGAGACTATAGAGAGGCTAACTAAGGCAATGAATGAGTTCTCAAATTTTATTTTATTTTTTGATTTGTAAAATGGTATGCATTATATAAAAGGCACCCGAGGGGGGTGAAACCATATATATAAAAAAAGGGAATGGCTACAAAAATTAATGCCTAAGTTCCCCCCAAATCAATACAATAATCTAAATATATAGGCTTAGCCTCTTTACACCAAAAGTAAAATAACTTGACAATGACATCCTTTAATCTCCAAGGTGGATTAGTTGGTTCTCTCTAGAAAAAATAACATCCCTCTACAAAGCTTGATTCTCTACTACAAATCTCCAAATCTACTTTCCGGGTAAGGCTTTGTTGAATATCTTCAAGAATCCACTTATAGGGGCCTAGTTTTCACGATTTAGTAGTAGACAAGATCCCAAACTTTATGGATTGATAGATTCTTAATTTCAAGGAGTTGGGAGGAGAAGTTCTTAGAAGTGTGTCAATTTGCACTTTCAAGGATTGTATCTGTACCATATCCCGATTCTTTTGGACAGTAGAGGAATTAGGCGAGGGCAAACCCCGGTTCATTTTGAGAAAATGTGATTATGATAGGATGACTTTAAGGAAATGGTAGTAGGTTGGTGGGTTAGGTACAAAATTGATGGGCCTTAGTTACAAAATTATGAAGAAGCTATGACTTTTGAAGGGACACTTGAAAAAAGGAACGATGACACTTTTGGTAATTTAGGGCGGTCTATTAGAGATATGGCTTAAATTATTATAACAAGTAAACTAGTTATATAGGTACAGTAAGGGTATATAACTAGTTATATAGATATGGCTAAGCTCTCGAACATTCAGAACAGGATGAAAGATCGGAAGTAGCCAAGCATATGCCTCCAGAGCACATACATATCTGGATAAGGATCACAGAGTTAATTACAGGGCTCCAGACCAACACTCCAGACCTCGTCACCGCCTTAACGGTTGCCGAGCAGGGAATAAGGAAACAGTCCTTAACACGGAAACAGTCTTCAACAAGGAAACTACCATCTGTGATTATCTCTATGCAATACTCCACAACGTAACTGCAATCTCCGATGATCAAATCCCTATATTCATGGCTCCGAATCCTAATCAACTTAGGAAGGCCACAGTTTATAAATTAAACCCTAAAGGTACGCTTTATTTTCATGCTCATTCTTTGGCTTTCAATATAGTCTTTCAATTCCATTTACTTACTTAAGCATCGGAGCGACTACCGCCGGAGCCAATCCGGTGGTCCTCTGATCATCTTTCTGAGTGTTCTACAGGTCACGGAGCCCATACTTATTGCGAGTCAAAAAGTGCAGCATCAAGTATAAATACATTGTAACTCTATTTTCTACATAGTGGAAAAAGAAAGCTACACCCGTGGACGTAGGCACATTGCCCAACCACGTTAATTATCTGTCGATTTCTCTCTCTCTCTCTCTCTAATTCATGTTACATAGATCATTAATTTCACAGCATGGTTTAAGGTAAAGGCACTCACTGAGATTGGTAACTTGGATTTCAAATAAGGGGAAGTTGAATTGATTGATGATGAACGGGAAAGATGGGAAAAATGCAAAATGGAGGTAAGAAAAATTGCTTTGATGGAAGTGGTGAGTTGGTGGCAGAAGTCAAGAGCATTGTGGCTTGAGGAGGGAGATGGAAACACAATTTTTTTCATAGGCTTGTCAACTTTTAACACCACAATGAATTTTGAAAGGAGCTTCATTGCCTCATTTATTTTCTTAATCCCTAAGAAAGGGGAAGCTATTGACTTGGGAGATGTTCACCCCATTAGCTTTGCAGGGAGCCTTTACAAATTCCTAACAAAGAGTCTTGCTCTAAGCCTTTGAAAGGTGATGGGAAGCATTATTTTGGAAGCTTAAAATGCTTTTGTTGGTGGAAGAAAAGTTCTGGATGCAACGTTGATGGCAAATGAATGCATTGATTTGAGAGTTAAAAGTGGTAATCTAGGTGTAATGGGTAAGTTGGATCGCAAAATGGCCTATGATCATTTTAATTAGAATTTCCTCATGTACATGATAGAAAAAATTAGATTTGTGTAGAAGTGGAGATCACAAATTTATTATTGTATATCTAAAGTAAATTTCTCTATTCTCATGAATGGATCGCCAATGGAATTCTTTAGCAGTGACAGAGACCTTCGTTAAAGGGACCCTCTTTCTACCTTTCTTTTTATTATGATCATGGAAGCCTTCACAGGTTTAATGAATTAACGGGCTTTTTGATTAGAGAAGATGAAGTTTCTAACATAGAAGTGTCGCATCTTCTCTATGTCAATGATACAGTGGTGTTCTGTGATGCAGAGATTAAGCAATTGTGGTTCTTGAGATGCATTCCGATTTATTTTCATGTGGTTTCAAGGTTTTAGGATTAATCTTTTTACAATGGTGAGTTGATCGTTGTTGGTGAAGTGTAAGATTGTGCTAGACTAGCAACTATTTTAGGACGTAGAGTAAGATCTCTCCCAATTCCTTATCTTGGGTTTCCTTTAGGAACCTAAGTTAGAGCAATAAGATTGTGGGGTGTAGTGGTGGAAAGATTTGAGTGAAGACTTGCAGGGTGGAAGAAGCAATATCTCTCTAAACTAGATAAAATCCCTTTGATGAAGAGTACCTTATCTAGCTTACCTACCTACTTCATTACCTTATTCTTCATCCCACAAATAGTGGCTGGAAAATTGGATAAGCTGCAATAGAACTTCTTGTGGAAGGGAGGAGTTCAAATTTTATTTAGTAAAATGAAAGGTCTATACCCTGGTAAAGTAGAGACCTCATAATCTTTAATCAAGGCTCTTCTTGGAAAATGGTTGTGAAAGTATGGGATGGAGATGAGTAGCCTTTGGAGGAGAGTGATAGAAAGTAAGTATGGGTCTAATATTCGTATTCTAGAAAGGTGAGAAGCTCTTTTAGGATAGTGGTGTGGATGAGCATTATACGTGGGTGGGTTGTGTTCTCAAAATATCAAATGCAAGGCGGGAAATCGGAGAAAGGTCAGTTTTTGGATAGACTTTTAGTGTGAGGTTGGACCTTTGTAGATTGTGTTTCCCCATCTCTTCAGAATTG
Source organism: Nyssa sinensis (assembly GCA_008638375.1). Taxonomy (NCBI): domain Eukaryota; kingdom Viridiplantae; phylum Streptophyta; class Magnoliopsida; order Cornales; family Nyssaceae; genus Nyssa; species Nyssa sinensis. The sequence continues at coordinate 18,353,770 of CM018043.1, forward strand.
ACAAGCCTTAGTGGCTTATTGCAATAAGAGGGTAGGAGGGGAGACTGTTTGGCACATTAGATTTGTCAGATGTTTACAAGATTGGGAAATCTATATACAAAAAAGGGAAAAGGCTAAAAAAAAATCAAAGCTCAATATCCCAAAAAAAAAAAAAAAACCCATAGAAATTGTCTAAATTTATGGGATATTCTTCTTTAAATTAAAAGAAAAACAACCACAAAAAATTATCTTTAAATTTCTATGGGGAAAGTTCAACTCCTTCAAAAGTCCTCTCGTTCTTTTCTCTCCAAATGTCCCAAATGAGGCAAAATGGTGCCATCCTCCAAGCATGCCTTCATTCCTTCCTCCCCTGACTACACTTTCACTCCAAAAGCACATTCCTAATGGATGCCCGCAACACCAACCTATAGCCGAAAAGAGAGAACACTAAACACCATGCATCCCTCACCATCCTGCTATACACAAGAAGGTGATCTATTGTTGTTCCTCTTCTTTACACATGCAACACCTACCTAGAAAATGGTTTGAAAATACAAGTGCATGCGAAAAATACACCCTTCTTTAATTAGTTAAAACCTATTAAGGTTAGATTTAATTAATTATGATTGTTGTCAAAATGTTCACTAAACTTAAATCTTATGAGGTTGATTAGTATCTAAGAAATTCTCTTGTTAAATTACTTACACAATTAATTCAAGTTTATCAAGCATTCATAATAAAATAATCAAAATAAAGAAAATGAGAAGGACACTAAGGTTTTACGTGGAAAACCCTCACGGGGATGAAAACCCACCAATTGTAAAAGATTCCACTAATTAACAAAAAATACAGCACAAGTCTACAAAGACAAATTCTTAAAATAACTGACCTGCTATTGCCTTGTGGATTATCGCTAGTTTACCTACAGAATCTTCTTCCCGCCTCCGGTTTCTCATCGATTAGTTTTCTATAAAGACACAACATTATCCACAATTAGCAAATACACTACCTCCAGTAGTGTACAACTTCCTATGCAATGGATGCAAATGCCTAGCCCATTATATGCCTCGATGTGTACTGCCTGACATTGGGTATATAGGCTTTTTCGTAGGGTACTGGCTGACCTTGCAACACAAATTATTTGTAAATGAAAATATGAAGCTAAATATCACTCAATTGATCTCTAAGCTTTAAGAGGCTAGGGTTTCGTATGTAAGACACAAGGTTCTATTTATAAAATAATAATAAAATAAATCTAATCTAGTTCAAAAAAGGAATTCATCACTAATCAGAAAGCATGAAATAATGACACGTGTTTAGACAAATAACACTTGTTTGGATGATCAATCGTTTGAAAGGGACTAGGGTATTATCTGGGTATATAGGCTTTTCCATAGGGTATTAGCTGACCATGTAACACAAATTGTTTGTAAAGGAAAATATGAAGCTAAATATCACTTAATTGATCTCTAAGCTTCAAGAGGCTAGGGTTTCGTATGTGAGACACAACAAGGTTCTATTTATACAAAATAATAAAATAAATCTAATCTAATTTGGAAAATGAATTCATCACTAATAAGAAAACGTGAAATAATGACACGCGTTCAGACATATAACACTTGTCTGGACGATCAATCGTTTGGAAGGGACTAGGGTATTATTTGGACGAATAACCTACCAGAAAATTTTACGACTTTAAAATAACGCCACCATTTGCATGACTCACTCATGCGTTCAAATGATTATGCTATTGTTTTTCCATTTTGTCTTATAAATGACTAAAATAAGTTTAAAATTATATGTTGAAAATTCTCATAGGTAAAATATAACTTGTAGTCAAAACTAAACTTCAGCTAAGGTCATTATAAACTTTAAACTTCAATTCTAAACTAACACAACCCTAAAGTCATGTGCCTAAAGTGTAATGTATGGTATGCATAACACCATTACCTTTGATTGCACACTTTTTCAAATTTACTTGTACTTGAAAGGCTTTTAAGTCTTCAATTTGAGACGAGCTATATCCACATGACTCAACTTAACTCAACATCTACTAGTGAAAATAATTACAAATCTTGGAAAAGAATTGCTAACATAAAAATTACAAGATTTTTTTCTTCACTGATGGAACCCTCTCTTCCAAAAATTGTCCGTAGTGAGAATTGCACCCTGAGTTGCCGACCACCAAAAGAATGCATTTTTTTGTTTTTTTAGATGGTTTACAACTTTAGAAAGGATTTGACAATAGATATTTGTGCAAGAAATTGGTGTCGTTTATGCAAGGCGAATAACTAGACAATTAATCACTTGTTTATCCATTGTCTAGCTACACAAACAGTGTGGGTATTACTAATTGGCCTCTTTGGAATCAGTTGGCCTATGTCGTGGTACATGGTAGTGGTGTCGACCTCATAGAGAGGTAGTTTGGTTAGTAGAATAGAGAGAGGTGTGGCATATGGCTCCTTTGTGCCTATGGTGAAACATTTGTTGGAAAGGAACCAAAAAGTTCTTGAGGGAGTAGAGTATTAAGTTCAGAGGATCAAAGTATTTATATTGAGCATGCTTTACTTTTGGTTATAAGGGATTCAACAGTGTTCATAAATAGTTTTTTCATCTTTTTTGAACTTTATGAGAGTATAATTGTATTTTTTGTTTATGAGAGCACCCATTCGGTGCCTTCTTATAATTTACTTTACTTATAAAAAAGTTTTAGCTTTTAGGTTGATAAATCACTCACTCATCTAAAATCTTAAGCTGTTAGAGAATGGGCCAGCAATGTATATCAGGCTCTCAACACTCCCCCTCACGTGCAACCTCAGACTCACACGTGGAGAGACAAAGAAACCACTGACAATTGCAAAAGAGAAGAGAGTGCAAATGCAAACGAAGAATAAATGCAAATAGAGAAACTTGAATCCAAGACCTCTCAGAACCAAGGCTTTAATACCATGTTAGATCACCAATTGCTCCAAAAGCTTAAGCTGTTAGAGAGGATGTAACTTTATTATTATATTCACTAACACGCCCCTCACGTGTTGCTAGTTTGAACCTACACGTGTCAATTCATATTTTCAGGGTGACGGTGAGGTTTGAATCCAGAACCTTTTTGCCTGTTTTGATACCATGATAAATCACCAATTCATCTAAAAGCTTAAGTTGTTAGAGAATGAGCCAATAATGTATATCAAGCTCTCAACATAGCTTAAAGAGGGTGGTGGCCGGTGGGTTTAGTGGTGTTAGAGTCTCCTAATGCATTTATTGACGTTAGGCATATTCTAGATGTGGTATTGGTAATGATGAATGTGCACTTGACACTTGGAGGTAATAAGCTAGCGTTCTTTGCTAGCTATATATAGGGAAAGTGTATGATCATGTGAATTGGGTTTCCTATTGACAATGGGTAGAGGAGGTGGATTAGGGCTTGTTTTTTTGTAATGAGGTTTTCTATCCTGAATAATGGTTGTCCATTTTTTTCATATTTCTAGAGGTTTGAGATCTTATCTCCTTTTCTATGGAGGCTTTGAGTTAGAAACTAGATAGAGCTACGTTTAGAGGATTGTTTCGGGGGGTTTTAGTGAGGAAGGTTAGGGGTTTGTATCTCTCATTTGTGGTTTGCAAATAACACTTTTGATCTTTAATAGAGAGAAGAGGAGTTGCCATAGTATTTGAGGTGTGTGATTCTTTGCTTTATGGTGGTTTTGGGTCTCATAGTGAATCTTTTGGAGTGAAATGATTTCAGTGAGTGAGGTAGAGTAGCAAATCTTGGATGTAGGGTGGGCTATCTCCCAACGGCTTATCTTAGGCTTCCGCTAGGTTTCTCTTTTAAAGTTACCTTAGTATGGGATGTAGTGGTAGATAGGTTTTATAAGTAGAGTTTGGTGGGATAGACAATGTGGTATTTGTTAGAGGGTGAAAGACTCACTTTTATTATGAGCATGTTGTCAACTCCCTTTTATTAAGAGTATGTTGTCTAACTTACTACCAACTTATTTCATGTCAAATTTTACTATTCTAGTGAATGTCGCTAAAAGGTAGAAAAGTTTCATAGGGACCAGGCCTACTCAAGCACTAAGCCAACAAAGCAATGACTTTAGGCCCCACCTAAAAAAAAGGCCCCAAATTTTATGTTTCTTTATTATAATTTGACTAGAAGTTTGAAATCAATAAGTCTAATTGTAAATAAAGGTCTCTAATTTTGCTTATGTAGTATAATCTAAATTAGAAATCTAAAACCAAAGAAAATATAACTCTTATTATTATTAGAGTTTTATCTAGATTTAAATTACTCATAATTCTTATAGTATAAATTGTTTTAAATCATATTTTTTTTTAAAAAAAATATTTTTATTTCATTTTAGAAAGGGAAAAAAAATTAAAAAAACCTCATTTACCATAGTTGCTTTAGGCCTCAAATTATCTTGAGTCGGCCTTGATAGGGACTTCCTTTGGGAAGTCTTAAAGGATGAACTTGAATGCCATCTTGTGGATTGGGACATAGTTTACTCTCCAATTGAGGAAAGAGGTTCATGCATTAGTAGTCTTAGCATCTTCAACAAAGTTTTGTTAGGAAAAATGTCTATAGTGGTGTGCTATTTGTTATTGACAAGGAACTAATGTGGAGGAAGATATTGTTGTGGGAAGTACGGGGTTGATAGAGTAGATTAGACTTTTTACTGTGTTAAGAGGGTTTATGGGGCTAGTTAGTGAAGGGGAATTCAAGAACAATAGGACAAGTTTTAGAAGAATTCTTGTTTCATGGTAGGGAATGGAAACATGTTGAGATTCTCAGGTTTATGTGGTGTGCGGGCAGAACCTTGACAGATGTCTTCCCTATTTTTAATCGGATCATAGTATGGAGAGCGAAGCCTTGGTGGTTTCTTATATAAGAATTGGAAGTGGTAGACTCTATGTTTGATATACTTTATGGGGTCTGTGTGTGTAGTAGGAGAGCTAGAAACCTGTCAATGATGGAAAGTTCGGGGTGAGCTCATATTTTAGGGTGGTTATTGGTTGTGGACTTCTTGCTTTTTGTGGAAAATAATTTGGAAGGTGAAAGTTCCTTCTAAGGTGTCTTGTTTTTCTTGAATGGCTTCGTTTGAGAAAATTTTGGTAATTGATAATTTCTCCTTTTTTAATTGATAATTTTATCAAGGGAAAGAAATCCTTCCTTATTGGTGTTGTATGTGTAAGGGAGTTGTGGAGACAATTTACCATTCATTATTGCATTGTATGATGGTAAGGGAGCTATGGACTATTTTTCTGTCTTTTTGGAGTGTTATAGGTGATGGTAGAAACAATTGTTAGTTTGATCATAGAGGTGTATAGGAAGACTCTTTGGAGAGCAATTCCTTTAGGCCCTTTTGGTATATTTGGAAGGAAGAGCGATGACTTTGTTTAGGCTCAAACATGTCTTCTTGAGTCTACTTACGCACCCTATGGCCCTTGGTGCCTTTAGTTAATTATTCTTAAAAGAAAAATAAAATGATAAAGCATATTAATTTTATTGTTTTTGGACATATTATGTTATAGAATACTATTCAATTGGACCACATATTTATATTTTTTTACTTGTTTTTCCTTTATTTAAGAATTCATGACTTACCCATTGCATTGTATTGATGAATTGGAAGGCATGTAGATTATAAATGTACACTTTGCATATGCCACGTCTTAACCTTGTTCCTTGCATTAGCATTATGTCATACCAGTAGTTGAGCTAACCCCTCGTGGGATATCATATTTCAAATGAGGCTCCCGGTACTTGAGACTTGATGAAATCTTGAAGAGCGGAGGAGAAATGGACCACAAAGGATATTTGGCCTTAGGGCATAATTTTTGAGTTATATGAGAAAATAAGTCCTAAAGACATATGTAATGAATTGTAAAAACCTTATATATTATGAGCACAATGGGAAAGACCTTAAAAAGTGTGATGAGCATGAAGTTTGTGACCTTTAAGTTCAAGTACATGTGTATGTATGATGGATTAGATATTTAAATGATGAATGTTTAATTTCCATGAAATTGTGGCCATCGAGTGAGGATGGAATGTATAACTCCTTATTAATGTGAAGTATTATGAATATTAGATGGGAAAAAACTTAGAAACCAAAGGGGACTATGTTGAAATTTTGTGAAATTAAAAGATTTGTTAGGTGTGTAAAACACCCTTTAAATATGTGAGAAAGGTGTAAAAAATGGGGGAGGGGGTTAAAAACCTTGAAGAAATGGGCTAAAAATGGGAAAAAAGTAGCCTTCAAAACTTGGGAAAAAATTTTGGAAAACAGAGAAAATTGTCTGCTGGACAAAGAAATTCAACCGCAGCCAACTACAGTAAACTTGCAGGAAAAATCAGATTTTGGTCTAGACCGCACCAGCCCTTGCCCTACCGCTCAACCGCGTGCCCCTCACGCGCTTATGCTACTCGCTCTACGCGCCACCGCCCTACTGCGCAGCTGCTGCCCAAGGCATGTCATGGCATGCCATGACCTACCTTTCAAGGCCATTTCTAGGCCATTTGGTTCTATGTTTGACGCCACCTTTTGGAGTCCATTTTATGCCACTTTTGGCCATTATACCAAACCATGTTGGGAACCTTTTTGAGACACATTTTAGCCATATTTTAAGGCCATGTTTGGCCATTTACTTGGACCACTTTATATAGGACTTTTGACCTATTTTTAGCCCATGCTTTAAGGCAATTGGGTGCCTATTTGGGTCATTATTCCAAGAAATTTTTAAAGATGTTTTGGGGCTATTTTGGAGGCCATTTTTGGACATGACTTAGACCAATCTTGAATAATGTTTGGGGAAAATATTTGATTGACATTAGAAGACCATTTTGGTTAAGTCAATTAACAAGTCTTCATTTCTAATTTTGGGGAAACATGGGAAAATCAATGCATAATCAACTAAATCCACCTTAATGGCCTTCCATTTACTTTTCTTATTTCATTTCACTCACTCCCCGGGTTTGTGGAAATTCGGGGCGTGACATTACCTCTGTTTGCTTTGCGACTGTATGATTGCTTCCTTTTGCATTTGTTTAATTGTTATGTTGTGAAACTTTCTGTCACTTGCATCAAACAAAATCACTTTGTTTTCTTATTGTACAACATAGGCTTTTGTCCCAAAGTGATACGGCTTACATCATACATTACATATTCCTACTTTCGTGAATTATGAGTTAGTGGTGTTGAACCTCCTATTCCAGTTGATACTGTAACCACCACTAGTTCATGAGCTGTTAAGTTTTGCTTCAATGATTTTGACTCTATATTTAGTGAAATTTTTTCCAAGAGTGTGTGCATGTTATTAAGGGAGCTGGAATATTATGTTATTCTGGTGGGAAAAATTGGCTTTAATTTGTACAATTCCAAACCATGAAATGGATGCAAAATAAGCATTTATCTTATCCAAACCATTCCTTTATTTTGGTTAAGGATCCATGATGTAATCTTAGCTTAGTTTGGTATACTATACGTTGACTTGAACCTAACCGCGCTTTATCTAGAAATGATTAGATCATCTCATTCTTTATGTTGTGCAGTACTTTTTTTTTATCAGTAAAGTATTTGTACATTAAACTGTCACATCCCGAACCCCACCCTACGCAGATGTCGAGGACGTGACTGCCAGTTGGTCGCGGCGCGACCAACCAAAGGCAAATTCTGAACTTTCCGACGAATTGTAGTCCAACTGTAGGGTCAGACGCAGCGGAATCTAAAACTTTTTTTTTTCTTTGTGTCACGGGAATGCAACTCACTTATCCACCATAAAGGTATGTACCACAGAGCAGGTCTAAATCCAAAACAGTTAACAGTTCTAAGTTCAGAGCATATCTAAAATCAGGTATATAGTACAGAGCAGATCTAATATCTTTAGAGTACCGTTTATTTCCATGAGCCATAATTATCTATTCAGTACATGTAAATCAGGTTAGCCGTATCATATCACTCACCTGAATAACAGAATCAGTGCACAAGAATCCAGTCTCTACAGATCAGTGCCGTCAGATCCTTTACTTGAAGTGTCACTCGGCCTACCATGTCATATCATGGTGTCTTCTAATCCATCAGAGATAATCCCTGAAAAATGTTAGGGAATGGGGTGAGCTTCGAAAAGCCCAGTGAGTAACACAGGTTCCCTGTCATGGGTTTCAAACCCGGTCTTGTTTATAAATCACAAGGATAGTTCAATCGCTTTAGAATAACAGTTTTATAGATCTACTTGAATACAATTTAAGTAGAATAAAACGGGACTGAACTAAACGGAACAACAAATCAGGACAGACGGAACAGTGCATGATGCCAATATATCAATCGAGAGTATAGGCAATTAATTCAAATATTAGAACAGGTCAGTACTGGGCGGAATATAACAGGGCATAACAAATAATATATCAGTTAGGCACATAATCAAGCCTACTTATGCCAGACCGCTCATAATCAGAATGGTACCCAGAGTTAGACACATCATAGCAGAACAAAATCAGATAGACCATAAAACGGAACAAGACAGACCGAACAAAACAGTAGTAAGACGGGACAAAATCATGCCGCGTACAATACAGTATAAAAGTTTGCATTTAAAAACATGCATTCAGACAGTATAACTTTTAAAACCGTACAGTGCATCAAAATACAGTATCTATGCAGTAACTTATATACCAAGTCAAGAATCCGGACAGATCATAACGGAACTGGACCATATATCAATCAAGACAGACAGATCATTAACGGACGGAACACAACGGAATCAGACGGAACAAAACACCAGTTCAAGTCACAGGTAAACAATCAAGACAGACAGGTCATTAATGGACGGAACATAACAGAATCAGACGGAACAATACGTCAGTTAAAACAAGGACATATCAGTAACGGACAGACCATGAAACGGATAGATCATAACGGACGGAACAAAACGGAACAATATTAATCAGGACAAGTCATATCGGAACTGAACATGACGGAACAAAATGGTACAATATCAATCAGATCAAGACATATCAGAACTGAACATGACGGAACAAAACGGTACAATATCAATCAGATCAAGACATATCAGAACTGAACATGACGGAACAAAACGGTACAATATCAATCAGGTCAAGACATATCAGGACTGAACAAGTCGGAACAAAATGGTACAATATCAATCATATCAGGACATATCGGAACTGAACAATACATCAATCAGAACAAGACATATCGGAACTGAACATGTCGGAACAAAGCGGAACAATATCAATCAGGACAAGGCATATCATACATTAAATATATGCTTTTTAAACAGTATAACATTCAAAACAGTACAGAGCTTCAAAATACAGTATCTAGACAGAACTTATACACCAATTCAGGAGTCAGGGTTACTCACTAACTGTTACGGTTATCTCCTTGCACAAACAATCCGATAACCTCCAGATACGTCAGGCATCTCCATGTATATCCTGAACAATAATCATCAATCATATACAGATCAGAACTCATCCATTCAGGTCTCATTTATCATCTTAGGTATCTATCGGATCACCTAAGACAGCCTAGTAGCCTATCGCCCTTTCATTGGGTCTCACCCGAGGCTATTTCATTCTTTAATTAGGCTTAGCAGTCATCAGAATTATGATTTAAGTCATTTAGACTTCATTCGTTATCAGTTAAGCACTTATTTGACCTTAGGGGCAAAATGGTAATTTTTCCATTCTTGCCCCGAACTCTGTTATGGTCCTCAGAATAGTCTACATATCTTATGTATGAAGTTCTAAGCCTTTTAGACTTAAATCGGTATCAGTTAGGTGCTTATTTAGCCTTAGGGGCAAAATGGTAATTTTTCCATCCTCGCCCCGGACCCTGTCGTGGTTTTCAGAATGTCCCATATATCATGTATGTGAATTTTTCAAGTCCTTTGGACTTCGTTTGGTATCTGCTTTAGATCATCGGGACACATCAGTCATTTCTCGTTTTACGCGTTGACTGTCTCGGAGTCTTATTTAGCCCTTCAGTGTTCATAATTATACTTACGATAATTTATCAGATCAGATTGACCTTTATCTTACACTTACAGTGCTTAGGGGTATTTTGGTCATTTTACGTTTCATAAGATTCTGACCCCGGTTCGTCATTTATTCGGGTATACAGTTTCACCAGTGTTCGGGTTTCTATCGGTATCAGTTTCGTCCCAATCGGACTTTATTTGGGCTTTGTACAGTATCAGGGGTAATTTGGTAATTTCACGTGTCATATTTTTCGGCACGTCAGTTCATAAAATGGACCTCACCATTGGGTCCAGAGTGTCCGACATAATTAAGTTGGACTATCAGTTATGTTTAATTGACCCTGAGAATCATTAGGGGCAGTACGGTCATTTACACTTTATGTGTCTGTATTTTTCGGGACTCCAGTTCGTTAAACGGACCTCACCGTTGAGTTCAGAATGCCTGACATAGTCAAAATAGATTGTCTTTTATTTTTATTTGGGTCTGGTGACATCAGGGGCAGTACAGTAATTTATCACTTACGGGTCTGTATTTTTCGGGACTGTATTTCCAAAATCGGACTGTACCATTGAGTCCAGAATGCTTGAAATAGTGAAAATACACTATTTATTTACTTAATTTGGACTCCGTTTGACATATTTAATGTTTAGGGGTAAAATCGTAATTTTACCTATTTAATAAAATAATAAAATAATTATTTTATTATTTAATTAATTCTTTAGGGGCTTGATTGCACAAAATTTCAGAAATCGGGGCCACTGTGCAATATTTAGAACTATCAGGGGTAAATCCATAATTTCAGAAATCATATAGGGGTCAAAACATAATTTCTTAAGTTAGGGGTTCAACCCACAGGGTTCAAGGGTCCAAGGATTGAACCGGTCCAAAAATCTCAGAAGCCAACCGGTTCAGTGACCTTAAGAAAACCGGAATAAGATACTCCAGTTATCCCCAATTTCTTTCTTATTCTCGGTTCGGATAGGCCTAGTTCCGGATTTTAATTTCGTGCATCCGTAACCAAACAGGTGGAATTGATTTTAAAACAAATCAGGTAAGCCAAACGGTGCCGTTCCATTAAAACGGTGGCACGTTCGTGGACAGACACGTGTCCGAGTCGGTTCAGTGGGTTTAGGCGTGTTGGACGAGTCGACTCGGTCGACTCGTCGTCTTCTTCACCAACCAGTGTACTGTTGCCCTAATTCCCAGTCCCCATTTTTCTCTATTTCGTGCCATTTCAGGTGCGGATTCCTACTGCTTTTGGTTCCGATCGATTCCTGGGAGTCAAGCCATCAATTTGGCATTCATTTTATGGATCGAACCAAGCTCAAAGGCTCGGTTCACTCCATTATCCCGCAGACCTGCAAGTCGACCATATAGCTTCATTTCTTAACCAAATCTCGTGAGATTTGGTTCCTTGTGATCCCTAGGTCATGGAGGTTCAGTTCATGTGCTTAAAACAAGTTTTAAAGCCTTGTTGATAAAAATGGGTCATGGACCCGTGACCTGCAAGTTCAGATTCGAGGGCCTTTCCTAGGGTGTTGGGGTCGCGGTCTAGGGTTTTTAGAACCCTATTGAGGTCTAGATCAGGTTCAGAGTGTCAGAAATAAGTTTGATTGCAGCTGTTTCAGACCTGCTATCCGAGGTCCATCAATGGCGGTCTGTTCACAGTTCTGGGTGTTTCTACCTTATTCGACCCTTCCAATTAATCTAGAATAGCTCTAGAGTCTCTCAGGAGCATATATATATCGTTTTTATGGACCTAAACTTATCAGAACAGTATTGAAATCTAAATAGGAAATTTTTGCAGTTTTTGGATTTTTACCTCTTAAGCAGTAGCTGCTCTCTTTTGGCTCGGTTGTGGCTTCATGCATGCTGCTCCAGTACAGTCGTGCCCCTCAGTGCAACCACATAATGCACAACTCCACCCTCCATTGGTGCATCTCCATGAAGATACACACACATATACCATGGGTGCACACACACACTTGCATGGCAAGCTCACCATGGCAGCCCTCTCTAACCGAGCCCACACACAGGCAGTTCTTAGGTCTCTCATTCACTCTGTTCTGGTTTATACATAGAACCTATTTTGTGTCCACAATGAATCACCATATCATGTATATTATCTATACACTTATACATATATATCTCTATATGTATGTGCAGGGTTGAGGTGATTGAAAATTAGAGAGTCAGGTGAGCTGAGGTGGCTGAGGGGAGAAATCATGTGGGGTTTGCATGGGTTGTCATTGGTTGATTTGGGTGGCAGCCTATTCAGAATTGTATGTATATACATTTCATTGTATATATGGTCACAAAGATGCCACCAGCCCAGTTGGTTATTTTTTGGATGAGGTTTCTTTTCACTCAAAGGTCAAGGGTTCAATTCCCTTGGCCTCCCATTTGGCCATTTTTCCCATATTTTCGGTTAAGGCCACGTTTGGTTGCACAGAAATTCAGTTTTTGATGTTTGCCTCATAACTTTCATTCCGTAGCTCTTTTTTCGATGCGGTTTGTTCCGAGAGTTTCATATTTCAGTTATCTACAGTATCAGAGGTTCCGTGCTATTTATTAATCATTTAGGATTTCCCGGGTTAGCTAATTCGGGTTCCGTTAGTATTAAAACGGCGTTATTTCACCGAATTAATCAGTAATTTGGGTTTGGGTAAAGTACCCTTCCCTCCAGACATTTTCTTTATTTAATCGGTCTATGGCGACCGTCGGGATTATGATTAATTCCCTAAATCATTCTGTAAGTCGGTATTAATTAATAATCATTAATTAATTATTAATTTCACGGGATCGGGGTGTTACATGAACTTTGCTCGAGGGGGGAAAACCCATATGTACAAAAGAAGGGACCAGTTACCAAAATTAAAGCTTAAAATTCCCCCAAAAATCTTTAGAGGAAGTTATATACAAAGGACTATCTTTTCTAACCCAAAAATAAAGAAAGCACAAAAAAGGAATCTTTTAAACAAAAGTAGGATTACTACAGTCCCTCAAAAAATGTCTATTTCTCTTCCTCCATAGATACCGCACCAAGAAAATAAGGGGCTAGCATCCATATCTTCCTTGCTTCCTTCCTAGCTCGACAACACCTCCAGCTCAAGAACACTTCCCGCATTTTATTAGGCATAACATAGCTGCAGCTATACAAGGAGAATATCAGGCTCCACATTTCCCTAGCAATGTTTTAATGTAAAATTAAATGTTCCACTGTTTCCTCAGCACTCATACAACATCTGTTGGTGAGATGGAAACCACGCTTTTGAAGATTATCCATTGTTAGGCTACCTCCCCAAGCTATTGACCATGCAAAAAAAGCTACCTTGCTAGGGGCGTTAACCTTCTAAATCTTCTTCCTAGGGAAGTCTCCTTCATTCCCGCCATTAAGAGCCCTATAAAATGATTTTACAGTGAATTGTTAATGGGAATCCACTATCCAAAACATTCAATCAGCTCCCATTCACCGACTTGCAATTCCCCAAAAATTTTAATAGCTCCTCCACCTCCTCCAATTCCTAATCATGAAAATTTATTTTAAAATAAGGACTTCACACATACTTTCCCCCTTCTAAAGAAATTCACTCAGCCACTGATGCCTTATTGTTGGAAGCAAGGTTGTACAAATTAAGAAATTTTCCTTTCAAAGGCTCATTGCCACACCAATTATCCCCTCAAATTTCAATCTCAAGCCCTCCCTAACTTCAAAATGAATGCAATGAACAAACTCCTCCACACCTCCTCTTATAAACTTCCAAACTCCATAACTATAAGGCTCCACAACTTCTTTTGAAAACCATCCACCTTTCTTTTCCCCATATTTAGTGGTTATCACCTCCCTCCACTAGGCATTATTTTCCCTTGCATACCTTCACAACCACTTTCCCACAAGCACCTTATTAAAAGTTCTCTAGTCTTTAAACCTAAACCCCTCACCCCCAAAGGGAATTTAGTCTTCTCCCACTTCACTAGATGAAACTTTCTTTCAACACCTTTTCCTTCCCACAAAAAGTCTTGTTGCAACTTTTCTAATTTCTTTTCCACTGATATAGGGATAAGGAATAAAGACATATAGTATGTAGCAAGGTTTCCTAAAGTGCTCTTGAATTTACCCCCATTTGAGAGATATTGACTCTTCCAACCTTTTAATCTTCTTTGAAACCTCTCCACCACAACATTCTACACCGCCACTAATCTTATAGACGCCCCTAGAGGCAACCTCTAGTAGGTAGTAGGGAACGAACCCACTGAACATCCCATTCCCCAAGCCAACTCCTACACCTCCCCCATTGGAATGATTTCACTTTTGTTAAGGTCGAATCTTAATCTTGAAACTAGAAAAATATATCTTAAAAAACAAATCTGTCTTTCCTTCACATCACAAAGAATTATGGTGTCCTTTGCAAATATTAAATGTGACACTTCTCGACTTCTCTGTTTCCCATCCTTCATTTTGAAGCCCTGAATGAGGCCCCCGTCACTACTTTAGACAAAAGTCTACTATGCCCTTCCATGACAATCACAAAGAAAAAGGGAGAAAGAGGATCCACTTGTTGCAACCCGTGGGAAGAGTGAAAAAAACTCGTGGGAGACCCATTAACCAATATTGAAATTGATTCTGTAGATAAACAAGCCTCTATTCATTTTCTCTATCTATCCCCGAACCCCATTTTCCTCAATAAAAATAGTAAAAAGCTTAATTTCACGTGATATGTCTTTTAAATATCTAATTTTCTTACCAAGCCTTTTCCCTTATTCTTCTTCCTTGAGTCAATGCATTCATTTACTATCAACACTACACCTAAAGATTTTGTTGTCCCTCACAAGTGTTTGTTCTACAAGAAATTATATCTCCCATCACCTCCCTAAGTCGAATGAAAAGCACCTTTGCGAGAAATTTATATACACTTCCCACCAAACTTATTGGTTTGTAATCTTTTATATTTTTTGCACCATCCTTCTTAGGGATTGAGGCAATGAAAGTTGCATTTAGACTCTTCTCAAAAGTTCCTTATGAAAACTAGGAAAAATAAATAGCATATCCTCTCTTATTACCCTTCAAAAGTATTTGAAAAATGCCATCATGTTCGCATTGGGACTCGATACTTTATCACCATAACACGACTTCAAGGCCACGTCCACTCTTATCGAAAGGCTTCTCCAGAATTTCAGCATCAATAGTGGTTATAGAATTAAAAACTACATCTTCCAAAACTAGCTTCCACCTTTGATCTTTTGTAAGTAGTTTTTGGTAGAACTCCACCATTCCTTCCTTTACCTTCTTTACTATCTTCATCATCGATATATTGATATTTTGCTACCTTGTGAAAGAAACATGTACTGTTGTCTCCGTTTCTCAATCATAAAGCTCTCGATTTTTGCCTTTATGAGATTTTTTCGGCTTTGAGAATACATCCCAAATTCCTCTTTAAACTATCCCTATTTTTTCTCTCCTGCTCTGTGAACCCCTCGGTTTGTTCCTTGAAGTCAAGGATTTTAATCTCCTGCAAAGTTCTATCTTTCCTTGGTTGAATATTTCACAGCTCCTCCATGTTCCACTTTTTAATATCTTCCTTCAACATCTTTAGTTTTCTCACTAACACAAATAACGGATCACCACCAATCCTGTACCCCTTCCACCAGTCAACTACATTCTCCCTAAAGACTCGGATTTTCAGCCACATATTCTCAGACTTAAAAGGGATTTTTCCCCATCGCACACCTTCACATTCCATAATAACTGGGAGATGACCTGACACAATCCGCCCAAGTGTAAATACCCCCTCAAGCGGTAAATCCACCCGCCTGTTCCCGTCTATGAACTCTAAAAATTCTATCATACCTCTCATTAGCCTTCCTCCACCTTTCCTCTCAAACAGGTATCTTGTTACGTTGAAGTCTCCCCTGATACACCATGGATTTAACCATCTTCTTTCAGCTTCCTTCAACTCTTCCTACATCAGTCTCCTATCTGAATCCCTCTGGGGGCTACACACTCTAGAGAATGTCCATTGAAAATTTTCTTCGACTGACATGAAGTTGCAGGAAAGAGAGTACCTCCCCTCCTAGTGGTCCACATAAACCACCCTTCTTGAATCCCACAACACTAGAATTCCACCTACCGTGTATGTAGCTGACTAGCTGCCACACACCTTCAATTCACCCTTTTACTGTCCCATTAACTTCTTATCAGATCTGAAGTCATCACCTCTCACTTTCGTCTCTTATATGCACACTATTGTTGGCTTAGTGAGCCGTTAATTACAAGATTCTTGTCAGGACCACTCGGGCTTCTCACGTTCGAAGATATCACCTTTAAATTCATTTTTCATCACATAGCACGATAAGCATGCACCCCTCTGTATCACTCCTAGCTCTTGATTCCCTTCATAATTTACTGAACACTCCAAGTTCTTCAAAGCCCTTCTCAATTTCCTTGCTGATTGTTCCTTTTCTACGGCATGCTATCCTCCCTTGCCTGTTCCTCTGCTTAATTTTTCAGAAAAAAAGACCCATTAGATCCGCCTTGTACTCTTGACAAGACATTCCCAGAAACCTGCTTACTCAAATTTTCTTCATCTTCTAGTTAGAAACTTCAACTCTTCTATTCTCTTTCCTGGTTCCTCCAATCATTCCTGTTAAGAGGCTCAATGATTATCAATGGATTGCACATAATTGGGAATTCCTCGTCACAACCCAATCTGATGGACAGTTCCCATTGACGATCACTGTCTTCCATATTCCACTCCCAACCTCGCAGCTCATTCTCATTTAGAGGTTATAGAGGCATTACTTCCCTTATGTTGCCTACTAACCCTTCCTTCGAAATCATCTCTTCTGAGTTGCTACTGCTCAACTCCTATTCTTTATCTCCGGTCTCCAGAACCACAATGTTAGAAATTTTCACCTTATCTTCATCTTCCTCTGAATCCTCGCAGCAGTCAACCCGTTCAGCTCTCCCAACCCAATCTTAAGCAGCATTCTTTTCTGTTCCAACCTGCTCCACTATACATGAGAGTCAGCGTTGTTTTCTTCATCGCCAAAAACCCCTTTCCCTTCTCCAGTTGCTTCTCACCTTGCATCACCTTCAACTGATCTTCGTTGCCCTGAATCTCCTGCGCTTGACCTTTTTCCTCATTTCTCTAAACTGTATGGGAAGCTGCTTTAAGGATTTTTATACAAGTCTTCTCATCTTGGTTAGGTTGGATTCAAATCTGAACCTTCGCTCTGGCTCCATATGGTCCTTCGAAAAAGCTAAACCCGGTCTCCTGACCCAAATTGGCACACTCTATTTCTAAACCTTCTGTCTCTATAATGGGCTCAAGCCCATTCCGCTACATTGACATAGCCAGCCTTCTACTCTCTACCAACCTTTCCTGATGTATCAAAGAACTAGACGTGGCCCAAATATCTCTCGTATTTTAACTTTGCCTTCGTCTCATCCCTTGGAAATTGCAGGACCAGTTGTTTTTTTGGGGCCTCCGTTGGGCCATCTATAATAGGTTCAATCCACTCTTTTCAACCCCTCTTCTCTAATTTTCCACTGTTCACCTCCTCTCAAGCCCTAATTTTAAAAACCGGATTGGACTGGCCTATCAAATCAGAAAAATCGAAAACCAGTCCAATTTAACCAGTCCAATTTTCGGTTGGTTTAATATAGAAAAACCGCTTAGAATAAAAAAACCGTTCATTTTAATCAAAATTGCTTAAACCAGCGGTTCAATTAAACCGTTAATTGTTTAGTTAAACTACCCGGTTCAAAAGTAAGTGTAAGAAATTTACTCCGTTATGTTCACGTTGGCTGGCATTTGAAATAAAAAAACATTATTTTACGACTGGCACTTAATGCTTCAGAGCATTCAACCTCTTTGACTCTTCAAGTTCATATTTGAATGCTTTTGAATGAACATGTGTACAACTACTTTTTATAGGCAGTTAATTCTTCAGTCTCGCATTTCCTAACCGACGTGGGACTACCGAAGTTGTAAAGAATTGAAATTCTTAAATGTGCTTTTATAAGCACAAACTCACGAACTTGCGAGGTGGGACTCGTGGAGTAACTTGCATACTATACTAATCTTTTTCACCTGCTAAGTTGAGATTTTTTTTAAGAATTAATTTCATTAAAACTTCCTTTTTCACACAATATGCATTCACTATTTTACACCTTAGAGTTAGAAATTCATGACTAGTTAATTGTTGAAATCTTCATTTTACACTTCTTTACCCTCCTTGGTGGAATGTAATTAGTAACTTTGATCACAATTTTTAGTGTTTTCTTTATTTTGATGTAAATTTTTTAATTTTTTGTTTTTAAAATTTATCTTATAAATATGCAGATTTTGTTTACTTTGTCATACATAATTTATTATATATTATATTGAAAATTTTTATATTATTGTTAATAATAATATATTTATGAGATAATTATGACATTACGGTTGATGCTGAACTTTTTGGTCGGTAGGGGCTCCGCACTCCGCTGCCTGAGAAGCACTTAAAGAAAAAGGATCAGAGGGCCACCGGAATGGCTCCGACGGTAGCCGCTCCGATGCTTAAGTCAAATAAACTGAATTGAAAGACTGTAATGTAAACCAAAGAATGAGCATGCCCATAAAGCGTACCTTTAGGGTTTAATTTATAGGTTGTGCCTTTCCTAAGTTGATTAGGATTTGGAGCCATGAATGTAGGGATTTGATCATCGGAGAATGGCAGTTACTATGTGTGATACTACGCTTGAGAGATATCAGCGAGTGGTAGTTTTCTTATTGATGACTGTTTCATTTTCCTTTGCTCGGTAGGATATTTAAGGCGGTGATGAGCTCTGAACCCTAAGGGAAGCTCTGAAGGCCTTGTGCTCAGATCTGTGAGTTCTGAAGGCTGAGTATCCAAGCCTGCTCTGAATGGCCGAGCGTCTGAGTCTGCTCTGGATGGCCGAGCTTTGTAGTCACACGTGTCACGTGGGGACTGGTCTGTCACTTTGTGGTATATCAGTTACTCCCCCCAAGCCCTAGTTCGCACTCAACGTGCAACTAGGGCTACGTGCTTCCGAAAAGCCATGTGTCCTGTTTGTCCGATTTCTAAGGCGAGTGCTGGCGCGCCATTTATTGCGTAGCCGGCGCTTGGGCTTTCAAGGCCATCATTGCCCTTAATCGTCATGGCAGTTCGGCTTGGTGGGCCCCAATTTTTGAAAACGTATGTAAAGAGGAGAAAAGGGTTTGTACGCCCTTTCCTTCACCATTTTTACTATAGAGAAGAAGAAATTACGCCATTGTCAAACCAGAGCATCCAGTGACTTGTGAGGAGTGCCTATTGCTTGAAGGATATTCGCCACTTTGAAGTTTTTAATCCCGGTTGTTCTCAGGTTTTTTCTTCTTTATTTCTGCTTGTTTTCAATTTTCTCTTTTGTTGTTCTTCCCTATTTTTGCTTTCTTTTCTTCATTTTACAATCTCTTGCCAATGTCGGTCTCTACTGCGTCTTTTGGTGTTAGAGGCGGCGCAGGAAGTTCTTCAGAAACTTCTGCGTCATCCCAATCCCAAACTGTGGTCGGCAGTCCTTTTCGTAATGCCGAAAATAGGTCGGTAGGATCCCCCTCTAGTTCAAAGGTTAGGATTGTAGACGCCTTCATAGAACGTAGGAATAAGGAGGGGGAAACTTCGGGCAAGCTCCTTCAGAAGGAGGAGGGGGAAAGCGCCATCACTCAGGGCATGATTGATGAACTAAGGGAGAGGTGTAACGTCCCCGCAAATGTCACCTGTAGAGTACCGAGTCAATTAGATCGCCCTTCCGACGTCCAAGAGGGGGAAATCTACATCTATCTTTCTTGGTTTGAGGCGGGATTGAGGCTTCCTCTTCCTGATCTAGTTAAGCAGTTTTTCGTTTGGTTCAACCTCTGCCCTGTCGACCTCTGCCTTAACAGTTGGAGGCACTTGTTAGGGTTCATAGCTTTAAGTTATCTTAACAATGTCGAGGTGACGGTAGAGCTGATCCGTAGTAAGATGGATCTCAAGTACATGAGGTCGGAGGGCTTAAACCCCTTTCTTTTGTGCCGACCTCCAATAAAACCTGGAAGAAATGGTACTTCTTCATAGGAGGTGGATGGGAGATAGAGGACTTCCAAAGCCAGACCTCGACATTCGCTAGAAGTGCGGGGTTTAAGGGTCAGGCCCTATTTCCTTGTGATAATTTTATTTCTGTTTGCGCTTTTACTTTTGAATTCTAACCACTGTTGTTATGTCTTCTGTGCAGACAAGAGTGCTTGGAAGAGGTCAATTTTCACAGTTGATCTTCAGGATAAGTACCACTGGCTCTTCTAGACTAGGAATAGGGATTTCTGGGTCATTTTTACGCCAGAGAATTTGATGGCACCTGATCAGAAGAAGGACCAGGCAAAGAGCTCTCAAGGCAAGGACCAAGTAGAGAGCTTCTAGGACAAGGACCGAGCAGAGGGTCTGAAGAAGACCTTAATGGGAAGATGGGCTCCTGTGAAGAAGAAGGTTAGGGGGCCTTTTTTTTCGCTGTTCCTACTCAAGCTAAGAAGAGGAAACCCCCAACTGACCCCTCTACCTCTACGCTGCCCAGAAAGGGCATTGTCATTAGAGAGCCTATCTCTAGGCTTGCTCTTGCCCCCACCCTTGAAGTCCAAAAGAAGGGGAAGGTGAGGATGGCAGTCGACCTCTCTATGTTGCCTGATGATTATAAGGCCGCAATACAGGCCAATTACAGATTTTGGGAGGAATCTCCCTAGAAGCAGTAGGGGTAGAGCACTCAGCAGGCCATCACTGAGGTGATGAGCTTCCAAATAAAGGTAACCATTATACTGTCTTTCTTTGTGCTTTATTTTGTTTCCTGTTCTGACCTGCCTGTTTGTTATTTTGCAGACCATGCACGGCCTGGCTACCTTGAGGGAGTTTGCCTTGGATCCATTGGCCATGGAAAAGCTTCAAGATGAGTTGGATAAGGCCAGACTCAGGCTTGGGACAGCCCAATCAAATGCCACGACTGTAGAGGAAAGCCTCAAGGAAGTGAATAACTCTCTCTCTATCATAGAGTCAAAAAGGGATTCACTTCTTCGTCAAGTGGAGGAGCTAAAGAATGAGAATAATGAGCTTCAGGCCTCTGTTGTTCAGAAGATCAGGGAGACCAAGGCTGCAACTGGAGCAACAATGAAAGCTGAGGTGGAGAGGATGGGTGAGGAGCTCATGCAGCATGGCTATGACAACTTCAAGTCCAAGCTCCTTGCCAAGTTCCTAGATTTTGACCTGTCAGCCATTGAAGATGATAATGATAATGATGATTCAGCCAGCCCTTTAGTTTAGGAGATGAACTTTTGTATTCCTTTTCCTTCTTACTCCTAAACTAATGTACTTTAACATTTTTATTAATGCAATTAATTTTCTTCAGAACTTGTATGTCTTTGCCCTTTTGAACTGGAATACTTGTAAATTCTGAAGATTGTTGTAGGTGCTAAGTAGATTTAGCACTGTCAAGAGCCACTGCTGCTCTGTAGTATAAGCTTGGGCTCCAGCTTTTATGGTCAGTTTTTGCACTAGTTATGATCAGAAGCAATCTCCCGAGCAGAGCATCTTGAGTAGATATATCAGAACTCGTTCTGAGCAACTTGAGCAGGAGGACTTGCAAAGATTATGATCTGTTGGATGACTTATGATAACAAACTGTCCATAGTGAGAATTTGCGTCCACCAGAACTTAACTGTTGATCTGTGAGGCTTGTAATAATAATTGAGCTAATCTTTCAAAAGCAAGGTCTGTCCACCAGGACTGATAATAACTGAGCAATAATACTTTTAGTAATTGAATTGATCAAAACCTTTGCTCGTAACATCAGAAGAGTAGACATCATGTCTCCTACGATCAAATCTTCTTTCATTATGGCAGATAAGGTCTGAATAAAAAGCTTCGTAATAACTGAACCCGAATTGGTAGTTACGCATATGTATTCTGTCTTTAGTATAAGGGGTAACTCAGTAGGTTCATCCCTGTACAGAGATGGTCCAAACAAGTATCACTTGCACAAGCTACACTGTTTTTAGGGGTTTGTATTTTACGATAGACCAGACTAAGAGGTCTGTGCATTGAGATAGACCATATCTAAAGGACTTGTAATCGATACAAGGCTTTAAAGGTCAATACACTAGATCAGACCTGAGGGTCTGTACATTGAGAGGACCAGGCCTGAAGGACTTGTAATGGATACAAAGCTTTAGGGGTCAATACGCTGGATCAGACCTGAGGGTCTGTACATTGAGAAGACCAGACCTAAAGGACTTGTAATGGATACAAGGCTTCGGGGGTCAATACGCTGGACCAGACCTGAGGGTTTGTACATTGAGAGGACCAGGCCTAAAGGACTTGTAATGGATACAAGGCTTTAGGGGTCAATAAGCTAGACCAGACCTGGGGGTTTGTGCATTAAGAGGACCAGGCCTAAATGACTTGTAATGGATACAAGGCTTTAGGGGTCAATAAGTTGGACCAGACCTAGGGGTCCGTGCATTAAGAGGAGAATACTTTTCTGAAGGGATGTAAGAGAGAAAAGCTTTATTGATAATATTTTCGTAAATGTTCTATATTCCAAGGCCTGGGTACAAGTTTCCCAGCCATGTTTTCTAACCAGTATGTGGTAGGTTTGACAACCTTTGTTACTCTGTAAGGTCCTTTTCAATTGGGTGACATCTTTCCCATAGTGGGATCTTTAGTACTTGGGAACACCTTTCTCAGGACGAGATCTCCAATTTGAAAGCTAATGGGTTTTAGCCCTAGTTTAGAGTCGTTGGCCATCTTGTGTTGATATGCTTCAGTGCTGATCCTAGCTTGATCCCTCTTTTCTTCAAGCAAGTCCAAGTTTTTTGCAAGTTATTGATCATTACTCCCTTGGTCGAAAGCTTCAGTCCTTAGGGTAGGGATATCGATCTCAACAGGGATTACCGCTTCGGTACCATAGGTAAGTGAAAAGGGAGTTTCAGATGTAGGTGTTCTTCTGGTGGTTCTATAGGCCCAGAGAACTCCAGGGAGTTCTTCAACCCATTTTCTCTTGGCTTCTTCCAACCTCTTCTTAAGTGCATTAAGGATTGTTCGGTTGGTGACCTCTGCTTGCCCGTTGGCTTGGGGATGGCCTAGAGAGGCAAAATGTTGACTGATGTGCAAGTCTTGGCAGAATTTCTTGAAAACTTTGCCAGCAAACTGTGTACCATTGTTTGAGATGATAATGCATGGTATGCCAAACTTGCAGACTATGTTTTTCCAAGTAAAATTCTTGACTTCTTTTTCTATAATGTGTGTTAGAGGCTTTGCCTCTGCCCATTTGGAGAAATAGTCAATGGCCACTAAGAGGTATCTCTTGTTTGGTGTGGCTTTTGGCAGTGGGCCTATGATGTCCATCCCCCACTAAGCAAAGGGCTATGGGTTGACAATAGGAATGAGCTCATGGTGGGGTTGGTGTTGGTAGGGAGTGAACCGTTGGCATTTGTCACACCTCTGGACGTACTCTTTCGCTTGTCTCAACATGCTTGGCCAATAGTAACCCTGTATTAAAGCTCAGTGGGCTATAGTTCTGCCTCCATTGTGATTTCTACAAATTCCTTCATGTATTTTAGCCAGGACATATTTGGACTCTTCTAGAGTTAAACACCTTAGCAAGGGTTGAGAATAGGATTTTTTGTAAAGCTTCCCGTTCAAGATCAGGTACCTAGCTGCCCTGATTTGGATCCTTCTAGCCTTGCTCTTGTCTTTTGGAAGGAGCCTTCCTCCTAGGTATTGGAGGATGAGAGTCATCCAGCTTTGGGTTTGCTCTGTAGCTTGGGCAATTTGGATCTCTTTTATGCTCGGTTCTAATTGATGGGATATTTTCAAGGTGGATTCTCCTTCGGCCTTGAGGTGGGAGGCCATATTGGCCAGTGCATCAGCCCTGGAGTTTTGAGCTCTTTCGATTTTCTGGATTGTGAATTTTTAGAAGGATTGCTTCAATAAATTCACTAGTTCTGAGTACTGGAGCATTCTGTCATCTTTGATGGAAAACTCTCCCAAGACTTGGCTTTCCACCTGTTGGGAAGTGGAGAAGACCTCAAGGTTCTGAGCCTCGTATTATAGAGCAAGCTTCAATCCAAGGATAAGGGCCTCATATTCTGTTCATTGTTAGAAGCTTTGAACCCCAGACTTACTGCCTTTTCTGCCATAAGCCAATCACGGGATCGTAGCACCAAGTCGATGCCAGAACCATGGTCAATGAAAGACCCATCAGTATAAAGCTGCCATGTACCAGAGCTTTGACATAGTTGTGCCCTGTCTTGCAGTGCTAGGGTGAATTCGGCAATGAAATCGGCCAAAGCTTACCCTTTGATAGTGGTCCGTGGAACATAAGATATGTCAAATGCCCTTAATTCTACTGACCATTTGACCAGTCGTCCTAAGACCTCTGGCTTCCGAAGCACTGACTTCAGTGGATAGGCTGTTGGGATCTCAATGGGATGAGCCTAAAAGTAGGGTTTGAGCTTCCGTGCTAAAGTTATTAGGGCGAAGGCTAATTTCTCAATCTCTGGATATCTCTTTTCTGTGTCCAGTAATGCCCTGCTGACATAGAATATGGGCTTCTAGACTCCTCTGTCCTACCTGACCAGTACCGAACTAACAGTGTTTTCGGAGACAGCTAGGTAGAGGAGTAGTTTTTCCCCTTGGACTGGCTTTGATAAGAGTTCAAGGGAAGCAAGGTATTCCTTTAGTTCTTGGAAAACCTTTTCACATTCCACTGACCAATGTAGGGCTCTATTACCTTTCAGAACTTTTAAGAACGGTAGGCAGCGATCAGTGGATTTGGAGATAAAACTGCTCAGAGCTGTAATTCTGTCGTTCAAGGCCTGAATGTCTTTCTTAGTCTTTGGCGACTCTAGCCCAATCAATACCCTGATCTGAGTGGGGTCTGCTTTAATACCTCTTTGAGAGACGATGTAGCCCAGGAACTTTCCCTTGGTTACACCGAAGGTACACTTCGAGGGATTCAATTTCATCTTATGTTGCTTCAGGATGTCGAATGTCTGAGCTAAGTGCTGGAGGTGACTACTTTTGTAGGCTCTTGACCAGCATGTCGTTAATGTAAACCTCCATGGTACTGTCGATTAGAGGACTGGACATCTTATTGACCAGACATTGATATGTTGCCCCAGCATTCTTTAGGCCGAACGACATCACTCTATAGCAATAGAGACCTCGCTTGGTTATGAATGCTATCTTTTCGTGGTCTAAAGGGCACATCTGGATCTGGTTGTATCCAGAGTAAGCATCCATGAAGCTCATGAGTTCGTGTCTTGCAGTAGCATCAACCAGCTGATCTATCCTTGGCAGTAGAAAGCTGTCTTTTGGGCAGGCCTTGTTGAGGTCTGTATAGTCAACACAGACTCTCCATTTTCTGTTTTTCTTTTTGACCAGAACAATGTTAGCAAGCCATTTAGGATAGAATACCTCTCGTATCATCTTGGCTTCTAACAGCCTCTAGACCTTCTTGTTAATGATCTAATGCCACTCTGGAGTGAGTAGTCTCTTTTTTGTCTTACTAGGGGGTGATCAGGATCTACCATCAACTTGTGAGTGATGAGGTCTGAATCTATACCCTCCATATCCTTTGTTTCCCAGGCAAACACTGAGAGGTTGTTTCTTAGAAATTTTACCAATTCTTCCTGCTCGGCAGGTGTCAGGTCTGGACCAATATGTAAGTAGCGTCCTTGTTCTTCCGAGCTAACCAGCACTTTGATAGGGTCTCCTACGGGCTTGGCTCTGCTGTCCCTTCCTCTAGGGTTTACAAGCTCATCAATTCTGGAAGGGTATTCTTCTGCCTCGTGATGGTGGGCGAGGTCTCTATCCCTGCCTTCACGAGTATGCAGTAATTGCTATTTGGGGGTCCTCTCCTTGAATGCGAGAGCATGACACTCTCGAGAGGTCGGTTGACATCCTCTGATGGAGTAGACAGCATGATTGTGAACGTATTTCAGGCATTGGTGGAGGGTCGAGGTGACGGCTCCCATCTAGTGTAGCCAAGGTCTCCCGATTATGACGTTGTATGGGGACTTGGCATTCAGAACCATGTATTCTGACATCGTCGTCTTTTGTCCATCTCCCTTTCTTATTGTGGTTAGAAGGTCAATCCTCCCTAGCGAGGTATTGAGGTTCCCATCAAATCCTGCCACGATAGCAATGATGGGCTTGATGTCGTTAGGATTGAGCTTCATCTGTTTGAGGGGTTCGTATAATAGCACGTTCGCAGAACTCCCTGTGTCTACTAAGACTCTTTGGATCTCAAAGTTAGCAATTTTGAGGGAGATAACGAGGGCATCACTGTGAAGACAGTGTACTCCTGAAAGACCCTGATCCGAGAACTGGATCTCAGGTACTGGCCTCAGTCTCTTCTCGATATTGGAGATCTGTAGGATGCTGGGAGTAATTCTGGCCTCTCGAGCATACCGTTTCCTTGCTCGGTTGGACGTTCCTGTTGCTGGGGTATCTGTATAGAGGACGAAGATAACTTGATTGTTCTGTTGTTGGGGCCCATTTCGTCCTTCACTTTGTTCTGGTTTCTAGTCCGGCCTTCTTTGCTGGGGTTTGTTGTTGCGTGGGTTCTGCCTCCCATCCTGCCTGACAAACTCCCGTAGTCTTCCTCTTCTTATGAGCTGCTCAATTTCATGCTTAAAGGTTTTGCATGAGTCGGTGGCGTGCCTGTGGTCTTTGTAGAAGTCACAATACTTGCTTTGGTCTCGGTAGTTGGGATCATCTCTTAGCGACTCTGGCCACTTTAGGTTTTCACGTGTTCGAACTTGCTGAAGTATGTGAGTTAGGGAGGCATTCAGAGGAGTGAAGGTAGTGAATCCCCCTAGAGCAGTCCTGTTTGGAGTTCTGGACGTTGTTCTTTTGTTTGGGCTTCTGACCCTCTTCCTGATTGTACTAGAGTCCTTCTGTTCATCCTGCTGAGCTTATTCTTTAGTCTTTTGAGATGGGCTCTTTGCTTCCTCCAGATTTGTGTATTTCTTTGGCCGATCTATGAGGGTTGCCATGTCGGCAGGAGGGCTCTTTGTCAGGGAATCCCTGAAGCCTCCTTGTGCGAGTTTGGAGGTCATAGCAGCTACTAAAAAGCTCGGGCTGCAATCTGTAATCTCCGTGAGCTCGGCATTAAAGCGTGCAATGTACCCTCAGAGGGGTTCCTCTTTGGACTGTTTTACTTTAAGCAGGAATTCTGGGCCCTTCCTCAACCTCCTACTAGTCATGAACCTGTCTAGGAAGCACCTACCGAGCTCATAGAAGTTGGTGACTGAGCTTGGTGGGAGGTGGTGGAACCACTTCAGTGCTGTGCCTTTGAGGCTGGTAATAAATGTACGACACATGAAGGCGTCAGAAGCCTCATGTAGTGCCATGGTGTGCTGGTAATGAGAAAGATGATCCCCCGGGTCCCCAATCCTATCATAAGGGGTGAACTTTGGGACGACGAACTTCCTCGGCCTCTCCTCAGCCATAATATCAAGGGTGAATGACGTGGCGAGCCTTCAGAGCAGCCTGGCCAGCTCATCCTGTTCTAGAGGGATTTGAATACCTCTCATTACAACAGTGCGGTCCATAGAGTCCGCAACTTCTTCAGCACTTCATGGGTCCCTCGACAGAACTTCTTGCGAGTCTTGCCTTGCAGTTTCAGCTCCTATCTGAATGGGATGGGCATGTCCCATAGCTGAAGGAGGATTTTGGTGCTCTTGAGCCGGAGGAACTGGTGCCGCTTGAGGTTGAGACTCTTGCGGCACTGGATTCGCTCCTGAAGCCCCTAGGGTTGGAGCCTTAGTGGTGTTTCGATAGTGGATGTTTGGAATAAAAGTTGGTATCCCCCTGCTTGCGGCTGCTGATGGGTGTGGGTTTCCGCTAATGTGGGCAGCACCTTGGGGGTCCACCAGTTGATTATTGGGAATCTCTTCATGAAATCCTCTGTCTGTGGTGGCGGTAGGAGGTTATGTCCTTTGATTAGCCATGTTGACAGGTGGATTCAAAGGATTGGTTCTGAGGTTATGGGTGAGTACTGCCAAAGTTTTGGACATGGCAAATAGTTATTCCTGCATCATCTCATTTTATCGTTTGATTAAGTCAAGTTCTTGCTGCATGGGATCAGTTGTTCGTCCCCTTCCTCGTCCGGCAGGCGGCCAGGGTTGAGGGTTTTGAGGATTTTGAGCATTATTCCTCAGTCAGAGATTGGGAGCCATGGTCTTCCGGTGAGAAAGAGGATGAGTTTGTTAGTAAGTAGAGCACTTTTGTTGAAAGAACGATTGTTGTTCCCACAGACGGTGCCAAACTGAGGCAGCACTTTTTGGTCGGTAGGGGTCCAAACTCCGTTGCCTACAAAGCACTCAAAGAAAAAGGATCAGAGGGCCACCGGATTGGCTCCGGCGATAGCCACTCCGATGCTTAAGTCAAATAAACTAAATTAAAAGACTATAATGTAAACCAAAGAATGAGCATGCCCATAAAGTGTACCTTTAGGGTTTAATTTATAGGCTGTGGCTTTCCTAAGTTGATTAGGATTTGGAGCCATGAATGTAGGGATTTGATCATCAAAGAACGACAATTACCATGTTTGATATTGCGCTTGAGAGATATCAGCGAGTAGCAGTTTCCTTGTTGATGACTGTTTCTTTCTCCTCTGCTTGGTAGGATATTTAAGGCGGTGATGAGCTCTGAACCCTGAGGGAAGCTCTGAAGGCCTTGTGCCCAGACCTGTGAATTCTGAAGGCTGAGTACCCAAGCCTGCTCTGAATAGCCAAACGTCTGAGTCTGCTCTGGATGGCCGAGCTTTGTAGTCACACGTGTCACATGGAGACTGGTCTGTCACTTTGTGGTATATCAACGGTTAAATCCAATATTTTTTCGATTCGTTAAAGCATTTGGATTTCAAAATATTAATATAAGGTTAAGAATTCAAGTCCAAAGATAAAGCGTGTATTTGTGTGATTTACCTGTCACAAAAAAAAGAAAAAAAAAAGAATGGCAAACAGTGCCTGCTACCTGTTCAATTTGCATATGTTAGAAAAAGTTATACTTTATTAGAATATTGAATTGTAAAATATTTAAAATAGTTTAAAATAAAATACTGCACTTTAAAATACTATATTGTAATATGTATTTGTAAAACTAGTTTTGAAATTAAGACTAAAACATAATTAATTTCATAACAGAAAACATAAATAACTTGAAGTAATAAGAAATTAGAACTTACAAGTTGCTGGAAAATACCAAAAGTACAACAATGGTGATTGACTAAGGCTAATGTCTTACACTATGTCCTTAAAACAATATTGCCCTCGCATTGGTGCTTCGAGTTTTTAATGGCGGTTGTCTCCCATAATACAATGGTCATGCACAGTAGAAGAAATACTTTAATCTTTTGTGCACAGCGAACCAGAACTTGTGTTTGAATTCTCTCAATATGGAGACGCAGACTCACAATGTATGAATGATAACTGGTAAAAATTGAATTGAATTAATGAGGACGGATTGGGTTTATATAGAGGAACTATCACAGTCTCTAATGGACGCGTTTTTATATTGAACAAGTGCATCTGTTCGTGTTTGAATTAAACAAGGTAATTGTTCAGTTCAATTTCAAATTTCTGAATTTGAAAACGATAGCGGAATGGTTATTTTACACTAGTAACAAAACAACAACGTTTCAAAAAAAAGTCAATTAAAATATTTAAATAATTTTTTTCCGAAAAGATATACATATATATATATATATATATACAGCTGGCCAAGCTCAAACCCAATCTGGTTCGGTGCAGGTAGGGGCAGCAGTACGCGCATGTGGTGAACCAAGTATGTGCGCGGTCCTCTCCCTTTGACAAAACGTGGGTACCCCTAAGGGCCCAAATTCTTCTTTAAAATAATTTTTTATATACTTTTTAAAACTCTTAAGTATCCACACAAGCTTTTCACACATTGTTATTATTTTTAAGTGATGGTGTTTGGAAGTAATTTTTCATTCACTCATTAATGATTTTGAGCAACTCAATATATGTTTTTAATCTCTTTATAAAGAAGAATACATTTTCATGTGGACCCACCTAAAATAATGTGTAAGCCGACCTTAATTTTGGCTAAAAAATAGCCAAAAAAATCTGCTCAAAATAACCTATTTTTCCGACAGCATATGCTCCCCATGGAGTGCCTTAGTGTTTATTCTCATTCTATTAGCCTTCAACAGTTCCTCTTGGTTACTGCAAACCCAAAGGAATTGTCCCTTTGTCAGCCTTAGCTGCCATATAACGTAGAAGCCTGGCTCCGTCAACTACAACATCCATCTCCCATTGTTCTCTTCTTCAGAGATTTCGAAAGGTTTGTCTCCTATTTACGCAATTGCCGAAGGACTCTAGAGCACCATCCCTTAGTCATCAAACTAAACAATATCAGTGCTATTTTATTTCATTTTGTTTTTTGCTTAGCACCGAAACCTAATGATTACATCTTTCCTATTCATGTAAAAAAGATTTAAGCAAACTAGGTTTGTTAAAATATGTTCTACATTTTTTTTAAGGTTGGATAAGGATCACATTTGAACCCGAATTTTTGCAAGAATTTTTGTTGTCTAATCTTGGGCAACTACTTTTTGGGTTGTGTTAAAAAAATATTGCTGACATAAATTTGTAATATCACTTTAAATTGTTTAGTGGTTTATGGGTTCATGGAGAACTTTATGCCTCCCTTGGTGCCAGGGAAAATAAAGTAACACAAAAGAGAGAGAAATGGACTAATTTTGATGGACAATAGTATGGGTTAACTGGGGGTTTGGGGATGCTGATGTTCCTTCCTAAGGTTACTCAAGGCTTAATAAAGAGTCTGTAACACTAAAGCTTAGGAATACATGAAAAAACTTCCATGCGAAAGACTTCAAATCTTTGGAACTCAGTAGCATGTAATTATGAAAAATTGATTTTGATTGTTTTAATGTTGATATACCACAAAATGACAAGACCAATTATCACTTGACACGTGTATTTACAGTTCAGCCAATGCTCGGCCAGTTCAGCCCATGCTCAGCCAGTTCAGCTCACGCTCGGCCATTCAGTTCAGACCTAAAGATTTGAAGAGGCCGAACACATTCCTCCAAAGCAGATCCACATTCTAGCAGAGCTCACAGGACTGAACACAGAACTTCGGAGTAACACTCCAGAGAGCTCATCACCGCCTTAACATCTGCCGAGCAGAAAAGAAGGAAACAGTCTCTTACAAGGAAACTGTCACACATGGTTATCTCTATTTTGATACAATGTCCAACAAGGTATCTGCTATCTCCGATGATCGAATCCCTACTTTCATGGCTCAAAATCCTAATCAACTTAGGAAATCCACAGCCTATAAATTAAACCCTAAAGGTACGCTTTATTTTCATGCTTATTATTTGGCTTTCATTACAGTCTTTCAATTCAGTTTATTGACTTAAGCATCGAAGCAGCTACCGTCAAAACCAACTCGGTGGTCCTTTGATCTTCTTTTTGAGTGTTCTTCAAGGAGCCGAGCTTGGAGCATACGTGGGCCAAAAAGTGCAGCATCAGTTTGGTGCCGTCTGTGGGAATTGACAATCACCAAGTGCTCTACTGATTCAAAACTCATTCTCCTTTTTCTAAAGGATTATGGCTCCCAATCTCTGGCCAAGGAAGAATACTCAGAATTCTCAGAACCCTCAACCTCAACCGCCTGCCGGACGAGGAAGAGGATGAGTGAATGATCCCGTAAAACAAGAGCTTACCGAAGTTAGGCGGTAGAACCAGTTGTTGCAAGAACAACTCCTGATCATGTCTAGAACTCTAGCAATGCTAACCCAGAGTCATGAAACTAATCCTCAGAATCCATCTGTCAACACAAACACTCAGGAGGCACAGCCTCCTACTATTGTCCATATTCATGGAGATCCCTAGCCATCGGCAGTCACCGGTTGAGGGGTACCTGCTTTTATCCCAGAAGTCCATTACCGACGCACCACCAAGGTTCTAGTTCCTAGGGCTTCAGGGGTAAACCTTGTACCACAAGAGTCTCAACCTCAAGTGGCTCTTGTACCACCAGCCTAGGAGAATCAGAACAACCCCCTAGTAATGGGCTAAGATCATCTTGTCCATGTAGGCCCTAAAGCTGCAAGGCCTGACTCGCAGTAGCCTATCTTGCCAAGAGGATCACTAAGAGTAGAGGAAGTTCCAGAATCAATGGACCGCACTGTTGTTATGAGAGGCGCTCAAAAACCCCAGAACAAGACTAATTGGCCAGGCTGCTCGACAGGTTTGCCACCTCATTCACTAATGCTATCATGGCCGAGGAGAGACCCAAGAAATTTGTCATCCCAAAATTCACTCTTTATGATGGGACAGGGGATCCAGGGGACCACCTCTCCCACTACCAGCACACCATGGCCCTACACGGCACTTCTGACGCCTTTTTATGCCGAACATTCATGACCAGCCTCAATGGCACTGCTCTGAAGTGGTTCCAACACCTCCCGTCGAACTCAGGTACTAGTTTCTATGAGCTCGACAGAAGATTCCTAGACAGATTCATGACCAGTAGGAGGTTGAGGAAGGGTCTTGAATTCTTGTTGAACATAAAGCAAATAAAGGAAGAGTCCCTCAAAGGGTATATTGCACATTTCAATGCCGAACTCACTGAAGTTATAGACTGCAGCCCCAATTTCCTTGTAGCTGCTTTGGCTTCTGGCCTTGCACAAGGAGGCTTTAGAGACTCCTTGACCAAAAATCCCCCTGTGGATATGGCAGCACTCATAGACCGAGCAAGGAAATACATTAACTTAGAGGAAGCCAAAGACACTTCTAGAAAGATTAAGGAACAATCCCAGAAAGACAGTCAGAGGAAGGACGACCAAAGGAAGACCCTAGCTCGGCTAGGAAGAGAGCCAGAAGCCTAGAGAAAAGGGGGTACCCAGAACTTCCTATAATTCTGGGCTAAGAAAGTTCAATAATTTTACTCCTCTAAACACCTCTCCATACAACATACTGAAGCAAGTAAGGTCTCGAGAGAACCTGAGATGGCCAGAGCCTTTGAAATGTGACCCCAGCTACCGAGATTAAACCAAGTATTGTGACTTTCACAAAGACCGCGGGCACACAACCAACACATGTAAGGCTTTCAAACACAAGATTGAGCAGCTAATTAGAAGAGGCCCACAACAGGAGTTCATCAAGCAGGACGGAGGGCAAAACCCCGTGATGATCGGCCCCAACAGTGGAAGCTCGACCAGAGACAGAAGCAAAGGGAAGGATGGAATGAGCCTCCACAGCAGAACAACCAAGTAATCTTTGTCCTACACGCAGATTCCCCTATAACTAGGACTTCCAACATATCAAGGAAACATTATGCTCGGGAGGCCAGAGCTACTCCCAACATCATACAGATCTCTAACGTGGAGAAAAGGTTAAGGCCAGTACCAGAAATCCAGTTCTCGGATCAAGACCTTGTAGGGGTACATTGTCCTCATAGTGATGCCCTGGTCATCTCCCCCAAAATTGCCAACTTTGAGATCCGAAGAGTCTTGGTGGACACTGGGAGCTCGACTAACGTTCTGTTCTATGACCCTTTCAAGCAGATGAAGCTCAACCCCAGTGACATTAAGCCCACTGGAGTAATCATGGCAGGTTTTGATGGGAATCTCAACACTCCATTGGGAAGGATTGATCTTGCCACCACTGTAGGAGAAGGGAATGGACAAAAGACCACAGTAACTGAATACATGATTCTGAATGCCAAATCCCCCTAAAATGTCATAATTGGGGGGCCTTGGCTACACGAGATGGGAGCAGTCACATCAACCCTCCACCAATGTCTAAAGTACGTCCACAATCAGATAGTCTACTCTATCAGAGGATGCCAACCAACCTCCAGAGAATGCCATGCTTTCGCATTCAAGGCCAAGGCCCCCAAATAGCAATTACTGCATGCCCGTGAATGTGGGGATCCAATCCACTCCTACTATCACAAGGCAGAAGATTGTCCCTCCAGGATTGACGAGCCACTAAGCCCCAGAGGAAGGGACAGTAGGGCCAAGCCCATAGGGGAACCCATTAAGGTCCTGGTCAGCTTCGAAGACCAGGGGCACTACCTGCAGATAGGCCCAGACCTGACACTTGCCGAGCAAGATGAGTTGATCGAATTCCTAAAGAAAAACCACTCCATGTTTGCCTGGGAAACAAGGGATATGGAAGGAATAAATCCAGACCTCATCACTCACAAACTAATGGTGGATCCAGACCATCCACCAGTAAGGTAGAAGAGAAGGCCACTCCACTCGCTCCAGAGTGGCACCAGATCATCAACGATGAGGTCCAAGGCTACTCGATGCCAACATGATACGAGAGGTATTCTATCTTTATTAGCTAGCTAACACTGTTCTGGTCAAAAAGAAAAATGGCAAGTGGAGAGTCTACGTCGACTATACAGGCCTCAACAATGCATGCCCCAAAGATAGCTTTCCTCTACCGAGGATAGACTAGTTGGTCGATGCTACTGCAAGGCATGAACTTATGAGCTTCATGGATGCCTATTTAGGATACAATCAAATACAGATGCATCCTCCTGATCAGGAGAAAACATCATTCATAATCGAACGAGGTCTCATTGCTATAGAGTGATGCCGTTCGGACTGAAAAATGTTGGAGCTACATACCAGCGTCTGGTTAATAAGATGTTCAGGCCTTTGGTCGATAATACCATGGAAGTCTATATTGATGATATGCTGGTCAAAAGCCTACGGAAGAGTAGCCACCTCCAGCACCTAGCTCAAACGTTTGACATCCTAAGGCAATACAAGATAAAGCTCAATCCCTCGAAATGCACCTTTGGTGCAGCAAAGGGAAAATTCTTGGGATACATAGTCTCACAGAGAGGTATAGAGGCAGACCTCACCCAAATTAGGGCCCTGATCGGACTAGAGTCACCAAGGACCAAG
Organism: Nyssa sinensis; assembly: GCA_008638375.1. Lineage (NCBI taxonomy): Eukaryota > Viridiplantae > Streptophyta > Magnoliopsida > Cornales > Nyssaceae > Nyssa > Nyssa sinensis. The sequence continues at coordinate 18,388,737 of CM018043.1, forward strand.
AAAGACATTCAGGCTCTGAATGGCAGAATAGTAGCTCTGAGCAGATTTATCTCTAAATGCACTGATCGTTGCCTACAATTCTTTAAAGCTCTGAAAGGTAACAAAGCTCTACAATGGACTGACGAATGTGAAAAATCCTTTCAGGAACTGAAGGAGTACCTAGCTTCACCTGAGCTTTTGTCAAAACCGATCCAAGGGGAAAAGCTACTTCTCTACCTTGTAGCCTCCGAGAACGCTGTCAGTTCTGTACTAGTCAGGCAAGACAAGGGCGTGCAGAGACCCATATTTTATGTCAGCAGAGCACTTTTAGACACAGAGAAGAGGTACCCCGAGATCAAGAAACTGGCCCTTGCACTTATAGTATCTACGCGGAAGCTCAAACCCTACTTTCAAGCTCATCCCATAGAAATTTCAACTGCTTATCCCTTGAAATCAGTATTGAGGAAGCCAAAGGTATCAGGACGATTAGTCAAATGGTCAGTGGAACTGGGGGAGTTTGACATATCCTATGTTCCACGGATCTCAATTAAAGGGCAAGCCTTGGCAGACTTCGTTGCCGAGTTCACCCTAGTACTACTGGACAGAGCACAACTTTATGAAAATCTGGGGATATGGCAGCTATACACTGATGGGTCATCTACCGACCAAGGTGCTGGGGTCGGATTGGTATTGCAGTCCCCTGATGGGCTCATAACAGAAAATACAGCTAGCCTAGGGTTCAGAGCCCCTAACAATGAAGCGAAATATGAGGCCCTTATCCTAGGGATGAAGCTAGCATGAGAATGCGAGGCTCAGAACCTCGAAGTCTTTTCTGACTCCCAATTAATGGTCAGCCAAGTTCAGGGAGAGTTTGCTGTCAAAGATGAAAGAATGCTTCGGTATTCAGAACTGGTTAACTTGTTGAAACGCTCCTTCCGAGCATTCTCAATCCAAAAAATAGAAAGGGGTCAGAACTACAGAGCTGATGCCTTGGCAAACATGGCATCCCATATGAAGTTAGAAGGGGACTCAACACTAAGAATCTCCCATCAGCGAAGGCCTAGCATCGAAGAAGTCCAGGTCGCCCAAATTACAGAACAGCCTTAGAACAGGATGACTCCTATCCTCCAGTACCTAGAAGAAGGGCTCCTCCTAGAAGACAAGAATAAGGCAAAAAGAGTTTGAATAAGAGTAGTTCGGTACCTTGTTATGAATGGGAGGCTTTATCGAAGGTCTTATTCTCAGCCATTGTTAAAATGCCTGGCTCCAGAAGAGTTTCAGTACGTCCTGGCAGAAATTCACGAAGGAATATGTGAAAATCATAATGGGGGCAGAACCATAGCGCACCGAGCTTTAACACAGGGCTACTACTGGCCTGGAATGCTAAGGGAGGCAAAAGAATACGCTTGAAAGTGCGACAAATGCCAAAGGTTTGCCCTTTACCAACACCAGCCCCGTTATGAACTCATCCCTATCACAAGCCCATGGCCCTTTGCACAATGGGGAATGGACATCATAGGCCCATTGCCTAAAGCCACGCCGAACATGAAATACCTATTGGTAGCTATCGACTACTTCTCAAAATGGGCAGAAACAGAGCCACTAACACGTATTACAGAGAAGGAAGTCAAAAGTTTCACTTGGAAGAATATAGTCTATAGGTTCGGCATACCTCTCGTGATCGTCTCAGACAATGGCACGTATTTTGCTTGTAAGACCTTCAAAAAGTTTTGCCAAAACCTGAATATCACTCAACACTTCTCCTCACCTGGTCATCCCCAAGCCAATGGGCAAGCAGAGGTCACTAGCCGAACAATCCTTGATGCTCTTAAGAAGAGACTAGAGGGAGCTAAGGGAAAGTGGGTTGAAGAACTCCCTGGAGTACTCTAGGCCTACAGAACAACAAGGAGAACTCCGACATCAGAAACTCCCTTTTCACTCGCCTACGGCACCGAAGTAGTGATCCTTGTTGAAATCGGCATGCCTACCCTAAGGACTGAAGCTTTCAACGAAGAGACCAATAACCAGCAACTTGCAGAAAATTTGGACTTGCTTAAAGAAAGAAGGGAGCAAGCTGGGGTCAGGATGGAAGCATACCAGCACAGGATGGTTAGCCGCTCAAAACTAGGGCTTAAACCTGCCAGCTTCCAGGTTGGAGATCTTGTCCAAAGAAGGGTGTTTCAGAACACCAAGGATCCCACTATGGGAAAGTTATCACCCAACTGGGAAGGCCCCTATAGAGTCACCAGAACAGTGAGACCAACCACTTATTGGTTAGAGAGCATGGATGGGAAACCTGTAATATCCCGACCCGGGATACCGGGTCACATGACACGTATTACGAGGAAAAAAAATCATATATATATAATTAATTAATTATTACATTAATTAATTAATTATAAGACTTGATATATATATATATATATATGTATTAATTAAATGTATATATATGTATATATATATATATATTAAATGAAAGAAATATGAAAAAGATGAAAAGTAAAAAGGTGAACAAGTGTGAATGTGTGTGTGTGTGTCGGCTAGTGTGTGTGTGTGTCTTGTATATATATATGTGTATATGTATATATATGTATATAATATGTATAAATATCTTAGGGAAAATTAAATGCAAAATTGAAAAGAAAAAGGTAGAATTTATGGGATGGGAAGTCTATGTAGGGCTAGAGATCAGAGTGTAGAGAGAGAGAGATAGCTGTAGAGAGAGAGAGAGATCATGAAGAGAGAGAGAGAGGTCGGCTACCTTGCTTTAAAAGCCAAACATGCAAAGCATGTTAATCTCTCACGAAGAAACCAAAAGAAGAGGAAAACTGAGGAGAAGAGAAGAAGGATTAGAGCAAGAAAGAGGAGGAAAACCAACCAAAAAGGTGAGAATGTTCAAAACTGTCAAAATTCTCTCTCTAGAATTTCTCTACATATGAACTGATTTAAAGCTTCCATTTTATATATATAATGTTTAGAACACATCCAAACCTTAACAAGCATGAAAATCTAGCTTAAAAACACCTAAGATTGCATGACCCATAAGCCACGGCCATGGATGGACCTTGCTCAAGCAGGTCTGAATCCGTGATGGCTAAACTATGGTTGGAGTTTTGGAACCCCAACTAGACACCAAGGGTGTTTTAAAAACCCATGTACGCAACCACGAAGCTCAAGAAATGGCCACCAAACGTAGGTTGCAGGTTACGGGTTTCACAACCCAACCCTTTAAAACTTGGTCTAAATCAACACTAAGGAATGAAAACTTGATCCCCATGAAGAGGGGATCACAACAAGCCAAAAAGCATGAAAAACCATTGAAAAATGAACCTATACGACCGAGATGACAGTTCGGGTTATCATGGTTTAAACCCAATGTTTTAACCATATTCGAAGCCCTAAAGTGATGCAAAAACATGTATTTAGATGTTAGAAATTGATTGGAAAAGAAAGCAGAGAAAATGGGTATCCAAAACACCACAAAATTCAAAAGAAAAAAATTAGGGTTTTGGTGTGAACAGTGTCGATCTCGTGGGGAAGACGACACTGTTCGGGTCGGGTCGGGTCGGTCTACGGGTCGGCTACGAATCCGGGTCAAACCGGGTATGGGTTCAATTAAACGGTGACGTTTAAAGGTTTTAAACTTTTAAAATTTTTAACCCTTAGGGCTGACGTCATCATGACGTCAGCATTACGTGGCAGACCGGCTAAACCGGTTGGTTTGCGACTGAACCGGATTGGTTCATTTTAAATTGGACTGAACCCTTTGGTTTATTTAATTAATTAAAAATAAAATAAACCAACACTTTACCTATTTACGGATTGACCCCAAATTGTTTTGGGAAATTCTACTGTGGCCCAAATTTTAAGAATTTCGTTCAATTACACCCCTGGAAAAATATTTAAAATAATTAAATAATTATTTAATTATTTTATAATTAAGGTAAAATTACTATTTTACCCTTGGCTCATAAATGAGCCAAACAAAGTCCAAATTAAATAAATGAATAGTGTATCCTTACTATTTCGGATATTCTGAAGCCAATGGTAGGGTCCGTTTTATGAGACGAGGCCCGAAAAATAAAGTCACGTAAGGAGTAAATGACCAAAATACCCCTGACCCAAAAGTTACAAGTTATTAGTGTATTCTTACTATCTTGGACCTTCTGAGTCCAATGGTGAGGTCCACGACACAAGATGGGGTCCCGAACATAAAAACAGGTAAAGGGGTAAAAAGACCAAAATACCTTTGGTACCCCTAAAGCCAAAATGAAATCAGAAAAGGTCTAAATTGACTTTCTTTGACATCCCGGACTCAAAAATGGAGTCCAAATTACGAAACGCAGTACAGAAAAATATGACACGTAAAACGATAAAATGACCATTTTCGCCCTTTACATGAAATAGTCTGAATTAAATGTTAGAAAAGCCTAAACCGACTTTCTTCAACACTCCGGACTCAATGGTAGAGTCTATTCGACCTAAAGAAATGTCTAAAATAAAAAGACATAAAATTTGATGAATAGCATCTGTTAGATGACTATGAATTGAAATGTTGCCAAAGAACTAAACCGAGGCAAATACGAGAAATGAAATACGAAAAGACACGACACGTAAACATGTTAAGTAAATAACTTTAAACTAAAGTTAATGGAACTCCCAGAAGAGTATGATTGTAGAAATCTATTTTTCTTGACACGGTAAATTGTGTTTTTAAACAGATAATTAACTAAACACAAAAATGAGCCAAGAACGGGAAGTCACTCCTATGATGACAAGGGCCCAATTGGCAAGTGACCCAAAACAGCAAGCTTTCCGGGAACAGCTAGAAAGACAACTTCAGCTAATTCAAAATCGCATTCGAATTTCCAAAACGAACGAAGTGTGCTGTGTTAGCCCCTTTATTTACAAGACAATAACTAAGGAGCAACTAGCCGCGAAACAGCTTAAGAAACGGGAGGATACGGAAACGTTGCAAGAATGGCTTCAAAGGTTAAAGGAAGCCAGGGGGAAAGCGCCCAAATAGAGCAGGACTAGAAGTACAAGGTGAGTAACCCTGTGTTTGAATTGGAGATTTAACTCCATGAATTTGACAAGGTTTTAAGTTTAAAGATATGAAGCATTTGAAATTTCAAATTCAGTATTTACGTGATTCAGTTTTTGATTGTTCTATTTTATAACCTCATTGTGACATGCTTAGTGATTGGTTTCTGCAACGGGTTTTTCCTTCAAATACTTTTCAGCATGTCTAGTTAAAATGCAATTATTGTCAAATATTTCGAATTTGCTTATTTCAAGTATACGAATGTTTATTACGAATTTATGAAAAGTATCTATGAAACAAGTCACATGATAAATGTTTTTATAAGATGAATGGTGCATAAGCACTTAGACAGGATTCTGAGTTTTCAGTTGCCCTGTAAAATAGGCAGGATTTTGGGTTTTTCGGAACTCAATTGCCCTGTAAAATGCCCGGTAGCAGGATCTAATGATCTCAGGCAGATGAGATATCTCCATAGATAAGTAATATGGGACTCCGGTTCGAAACGGATTCCACTAATGTAAGTGATAAGATGACAAATGATTTGAAAATGAAAGCATGTTTTTACTCTCATTTTCAATATGCATATGTTTGAGTTTTATATACTCAGTTTAAGAAATACATGACATGTTATACGTTTTAAAGTTCATATGTATAAGTTTAGCTTGAATGTTTTAAATATTTCAAAGCTACATGTTTTAAGGAATGCATATATTCTGTATTCAATTATACGAACAATTGGCGGTGACTATTTTACAAACTCTTATGTACTAAACCACTGCTAATTGAAAACCCCATGACGAATACTGGTATTGCTCACAAGCTTAGATTAGCTTACCCGGACTTTGTTCGGACCCCCCTTTCAGGTAATTAGCAGCAGTCTTGACTTAAGGACGACGATGACGAATCTGCTGATTTTGGGAAGATATGGTTAAATAGTTTCTTTTGATAAGTCTATGAACTCTAATAGTACTTTTGTATTAGTAGACATGTAAGGATATGTAATAAGCCCTTTGGGCAATCGAACATATATTGTATCTAATGTTATAAGTCTTTCAGTTTTTAGTTATACTCTGAATGTGTAACCATGTATGCTATGTATGGAGCAGCAGTACCGAACGGATGTGCATAATTTAAAAATTAGAAAGGAAAAGAAAAAGTTTTTCACGCTTCCGCAAAACGTTTGTTGCACATCTATTCGATACCGCTGCATATGCGAGCCTTGTCTCGGGGCCCTCGGGTCTCGGGGCGGCGATCGCGATCCAGTAATCCGCTTAGGGTGGGTTTCGGGTCGTGACAAAACCTGTTCCCAAACCTTGGAATATGGAACACTTACGAAAGTATTATCAATAAAGAAATTTTTTATATTCCATGAACTGTTCTCATCTTAATGTACAGACCTCATGTCTGGTCCATCTCAATGTACAGACCTCATGCCTGGTCCATCTCAATGTACAGACCTCATGTCTAGTCCATCTTAATGTACAGACCTTATGTCTGGTCCATCTCAATGTACAGACCTTATGTCTGGTCCTTCTCAATGTATAGACCTTATGTCTGGTCCTTCTCAATGTACAGACCTCATGTCTGGTCCTTCTTAATGTACAGACCTTACCTCTGGTCCATCTCAATGTACAGACCTCATGTTTGGTCCATCTCAATGTACAGACCTCATGTCTGGTCCATCTCAATGTACAGACCTCATATCTAGTCCATCTTAATGTACAGACCTTATGTCTGGTCCTTCTCAATGTACAGACCTTATGTCTGGTCCTTCTCAATGTACAGACCTTATGTCTGGTCCTTCTTAATATACAGACCTTATGTCTGGTCCATCTCAATGTACAGACCTCATGTTTGGTCCATCTTAATATACAAGCCGTAAGTCTGGTCCATCTAAATGTACAGACCTCATGTCTGGTCCATCTCAATGTACAGACCTCATGTCTGGTTCATCTTAATGTACAGACCTCATGTTTGGTCCATCTTAATGTACAGACCTTGAGTCTGGTCCATCTAAATGTACAGACCTTATGTCTGGTCCATCTCAATGTACAGACCTTATGTCTGGTCCTTCTCAATGTATAGACCTTATGTCTGGTCCTTCTCAATGTATAGACCTCATGTCTGGTCCTTCTTAATATACAGACCTTATGTCTGGTCCATCTCAATGTACAGACCTCATGTTTGGTCCATCTCAATGTACAGACCTCATGTCTGGTCCATCTCAATGTACAGACCTTATATCTGGTCCATCTTAATGTACAGACCTTATGTCTGGTCCTTCTTAATGTACAGACCTTATGTCTGGTCCTTCTCAATGTACAGACCTCATGTCTGGTCCTTCTTAATATACAGACCTTATGTCTAGTCCATCTCAATGTACAGACCTCATGTCTGGTCCATCTTAATATACAAGCCGTAAGTCTGGTCCATCTAAATGTACAGACCTCATGTCTGGTCCATCTCAATCTACAGACCTCATGTCTGGTCCATCTTAATGTACAGACCTCATGTTTGGTCCATCTTAATGGACAGACCTTGAGTCTGGTCCATCTAAATGTACAGACCTCATGTCTGGTCCATCTCAATGTACAGACCTCATGTCTGGTCCATCAAAATGTACAAACCTCAAGCTTGGTCCATCTCAATATACAGACCTCGTGTCTGAACCATCTCAATGTACCGACCTTCATGTCTGGCCCATCTCACCGAAGTTACATGTTATTTCTCGGAATAAAGAGGTAGGGATCAAACCCAGCTACTCAACTACATGACTGAGAATATTCATTCAAACCAACAGTTGTGATTCTAATTGCTCAACTTCTTACCAATGAGTTTTAGAAAAGGGTATAACTATCAAGGATCTTTCTCCATTTTATTACAAGTCTTTTTGTTCGGCAATTAAGCTCAGGTGTAGCTCTGAGTGGTTAAAATAACTGATTACTACAAGTCTTTTTGTTCGGTAATTAAGCTCTGAGTGGTTAGTTCTTATATTGACTACCGTCCTTATTATTCAGAGCAAGTTCAAGATTCAAAACCCCTCAATTTCAAGGGTCTGGATTAGTTGCTTCTTTTCCCACTTTTAATTACAATTTGTTTCAAGATTATTACAAGTCATGAAGCTTGGTAGGCAGCCCACCATCTATGGCCGATCAAGGAGTAACACTTAGCTTCTGAACAGGTTTACTTGCGTCAATTACAAATTCGAAGGGTCAAAACCCATTTATGCACTACAGAACTGGGAAACTTTGGACAATGCTCGATCAAGCCATAATGTTTGCAAATGTTCAAGTAAAGGAAGAAGAAGGCAAATCTCTAAGGAAAAGATATTACTATTAATTTGTGCGTTCTGTTACAAAAAGAGGAAAAATAATAGAAAATTTGTTCTAAACTAAAGGGCTAGCAGACCCGTCATCCTCATCACCATCATCATCCTCATTATCATCATCAATTCTCGACAGGTCAATGTTCGGGAACTTAGCAAGAAGCTTGGATTTGAAGTTGTCATAACTGAACTGCACAAATCTATCACCCATCTTCTCCAGCTCGGTCTTCAGCCTGCCCTCTGTCTCGACCTTGGCCTCATTAACCTTCAGAGCAACGGAGGCCTGAAGGTCTTCGTTCTCCTCTTTCAGCCTGTCTAGCTCCTGAAGGAGGGATTCCCGCTCAGACTTGAAAGAATCCCTCTCAGACTTAAGGGAATCCCTCTCCGACTCCATGATGGAGAGGGAATTCCTCACTTTCTTGAGCTCGTCTGTCATGACCCAAAACCCATAATATGCGGATCTCGCATTGCGACCGCCACCCTTAGGCCCGGGGACCTTTGGGTGAAGGCTCACATAAGCAGCGGTATCGAATAGATGTGCGACACATGATTACGGAAGCATGAAAAACTTTTTTTCTTTTCTTTTCTTATTTTAAATTACGCACATTCGTCCGGTACTGCCGCTCTTTACATAGCATACATGATTTAACATTCAGAGTATAACTAAAAGTTTAAAGACTTCATAAATACATTACATGTTCAGTTGCCCCGTGGGGCTTATACATAATAGTGTACTATTTTACTAATACAAAATTCTATACTTGATGTTCGTAGTACTAGACAAAAACTACTTGAACATAACTTCCAAAAACAGCAGATTCATCATCATCGTCCTCAAGTCAAGACTGCTGCTAATCACCTGAAAGGTGGGTCCGAACAAAGTCCGGGTAAGCTAATCTAAGCTTGTGAGCAATTCCAGTATTCGTCATGGGGTTTTCAATTAGCAGTGGTTTTTAGTACATAAGAGTTTGTAAAACATTCACTGCCAATTGCTCGTATACTTAAACATAGAACATATGCATTTCTTAAAACAGATAGCTTTGAAACATTAAAAGTATTCAAGCTATACTTATTCATATGAACTTCAAAACATATAACATAACATGCATTTCTTAAATAGAGTATATAAAACTCAAACATATGCATAGTGAAAATGAGGGTAAAAACCTACTTCCATTTTCAAAATCATTTGTCATCTTATCACTTTCATTAGTGAAATCCGTTTCGAACCAGACTCCCATATTACTTACAAATTGAGATATCTCATGCCTGGGGGATTAGATCCTGCTACCTGGCATTTTACAGGGCAATTGAGTTCCGTACAACCCAAAATCCTGCCTATTTTACAAGGCAACTGAAAACTCAGAATCCTGTCTAAGTGCTTATGCACCATTCATCTTGCATTAAAAATACATTTAACGTATGAGTATGTCAAATGGATATTTCTCATGAGCACTTTAAAACATAACATTTATAACTTCGTGATAAACATCCGTATACTTGAAATAGGCAAACTCAGAATATTTAACAAGATTTGTATTTTAACTTAGACATGCTGAAAACACATTTTGAAGAAAACTGTAAAGAAAACATTTACTGAGCATGTCACAATGGGGTTTATAAGAACAGAAATAATTTAAAACTGAAATCATGTAATACACTGAATTTGGAATTCAAATACTTCGTATCTTTTGAACTTAAAACCTTTTCAAATCCATAGAGTTAAATGTCCACTTCAAATACAGGGTTACTCACCTTATCCTCCTAGGATGGCTCTATATAGGTGCCTTCCCTTTTGCCTTCCTCAACCTATCATAATTTATGAAAAATCACATAAATCTCATATATACTTAATAACTTAAAATCTTACCCATATCTAGACTGTGCAGACTAATTCTTAAATCAGTCTAACTTATAACTATATCGTAGTCTAGCCATTTATGTACTAATGATAGTAGTAATACCTGAGACGTATCTCAACTAAAGTTTCGTTGTTCTCGCGTTCTTCTTCTTCTTTAAGCTGCGCCTCAGCAAGTCTCCTTGTTACTGCTTCCTGGGCGTGTCGACCAATTGGAACAATTGGTTCCCAATGTATGAAGGGTGTGAGGGACTTAATCTCACAGTGTTTAGCAATCCTCAATTTCTTGTGGAGTACTCGGTGTTGTCGATCTAGTTCATCCAGAAAATCTTGTTGTTTCTTACCTTTAACCGTGGTCTGAGCCTTAATCATTTTGAACTATCTGAATTTGACCTAGACATAATTCATCATGTTAGAATTTAATTTCATTTTAATTTATACTCTTCTGGTAGCTCCATAAACTTTAAATAAAGTTATTTATCTCACATGTTTACGTGTCGTATCTTTTCGTAATTCATTTCCTCGTATACGCCTTAGATTAGTACTTTGGCGTTACTTTAATTTATAGTCATCTGACAAATGCTATTCAACAAATTTTATGTCTTTTTATTTAGACATTTCTTTTTGGTCGAATAGACCCTACCATTGAGTCCGGAACGTCGAAGAAAGTTGGTTTAGGCTCTCCTAAAATTTAATTCAGACTTTTGTATGAAAAGGGCAAAATGGTCATTTTGCCTATTTACGTGTCATATTTTTCCGTACTTTGTTTCGTAATTTGGACCTCGCCATTGGACTCAGAAGGTCCGAAATAGTAAGAATACACTAAAAACTTGTTAATTTTGGACAAGGGTATTTTGGTCATTGACCCCTTTACGTGTCTTTATTTTTCGGGGCCCCGTCTCGCAAAACGGACCCTACCATTAGTCTCAGAATATCCAAAATAGTAAGGATACACTATTCATATGTTTAATTTGGACTTCATTTGCTTTATATATGACCCAGGGGTAAAATAGTAATTTTACTTTATTTATTAAATAATTAAATTAATTATTTAATTATTTTTCAAGGGTCTAGTTGCATAAAATTTCCCTCAGTTGGGCCACAATAGGATTGTCCAGAATTTTTGGGGTCAATCCACAATTAGAGAAAGTTTTGGTTTATTTATTTATAAATAAATTAGAAAACCAAGTGGTTTAGTTTGACCATAAGTGAATCGGCCCGGTCTGATTGTAAACCAACCGGTTTAGCCGGTTTGCCATGTGTTGCTGACGTCATGATGACGTCAGCCCTAATGTTTTAAAAATTAAAAACAAAACGCTGCCATTTTAATAAACCCGTAATCCGTTGGATCCAGATTTAACCCAGACCAGTATCCAACCCGAAGTCCGACCCGAACAGTGTCGTCTTCCCCACGAAGGTCGAGCCTGTTCATCCGAAACCATAATTTTTTTACAGTTCATTTTCGTAATATTTTACAATTCCATTTCTTCTGCTTTCCTTTCCAATCATTTCCTAAGACCCTAATACATGTATTAGTATCGATTTAGGGCTTCGAATATGGCTTAAATGCTTGGTTCCAGTCATGATAACCAGACCTGCACATCGTTTGTAAATGCTCATTTCTGAGCCAAATTCAATGGAACTTGTTTTGTTGTGATCCCCTCTTCATGAGGATTCATATCTTATTCTTTTAAACACGTTTTGATGTGCAGTTGAGGTGTTGGGTTTAAAACCCGAAACCTGCAACTCGATATCTAGGGGTTGTTTCTTAGGCTTTGTGATCGCGGTTTGGTGTTTTTAACATGCTTGTAGGGTATAGTTTTAGTCTCAGTAAACCAAACTTGGTTTGGTTGCCATTGGTTCAGACCTGCTAGAAGCAAGGTCCTCCAATGGTGGTTTGTTCATGGGTTGATGTTTTCAACTATTTTTAAGGCTTAGATTCATGCCAAATAAACTCTTAAACACTTATTTAACATTATACATGCATAACTAAGCTTCAAACAATTTCTATTCATGCATATTCCTAGAGAGAGAAATTAAAGAGTTTTCATGGGTTCACCTTTTTGAGTCGGTTTCTTCCTTCCTTCTTGCTCTGAATCTCTTCCTCAACTTCTTAGTTTCTTTCCATTCAGTTTCTTCCTTAGGTGCTAAGCATGCAAGGCATGCATTGGCTTTTAAAGCCAATCCACCGACTTCCCTCTCTCTCCTTCTCTCTCTCTATAATCTGACTCCATAGCCCTACCTTAGCCCTCACTTCTCATAAATCCCTCTTACACATTTTTAATTTAACTTTTTCTCTTTGTTGCTTTACATTTATTATTTGTAGGATATTTGTATAATATATATATATATATATAATACAACACACACAACACATAGAGATACACACACTGTCGACAGACACACACCTTGTACACTGTTTATACTTTACACATATGTATATATATATAAATATATTTAATGTATCTATGTACATACATGCATACATGCTTGATTACATAAATATATATATATATATATATGCCTTCCATGTAATGTGTATTTATAATATATTTAATTATAAATAAAATAATTATTTCATATGGATAATTAATTATTTTTGTAAATAATTAATTCTTTCCTTGATTGTAATAATCCTTTATACACATTTTTCACGGCCTCGTAATGCGTGCCATATGACCCAGTATTTTTAGGTTGGGGTATCACATCGTCCTCGGTAGTTGTAGCTTGGGAGTGAGCTGTGCCGAGCTGAAGCCGAGCCTCATCCAGGTCATCCTCAAGCCACTCCACAGCCTGAAAATCCACGGTGGCCTCCATCAAGGCAGCCAAATTGTGCAAGGTCTGTAAAACAGTAAGAGACCCAATCAAGTAAATGTAAAAACAAAATACCAGAAAAGACAAAACGGTCATTACCTTCAGATGGGCGATCATGGCGCCAGCAACCGTCTTTTTAATACCCTGCCTGGTATTGCAAGAAGGAGAGTCCTTTTTGGGAGCATCCGCCCAGAATTCTTCAATGGCCTGATGAACGGCCCTATACCCATCTGGCATCAGGTCCAAGTCAACGGCCACCCTCGTCTTGCCCTTCTTCGAAGCCTTTTTAGCCGATGAGGGGGCAGGCTCAGAATTTACCATACCCTTCTTAGGCAGTGCATAAGTGGGCTCCTTGATCACTTCGCCCCTCTTAGGCGGCGCAGGGGAAGGGGAAGCAAAAGGCACTCCCCTTTTCTTGGATGATGCAGTGGAGGAGGGGACGGCAGTGGTCGTTCTCTTCTTCTTTGTGAAGGAGTGGCAGGAGGGGGAAGATTTGCCGCCCTTTTCTTCTTTGCCGAGCCCCACTTACCGATGACAGTTTGCAACATATCTTCAACCAAATTGTTATCTTTTGAGGCCATTGGAGTGCTCGGCTGAAGGATGACTCTGTAATCTCTGTTCTTGGTCTAGAGAAGCCTACTATACTGCTCCTTGAGAACAGGAGTGAAGGATGACCTCTTCTTAACACTTTTAGCTACACAAGATGCACAATAACAACGATCAGATAAACAAATGGCAAAGGCAAGAGTAGAAACGAAAATCACAAAGAAGGGGGGTCTCACCTATAAACCCGTGCTCCAGAGGAATGTAGAAATCTGGTCCTCAAGGTCTGCCTCCTCCCATCCTCCACTAACAAAAAAATAACTATTTTTCTAAGATTTATTGGAGGACGGTACAACTGACAAAGGTCTAAAACCACTATCAAATGACATATAATAAAGGCTCTCCGACCTCATATACTTGAGATCCATTTTACAACGGATCAAATCCAGAGAGACGTCTACATTATTCATACGACCCAAAACTAAAAACCCTAGCAGGTGCCTCCAACTATTCAAATTCAGGTCGGTGGGGCAAAGGTTGAACCAACAAAAGAACTCCCTAAGTAATTTGGGAAAAGGAAAACGCAACCCCATCTCAAACCAAGCAGTATAAACACATATCTCACCTTCCCTAATCTCCGAAGGACGATCTAGGGCATCAGGAGCCCTGAGGACGACATCTTTAGGAAAATTAAATTCTTTCTTTATGCTTTCTAGCCAAGAAGAGGTCACGATACTCTACCCCTCTTCCCTTTGGGAGGGCTGCCTAGAGACCTCTCCCTTTTTATCCCTAAACTCTAAAAAAGCATCTACAATCCTAACCTCGGGACTAGAATGGGTCTCTTCTGACCTAGTCCCCAAGGAACTACTATCTCTAATAAGGGTTTGGGATGAAGCATAAGCTTCAGGAAGACTCTCTGAACCATCGCTAACACCAGAAGAGGCAGTGGAGGTCGACATTTCAAAATAACCAGAAAGGAAGAAGAAGAAGGACAAAAGAAATTATGAACAAAGGAACTAAGGCCAAACCTGAAGAGAGAGAGAAACTTCGAACGACGGACACTCCTTACAGTTTAGCTTGTTGGTTCGACAATGGCAAATGCTCCTTTTCCTCTAAGGTATACGAGAAACAATAAAAGAGGAGTACAAAGCACCTTTCCCTCCTTATATACATTCAAAAAATGGGGGCTACTATGACGAACGGTCGCGACGGTTACAAGCAATGATAGTCTTCAAATCGACTGCGCCATAAATGATGCATCAATAGTCGCCTTGAAAAATGAGACGATAGAACACGTGACTTTTTGAGGCTCATAAACCTTAGTTACGCCATAAGCTCAAACTAAGGCTTGGGGGAGAAGTAACTGATATACCACAAAATGACAAGACCAATCATCACTTGACACGTGTATTTACAGTTCAGCCAATGCTCGGCCAGTTCAGCCCATACTCAGCCAGTTCAGCTGGCGTTCGGCCGTTTAGTTCAGACCTAAAAATTTGAAGAGGCCGAGCACATTCCTCCAGAGCAGATCCACATTCTAGCAGAGCTCACAGGACTGAACACAGAACTTCGAAGTAACGCTCCAGAGCTCATCACTGCTTTAACATTTGCCGAGCAAAGAATAAAGAAACAGTCTCTTACAAGGAAACTGCCACACAAGGTTATCTCTATTTTCATACAATGTCCAACAAGGTATCTGCTATATCTGATGATTGAATCCCTACTTTCATGGCTCCAAATCCTAATCAACTTAGGAAAGCCACAGCCTATAAATTAAACCCTAAAGGCACACTTTATTTTCATGCTCATTATTTGGCTTTCATTATAGTCATTTAATTCAGTTTATTGACTTAAGCATCGGAGTGGCTACCGCTGGAGCTAACCCGGTGGTCCTCTGATATTCTTTTTGAGTGTTCTTCAGGGAGCCGAGCTTAGAGCATACGTGGGCTAAAAAGTGCAGCATCAAATATGTAGTAATTTTTGTTTAATGATGATTTGCTAGTATTAAAGATAAGTCGTCATTAATATATCTGCATATATGCTAGGGTAATTATGATTATATATTTTTTGTAAGGAAACTTATATCTCTGTTGTAAACAGGGACCCACTTTAGTATTATTCTCTCCAATGTCTCTTGAGAAGTTGTTATCTTTTTTAGCAACTTGTTTCAAGAAAGAGCATTTTTAAATTGCCAATTTAGGGTAGCTTTAGCAGCAAAAACAGATCTGGTTGTTCCATCAGGATTATTGAAAGTTGGATTAGAAATCTTCCAAAGATTGCCTAATATTCTCCTGAGAGTTTGCATACTCAAGGGGAGGAAAATCCTCTTCCGTCCAAGTTTCAGTGTATTGGAGCATTAGACATTCAGTCATATTATTAACAAAAGGAGATTCTTCCTATAAAGGGGACGCTAAAGCCATTCGAGATGGATTTTTTTTTTTTTTTTGAAAATTAAGGACATAATATTCAAATTTTCCAGAAGCTTTTCCGAAAAGTCCAACATCAAGGTTCCCGACTTCTTATCTTTCTTTTAGAATTTGTTGAGATGACTTCTTTTTCTTTCTCTTTGTTGTTGGCATTTTTCTCTTCATAAAAATCCAGATTTTAACAATCAGCACAATCGCATCTATAAAAAATAGTGGCCTTCAAGAATGTCGTTGGCTTCAGCTGTAAAAGAATGAATAGGAACAACTTATAGTAGGTTGATCTCTATAGGAAAGCCAAAGGGGCATAGAGCCATCTTTCTTTTTAAGAAATCTAGGATCAGGAGACTGGAAATGTTGTGATGCCGTACGAGTTTTTTCATAATTCGCGATCCATGATTCAGGAAGAAGTTTGAGAAGCTTTGTATGAGGGATTTGTTTGGGAAGGTGAATACAAGAAGTCTTATTAGGAGTATCTATAATGAGAAGAAGAGCTTCATTAGTGTTGGTTGGAAGAGCCAAATCAAACACATGACTTTGAACTTGGTAAGTGATTTGGTAATGGAGTATAGCTGCAAAAGTAGTTGATGCCTGGGTAGCACTAGTGATTTGCTGCTGCAACATCAGGGTAAAATAAGGTTTTTTTCATTGAGAGGCATATTGAAATTTGGAAAAAGAGTGAGCACAATGGTGGCTGCATTCAGAGTGGTCTGGACAGGGAACAATGGTAATATATGCATGATTTTATTCAAGAAATCTGGTGTCCCGAAGTGCAATTCTAGAGACCACTAGTAACCCTCTTCTTCCATCAAAGGAAAATGCCAATCTTACAGCTCCAAAGTGTAATGTGTATATCCTTGCATTCGCCAATGTCGTGGAAGATCTTCAGGAATTACCAGAGCGACCATTTGTTTAGCTTCTGTGGATGATATTTGATGTTGGTCAAACCTAGAAGCTTTGAACATACTCTTTTATTGAAGAGGGTCTTAGAATAGAAAGGAATTGACAGATGGTTTTAGTTAAAGAAGAAGGTTTGGTAAAGGCTTTGTAAGGATTAGTAAAGGCAGAGTAGTACCAGGGACCTTGCTATCATCTTCTAGATGTTCTATCTCATAGAGATAGTCTATCTTAGAAGCATTGCTTTTTCGAAAAGATGAAGAGGATGGTAATGAAGCTAGCTCAGAAGAGGTGGCCATATAAACAAGAGTAGTTTTTCGGTATTCTTATTTAAGTCATGATACTAAAATCATTTCCATAGGCAGTATTTTTTCAAAAAAATACCAAAATAGTAGAATCTAGCTAGTTGAATACTAAACCGTGACAATCAACCCAATAAGTCTCAAGGTTCCTGCTCAACTATATTAGATTGTACTATCATTGTTGTCTACTCCACCAAGAGAAGCCAATGTCCTAGTTAGAACGGAGTCTAGGTACATCTCAATCACCTTCTCAAACTGCCACAATATATATCCTTTTCCCACGTTGCCTTTTTCGGTCCTTACCTTTCCACTTCATCAAGTAGTAAGTTCTTCGATTCTTCTTACTAATGCACTCGGTCTTGTGGTCTAGTATAGCCTTTGCCACATATGTGTATTGTTGTTTGACGGTAGGAGCCCGGTTACGAATTCCTCCACTCATATCGGTAGGGTCCTTGCTATACCGCTTCAAAAACCTCACATGAAACACTAGATGTAACTTAAGTCGACTCGGTAAATCCAGCCTACAAGCTGACTTTCTAATCCTTTTAGTGATGACAAAAGGACCGTCATTGTGCTGAATAAACCATTTGTGAGTAGTGTTACGGTTAATCTTCTTTCAAATCTATGGGGTGAGTTTCTACATCACCCTGTCACCAACATCAAACTCTACTAACCTGCTACTCTTATCTGCCCATTTGTTATCCTCTTGTATGCTTTCTTTAAGCAATCCTTAGCTTCCTCAATCCCCTCTTGATGCATTCTCACAAACCCCTATGTTGCAGGACACCTTCCCTGAGACTTTTGCTTGGCCACCTCGTGCGGAGTAAGAAATTGTTGGCTTGTAGCCAACTTAAAAGAGGTTTGACCAGTAGACGAACTTTACTGCCGATTGTTGTAAAACTATGCGACATCAAGCAAATCCATCCAATTCTACTGATTCATTATCACATAATGCCTTAAATACTCTTCCAACATTGCATTCACCCTTTTTGTCTGCCCATTTGTCTGCGGGTGCTTTCTTGTGGAAATTTTAACTTTGGACCCAACAACTCGAACAAAGTTGTCCAAAACCCTTCAGTAAATTTGGCATCCTTATTAGTTACAATGTCATGGGGGGAAGCCGGCCACCTCGTGCGGAGTAAGAGATTGTTGGCCTGTAGCCAACTTAAAAGAGGTTTGACCAGTAGACGAACTTTACTGCCGATTGCTACAAAACTATTCGACATCAAGCAAGTCCACCCAATTCTGTCGATTCACTGACACATAATGCTTCAAATACTCTTCCAACATTGCATTCACCCTTTTTGTCTACCCATTTGTCTACGGGTGCTTTCTTATGGAAATTTTGACCTTAGAACCCAACAACTCGAACAAAGTTATCCAAAACCCTTAAGTAAATTTGACATCCATATTAGTTACAATGTCATGGGGGGAAGCCCTTGGTGCTTCACAACACAATTGAAGAACAACTCCGTAGTTTCCATAGAATAGATCTTTGGAGCAAACACAAAGGTTGTATATTTGAAGAATCTGTCAACAACAAAAAATTTGAAGTTTGATCCTTCACCTTAGGCAGCCCGTTGATGAAATCCATTTACTTTCCCAAGGTTTAAAGGAATAGGGAGAGGTTATAAGATGTCTGTTGTCCTCCTCTCTATCTTGTCCTACTGGCACATCAGGCAAGTACGCACATAAAGCTCCATATCTACCGTATTTGGGTCCAATAATAACTTTCAGACAACAATTCAAGGGTCCTTTCTTACCTAAGATGTCTTACCTACAAGGGATCATGAGTCTCTTTTAACAATAGTCAGAATCCCCTAACTTAAGGACATATGATCTTCTTCCCTTGGCTCTACCCAGAAACACTAAGTTGTTTTATCCTGAATCTACCTCGATACTAGAATGTTTACAGGACATACGATCTTCTTTCCTTGTCTATGTGATCTCTTATCTTATCTAACACATCTTCAACTACTTGACTTAGAGCAGCAATGTTTCTGTCCAAAACCAGCTTGCGATTAATGGCATCTGCAACTTAATTAGCTTTGCTAGTCTTCTACTGGATAGGGTAATGGGAGTGGACCATGAAATCTTGCCATATCTCTTGCTTCAGGGTCAACATTATCGAATTGAAACAACTTGTGGCCACATTGTCTGTCGGCCAAGAAGCACAAATACAGACACAGATACGACACGACACGAATATGATATTTATAAAAAAAAATAGGGTATAGATATGTCAAGACCATGCTGAATATATATATATATATATATATATTATTATTTAATAAAAACATAATATTATTTCAATTAAAATTAGCATGAAATTACAAATCACAAAAATATTATTAAGATATTAAAATAACAAAGTCATTAAATAAAAATTTAAGAACTTCTGTATTTAATCATCAACATTCATAATTTAAGTTTCAAAACAAATTTACTAATTACTACATAGAACCAGTGTAGTTAAAGGCGAAAGACGCTCTTAAGGCGCTTAGCTTCTAGATAGCCCGAAAAGCGAGGCAACAAAAAAGTGCTAACCTGAGCGAAGCAAGGCGCCAACTTATAAAAATAATCAAAAAATTATATTAGACATTAAAATTAATTTATTCATAGTCAACTAATGTCTTATAATTATATCAAGTATCATATAACACTTGAAAGTTTAACTTATAGTGTATAAGTGGTATTATCATTCTAAGTTTGGTGCTTTATTCTCAATGACTATTCAAACTTTTGTCATCTAGTTAAGTCTCATACGAAGAGAGTTTTTTAAACTTGCAGGTCCTAAATGTAGAAATTGATGAGAGTTCACTTGTATAAAATTGAAGAATGAACCGTTGATAAAATAATAGAGAAGGTCTGACCTGTATAGAGCTAAAAGAAGCAAAGTGTTGAATCGAATTTTGGCAACAATTCAATCTGGCATTCTAAAAGCAAAGTAGCAAACTCCAAGTTTTGCTTTGTTGAATATTTGTAATCTATGAATAAGTAAAATTGAAATTCCCAACATTGTAATTTTCATTTAGTTTTGGACTCAATTTAAGTAAACAACTTGAGAGTAGAAAAGAAATTGACAGAGCTCATGGAAACTAACCTCTACATCTAGCTTGATGAATTTAGTATTGATATGCTTTGGTGCAAGGGACTTCAAATGTTTATCAATTATCCTAAAAAGAAATAAATATTTGACAATATGATTAAATACAGAGAGATAAATCCACTATTATCAAAGGTTCTTGAAAACATGATTAAATAAAGACAAAGTTGAATTATGGGATCAAAAGTATGATATTGCTTCCATTGTAATTGATACTGCACTTTTCGACTCACAATAAGTGTGGGCTCCGTGATCTATAGAACACTCAGAAAGATGATCAGAGGACCACTGGATTGGCTCCGGCGGTAGCCACTCCGATGCTTAAGTAAATAAATGGAATTGAAAGACTGTATTGAAAGTCAAAGAATGAGCATCGCCATAAAGCGTACCTTTAGGGTTTAATTTATAGATCGTGGCCTTCCTAAGTTGATTAGGATTCGGTGCCATGAATATAGGGATTTGATCATCGGAGATTGCAGTTACCTTGTGGAGTATTGTGTCGTAGATAGAGATCAAAATCATATATAGTAGTTTCCTTGTTGAAGACTGTTTCCGTGTTGAAGACTATTTCCTTATTCCCTGCTTGGCAGTTGTTAAGGAAACCATAAGGTCGGAACCATATGAAATACTGAGTGAATATTGCCCAGAGCATAAGGTCTGGAGGATATGTGCATGAGAATGCCCTGGAGGCTCCACCTGCACTGTATGACCGAGTTTATCGACTCTGTAGGATATATATATATATGTGTGTGTGTGTGTGAGAATGCCCTGAAGGCTGTCACTGCTCTGTATGACCGAGTTTATCGACTCTGTATGATATATATATATATATATATATATATATATATATGAGAATGCCCTGAAGGCTGTCACTGCTCTGTATGACCGAGTTTATCGGCTCTGTATGATATATATATGAGAATGCCCCAAAGGCTGTGGCTGTTCTGTATGATTAAGATTATCAGCTCTGTATGATTGAGATTATCAGCTCTGTATGATCGAGATTATCAGCTCTATAAGCACACGTGTCTCAAGGTGATTGGTGTGTCTGTTTGTGGTATATCAGCTACTCCCCTCCCCCCCGAGCCCTAGTTAAAAGCTAGGGCTTAACTAGGGTTATGGGCTTTGTGAAGAGTCACACGTTTTGTCTCTCCATTTCTCGAGACGTCGGTTTAATGGGTCATTTATTGCGCAGCCGATACTTGAGAAGCCATCACTATTTTCAACCGTTGTGTCACTCGTCTTGGGAGGCTCATATTTCGAATGTGTATATAAAGAGAGGGAAAGGTCTTTTATACCTTTCTTCTGCACTTGCTTCTACAGTACCAGAGGCTGTCACCGCCATTTGACATATTTGGAAGTTTGAAGGATATCCGGTGTTCATAGTCCTTTCTTGATTTCAGGTTTGATTTTAGTCCCCTTCTTCATTCCTTCTCATTTGCTTCATTACTTTCCTTTGTTCGCCATGTTTGGCCTTGAGTCACCCTCTGGTTCGGGCAGTCCTTCTGGGACCGTTCCTCAACTGCAATTAGTGAATCTTCCTTCTGCAAATGATGATGAGAATAGACTGGTAGAGCCCCCCTCTAGTCTGGGGGTTAGGATTGTTGATGCATTCGATGAGCCCCCGAATAGGGCTGGTGAGACCTCTAGTCGATCTAGTCATAGAGAGGAGGGTGAGAGTGCAATCACCGAGAAAATGTTGACAGAGTTTTGGGAGAAATTCAATCTTCCCTCAAATGTTACTTTCAGGGTCCCAGTCTCTCGGGATCGCCCAAGCGATGTTAGAGAAGGGGAAATCTGCGCCTACCTGGCCTGGTTTGAAATGGGATTGACACTCCCCATTCCTGATATTATAAAACAATTCTTCTGTTGGTTCGACCTTTGCCCCGCAGACTTGAACCTTAACAGTTGGAGACATCTATTGAGCTTCATTGTGTTGGGGCATATGAATAATGTCAATGTGTCCCTTGACCTAATCCGTAGTAATATGGATCTAAAACTCCAGAAGGCGGAAGGCCTTTATTATATGTCTTTTGATAGTGGGTTCAGACCCCTTACTTCCGTGCCCACTTCCAACAAGACCTGGAAGAAGTGGTATTTCTTCATAAAAGCAGGATGGGAATTCAAGGACTTCCAAGGCCGGTTCTCAACATTCCCTCGAACCACTAGGCGAAAGGGTGAGGCCCAATTTTCCCGTGGCTGTGTTGTTTTCATTTTGTACACCAATTGCTGTACTGATCAATTTCTGTGTCTTTTGTGCAGTTAAGAGCGTGTGGAGAAGACCGAACTTCTCTCCCGCGATTCAGAAGTAATACACGAAGCTCTTAAAGCCCAGCAACCGAGACCATTCCTCCATTGTCAATCCTGATAAATTGATGGCAGCCAGAGGAAGTGTGGAGGAGCTTGCAAAGAATATGATGGCACGGTGGGAGACCGAGCCATCTTCATCTGTGGCAGTGGGGGAGGCTTATTCCCGAGTGGACCCTTCTATCCAGATGAAAAGGAGGAGGATACTTTCGATCTCTCCTGACCCCACTGAGGGGGAGAGAAAGGCGCTTGCCCCCATTTCTATGGTCCCCCCAGCCTCGTCCAATCAAGGGGGCAAGGCGACGTCATGCTCGGTGGCCCCTGATGCTGTGGGGGCCAAAAAGATTCTGGAGGATTTTTGGGCCAAAGGCTCAAGCAAAATTAGGCCCCAAAAGCTGGAGAAGCTTCTTGCTGACCTGGCTTCTCTTTAAGTCAAGGTAAGTTCTTTGGGTCTTTATCTCCTTTCTCTTTTTTCCAAGTGTTTTGGTTGGTACTGAACTGTGTGCATTGTACACTGTAGGCTCTGCACACCCTTTCTGCCTTGACGGAGGTCTCTCCTCCTTCAGAGGAAGTTGATCAACTCAAGATCGAGCTGGACGATCTCAGGCTTCAGCTTGGTACTGCTCAGTCGAAGGCTCACGACTCTGCAGAGAAGCTGAAAGAGTCTCAGAATTCTCTGATCGTGATGGAGTCAGAGAAGGACCTTGTTGTTCAGCGGGCAAAGAGGCTGTAGAGGGAGTTGGACGGCATGCGGTATGAATATAACCAGAAGCTTGACGACGCAGTGGAGCAGGCCAAGGTGGATAATGAGATGGAGATGAGGATGGAACTGGAAGGAATGGCCAACACCCTAATTTTGTTCGGTTTTAACAACTTCCAAGATAGATTCCTTGCCAAATTTCCTGATTTCGACATATCCTCGATTGTACCTCCAGGGGTTACCCCTCCTGAGGTTGCAATTCCGAGCAAGGTGGTCGAGGTTCTTCTTGCCAATTCCACTGAAGTTGTCATCCCAAGTGAGACGGTTGATGCTGCTCCTACCGACCCTTCCCCAGTCATTGAGCCTGCTTCTGCTGACCAGGCTTAGAAAATATGCTTTAGTTTAGGTTTTTTGTTGTTTCTTTTTTTTTTTGAACTTCAATGTAATAGACTTTTTTGTTGAATGAAACAATATTTCCTTTCTCAAATGTCTTCTCTTGCGCTCGGTTGACCCATGTAGTATTTCCTTTGAATTTGTTGTTGATGTGAGAAATTGCTGCAAGTAAGACTGTTCTGGATCCATTCAGATCAGCTTTAAAGAGTTGGCGATTATCTTCCGAACTGTAGTTGCGATAAGATAATAATTGTAGACTAGTTCTGATTGCTTTTTCTTCTTTGGATAAGAGAGGAAAGCAATTTTAATCTGACATATAGGGATCTAACGCTGATCTTGTGCCACATATATATTGAGAGTAAATTTCTGAAGAATTCTGAGGCAGCTTGTTCTGAACCCAAGTCTTATAGTAAAAACGGTGTCTTGTGTCTGTTGCTCTGACAGTGGAGACTTCTGCCTCCTAAATCATTCAGACCTGGATGGATATATATCCGAACTGAAGGCTTTTTGTCATACACGTGGTCCGTCAAGGATCAACAGAATGGCAAAGACTGTGAGGTCTGTATGTTAGACCAAAGGCCTTCGTAAAAAGGTGGATCGGACTCTGTTTACTTAACCAGTTCAGTATGCTTGGGGAAGCCTTGTATCTTATCGCCTAAGTATCCGAAAGGACGATTCTATACGTCATCCATTTATACAGCTGTCTTTTGGGTTTTCGAGACCAACCCTTTATTTAACCATTGCGACGGTTCGTGTGGGTGACTTTTGGGCTTCGAGGGTCTATATATATGAAGGAGGAGCATAAGGTTGCCCCATATCTCTTTTACTTGTGTTCTCATACTGTTCCCCTGTCGGAGAGAATTTGAATGCCTTTTAGAGGCGTACCGTTTGCCCGAAGATGATTGACGATTTTTAGTCCGAGTTGGGAATGATTAAACTGTGGCCGAGAGTTAACCTTCCCTTTGATTCCGTCTCCAAGGAAGGATTAGAGGAGGCTAAGATCTTCTTTTCCATCTTAGCATCCGGTCGAGATTTCTCCGATGGGAGGTGGACCTTCCTTGATTCAACCGAGGCTTGGAGCATTGGTGATGAAGACGAAGGTAGGATGCCTCCTTCCCTTTGTGTCTTGGCAGAGACCCTTGGTTAAATTGGCTAGGGTGTGACAACTGCTTTGAGGGAGATGAATGGAGGTCCCCTGAGACCCAAAGCCCTCATCATCCGTTGGTCTTGAGATCAATGACAATGATGATGAAATGGCCTGGGTGCTTCTTGATGCAGATTGGGGTTCAGGATTCCTTCCTTTCAAATGGAGCCAGCGGCGGCGGTAATGGGAGTTTGGATCCTGGATCCCTTTCTCATTCGAAGAAGAAAGCCATGATGTCGTATAGTGTTTGCCTTTGTTGTAGCTTTTTGTGTACTTGTTCTGTTTCCAGTCTTCTTGTACTGATGTAAATTTTCTGAATCATCAATAAAATTAGGTTCCTTCTTCTCAAATCTGATGTTCTTTGTATTTGAATGTGCTCTTCTAGAGTAAAAATGCCTTTTCGTGCACTTCTGATATCTAACTGTTCTAAGAATAGATCAAAGAAACTTTGTAGAAGTCTTGAATCAAAGTACTTCGAAGTTGCTCGGTTCTGTAGTACTTGTTGCTTGCTGGTAGATAGGCCAAATAATCTAAGTGTCAGCTCTGAGGTATTCCGAAACTTTAGTTTGAAAATGTTCGGAACTTTTGTCTTTGTATGGACTAAATCATAGAATCTGTGTATTAAAGATGGACCAGGCTCGGAAGGCCTGTGCATTATAGATGGACCAAGCTCTAGAGGCCTGTGCATAAAAGATGGACCAAGTTCTAAGACTTGTACATTATAGATGGACCAAGTACAAAGACTTGTACATTATAGACCAGGCTCTAGAGGCCTGTGCATTATAGATGGACCAAGTACTGAGACTTGTACATTATGGACTAGGCTCTAGAGGCATGTGCATTATAGATGGACCAAGTACTAGGACTTGTACATTATGGACCAAGCTCTAGAGGCCTGTGCATTATAGATGGACCAAGTACTAGGACTTGTACATTATAGATAGACCAAGTACGAAGACTTGTACATTATGGACCAGGCTCTAGAGGCCTCTGCATTATAGATGGACCAAGTACGAAGACTTGTACATTATGGACCAGGCTCTAGAGGCTTGTGCATTGTAGATGGACCAAGTACGTAGACTTGTACATTATAGACCAGGCTCTAGAGGCCTGTGCATTATCGATGGACCAAGTACGAAGACTTGTACATTATGAACCAGGCTCTGGAGGCCTGTGCATTATAGATGGACCAAGTACTAAGACTTGTATATTATGGACCAGGCTCTAGAGGCTTGTGCATTATAGATGGACCAAGTACTAGGATTTGTACATTATGGACTAGGCTCTAGAGGCCTGTGCATTATAGATGGACCAAATACGAAGACTTGTACATTATAGACCAGGCTCTGAAGGCCTGTGCATTAAAAGATGAACATTCTATGGAAGTAAAAGAAAGAAACATCTCTATTTATAATACTTCCATAAATGTTCCACGTTCCACGGCCTAGGAATAGGCTTCCCAGTCATGTCTTCTAGCCAGTAGCTGATAGGCCTAATGACCTTCGTTACTTTATAGGGACCTTCCCAGTTTGGTGACAGCTTTCCCATAGTAAGATCCTTGGTGTTTTGAAAGACTCTTTTTAAGACAAAGTCCCCAACTTGAAAGCTGACCGTCTTGAGTCCTACCTTGGATTTGTCGACCATTCTCTGCTGGTAGGCTTCCATCCTGATACTGGCTTGGTCCCTTCTTTCTTCAAGCAAATCCAAATTTTCCATCAGCTGCTGATTATTGGGTTCTTGCTCAAAGGTTTCAGTCCTTAGGGTTGGCATACCGATCTCAACCGGAATTACTGCTTCTATACCATAAGCCAGTGAGAAGGGAGTTTCAGAGGTAGGAGTTCTTCTGGTTGTTCTGTAGGCCCAAAGAACTCCAAAGAGTTCCTCTGCCCACTTTCCTTTGGCCTGTTCCAACCTTTTCTTTAACCCGTCAAGGATTGTTCGGTTGATGACCTCTGCTTGCCCATTTGCTTGTGGATAGCCTGGAGAAGCAAAGTGTTGCCTAATGTTGAAATTTTCACAGAATTTCTTGAAGCCTTTACCAGTGAACTGCGTCCCATTGTCAGAGATAATCACAAGTGGTATACCGAACCTGCAAACAATGTTCTTCCAGGTGAAGTTCTCAACTTCCTTTTCTGTGATATGTGTTAGAGGTTCAGCTTCGGCCCATTTAGAGAAGTAGTCAATGGCTACCAAGAGATACTTCCTGTTTGGTGGGGCCCTTGGTAATGGACCCATGATGTCCATCCCCCACTGAGTAAAGAGCCAAGGACTAGGAATCGGGATGAGCTCGTGATGAGGCTGATGTTGATATGGGGCAAATCTTTGGCATTTGTTGCACTTCTGAACATATTCCTTAGCCTGCTTTAGCATGCTAGGCCAGTAATAGCCCTGAGACAGAGCTCGGTGAGCTATAGTTCTGCCCCCATTATGATTCCTGCAAATTCCCTCGTGTATTTCAGCCAAGACATATTGTCATTCTTCTATAGCTAAGCATTTAACAGAGGTTGAGAATACGACCTTCTGTAAAGCTTGTTGTTCAGGATCAGGTACCCAGCCGCTCTGATTCGGATTCTCCAGGCTTTGTTTTTGTCTTTTGGGAGGAGCCCGGATTGCAAGAACTGGAGGATTGGGGTCATCTAGTTCTGGGGTTATTGAGCAATTTGAGTAACTTGGGCTTCCTCTATGCTAGGTCCTAGCTGATAGGAGATTTTTACTATAGAGTTTGCTTCGGACTTTAGGCGGGACGCCATGTTAGCCAAAGCATCTGCTCTGCAGTTCTGGCTTCTTTCAATTTTTTGGATAGTGAATGTCTGGAAGGAATGCTTCAAGTGGTTTACCAGTTCGGAGTACCGAAGCATCCTATCATCTTTAATGGAGAATTCTCCCAGGACTTGGCTTACCACCAGTTGGGAGTCTGAGAAGATTTTGAGGTTCTGAACCTCACATTCCAAGGCAAGCTTCATACCTAAGATTAGGGCTTCATATTCTGCTTCATTGTTGGAAGCTTTGAATCCCAAGCTGACTGCCTTTTCCGACGTGAGCCTATCAGGAGACTGTAGTACCAGACCTACTCCTGAGCCTTGATCGGTTGACGATCCATCGATGTAGAGTAGCCAGGTTCCCGAGTTTTCGATGAGTTGTGCCTTGTCTTGAAGTACCGGGGTGAATTCGACAACAAAATCAGCCAAGGCCTGCCCTTTGATGGAGTTTCGGGGTACATATGATATGTTGAATTCCCCTAGCTCCATAGACCATTTCACTAATCTTCCTGATACCTCAAGTTTCCTCAATATTGACTTCAGAGGATAGGCAGTTGGGATTTCAATTGGATGGGCTTGGAAATAAGGTCGGAGCTTTCGAGCTGATATGACCAAGGCGAAGGCTAGCTTTTCTACTTCTGGATATCTCTTTTCTGTGTCAAGTAGTGCCCTACTAATGTAGAATATGGGCCTCTGTACTCCTCTGTCCTATCTGACTAATGCGGAGCTGACCGCGTTTTCAGAAACTGCAAGGTACAAGAGTAGCTTTTCTCCCTGTATTAGTTTTGACAGAAGTTCTGGAGAGGCTAGATACTCCTTTAGTTCTTGAAAAGCTTTCTCGCATTCTTCCGTCCACTGTAAAGCTTTGTTGCCCTTCAGAGCTTTGAAGAAAGGTAGGCAGCGATTAGTGGATTTAGAGATAAATCTGCTTAGTGCCGCGATTCTGCCATTCAGTGCCTGAATGTCCTCTTTGGTTTTTGGTGACTTCAGTCCAATCAGAGCTTGGATCTGAGTGGGGTCTGCTTCGATACCCCTTTGAGAGACAATGCATCCCAAGAATTTTCCCTTCGTAACCCCGAAGGTACATTTCGAGGGGTTGAGCTTCATCATGTGCTGTCTGAGGATATCGAAGGTCTGGGCTAAGAGCTGGAGGTGACTACCTTTCTACAGACTTTTGACCAGCATGTCATCGATGTATACCTCCATGGTACTGCCGAGCAGTGGGCTAAACATCTTGTTCACCAACCGCTGATAAGTGGCTCCAGCGTTCTTCAAACCGAAAGGCATTACTTTGTAACAATAGAAACCTCGTTCGGTTATGAAGGCTGTCTTCTCTTGGTCTGGAGGGTACATTTGAATTTGATTATACCTAGAGTAGGCATCCATGAAGCTCATGAGCTCGTGCTCCGCAGTGGCGTCAGCCAGTTGATCTATCCTTGGCAGTGGAAAGCTGTCTTTGGGGCACGCCTTATTGAGGTCTGTATAATCAATGCAGACTCTCCACTTGCCATTTTTCTTCTTGACCAGGACGGTATTGGCTAGCCACTCGGGATAGAACACTTCTCGTATCATCTTGGCTTCAAGTAGCCTCTAAACTTCTTCATTTATAATCCGATGCCGTTCAGAAGCGATCCGTCTTCTCTTCTGTCTGACTGGTGGATGATCTAGATCTACCATCATCTTGTGAGTTATGAGGCTAGGGTCTATACCCTCCATGTCTCTGGTCTCCCAAGCAAATATAGAGAGGTTGTCTTTCAGAAACCTGACTATGTTCTCCTATTCGGTGTGCGTTAGATCTGGGCCGATGTACAAATAACGCCCCTCTGATTCTGAACTGACTAACACTTTGATGGGCTCACCAACAGATTTGGCTCGGTTGTCTCGTCCCCTTGGGCTCAGGGGTTCTTCAATGCTGGATGGGCAACCTTCCACCTCGGGAGTGTGGGCGAGAACTAGATCTGCACAGTCCCAAGTGTTCTGTAATTGTTATTTGGTGGCCTTCTCCTTGAGTGCAATAGCATGGCACTCTCGGGAGGTTGGCTGACATCCCTTGACAGAGTGTACGTTCTGGTTGTGGACATACTTCAGACACTGATGGAGGGTCGAGGTGACCGCCCCTATCTGGTGCAACCATGGTCTCCCGATTATGACGTTGTAGGGAGATTTCATATTCAACACCATGTACTCTGAGATGGTGGTCTTCTGCCCTTCTCCCTCTCCTACAGTAGTAGGAAGGTCAATTCTCCCCAATGGGGTGCTGAGATTGCCATCAAAAGCTGCCATTACGGTAGTGGTGGGCTTGATGTTGTCGTGGTCCATTCCCATCTGTTTAAGTGGCTCATGGAACAGTATATTGACGGAGCTGCCAGTATCGACTAGGACTCTCCTGATCTCGAAGTTGGCAATTTTGAGAGTGATAACAAGGGCATCACTATGAGGGCAATGCACCCTTGCTAGATCCTGTTCAGTGAATTGGATCTCTGGTGCTGGCTTGAGCCTTTTTTCCAAATTGGAGATTTGCAATACGTTTGGGGCAGCCCTGGCCTCCCGAGTATATCTCTTTCTCACCCGGTTTGACATTCCTGTAATAGGAGAGTCGGCATGGAGGACGTAAATAATATGATTGTTCTGCCTCTGAGGCTCGTTTCGTCCTTCCTTATTATAGCATTCTGGCTTCCTAGTATAGCATTTCTGGGACACGTGATCAGTAAAGAAGGAATCTCTGTTGATTCCCAGAAGATCGAGGCAATCATGAATTGGCCTCAACCTACGAGTGTCACGGAAGTGCGAAGTTTCATGGGGTTAGCAGGCTACTATAGGAGATTTGTCAAGGACTTTTCCAAAATAGCTATGCCTATTACCAAACTGACCCGAAAGGGTGTTCCTTTTGTTTGGACAGAGGAACAAGAAAAGAGTTTCCAAGAGTTAAAGGAGCGGTTGGTTACAGCTCCTATATTGACAGTACCAGAAGGAACTGACGGTTTTGTAATTTACAGTGATGCCTCATTCAAGGGCTTAGGGTGTGTGTTAATGCAGAACGGAAAAGTGGTAGCCTATGTTTCCCAACAGTTGAGACCCCACGAAGGGAACTATCCGACACACGACCTTGAGCTAGCAGCCATTGTCTTCACCTTGAAGATATGGAGACATTATTTATACGGAACCACGTGCGAAATCTTCACCGACCATAAGAGCCTCAAGTATCTGTTTACACAGAAGGAGCTCAATATGAGACAGCGCCGTTGGTTAGAATTGTTGAAGGACTACGAGGTCAGCATACAGTACCACCCAGGGAAGGCAAACGTGGTGGCTGACGCTCTTAGTAGAAAGTCATCAAGGAGTTTAACTTGCCTGTTGACGACACAGAAAGAGATACTGAGAGATTTAGAAGACATGGAAATAGAGATAGTTCTGCCTAATTCTGAGGCACTATGTGCCAACGTCACAGTAAGTTTGTCGATTGTGGACAAGATCAGAGGGCAGCAGACTCAGGATGAAAAACTGGCTAAGCTACTTCAAGGAATTGAGACAAGCATAGATTCCGAGTACTCAATGAGAGATGGAATATTATATTATCAGGGTAGGATCTGCGTACCCGACGTGCCCGAAATTAGGAAGGAGATTCTTGATAAGGCACACAGTTCGAAATTTGCCTTACATCCAGGGGGCACCAAAATGTATCACAATGTTAAGGATACTTATTGGTGGTCTGGGATGAAACCTCACATAGCTGAGTACATAGCACGATGTGTCAAGTGCCAACAAATTAAGGTAGAACATCAGAAGCCTGGAGGACTTCTGCAATCACTGCCCATTCCTGAGTGGAAGTGGGAACACATCACGATGGACTTTGTGTCAGGATTGCCAAGGACAGTCAAGGGAAGTGATTCTATCTGGGTCATCGTAGACAGATTAACTAAGACAGTTCACTTCCTGGCAACCAAGACGACACAATCTCTTCAGCGACTAGCCGAGCTATACATCAGAGAGATTGTTAGACTTCACGGAGTTCCAGTATCAATTGTTTCTGATAGGGACCCCCGGTTCTTATCACGATTCTGGAAGGGACTACAACAAGTTATGGGCACGGAATTGAGTCTTAGCACTGCGTATCACCCCGAGACCGACGGCCAGTCGGAAAGGACGATACAGACTTTAGAAGACTTACTGCGTTTTTGTGTCATAGACTTTGAAAGGAGTTGGGAAGATCAGTTGCCATTGGTGGAGTTCACGTACAATAATAGCTATCAAGCTAGTGTTGGTATGGCGCCATATGAGGCATTGTACGGCAGGAAGTGCCGATCACCACTGTGTTGGACAGAGGTGGGAAAAAGGAAACTCTATGGGCCAAGATAGTGAAACAGACCACAGGGAAAATACAACTGATCCGACAACGTTTATTAGCAACTCAGAGTCGACAGAAAAGCTATGCGAATGTTCACCGACGAGACTTAGTGTGATATCCCGACCCGGGATACGACACGTATACCGAGGCAAGTTGATTGAATTGTATAATATGGGCTATTTAGAGCTCTAAATTATTTTATTGTATGTACAGAATAGTATCAGTAATATGGCCAGTGTCGAGTAACACCCGAGCAACTCAGAACCTTACCTCGAAAAACGTGCATGCATGCAACCCATGCATGCATACGTACGTACACATGCATAGCTCACGGAATATTAGTGTATGTGTACGTGATTAAAAATACAGTTATACGTATATATATGATTATAATGACATGTATAAAACTATGTATTTTATATGTATATATATATGTATAATGTAAATGTATTATGTATATAAATTAAGATAAAGAGAAAAAAGAAGGGAAGCTTCCAAACAAATATCAGTGTGTGTGTGCATCACTGTGTGTGTGTGTGTGCATAACTGTGTGTTTGTGTGTGTTGGGAAACCACACCAACCGACTTGGTGAGGTGGTGTGTGTGTATATGTAATATATGTGTATATATGTATATTGGAGGTACGTGGATGGAGGAGATTGAAGGGATGGTTCTCTGCAGTCATTCTTGACTGAAAGAGGCAGAGAGAGGGTGATAAGGTAGAGAGAGAAAGAGGGAAAGAGGCGGTGGAGTCTCTTTATATATGTATATGTATATGGGTTTGAGAGATGAGAGGTTAGAAAAGAAGGGAAAGGTCAGGAACTGAAGGGGAGAAGAAGAGAGAAAGATTGAAGCAGAAACAGAGAGGTTTGGGAGGGTCACAGTGAGCTGAAATCCGAAACCCAGGTAAATGATTTAAGTTCTGTTTTTACAATTTAGAGCATGAAGCTTAGATATAATTATAGGGTCTAAACAAGCATGAAATATAGAAATTATTGCAAAAAGAATGAGGTTAAATGGTTTAGAAACCAAGGAGATATCTATAGTTGCAGGTTTGATGAATAATCACGGTTTCATGAAAAACTAGGCTCAAAACTTGTTTTAAGTTGTTAGAAATGACCTACACAAGTGCAGAAACACACTAGAAACATCTTAGGGCCAAAACCGTGAACAAAACGCCATGAAATAGAAGATATCACTTGGCCGGAGAATCGGCCGGAAATGTTTCAACCCCTATTTTGTGAAGAACTAGTGGGTTACATTGAAAACTAAAGTTAGATATATAATCTACATAAAAAGGGGAATGAAATGGCATTCAAAATGGGGGAAAAATCCATCGGAAACCGGTGACCGTCGCCGGAGAAGGTCACCGTGCACTGCCGGAACCCTACCGGAGACGTGAGGAAGACGATCGGAAAGTCGTGGGGGCTATCGGGTTAAGTCTAGACCGGATCCGGGTTCGGATCGGGTCGGTACCCAACCGGAAATAAAACGGAGCCAAAACTGTGTCGTTTGGGTTTTAAATTTAAATGAATTGGGCTTGTTTGGCTATGGGGATAGGAAATGGAAATTGGGTTTGGGCTTATTCCAACCACGGATAAGGGTAGGAACCAGGATATTGGAATCCGGTTCTCTGAATGGACTGAGCCGTTTGGTTCAGTGAAGGGGCAGACCGGTTTAGGGTTTTTGGGTCTGAACCAACTGGTTCAGACGCAGCTTTTGGAATTTATGAACCGGCCCCAAATATTTTAAGAAATTTCACTGTTGCCCAAACATAAAAAAATTAATTAAATATTAATTTTACATTAATGCCCCTATTTCAAAATTGGGTCAAACGAAGTCCAAACGATACAAATGAATAGTCAAAACCTATTATCTCGGACGTTCTGAGTCCAATGGTGGGGTCCATTTTACAAGACGGAACCCCGAAGGATAAAAAATCGTAAAAGTGCAAAATGACCATTTTACCCTTTCTAGTACAAAAGTCCAAATGGAATTCCGCGAAAGCCTAAACCGACTTTCTTCGACGTTCCGGACTCAATGGTAAAGTCTAAATTAGTATTTGAAATACTTATGATAAAAAGGCATAAAATTTGATGAATAGAATCTATTCTGAAACGTATTCACTGATATATAGGGAACTCAAAAGGCAAGGGTATACTCACAGATTTCTGAGGTAGAATCACGATAGAGGTAGGTGGATCACTTTCTCTTCCATGTGGTGTTTCTAAAGCCAAGTTTATTCTTTACTGCCAAACTTGTACTCTTGAAAGTACCTCACGTTATTGCTATCCACAATGTGATATTGTTCTATCTTGTGGACATTGATTGACTATTGTGCCAATGTTATCATATTGAACCGTGCCTTGAAAGGCTTACTGTTATGCTTTACTGTATATATGATATTCCATTTTCATACTCCTATGGAATCACAAATGATCATGCTATGTTTATAAATGCTGGAATTGTGCTCAGTCACAATATCCATCTGATGCTTCTGTGACGAACTAGTCCGTGAACGGACGTGTGGCAAAAGATGTGAGTTTAACTGAGAGGTATGCCGGGCCTCGAATTACGAAGAGGGACTGCCATCTCCTACTACAGATTATAAGCATCTCCATTGGATTATTGTTATGGATATATTGTTGAATGGTTACTATTCCTTATGGATTACTGTTTCTTATGGATTATCTTACGTTGTTCATTGGTTTGATTGTAATCGATTTATTGTGGCAGTATTCTCATTGTGACAGGTTATTGTTGAGAAACCCTTATCACTGCTTATTTATTTCTCCTGATTGTATATTGTGACCTACTATCTATTGGACATTATGGCAACCGTTCTCATTGGCTATCACAGCATCTTACTTCTTATGATTGGCTATCATATTTTTATTCATGGATTCATGTTCTTTATAATCATCGATACCAGTGTCGGAGATCTGGTTTACTTGCTGAGCTTCATAGCTCATTCCTCCCCACTTACCCCCCATTTCAGGTGATGACGCTGCGAGACCCCAGTAGGAGTCTGAGAGCGTAGGAGGACATTTTGAAGCACTGTATCAGTCTATGTTAGTTCTCCTATGTATTCACCACCCCCGGGTGCTAGTTACGTTTTAGTTCTCATTTTGAATTATGTAGAACTATGTCATGTATTTAATAGACTTCCGCTGTTTAATTTATTTAAAAAGACTTCCGCTGGATTACTGTAATTGATAAAGGCTTCCGCTGTTCATTGTTTAAAATTTTTAGCACATTGCATATTAGTACTATGATACAGAAATGAAAAAAGTAGGGACGGCCTTCGGGTCGGCCCCGCGACACGAGATCTGCATAGGGTGGATTTTGGGTCGTGACACTTAGAGTTTGCAAAAGGCGATCTTGTATACTTGAAAGTATCACCCATGAAAGGAATAGTCAGGTTTGGCAAGAGGGGAAAGCTTGGCCCCAAATACATTGGGCCATTCAGGATCACGAAGAGGGTTGGACCCGTAGCCTACCAGCTTGCTTTACCTCCAGAGTTAGCACATGTTCACGATGTGTTTCATGTTTCAATGCTGAGGAAGTGTATACAGAGTGCAGACCAGGTAATTGAGCACGAGCCATTAGACGTCCAGGAAAATCTGAGTTACATAGAGCATCCAGTCCAGATTTTGGATCGTCGAGACCAGGTTTTACGGAATAAGACTATTCCATTAGTCAAAGTTCTGTGGAGAAATCACCGGATGGAAGAGGCTACTTGGGAGCGAGAGGATGACATGCGCGCCAAGTATCCACAGTTGTTTCCATAGTAGTGTATGCTAAGTTTGGGGACAAACTTATTTTTAAGGGGGTAAGAATGTAATACTCCGACCTGGACTAGCATGTATATCGAGGCAGACTGGGTCGGGTAGCACTATTAGTTGTAACCCGAGATGTTTAAATTCTATATTCTGACATCACATATGACCTTAGAATGTGAACAGTATCAATTACACAGTCAGCATTGGGCAATGCCCGAGCAGCCTAGAACTATACCTCGTAATGCGCGCACGCACGTAAACCCATGCATGCATACATGCACCCATGAACGTAGACCATGAAATATTAGTGTATGCATATGTGCCCAGAGTTTAGTATATACGTATATATATGGGTATACATGTATGTATAAAAATAGGTATAATCATGAATTTATACATGTATATATATATATAATGTATTATACCATATATATATATATATATGTGTATATTAAATGAAAACAAAAAGGGAAAGAAAAGAAAATGGGAAAAAGGGCTGTTACCAGCCGTGAGTGTGTGAGTTTAGGTGAGGGAATATATTATGTATGTTATATAAGTATGTATATATATGTATATTCATAAAGTAACATAACTCCACCAACCCTAACCTAATAGGTATGGTAGAGTAAGGTGCAAATCAGAAGGGGTATGGGAAGAGGTATGGCTGTGACAAGATCAGTGGAGTGAGATTTGGGGCAAGTAATATATGTGTATATTATATAAAAGTGTATATACATATCCTTGTGTGGGAGTGAGGAAATCAGAGAGAGAAAAGCCCAAGGAAATTCGAGTGAGTCAAGAGAGAACTTAGAGAACTCTTGGTGGAATCGGAGGAAGGAACGGAAGGGAAGAGACCCACAAAACAAAGGAAAACCAGAAGTATAGGTAAGCCACTGTTTCTGTTTTGAAATGTTATAGCATGATTCGATTTATTTTGAATATAGGATCTAAACAAGCATGAAAAATGGTGTTGATAGGAACAAACCGTACCTCATTTGGTTCACAAATGAGGGAGGAAACCCTAGTTGCAGGTTCGATGGATAATCTTGGTTCCCATATATTTTATGCTTTAAACTTAACTTTGAGCTTGTAAGTACGTAGGAAATCCACACAGGAATCTAACGCAACAAAAATCATGAAAAATGGTCCAAAAATAAGCATGTTACAGTCAAGAAAACTTCAGCGGTACTACGCCGGAAACTGGGAAAAAGAACGGTCGAAACCGTAGCCTTCTTAGGCTTAAAATTGTCCAAATGAAGGATTAAAATGGTGGGATCGATTTGGCATGAAAAGATTTGAAATACAGTAAAAATTAGACGTGAAAATTGTAAAAACAGTGTCTAGGGTTTACTGTTCCGGCGACTGTGGCCGGAAAAACAGTCGGGGAAGACAACCGGAATGTCGGGGTGGCATTTCGGGTTAAGATGAACCGGGTCCGGGCTCGGTCGGGCTGAGATCCGACCAACTGCAACAACGGAGCCAACACTGTGTTGTTTTGTATATAAAATTAAAATGGATTGGGCTTGTTTGGTAACAGGGATAGGAAATGTGGAATTTGGGTTTGGGCGTATCCAAACCGTGGATAGAGTAGGAACTAGGATATTGTAATCTGGTTCTTTGAATTACACTGAACCGTTTGGTTCAGTGAGAGGTCAGGCCTGTTTAGGGTTTCTGGTTGTGAACCAACTAGTTCAAACCACAACTCTGAGAAATTATGAACCGACCCCAAATGTTTTAGAAAATGTCACTATGGCCCAAACAGGAAAATTAATAAAATATTAATTTTTACAAAAATACCCCTATTTCAAATATGGGTCAAACGAAGTCCAAACGATGCAAATGAATAGTCAAAATTTATTATCTCAGACGTTCTAAGTCCAATGGTGGGGTCCGTTTTGTGAGACAGGACCTCAAAGGATAAAATACCGTAAAAGTACAAAATGACCATTTTGCCCTTTTTAGTACAAAAGTCCAAATGGAATTCCGCGAAAGCCTAAACCGACCTTCTTTGACATTCCAGACTCAATGGTAAAGTCTAAATTAGTATTTGAGATACTTATGATAGAAAGGCATAAAATTTGATGAATAGAATTTATTCTAAAACATATTCACTGATATATAGGGAACTCGAAAGGCAAGGGTACACTCACGGATTTCTGATATAGAGTCACGATAGAGGTAAGTGGATCACTCTCTCTTACATGTGGTGTTTCCACAAGCCATGTTATTCTTTTACTGCCAAACTCGTACTCTTGAATGTATTGATATCCTTGTGTTCCATAATTCGATATTTTTCTATCTTGTGGGCATTTGATTGACTGATGTATCATTGTTATCATGTTACACTGTGCCTTGAAAGTACCACATGTTATTGCTATCCACAATGTGATATTGTTCTATCTTGTGGACATTGATTGACTGCTATATCATTGTTATCATGTTGAACCATGCCTTGAAAGGCCTACTGTTGTATCCTTATTGAATGAATGATATTCCATTTCTATATTCTATGGAATTACTTATGATCATGATATGTTTATGAACACGGGAGTTGTGCTCAGTCACAACACTCATCTGATGCTATCTGATTGACTGGGACCTACGGGTCAAGTCCGTGAACGGACAAATGGCAATTCACTGGAATTCACTGGGGGGTATGCCGGGCCCCAAAAGATCGAGGGTCTGCCGAGCCCTGACACAGAATAACAGCATCTCTTATGACTGACAGAACTTGATTGTTGAATGGCACTATCCCTTATGATTCTTCAAGTCTCGAGGGACTTGCATTGATTGGTTTCATTGTGATCGGTTCATTGTGGCAGTACTTCATTGTTGTTATATTATCATTGAATTTCTTCATATTGCTATTACACCCAATACTTCTGATTGTGTATTGTGATTACTGTTCATTGGCCCTCGTGGCAATTGTTTTCATTGGCGAAGCATCTTATTCTCATGATTGGTTATCATGTTCTCATATGGAATTGTATTCATTATTGATCATCGATACCAGTGTTGGAGATCTGCATTTACTTACTGAGCTTTGTAGCTCATTCCACCCTACTTACCCCCCATTTCAGGTAATGACACTGCGAGACCCTAGTAGGAGTCTGAGAGCGTAGGGGGACATTTTGAAGTACTGTACCAGTCTATGTTAGTTCTCTCATGTATTCACCACCCCTGGGTGCTGGTTACGTTTAGTTCTCATTTTGTCTTATGTAGAACTATGTCATGTATTTAATAGACTTCCGCTATTTAAATTATTAAAAGACTTCCGCTAGATTACTGTATTAATAAAGACTTCCACTGTTCATTGTTTAAAATTTTTAGTACATTGCATATTAGTACTATGATACAAGAATGGAAAAAGTAGGGACGGCCTTCGGGTCAGCCCCGCGACACGAGATCTGCATAGGGTGGGTTTCGGGTCGTGACATCAGTGATCTCCGTGAGTTCGGCATTGAAGCGCGCAATGTAGGCCCTGAGGGACTCCTTCTTAGTCTGCTTGACATTTAACAGGAATTCTGGTCCCCTTTTGAGCCTTCTGCTGGTCATAAACCTATCTAGGAATTGTCTACTGAGCTCATAGAAGTTGGTAATTGAGTTCGGATGGAGGTTATGGAACCATTTTAGAGCAGTTCCCTTCAAGCTGGTAATGAAAGTCCGGCACATAAAAGTATCAGAGGCTCCGTGGAGGGCCATCGTATGCTAGTAGTGCGAGAGATGATCTCCTGGATCTCCAGACCCATCGTACAGGGTGAAATTGGGCACCATGAAATTTCTGGGCCTTTCTTCTGACATGATGGCGTGAATGAATGGAGTGGCAAGTCTTCCGAGCAGCCTAGCTAACTCGTCTTGCTCTAGAGGGTTCTGGGCACCTCTCAAAGCAATTGTTCGGTCCATAGATTCGCCAATTTCTTCCACCCTCCGTGGGTCTCTGAGTTTGACATTTTGTGAACCTTGCCTCGCAGCCTCGATTTCAGGGTAGTCGGGCTGAGTACGTCCCTCGGACGGAAGAGGGTTCCGAACTGGAGGGATTGGTGCTGCATGGGGATGAGGCCCCTATGGTGCCGGATGCGTTCCTGAAGCCCTTGGAGTTGGGGCTCGAGTAGTGCTCCGGTAATGGACATCAAGGACGAAGGCTGACGTTCCCCAGCCTGGAGCTGCTGACGGTTGTGAATCTCTTCCAACGCGGGCAACACCCTGGGGGTGCCCAGGCTGATTATTCGGAGCCTACTCATGGGGCTCTTCATTCTCCGTGGTAATAGGGGGTTGTGTTCCCGCAGCAATGTTGATCGGCGAGTTAGGAAGACTCGTCCCTTGGTTCCGTGTGAGCTTTGCCAGTGTTCTAGTGATGGCAAGCAACTGTTCCTACACCAGTTCATTGTGTCGTTTGATCGATTCGATCTTTTATCGCATAGGATCATCCGTTAGGCTCCTTACTCATGGAGCAAGCGGCCGCCGTTGAGAGCTTTGCGGAATTTGAGTATTCTGTCGCGGTTGGAGATTTGGGGCCATAGTTTTCCGGTGAGGAAAAAGATGAGTTTGTGAATAGAGCACTTAGAGATTAGTCGTTCCCACAGACGGCGCCAAACTGATGCTGCACTTTTCGACTCGCAATAAGTGTGGGCTCCATGACCTGTAGAACACTCAGAAAGATGATCAGAGGACCACCGGATTGGCTCCAGCGGTAGCCGCTCTGATGTTTAAGTAAGTAAATAGAATTGGAAGACTGTACTGAAAGTCAAAGAATGAGCATCACCATAAAGTGTACGTTTAGGGTTTAATTTATAGATCGTGGCCTTCCTAAGTTGATTAGGATTCAGTGCCATGAATATAGGGATTTGATCATCGGAGATTGCAGTTACCTTGTGGAGTATTGTGTCGTAGATAGAGATCATAATCATAGATAGTAGTTTCCTTGTTGAAGACTGTTTCCGTGTTGAAGACTGTTTCCTTATTCCCTGCTTGGCAGTTGTTAAGGAAACCATAAGGTCGGAACCATATGAAATACTGAGTGAATATTGCCCAGAGCATAAGGTCTGGAGGATATGTGCATGAGAATGCCCTAGAGGCTCCGCCTGCACTGTATGACCGAGTTTATTGGCTCTGTAGGATATATATATATATATATATATATATATATGAGAATGCCCTGAAGGCTGTGGTTGCTCTGTATGATCGAGATTATCAGCTCTGTAAGCACACGTGTCTCAAGGTAATTGGTGTGTCTGTTTGTGGTATATCAGTAATATATTCAATAGTTAATATGGTTTAAACACAACTATAATTGCTCAAAATAACACTATTTCATCTAAGGATATACTCAGAAAAAAGGGGGCAGATTTGCATTCTAAATGTTTGAACATCGTAAGGGACCAAAAAAACAAAAAGAGTAAATTCTAAATCCATCTCCAAAAGTAACTCTAAACATCAATATAATCATCATGGAAATCTCTATCACTTTCATCGGCGTTAGATTGATAAACCTCAATCTCTCTATTCTTTTGTCTCCAATGAATCAACCTCCTCTTCTTAAAAATCTAATCATGAACTTGAAGCTTCCGTTGATCTTGCTTGATATCTTGTGTATTTTCTTGCTTCTCCAACACTAGATGCACTTTCCAGTTTACCCCATGTTACAGCATCAAACACCAAATCATCCTCTACATCTTGGGGTTTGTCTACACCCATTTTCCCAGTCAACCACTCATTACTTTCATCAATATCTTCCAATTAGCTGCGGTTAATGATACTGCGCCTATCATTGCATGCTTTAAGAGCTTGATTGTACTTGACAAAGACCAAATCATTTAGTCGTTATTGCTGAAGTCTATTCCTCTTCTTGGTATGAATCTGTAAGTCATGGTATAAATACATGAATGTTAATGCAACCAATGATAATTAATTATAATAATATAATCTAACTTTTCAAAAAATTTATAATAATATAAGATATTAAGAAATCTTGCAATAGATATAATTTACATGCTCAAATACAATCCAAGTTCTTTCACAACCTGATGCACTACATGTTACACTAAGAATTTTAATTGTTAGTTGCTGCAAATTTGGGGTCGAGCTTCCAT
Source organism: Nyssa sinensis (assembly GCA_008638375.1). Taxonomy (NCBI): domain Eukaryota; kingdom Viridiplantae; phylum Streptophyta; class Magnoliopsida; order Cornales; family Nyssaceae; genus Nyssa; species Nyssa sinensis. The sequence continues at coordinate 18,430,546 of CM018043.1, forward strand.
ACAAACTCCACCATTCAGCTGTATTATAATAAATAAGTAATAACGACAATTAATAATTTAATAAATTACATAAAGGTAGGAGTTTTCTTGGTTTCAAATAAATTGAAATTTTAAAAATACCTTGGAGATTTTAGAGCCATTGGAATTGCAAATAAACCCTCAGCTATCTTATACATTGACAATTCATCCATGATTTTATCTTGGACCGACACATTTGAGACTAATCTTGCTATAGAAGAATACAGTCCCGTTGTAACTTCTTCATCAAACATACTCGGGTTGTTATAAAAAATTTTTGTGTTGGCCAATTAAACCAAGCCCATATATTTTAGAAAGTTTCCTAATTTTGGTTTGTCGAGTCTTAGTAATATTTGGAGTCTTTTTGGGTAATCCTAATTATAGTTGGAGTAATATTCTAGTGAGAGTTAGTTTTCTAATTATAGTTGAACAAGATGTAGTAGTTTGTATGGGATTAGATGTCCTTATCAATATAGGACTCAGAGTTAGTATTATATATATGTGGGTTTCGGTCATATTAAATATAGCCGCAAAAAATTAATAGAAGGGTGGTCAAAATATTAGAAAGGAAAACATTGGTCATGGTGCGTGGTGGCTGGAAAGTAATTGTTGTCATGTGTGGCTATGTCAAGTGTGAAAATTTTTCAAAAAATTGATTGTTGGAGTTTTATTTGTTTGATAAAATAATGTTTTGTTGACATATAAATTTAAAGAATAATATAGCGTGAGTGATTTTGTCGTCTTTGATCTTTTGTTTTTTCTTCGATCAATAATTTCTTCTTGTGCGTTTATAATTAGTATTAGAGTATTTTATATTCAATAGTTGGTATCAGATCGATTTTAAATCCTAACAATTGGTATCAAAGCGTTTTTGGGTCTTATAGTTGTTATCAGAGCTAATTTCATTCTTGGGCGTAATATATCAGAGATAATTACGATCTTGGGGTAATTTATTAGAGTTAGTTTCGATATTGGGATAATTTATCTGAGCCTTATCTCAATCTTGGGTAATTATCAGAGCTAGTTTTGATCTTGGAAGAGTTGCGTTTCTCGTATTGCTCAAGTTTGCGATCTTCAATGGTTTGTTGAAAAATTGTTTGATTGAGATTCGACGATTGTTTGGATCAAAAAAAAGATCCTGTGGTGTCACGAATAATAGTGAAGTGTGGTGAGTGGTGGCCAAAACAAGAAAGGGTCGTGAGAGGGCCAAGTAACAGTGAGCCGTGTGATTGCATACTACCGGCGTGAGTATGGTTATGAGCCGTAGCAATTTTTTTTTATTGCTTCAAGTTTGATTTCAATAAAATTGCCTTTGATTTTAATGTACAATTAGTGTTACACGTTTCTAAAGGCACAACTTTGTTGCTTTGACAACTTTGACAATTGATGTCTTTAATTTAGTAACGGGACTTTTTGCTGTCTTGTTCTTTTTGTGGTTCTATAGAATATTTTAAATCTTATAGTTGGTATTAGAGGAGGTTTTTTTTTGGGTCCTACAATTGGTATCAGAACAAATAATTGTGAAGAAAAAAAAAGTTATGGTTTAACCGACAGGGAGGCGAGGTTTAACCGACAGGGAGGCGAGCTTAATCAAATTGAAGTACAAAAAAATGGTTGAGATATCATCTTTTGACCATGTTCAGGCACGTGATTTAATAAATTGTTGATTTAAAATTATGGAAAAAAAATTTGTTTAATGGACAAAAGTTTGAGATTTTGAGGGTTTGTGGTCATAATATTGATGAGTGGTCACATCATGTTATATATTCTATCTTAAAGCTTGCGATGTCTATGATGTTGTATCTGTTATCGCATTAGAGTGTTTGTCAAAAGAGGTTTATGAGAAGAAAGTTAAATGTTTTTATTAAATAATAAGAAAAACAATACATTGGGCGCATTAGAATGGTTGGAATTGCATACTAAACTATCCACCACCACATGAGTTTTGGTTTGATCTTATTTGTGCATATAAAAAACCATGAAATGGTTATGAACCTCCGATAGTTAAGATATTGGGTGGTTGATTTTGAAAGACACAAATTTGATGAAAATAAAGTGATTGATGGTTCAAAATTGTTTTCAAAATTTATTCCAATTTTTGGTGATTCAGATAATGTGGAAAATTTAGATTCATATGATATTGATTGCTTTTTTAATAATTTTGAAGAAGAAAATGTTTTAGAGGTTGAAGAAGAAGAAATAAATTGTGCGGTTGAAAGTTTGGTTTTGGTTCATAGTGATGAAAATTTGAATTTGTTAGAACTTAATTTTAGAGAGTTGAGAAATATTGAAGAGTTGTTTCAGCCTACTCAATTTGAGAGTTTACTACTTGAGAAGGAAGAAAAATTTTCTATGGGTGGAATTGATGCAATTGAAGGTTTTGAAGATTTTGGCCTTGCTATTTTGTTTAATTTGCCAATTACTTTGAAATCAAATCATGATGACATTAAAGTTTTTTTCAAATTCAGAACTTGTTGATTTTATTGGTACTGAGAATTTTATCACTCAAGGGTTTGTTTATTTTGTGGGTGTTAAGAATTTTATTACTCAAGACCATGTTGTTTTTGTGAAGACTAGATTGTTTGAGTTTAAAGTTTTTTTGGCTATTGAAAAGTCAGAGTCGTATGAGATTTGTGATTTGATTGGTATGGTTAAATTTCTCATGTCTGATTATAGTAATGGTCTAGATTTTACTAATTTCGTTGCTACAAATTTTGTTTGAGAAGAAGAGTTTGGTATTCTAAAATTCTAGCACTCGACATTATTGTGATAGTGGAATGACTCTCATGGATAATTGTTTTGCTAATTTTGATTTCTAACGGGTGATCATGGATTCATTCTTTGATCGTGCTGAATACGCTAAGAAGTTTTATGCTAAGTAGAAGATTGATCACGTCCACTAGACAAGATGAAGACTGATGATTGTTCTAAACTACTGTCGCATAAGTTTCTTACAATGGCAGAAATTGTATCGAAGGTTCTTGCTCGTGAAGGTGTTGGGAAGCTACTTTGGCGAGCTTGGTTTAAGGGAGACATTGTTGGCCAATTAAACCAAGCCCATATATTTTAGGAAGTTTCATAATTTTGGTTTATTAAGTCTTAGTAATATTTGGAGTTTTTTTAGGTAATCCTAACTGTAGTTGGAGTAATATTCTAGTGAGAGTTAGTTTCCTAATTATAGTTGAACAAGATATTATAATTTGCGTGAGATTACATGTCCTTATCAATATAAGACTTAGAGTTAGTATTATATATATATATATATATATGTGAGTCTCTGTCATATTCAATTTAGCCACAAAAAATTAATAGAGGGTGGTCAAAATATTAGAGAGGAAAAAATTGGCCGTGATGTGTGGTGGCCAAAAAAGAATTGTGGTTGTGTGTGGCCATGCATCAAGAGTGAGAAATTGTCAAAAGATTGATTGCTGGAGTTTTATTTGTTTAATAAAATAATGTTTTGTTGATGATGGTTGATATATCAATATAAAGAATAATATAGCGTGAGTGATTTTGTCTTCTTTGATCTTTTGTTTTTTGTTGGATCAGTAATTTCTTCTTGCGCATTTATAGTTGGTATTATAGTATTTTAAATTCAATAATTGGTATCAGATCAATTTCAAATCTTAATAATTTGTATCAGAGCATTTCTAAATTTTACAATTGGTAGTAGAATAATTTTAGGTCATAAAGTTAGTGTTAGAGCTACTTCTGATCTTCAGATAATATACGAGAGTTAGTTACGTTCTTGAAGTAATATATTGACCTTAAATGACAAAGCGAAATTTAGAAGTCAAAGAATGGGGCCCCTTTAATTGCGGCCTTCAAGTGACCTAATGATTCTTGGCAATCATATGTCCAATTTCAAGTCTTGTCTTTGCTCAGAAGAGTAATTAATACAACTTTCTTAAAGTAGTTCTTAATAAGCCTTATATAGTAGTTAGACAAACCCAAAATGGCTGTGATCTTCTTAGGTCCATCCCCACATTACTAGCTTTGATATATTACCTCAAAATTAAAATTAGTTCTGATACTAATTGTAAAGCCAAAAAATGCTTTGATACTAATCGTTAGGATTTAAAATTTATGTACTAACTTTTGAATTTAAAATACTCTAATACCAATTATAAATGCACAAGAAGAAATTAGTGATCGAATAAAAAACAAAAGATCAAAGAAGACAAAATCACTCACACTTTATTATTCTTTATATTGATATATCAACCATCATCAACGAAACATTATTTTATTAAACAAATAAAACACCAGCAATCAATCTTTTGACAATTTTTCACTCGTGACGCACGGCCACAATTCTTTTCCGGCCACCACACACCACGACCAAATTTTTCCTACCTAATATTTTTGCCACTCTTCTATTCATTTTTTGTGGTTACATTTAATACGACAGAGACTCACATATTTAATACTAACTCTTAGTCCTATATTGATAAAGACATCTAATCTCATACAAACTACTATATCTTGTTCAACAATAACTAGGAAACTAACTCTTACTAAAATATTACTTTAACTATAATTTAGATTACCCAAAAGAGTCCAAATATTATTAAGACTTAATAAACCAAAATTAGAAAACTTCCAAAAATATATGGGTTTGGTTTATTTGGCTAACACAGTTTTTTTTTTTTTTGACAACCTTACAAGGGGACTATATTCGTGTATCGCAAGATTAGTCTCAAATGTGCCAGTCCAAGATAAAATTGTGGATGAATTGTAAATGTACAAGACAACTGAGGGTTTATTTGGAATTCCAATGACTATAAGATCTAGGAAAACAAAATCTCCAAGGTATTTTTAAAATTTCAATTTATTTGAAACCAAGAAAACTCTACCTTTATGTAATTTATTAAATTATTAATTATCTTTATTACTTATTTATTATAATACAGCTGAATGATGGAGTTTGTATGGAGGCTCAACTCCAAATTTGCAGCAACAATCACATAAAATTCTTAGTGTAACATGAAGTGCATCAGGTTGTGAAAGAACATGGATTGTGTTTGAGCATGTAAGTTCTATTTATTGCAAGATTTCTTTATATCTTATATTATTATAAATTTCTTGAAAAGTTAGATTATATTATTATAATTAATTGTCATTGGTTGCATTAACAGTCAAGTATTTATACCATGACTTGTAGATTCATACCAAGAAGAAGAATAGACTTGAGCAAAAGCGACTAAATGATTTAGTTTTTGTCAAGTACAATCAAGCTCTTAAAGCACGTTATGATAGGCGTAGTGTCATTGACCCTATCTTAATAGATGATATTGATGAAAGTAATGAGTGATTGACTGGGAAAATGGGTGTAGACCAACCCCAAGATGCTGAGGATGATTTGGTGTTTGATGGTTTAATATGTGGTGAAGTGGCAAGTGTATCTAGTGTTGGAGAAGCAAGAAAATACACTAGATATCAAGCAAGATCGTGGGAAGCTTCAAGGTACGATTAGATTTTGAAGAAAAGAAGGTTGATTCATAGGAGACTGAATAAGAGAGAGATTGAGGGTTATCAATCTAATGCCAATGAAAGTGATGGAGATTTCCATGATGATTATATAGATGTTTAGAGTTACTTTTAGAGATGGATTTAGAATCTACTCTTTTTGTTTTTTCGTCCCTTATGATGTTCAGAAATTGAGAATGCAAATCTGCTACTTTTTATTTTTTATTTTTTGAGCATATCTATAGATAAAATGGTGTTATTTTGGGCAATTATAGTTTTGTTTAAACCATATTGACTATTGAATATTACAATGAAAGCAATATCATACTTTTTGATGCTGCACTTTTTGACTCGCAACACGTGAGGGCTCCGTGACCTGTAGAACACTCAGAAAGATGATCAGAGGACCACCGGATTGGCTCCGGCGGTAGCCGCTCCGATGCTTAAGTAAGTAAGGGAATTGAAAGACTGTATTGAAAGCCAAAGAATGAGCATAGAGAATAAGGCGTACCTTTAGGGTTTAATTTATAGGCCGTGACTTTCCTCAGTTGGTGAGGATTTGATGCCATGAATATAGGGATTTGATCACCGGAGATTGTAGTTACCCTGCATAGAGATAACCATAGAAGCCATGAATATAGGGATTTGATCCCTGGAGATTGCGGCTACCTTGCATAGAGATAACCATAGATGGTAGTTTCCTTGTTGAAGACTGCTTCCTTGTTGAATACCGCTTCCTTATTCCTTGCTCGGCATCCGCTAAAGTGGTGACGAGTTCTGTAGTATTGGTCTGAACCCTGTGACCTTGTTCTGGATATATATGTTCGGCCACTTCCGACCTTGTATGATGATCTGAATGCTTGAGTTTTTCCTTATTGGTTGAATGAGAATCATGTTGGCTGAGCGTAGGTCGGATTGCGGTTACACGTGTCAAGTATTGATTGGCCTGTTCTTTTATGGTATATCAGTTACTCCCCCCCCCAAGTCCTAGTTCGATGCCAGCAAGTAACTAGGGCTAAGCTTTTTTCGAAAAGTCATGTGTCTTGTCCGTTCGCCTTCCAAGGCTTTTATTGCGCAGCCGGAGATTAGGTCTTTTCAAGGTCATCATTGTACTGGGCTGATAGTAGGGTTTCTCGAAATCATCATTGTCCCGAACCGTCATGGCGCTTGGGATTGGTGGGTCCCTTCCGATACTGTGCTTTATAAATACAGGACGAGAATTTGGACTGACCTTTCCCCCGTCATTTTCACTGCGCTAGGAGATTTCGTTCGCCATTGTTGGTTCGTGTGACCTTGAAGAGTACTGTTTCCCTAAGTTAGAACAGGTTCGACTGATTTTTTCCTCTTGTCTTGCTTCTTTCTTCTTAAGTCTGGAAATAATGTCTGCTCTTCCTGAATCCCCAACTGTGAATGAGGGAGTGGGAAATCCTCCTAAGATGGCTATACCGTCTTCTGTGGAAGATGTGGGTAATCCTGCTCCCGAAGTTATTGGGGAGATGCCTGTTGATCCTCCCACTAGTCCTGGAGTTAGGATAGTTGATGCTTTTGAGGAGCCCCGAGACAGGGCTGGGGAGACCTCTGGTAGGTCTTCCCGTAGAGAAGAGGGTGAGAGTGCTGTCACTCGGAGCCTTCTGGATGAATGGAAGGTGAAATTTAATTTTCCCACGAATGTGACCTGCAGAGCGCCAGGCCCCATGGATCGTCCCCATAATGTTGAAGCCGGGGAGATTTGTGTTTACCTTGCCTGGTTTGAAATGGGCTTGAGGCTCCCATTACCAAATTTAGTCAGGCAATTCTTTTGTTGGTTTAAGCTCTGTCCTGCCGACCTGAATCTCAATAGTTGGCGGCAACTTTTAGGGTTTGTGGTGTTGGGACACTTGAACAAGATGGATGTGTCTCTGGACTTGATCCGTAGTAATATGGATCTGAAGTTCAAGCAGGCGGAGGGCCTTTTCTATATGTCTTTTGAGAAGGGGTTTCGACCCCTGACCTCTGTTCCTACTTCCAATAAGACGTGGAAGAAGTGGTACTTCTTTGTTAGAGGAGGATGGGAGCATGAAGGCTTTCAGAAAGGAGAGGCCTCGTCGTTCCCACGTGTTACGGGTCATAGGGGTGAGGCTTATTCTTTTAGACTCTCCTTTAGCCTTGCTATGCCTTCCGAACTGATAAGCTGACATGTCTTTCCTTACTTGTGTGCAGATAAGCGTGTTTGGAAGAGGCCCGACTTTACTGAAACACTGCGGGATCAGTACCGAGCATTGCTTTCGACTTCTAACCGGGCTCATTCCGTCATTATTACCCGAGCGAACTTGATGGCTGCCCGTAACACAGAGCTTAAGAAGAGGTTGATGTCGAGATGGGCTGTGCCGGATGCCCCAGTGGCGGGGGAGTCTTCCTCCCGAGCTGAGCCTGATGCCCCTCTTCAAGTAAAGAGGAGGAGGTTGATTTCTGGCTCTCCTGAGCCGGCTCCTGCCGAGGCTGAACAGGGGGCTGAACCTACCGTCCCTGCTTCGGCTGCTCCTCATGTTTCTTCTGTTCCAAGCAGGAGGGCTAGGAAGGGGAAGGCACCTGCTGCATCGTCCGAGCCGTTTAATGAGCCGGACTATCAGATCGCAAAGAGGGCGTTTGATCAAATATGGGCTCATGGCCCACATCGGTACAGAGGGGATGACCCTTCCAAATTGATGACTGAGATGATGAATCTCCAGATGAAGGTAGCTTCTGAAGCTTTTTCTTGACTTTTCCGCCTATCTGTTCGTTCATTCTAACCTGTCTGTCTTGCTTTTACGCAGAGTATGCATAGTTTGGCTGCTCTGATGGTGACCCCCATGGGCCTTGAGGAGGCCGAGAAGCTGCGGGCTGAAGTGGAGCAGATGAGGGTGGAGCTTGGGACAGCCCAATCCAAAATCCAGAGCATTGAAGAGGATCTGAAGGAAGCTACCACCAACCTTACCGTGGTAGAGTCTGAGAGGGACATAAACGCTCGGAAGGTTGCGGGTCTCGAGGCGGAGTTGGTTAATCTCCGGAGTTCCTTCGATCAGAAGGTTCAGGAGGCGACTGATCATGCCCGGGCTGAGACTGAGATGATATTGAAAGATGAAGTTGACCAAATGGGTGATGAGCTGATCCTGTTTGGTTTTGAAAGCTTCCGAACTAGATTCCAGGTTCAGTTCCCGGGCTTCGACGTTTCAACAATTGCTCCCCCCGAACCTACCTCGTCTCGTCCTGATCCGGATAAGACGGCTAGGGCCCGTGCCCTTAACTTAGATGAGGACGCAGGCCCTTCTGGGAAGTCTTGAGGCCCCATGGGTCTTTATCCCCTTTTTGTTTTTGCTTTCTGATGTAATGGACGTATACTTCCAATCAATAAAATTATTTTTCCTTCAAATTTTTCTTGTATTCTTCCCTTCTGTGTAAGTATGGCTGCTCTAGGTCTTTTGCATGCTTATTATAATAAGACAAGAAAGTAAATATGATCAGATGGATAGGGTCTGATAGAGTGGGATTAAACCCTTGTAGATCTCTTCTGAATCAAGAGCTTGTGAAGACAACTAGGCAGCTCTGTACTTGTTGTTATGATGCTTGGTATGCTGAGTACTCGGATCGGGATATTTTTGAACTGTTTGATTTTTGAGATATGACCTGGCTTGTCATAAAAATAGTCAAGATTGAAAGATCTGAATTTTGAATAGGGGGTCTATATAACTTAGACTTTGTTCCCCTTTCTGTTTTTTGTGGGCGCTTCAGTGCCGGACTGTGGTCTCTGTTTAGAGGGCTCCGTACCCTGTCCCTTGGTATATCGAAGCGGCACATTTAATGCGCCATTTATTTATTCGACCGTCGTTTAGGATTTCGAGGCCGCTCTCTTTTTCACCGTTGTGACGGTTCAGTTGGGCGTCTTTTGGACTTCAAGGGTCTATATAAATGGGGATGAAGGCATATTGTTGCGTTCATCTTTTCGATTTCAAATTGTTCCCTTGTGAGAAAGGCCTCATATGCTGCCGGAGTTTTGCCATTTGCCCGGAGATGATGGGTGATTCTTTGACTGAGTTAGGAGCAATTAAACTGTGGCCGAGAGTTAACCTTCCCCTTTTTTCAGTCTCCAAGGAAGGATTGAAGGAAATACAAGTCTTCTTGTTTCCTCTGGCATTCGGTCGAGATTCCTCCGATTGGTGGTGTTCCTTCCTTGATTCAACCGAGGCCTGGAGCGTCGGTGATGTAGACGCAAGTGGGGTGCCTCCTCTTCTTCGTGCCTCGCCTCGATCTGGCTAGGGTGAAACAGACGGTGTGAAGAAGAAGATTGAAGGCCCCCTGAAGCCCAGGGCCCTCATCCTCCGTTGGTCGTGAGACCAGTGATAGTGATGATGAAATGGCCTGGGCGTTTCTTGATGCAGACTGGGGTTCAGGGCTCCTTCCTTTCAAATGGAGTCGGTAGCGGCAGTAATGGAAGTTTGGCCCCTGTGCCCCTTTATCATCCCAGGAGAAGAGCCGTTATGTTGCCAAGCGTAGCTTCTGCAATAGCTTCTGTAATAGCTTCTGTGATAGCTTCTGTGATAACTTTTGTAATAGCTTCTGTGATAACTTCTGTAATAGCTTCTGTAGTGATGTAAATCTTCTGAATTATCAATAAAATTAGATTTTCCCTTCTCGGATCTGATGTTCTTCTGTGAATGTGCCTTTTGTAACTTAAACACTTTTTTGTGCATTTCTGATTGTTCTGAGAATAAATCAAAGAAACTTAGAAAATGCCTGAATCGAAGTACTTTTACCCTTGCTTGGAACCATAGTACTTGTTTGTTTGACAGACAAACCAAATAATTATAAGTGTCAGATCTAAGGTGTTCCGATCTAGGAAACTTTAGTTTGTAGATGCCCGGAACTTCTGTCTGTGGATGGGCCGAATCATATAATCTGTAGATTAGAGACGGACCATGCTCGGAAGGCCCGTATATAAGAGTAATCCAGGCTCTGTAGGCCTACGTATCTAGAGAATAAACTAAGTATTTAAGATCTGTATATCATGGACCAAGCTCTGAAGGCTTGTGCATTTATAAATGGACCGAGTAAAAACTCGTACATTATGGACCAGGCTCTGGAGGCCTGTGCATTAATTGATGGACCAAGTCATAAGACTTGTGCATTAATAGATGGACCGAGTGAAGACTCGTACATTATGGACCAGGCTCTGGAGGCCTGTGCATTAATAGATGGACCAAGTCATAAGACTTGTGCATTAATAGATGGACCGAGTGAAGACTCGTACATTATGGACCAGGCTCTGGAAGCCTGTGCATTAATTGATGGACCAAGTCATAAGACTTGTGCATTAATAGATGGACCGAGTGAAGACTCGTACATTATGGACCAGGCTCTGGAGGCCTGTGCATTAACAGATGGACCAAGTCATAAGACTTGTGCATTAATAAATGGACCGAGTGAAGACTCGTACATTATGGACCAGGCTCTAGAGGCCTGTGCATTAACAGATAGACCAAGTCATAAGACTTGTGCATTAATAGATGGACCGAGTGAAGACTCGCACATTATGGACCAGGCTCTGGAGGCCTGTGCATTAATTGATGGACCAAGTTATAAGACTTGTGCATTAATAGATGGACCGAGTGAAGACTCGTACATTATGGACCAGGCTCTGGAGGCCTGTGCATTAACAGATGGACCAAGTCATAAGACTTGTGCATTAATAGATGGACCGAGTGAAGACTCGTACATTATGGACCAGGCTCTAGAGGCCTGTGCATTAACAGATGGACCAAGTCATAAGACTTGTGCATTAATAGATGGACCGAGTGAAGACTCGTACATTATGGACCAGGCTCTGGAGGCCTGTGCATTAATAGATGAACAATTTATGGGAGTAAAAAGAAATCTTCATTGATAATACTTCCGCAAGTGTTCTACGTTCCCTGGCCTAGGAACAGGTTTCCCAGTCATGTCTTCAAGCCAGTAAGTGGTAGGTCGAACGACCTTTGTTACTTTGTAGGGGCCTTCCCAGTTTGGTGACAACTTTCCCATGGTGGGATCCTTGGTGTTTTGAAAGACTCTTCTTAAGACGAAGTCTCCAACTTGAAAGTTGACTGTCTTGAGTCCTACCTTGGATTTGTTGACCATTCTCTCCTGATAAGCTTCCATCCTGATGCTGGCTTGATCCCTTCTTTCTTCGAGTAAATCCAAGTTTTCCATTAGCTGCTGATCATTGGATTCTTGCTCGAAGGCCTCAGTCCTCAGAGTTGGCATACCGATCTCAACCGGAATTACTGCTTCTGTTCCATAGGCTAGTGAGAAGGGAGTTTCAGAGGTGGGAGTTCTTCTGGTTGTTCTGTAGGCCCAAAGGACTCCAGGGAGTTCTTCTGCCCATTTTCCTTTGGCCTGTTCCAACCTCTTCTTTAACCCGTCAAGGATTGTTCGGTTGGTGACCTCTGCTTGCCCGTTTGCTTGCGGATGGCCTGGAGAGGCAAAGTGCTGCCTGATGTTGAGATTTTCGCAGAATGCCTTGAAGCCTTTACCAGTGAATTGTGTCCCATTGTCCGAGATAATTACACGTGGTATGCCAAACCTGCAGACAATGTTCTTCTAGGTGAAGCTTTCGACTTCCTTTTCTGTAATATGCGTTAAAGGCTCGGCTTCGGCCCATTTAGAGAAGTAGTCGATGGCCACCAAGAGGTACTTCCTATTTGGAGGTGCTCGTGGTAACTGGCCCACAATGTCCATTCCCCATTGAGCAAAAGGCCAAGGACTAGGAATCGGGATAAGCTCGTGCTGAGGCTGATGTTGGTACGGGGCAAATCTCTGGCACTTGTCGCACTTCCGAACATACTCTTTAGCCTGTTTCAACATGCCGGGCCAGTAGTAGCCCTGCGATAGAGCTCGGTGGGCTATGGTTCTGCCCCCATTATGATTCCCGCAGATTCCTTCATGTATTTCAGCCAGGACATACTGTGATTCGTCTAGGGCTAAGCATTTTAGCAGAGGTTGAGAATACGACCTTCTGTAAAGCTTGTTGTTCAGGATCAAGTACCGAGCCGCTCTGATTCGGATTCTCCTGGCTTTATTTTTGTCCTCTGGGAGGAGACTGGACTTTAGATACTGGAGGATCGGGGTCATCCAGTTCTGGGGTTGTTCGTTGATTTGAGCAACTTGTGCTTCCTCTATGCTGGATCCTGGCTGAAAAGAGATTTTAACTGTGGAGTCTGCTTCAGATTTGAGGCGGGAGGCCATGTTAGCCAGAGCATCTGCTCTGCAGTTCTGGCTTCTCTCAATTTTCTGGATGGTAAACGTCTGGAAGGAACTCTTCAAGTGGCTCACCAGTTCGGAATACCGAAGCATCCTGTCATCTTTGATGGAAAATTCTCCCAAGACCTGGCTTACTACCAGTTGGGAGTCAGAGAAGACATCGAGGTTCTGAGCCTCGCATTCCAAGGTAAGTTTTACCCCAAGACTAGGGCTTCATATTCGGCTTCATTGTTAGAAGCTCTGAATCCCAAGCTGACTGCTTTTTCTGATGTGAGCCCATCAGGGGACTGTAGCACCAGGCCTACCCCTGATCCTTGATCGGTTGACGATCCATCAATGTACAGCAGCCAGGTTCCCGAAGTCTCGGTGATTTGTGCTTTGCTCTGAAGTGCCGGGGTGAACTCGGCTACGAAGTCAGCTAAGGCCTGCCCTTTGATGGAGTTCCGGGGTACATATGCTATGTCGAACTCCCCTAGCTCCACAGACCACTTTACCAATCTTCCTGATACTTCAGGTTTCCTCAGTATTGACTTTAGGGGATAGGCAATTGGGATCTCGATTGGATGGGCCTGGAAATAAGGTCGAAGCTTCCAAGCTGATATAACCAATGCATAGGCCAGCTTCTCTATTTCTGGGTATCTTTTCTCCGTGTCAAGTAGTGCCCTACTGACGTAGAATATGGGCCTCTGTACTCCTCTGTCCTGTCTAATCAGTGCGGAGCTGACCGGGTTCTCGGAGACTGCAAGGTACAGGAGCAGCTTTTCTCCTTGTACTGGTTTTGACAAGAGCTCTGGAGAGGCTAGATACTCCTTCAGTTCTCGAAAGGACTGCTCGCATTCTTCTGTCCATTGCAAAGTCTTGCTGCCCTTCAGAGCTTTGAAGAAAGGTAGGCAGCGATCGGTGGACTTGGATATGAATCTGCTCAGTGCGGCAATTCTGCCGTTCAGTGCCTGAATCTCCTTCCTGGTTCTTGGTGACTTCAGTCTAATCAGGGCTTGGATCTGAGTGGGATCTGCTTCGATACCTCTTTGAGAAACGATGTATCCCAAGAATTTTGCCTTCGTAACTCCAAAGGTACATTTCGAGGGGTTGAGCTTCATCCTGTGTTGTTTGAGGATATCGAAGGTCTGGGCCAAGTGCTGGAGGTGACTGCCTTTCTGAAGGCTCTTTACCAGCATGTCGTCGATGTAAACCTCCATGGTGCTACCGAGTAGTGGGCTGAACATCTTGTTCACCAACCGCTGATAAGTGGCTCCAGCATTCTTCAAACCAAAAGGCATCACTCTGTAACAGTAGAGTCCTCTTTCGGTTATGAAGGCAGTCTTCTCTTGATCTGGAGGGTACATCTGGATCTGGTTGTATCCAGAGTATGCATCCATGAAACTCATAAGTTCATGCCCTGCAATGGCGTCAACTTGTTGGTCTATTCTCGGCAGTGGAAAGCTGTCTTTGGGGCATGCTTTGTTGAGGTCTGTATAGTCAACACAGACTCTCCACTTGCCGTTCTTCTTCTTAACAAGCACGGTGTTAGCTAGCCACTCGGGATAGAAAACTTCTCGTATCATCCTAGCGTCCAGCAGCCTCTGGACTTCTTCGTTTATAATCTGATGCCGATCAAGAGCAATCGGCCTTCTCTTCTGTCTGACTGAGGGGTGATCCGGATCTACCATCAGTTTGTGAGTTATTAGATTAGGATCTATTCCCTCTATGTCCTTGGTCTCCCAAGCGAAGATAGAGAGGTTGTTTTTCAGAAACCTGACTATCTTTTCCTACTCGGTATGTGTAAGGTCTGGGCCGACGTATAAGTAACGCCCCTCTGCTTCTGAACTGACCAGTATTTTAATGGGCTTGCCAACAGGTTTGGCCCGGCTGTCACGTCCCCTTGGACTCAGGGGTTCTTCAACACTGGATGGGCAATCTTCCACCTCGGGAGTGTGAGTGAAGACCGGATCTGCACAGTCCCGAGTGTACTGTAATTGCTATTTCAGCGTTTTCTCCTTGAGGGCAATAGCGTGACACTCTCGGGAGGTTGGCTGACATCCTCGGACCGAGTGTACGCTCTGGTTGTGGACGTACTTCAGACACTGATGAAGGGTCGAAGTGACTGCCCCTATCTGATGCAACCAGGGTCTCCCGATTATGACGTTGTAGGGAGACTTCATGTTCAGCACCATGTATTCTGTGATGGTGGTCTTCTGCCCTTCACCTTCTCCTACAGTGGTAGGAAGGTCAACTCTCCCTAGTGGGGTGCTGAGGTTGCCATTAAAAGCTGCCATCACGGCAGTGGTGGGATTGACGTTGTCCTGGTCTATGCCCATCTGTTTAAGCGGTTCATGGAATAGAATGTTGACTGAGCTGCCAGTGTCGACCAGGACTCTTCTGGTCTCGAAGTTGGCGATTCTGAGGGTAATAACGAGGGCATCACTATGAGGGCAGTGTACCCCTGCTAGATCTTGCTCGGTGAACTGGATCTCCGGTCCTGGCTTGAGCCTCTTTTCGACGTTGGAGATCTGCAGGACGTTCGGAGCGGTTCTGGCCTCCCGAGCATATCTCTTTCTTGCCCTGTTGGACATTCCTGTAACAGGGGAGTCAGCATGGAGGACGTAGATGACGTGATTGTTCTGTCTCTAAGGCTCGTTTCGTCCTTCCCTCTGCTCCTGCCTCTGTTCAGGCCTCTGATCTGGCCGCTGCTGAGGCTTGTCCTCTTGGGGGTTCTGTCGTCCGTCCTGCTTGACGAACTCCCGAAGACATCCCTTCTTTATGAGCTGCTCTATCTCATATCGGAGGGTCCTGTAAGAGTTAGTTGTATGTCCATGATCTTTATGGAAATTACAATACTTACTTTGGTCCCGCAGGCTGGGATCTCCCTTGATTGGCTCCGGCCACCTCAGGTTTTCCCGATCTCTGATCTGTTGGAGTACCTGGTTCGGAGTGGTGTTCAGGGGAGTGAAGTTGGTGAACTCCCTTGGTGCGGAGTTGTACACAGCTCTGGGAGCTGTTCTCTTCTCTGGGCTCCTGGCCCCCTTTTTGTTGGAGTCTCTTCTGTGATCCTCCTTCTTATGATCCTCCCGCTTCGGATTATCCCTCTGGGTTTGATCCTTGCCCTTCTGGGCTGAGCGGTTGGCCTCTTCCAGGTTGATATATTTTCTGGCCCGATCCATTAGTGCTGCCATATCGGCTGGAGGGCTCTTTGTCAAGGAATCCCTGAACCCACCTTGGGCAAGCCCGGCTGTAAGGGCTGCTACAAGGAATTTCGGGCTGCAATCCGTGATCTCAGTAAGTTCGGTGTTGAAGCGTGCAATGTAGGCTCGGAGGGATTCCTCCCTGGTCTGCTTCACATTCAGCAGGAATTCTGGCCCCCTTCTGAGCCTCTTGCTGGTCATAAACCTGTCCAAGAACTGCCTACCGAGCTCGTAGAAGCTGGTAACGGAGTCCGGAGGGAGGTTGTGGAACCACTTCAGAGCAGTTCCCTTTAAGCTGGTGATGAACGTCCGGCACATGAAAGCATCCGAAGCTCCGTGAAGGGCCATCGTATGCTGATAATGAGAAAGGTGATCTCCTGGATCTCCAGATCCGTCATAGAGAGTGAACTTGGGCACCATGAACTTTCTGGGCCTCTCTTCTGACATGATAGCGTGAGTGAATGGAGTGGCCAGTCTTCCGAGCAGCCTGGCCAGTTCGTCTTGTTCTGGAGGGTTCTGAGGTCCTCTCATAGTGACTGTTCGGTCTATTGATTCGGCAATTTCCTCTACCCTCCGCGGGTCTTTGACTCTGACATCTTGTGAACCCTGTCTGACAGCCTCGGCTTCAGGGTAGTAGGGTTGATTACGCCCTTCGGACGGAGGAGGAATCCGAACCGGAGGGACTAGTGCTGCATGATAAGGTTCCTGCGTTGCCGGTGGTGCTTCCGAAACCCTAGGAGTTGGGGCTCGAGTAGTGCTTCGGTAATGCAAGTCGGGAACGAAAGCAGATGTTCCTCAGCCAGGAACTGTTGATGGCTGTGGATCTCGACCAGCGCGAGCAACGCCGGAGGGGTGCCCAGGCAGGTTAGTTGGAGCCTGCGCATGGGGTTCGGCGTTCTCTATAACAACAGGAGGTTGCGTCCCTGCAGCGAAGTTGACCGGCGGGCTAGGAGAACCCGTCGCTTGGTTCTGTGTAAGTGTCGCCAGCGTTCTAGTGATGGTAAGCCGCTATTCCTGCACCAGTTCATTGTGTCATTTTATGGCTTCGATCTCTTGTCGCATGGGATTGGCCGCTGGCCCCCTTGTGCGGGGAGCAGGCGGCTGACGTTGAGTGTTTTGCTCGTTCTGAGCATTCTGTCGTGGTCGAAGATTTGGTGCCATGGTTTTCCGGTGGGGAAAAAGATGGGTTTTATGAGTAGAGCACTTTGGAGATTAGTCGTTTCCCACAGACGGCGCCAAACTGATGCTGCACTTTTTGACTTGCAACACGTGAGGGCTCCGTGAGCTGTAGAACACTCAGAAAGATGATCAGAGGACCACCGGATTGGCTCCGGCGGTAGCCGCTCCGATGCTTAAGTAAGTAAGGAAATTGAAAGACTGTATTGAAAGCCAAAGAATGAGCATAGAGAATAAGGCGTACCTTTAGGGTTTAATTTATAGGCCGTGGCTTTCCTCAGTTGGTGAGGATTTGATGCCATGAATATAGGGATTTGATCACCGGAGATTGTAGTTACCCTGCATAGAGATAACCATAGAAGCCATGAATATAGGGATTTGATACCTGGAGATTGCGGCTACCTTGCATAGAGATAACCATAGATGGTAGTTTCCTTGTTGAAGACTGCTTCCTTGTTGAATACCGCTTCCTTATTCCTTGCTCGGCATCCGCTAAAGTGGTGACGAGTTCTGTAGTATTGGTCTGAACCCTGTGACCTTGTTCTGGATTTATATGTTCGGCCACTTCCGACCTTGTATGATGATCTGAATGCTTGAGTTTTTCCTTATTGGTTGAATGAGAATCATGTTGGCTGAGCGTAGGTCGGATTGCGGTTACACGTGTCAAGTGTTGATTGGCCTGTTCTTTTATGGTATATCACTTTTGATCCTATCATTCAACTATTTGTCTTTATTTAGTCATATGTTTTCAAGAACCGTTGATAATGGTGGATTTATTTCTCTTTATTTAGTCATATTGATAAATATTTCTTCCTTTCAAGGATAATTGATAAACATTTGAAGTCCCTTGCAACAAAGCATATTGATACCAAATTCATCAAGCTGGATGTAGAGGTTAGTTTCCATGAGCTCCTTCAATTTATTTTCCACTCTCAAGTTGTTTACTTAAATTGACCCCAAAACTCAATGACAATTGCAATGTCAGAACTTTCAGTTTTATTCATTCATAGAAGTACAAGTATACAACAAAGCAAAACTTGGAGTTTTCTACTTTGCTTCGAGAATGCCAAATTGAATTGTTGCCAAATTTTGATTCAAACTTTGCTTTTTTTAGGTCTATACATGTCAGACCTTCTCTATTTTTTTATCAACAGTTCATTCTTTAATTTTATACACTTGTTTAATATTGCATCTGTTACAAGCGAACTCTCATCAATTTGTACATGATAAATTACACTGTCCTTTCCTGAGGTTTATTGATATTACACACACCTCCCCTGAGGTTTATTGATATTAACACACTTCTCCTGTGGGTTGGAAAAATACACTGACCTCCTTTCTCCTTTAATGTTAGTAACAAACACCTTCCCTCCGTTACTCAATTGTTAGTTGACCTAATGGATTTTGCTAATGTCAGCTAAAATATTTTTCTAAATGCCAATTTTAACCCTAATGTCATTTAAAAGATGAAAAAATAAAAATAAAAATCTCCTTTCTCTCTCTGGCTCTCCGGTGTGCTCATCTCGTTCTTATATATATATGTGTGTATATATATATATATATATATATCAAGAACAAGAGCAAACATTAAACTTCACCGTGGGATTTCTTTCTAATATATACCTATACATACACACAGGTGCACAAATAAGGCAGACTGGAAAATCATATTGCTTTCCAAGTTCTCCACTAGTTTCTAAGAAATCAAGGTTTGAGATTTTAACTATGAATTATCAATATCAAACAAGCAACAGATAGAGACATCATTTATTTAAGTTGACACAATCAATAGGGATATATATATATATATATATATATATATATATACACACATACATGAAAACAAGAAAATCAGGTGAGCTTGGCCATCTGATCGAAGAAGATATCGAAAACTCTGTGATTAAATTGAAAATCTATAGAGAGTAGAGTGTGATTGAAACTAAAAAGAGTACGTAAGTAGGGGATGAAGTCATGGACTTTATTTTTCTCAGGAACACAAACAGATCTACAAGCATGATATTTTGTGAGATACTTCACCTGTCTTTCAAAACATGAAAACCCACAATCATCTAACAACAAATTATAGTTTTCATAATATCCAGCCACCAACGCCCAATCACCAATCTTCTCTTCTGATTTTGCAAACCACCACAATTTGCACACCCACAAATTAGATGAATTCTGAAATGCTTGGCAAGAGTATGATCACTACACCCATGTACAGCCTCTCTATGAATAGAAATAGTGACATGGCTAATCGTATATACACAGCAAGCCTTAGCAATGGAAGTATCACTTGTGCTTTGGTTAGTTCCCAAATCAACCTAATTTGTCCTGCTATGTCCACTCTTGTTTCCTGAAAGGCATATGGAATCAGAGAAACTACCGCCATTTTTGTCACTAAAATTTCTCTCTTTCTAATAGAGCAGTAATGAAAAACAAGGGACTCAAAACTTTTGTTATTGTTATATAATATATATATATATATATATACATATATATAGACACACACAAGTATACACAAATTGCAAACGCACCACAAATTTCATGGAGTCTCTCCAACGCCAAAACCCTAAACCTTGATGGAGTTTCTGTAACACTGTAGTGACAACACAGAGACGATGATGACAAGCGCAAAGAGGAGGTGGCCAAGCACATTGTTTGTTTGCCCCATTCAAATTAACATTATCATCAGCCTAAATCGTCGGCCAATTCTCTCTCTCTCTGAACGTTTCTCCTCTTGTTCTCCCTCTCCCTTTCCCTCTCTCTCTGAATGTTTTTGCTCTTTTCTCCCTCTCAAGCATAATATGTGGACTGTATATGGAAGGGAAATCTGGGCTTTTTTAACTTTTGACCATGTTCAGTTGACTAAATATGATAAAATAGTTGAAGGGTATAAAAGTTATTTCAGTATTGCCGTTTTTTCTATTTTCTGACAAACTTTGACAGGGAAGGTCAGTGTAAGTTCTCAAACCACTGGAGTTCATGTGTAATATTAATATACCTTAGGGACAGTCAATTTAATTTACCCATTTCTACAATTTAGCACCTGTAAGTCTAAAAAAATTTCTTCGCATGAGACTTGAGTAAATGACAAAATTTTGAATAGTTATTGAGAATAAAGCACCAAACATAGAATGATCATATCACTTGACTATGGATTATAAAACATTATTTAACTATGAATAAATTAATTTTTTTGATTATTTTTATAAGTCAGCGTATTTCTTCGCTCAGGCTAGCACTTTTTTGTTGCCTCGCCTTTCGGGTTATCTAAGAGCTAAGTGCCTTTCGCCTTTAATTGCACTGGTTGGCTAGTAACTGCAAGGTGCTTGTGTTTCATTCTGATTGGTCCAGTTTATCCTAGGGCAGTTAGGGGTGTCAACCGCCATCCTTTGTGCATAAATATGTTGCCAAGGCCTTGTCTTATAGGTAAGGAGCCTTTGGTTGGATGTGTGTGTAGTGAGGTGAATAAAAGGTTAGGGAGTGTTTTTTCAGTAATCATGCGTTGTTCTTTTGTGTATGCGCTACATTTTTGTGTTTGTGTGGCTGGTTATAGTGGTAACACCTTTGCTTGGTAGTAAAAAATTACCTTGTGATAATTACCTTGAATGGGTGGAGGCAAATTTTGAAGTTCTTTGAGAAGAGATGATGGAAGCTTAAAGTAGGTCCTTGTTTAAAACTCAAAATGAATTTTTTGACGTGAAGAACAAATTTGATGGACTACTTTTTTAAATGTGATTTCCGCAAAAGAAATAGTTTAATGGCTTTGTTTCATTTAAAGTTAACTAAAGTGTTGCATGTTATTTTGATTGTTTATATTTATCTCTGACTTTGTATAGTGTTAAGTGGGAGATCATGATCTAAGTGGGAGTGTCAACACGGTGCCTCTGTCTTGAATCTTCGTCACTTTGAAGAAAACCCTCCTCACACCCACTGTACTTCAAATGCTATCTCATACTTGTCTTTTCTTGTCGTGTCCTAATTGTACTAAACTCATACCCACCCCACTCTGCCTTGATTGTACTAAAATTAATTATTCTCATTTAAAAAATAATAAAATGAAGTTTTTTTTAGTATTATAGTTATTCCACAATTATGTTTATTTATGGGTGGATTAGGTATTTAAAAGACACAAGAAGTATTTAAATAAGTTCATACTATAATTGGGGGCTGCATAAGTTTAAACATCCCTTTCCTAAACTTGCTCCTAACCCTATTGAGTTTCAGCATTTTTCTTTTCAAACTCGCCTCTAACTCGTTGCATACTTCCCAAACTTGTCCTAATTGGGATGCGAAAATTTATTCAAGAAATCAGCGCCATTGACATCCCTAGATCTGATAAACAAAATAATAAAGAAATCCACTTGATTAAATGTTTGAATGATAAGCTAATTTTCGATTCTTTGGTTTTTTTATTGCCTGTGATTGTTACCTGGCCAATACAATTTGCTTCGTAAGAATAATCTAGTCAAGGGATGGCACTACCTTATGATTTTGCCAATGATGCTGATGGTTAATAAAAATACAAAAAAAAAATGTTATGGAAAACATTGTAGTCTTGTATGTGGTTTAGTTGAATATGAGGGTCGGATCCAAGTCTGTTTATATGGAGCATCAAAATACTGGGTGAGTGTTGAATAGATAATTTTTGTGCTGAGCTGTGGAAGCATTTAAAAAAAAATACCCATATGTTTTTTGTGAATCACAACTAATTATGAATAATATAGCATAAAAGAAATTGTACTAACCTTGATGAAGAATATCGTAATTATGAGAGCCTTAAGACATTCACTCCTATGTCTCTCTTGGAATTTGTACAAGCACATGAGAACTGGGTTCTCAATCTCCAAATTGAAAACGCAAGAAAATCGTATGTATTTAATACATCCCTATAATCTAAATGTCCCTCATAATATATATCCATCAGTAATTCAAAACTGATATGCTATGAATCACTGATTCTTTATTTGGGCTCATCGGTTTGTGTCAGACACGGACACGTTTAAACACGCGAAAAAAGTGTTCAAATTCAGACACATTAAGACATGTTAAGAACACAACTTCTGTTGTTTCTTTTCTTTTCTTTTCCCATTAGGACACGTTAAGGACATGTTTTCTTTTGTTTTTTTCTTTCCTTTTCTTTTCTTTTTTTGAACCTCTTCTCTTCTCGTACGTTTTTTTTTCGTTTTATATATATATATATATATATATATATATATATATATATATATATATATGTTCTATGTATTAGTTAGTAAATTTATTTTGAAACTTGAATCATGGATGTTAATAATTAAGGTAAATTACACTGATCTCCCTAAAGATTTATTGATATTACACATGCTTTCACTATAGTTTGAGAAATTACACTGACCAAAAACTTCTCCTCTGTTAGTGAACTATTAATTGATCTAACAGATTGTACTGATTTCATCATATATATATTTTCAAAATATTGACTTTACCCTTATTCAACTCAAACCCACTTGCCATTCACATTTTACAACGTGGTAGGACTATTCGTCACAAATATTGGCTAATTTGTGAGACAAAATTGTCATTGAGTTGTAATGTTGACCAAGTTATTGAGTGTAGAGTCCTTAAGTCTTGTGATCATTAAAGAACGTGTCTGGTTCCAGTTAAAGGCCATCTTATGTCCGCATGACTCTCACATGTTCATATGGCGAAGCATTGGTAAACACTTGGTAAGGTTGGATCGTATCTATCTCACACACACACACACAGTCTCATGCATTAAGTTTAATTTACTATTATAATTTGTGAAAGTATATAGTGTAATGGTTCTATGAATAATAATAGCTTACTTAATTATGCCTAGTACTGAAAGATTGTTTAAGTGGGTTATTATTTGTCATTGACCTAAAACTGGAAATTTTAGGATTTTTCACAATATTCGTTCAAATGAATCATGAGTTCGTTCGCACGAAACATAAATTCGTTTGCATGATTATTCCAGTGAGTTTGTCGTATATATTAGCGAAATATTCATTTGATCTTTCAATGGAATAAATTTTCTAGAAACCTATTCGTGAGACATTCGTTCGAACAAATGATCCAACGAATTTTTCAATACCTTTCATATCACATTCATTCGATAGTTCATTTGAACGAATTAAGGTTCGTGCGAACGATCACCTAAATCGTGGGAACGAATGTCGCGCAGATCAGTTTATAATTGGATTTACATGGTGTAATTTCCTTTCCAAAACCTATCCTATACAAGAATTTGATCCCTAGTTCGTGTGGGGATTTTTGATAGTTATCAAAAAGAGTTTCTAAATTATCCAAAAGTATTTTTCTTCATATGCATATTGCACACATAGATCAAATTTTTGAAGAAAGAACCTGAATTACATCTTCTACATTGTTCGTTGAGTACAAGCTTGTAGATTTCAAGTTTGTGCAATAGGCAGAGTTTGAGGTTTCGTGGAGTTCACAATTGTGCTTGGATCATCGTTTGTTGAGTTTGGAGTGACAGATACACTTGAAGGGTACTTGAGGATTTGAGTTTGAGAAGATTCAAATTATCAACAAGGCTTGAGGGACTAAGATTGAGTTGTAAAGAGTTTTGTTGTTATCAAACCTTTTCTAGTGGATTCACATTTGGGTAGGCATCCCGAGGTTTTCTAAAGCAAATTTAGTTGATTTGTGGCGATTTTCTCGTCAACAAATTTGGTGCACTGTCTTTATCTTTTTACTATTTACTATTATTTTATTTATTATTGCATGTCACTGAATTTGTTTACACCCATAGCAAGTGAATTTGAATATAGTTAAACAAATAAATTTTATTTGCTAGTGAGATGTATTCACCCCCCTTTAGGTCCAATTCTTGACATTTAGCCATAAATTGGACCCTCACAACCAAACAATCACAATCATATAGTTTACATGAGAATTAATCCTAAACTTAATCCTATTCCTTACTTAGCAAAACATCATACCTGATGGGTTGGTCTCAACCCTAGGAAGTCGTGCTCGCTGTGTAACCAAACTAAGTAATGAGAATGCAGTCCCCCCTACTGTATCTGTCTAGAGAGTCAATTAGCCTTCTCCTTTCCCTTTGGTGTTCCTAAGATTCACAAATTATGTCTCAATGGATCGCCACATGAATTTATGTTATTCATCAAATTTTATGCTTTTATATCATGAGTTCCTATTTTACTAAAATAAACTCTACCGTTGAGTCTAGAATGCTGAACAAAGTCGGTTTAGGTTTTTGCAAAATTTTTATTTGGACCATTGTACTAAAAAGGGCAAAATGGTCATTTTGTACTTTCACGGGTTCGTACTTCTCGAGACCTTTTTTCATAAATCGGACACTACCATTGAGTCTGGAATATTCGAAACAATAAAAATTCATTATTCTTTTATTTTAATTGGAGTTCGTTTGACTAGTCTTTGACTCAAGGGCATTTTGGTCATTTTAGTGTTCCTACGGGTCTGTTGCAAAACGGACCTCACCGTTGGATTCAGAATGTTCGAGACATAAAGAAAACACTAATGACTTGTTTAGTTTGAACTCTGGGCCATTTCGGCATATTTAATTTAATTAATTAAATACTTATTATTATATAGTATATACATATTTATGCCAAAAGAGGACACGGAATTGTCCTATCCTCAGTGGCCATACGCTCCTCACTCTTCCCATAGGTCCTGAGTTCGATTCCCAGGGGTGCTGCCCACCCCTTTTTAATTTTCTGAATTTTATTTAACTGTAGTATATATATATATATATATATATATATTAGTAACAGTATATGACCACAAGAGCCTTAGTGGCTCAGTGGTTAAGTGGGTGTCCCAATGCACGTGGGTGGCGGGGTTCAAGTCGCAGGGATCTCGGTTTCCACTTCCCATTTCTTTTCTTTAATTTCATTAATCAAAACGGTGCAGTTTTGTTTAAAAGAATTTAAACCATTCTCAGTTGGGTCAGGGCCCGAACCAAAACCCGACCAAGGTCTGATCCAGAGGCCTAAAAAGGGGACCCCTTCTTTCCGATCATCTTCCCCAGCCAGAATTCTGGCCGGTCGCCGGATTGCAACTATTCTTTTTATTTTTCTTGAGTTTTTTATGTCAGTTTTTAGATATTTTTGCGTCAGATTGATCCTAAGACATTGAGCAATATTTTGGGACTATTTTGGACCTCAAACAACCTAATTTTCTTGGCACTCGATCAGTTTTTCGGCCAGCTCCGATCAACTTGATATCCTTTATTTTAAGCCTGTTTCTTTACTGATTTTTACTCATTTCATTTCCTAGATTCTTCCTGTACTTCATGGGCTTAAGTCTAGGTTATTTAGGTTGATTTTTGCACATAAAATATAAGAAATCTGAAACTGGCATAAACCTGTAACTCAACCTAACTTCTTCATCTTTCCACCATTTTTGCTAATTCTTTGTGTATTATGTTCCTCACCACATGTTCTATAAAACTTCGTAAACCAAACTAATTATTATGCTTTCAAATTTAAAGGAGTAGAATTGGCTAACTCACCTATATCTCCTGGGTTGCTCGGTGTGGTTCCCTTCTTTCACTTCTGCTTCTCCCTTGGCTCAATCTTTGGACTTCTTCAAGGTTCTCAGCTTCCCACTTAGTCCTTCTTTTCTGCTTTCCATCTCACGCACTCACTTACATGCATATATTTATTTCAACCAACCTCACACTCTCTCTACTCTCCCTTTCTCTATTTCTCTCTCTATATCAAACCTGTATACCACCATTATTAGGTTTGATTTCTTCTTCACCTCACACACGTAACATTTATGGTTCATCATGAAATTTCATCATAAACCACACATGTGTTGCACCTGCTCTATATATTTATACACATATACACTTCACTCATGGCACACTGTTCACACACTGAATACCCACTTACACACTCAATCAACCACACTCCTGATTTCTTCACTGTTCCTTTTCTAATTCACACTTATTGCTTTCTTTGCATTTAATACTTGTTTGTACTTTGTGTTATATATATATATATATGTATATATTTTATTACACACACACACACACACCAAACACTCAACAGCACACACACACACACACACACACACACACATACTCACACTCACACTCACATGCACGTGGGCTGCAACCCACACCTGTGTACACACACACACACATATTTATATGTATATATATATATATACACTTACACATATTTGTACACATACATATTGTCACATGTATTTACATACATACACGTACATTTAATTACACATACATTTACATGAGTATTTATGTACACATACATACAATAGAATATTTTATATATTTTCATGAATACATATATATATATATATGTATTTACACGTGTACGTATAATTTCATAGTCTAAATTATTTAAAAGAAATTAAAGATTAAAGAAGTTCAAACCTCATAACATAAGTCATATTGTTCGGGTATTTGAGTCGGGTTATTTTAAATAGTGTTCCATTAAAAAAAAAATTTATTCCCATTTTTTTTTCAAGTCTTTACATCCTTCCCCCCTTAAAGAAATTTCGTCCTGAAATTTAAAAATGCACCCCAAAGTCCCCCACACATGTGTTGACCATCTAACTAGTCTCAAATCAATCATGAAACATCCAATAGCTAACACTTAACCTACCACATCAGCACCCAAGCACTAAATCCCTCCCAGCATATATATATATATATATATATATATATATATATACACACATAAATAAGCACACCACCTGCTATACGGTAACTAGGCATACATCCAACCCTATAGACATACAGGCTTATAGTTTATCTCACAAACAACAAACACACAGCCTATCTCTTAATTTCATTCGGTCTACCACATAGATGTAAGCATGTAACCCCAATGTCATGGTAATCATGGTAGATATGAATGGATGAGATGTACTAAAATCTATCGGTATGTTAGTCCATGAACTAAAAACAAGGAATGTACCTCGAACCGTAGGAGGTCCGGGAGTAGACGTGTCACGCCCCGAATTTCTAGGAACCCGAGGCGCGAGTAACGAAACTAAAAGAAAATAAAATAAAGGACAATCTAATGGATTCAACCCAAACTTACATTCATTTCCTTCAATGTACATCCATGTAAAGCACAGTCAATAAAAACATTCAACATGTCATTCGAGCATAAGCCCTACATCACAAAATATGCCCCCACGGGCCAAATATCCTCCTAAGCTTATATCTCCTCCACTCTGCAAGACTTCCTCAAGTCTCAAGTGCCGGGAGCGTCATCTGTAATGTGTTATCCCACGAATGGGTCAGCTTAACTGTTGGTATAATATAATGCTAATGCAAGGAACAAAATTAAGGGCGTGGCATGTGCAAGTGTACATTTATATCTACATGTCATTCAATTTCATCATGTAATGTACTAGCAATAATCTATATGCCATCCAACTCATTAACATAATTTAAAGCGTGGCATGTGCAAGTGTGCATTCATTTCTACATGCCTTTCTAATCATCATGCCATGTACTAATTTTTTTGCCATAAAGCATCCATGCAATTTCTAGACCACATCCATGAATTCATTAATACGATGTAATGAAAATGTGCATGACATATCCACAACTTTACACCACACCCATGTCAACTCTATGCCATGTCAGCTCTATGCCACACCCATGTCAACTCTATGCCATGTCAACTCTATGCCATGTCCATGTCTCATTTTCGGAACACATCCGATGAAAGCTGAGTACAATGTCTCGTTTTCGGAACACATCCGATGGAAGCTGAGTACCATGTCTCATTTTTGGAACACATCTGATGGAAGCTGAGTACCATGTATAACTCACTTTACGGACCTTCCCCGACGGCCTGAGTAACCACGTATGCACAGCACCAAGTGCTTAACCCACACTATGCTTTCAATGAATCACACCATACCAATATGCTTTGATTCCACCATGTAATAATACAATCTCAAATAAGCAATTTACCAACACATGGAGCATACTTTTAAACAATGTATTCCATTTAAAGCAATCACAGCATCTGAATAACAAAATATTTTTCACATGAATGTATGCAATACATGATCAACGAAAATACACACTCAAGTCATGTGTTCACAATCTTAACAACTCCCCAAAAATATAAATCACGTACAACGCCCACGCATAAAATAAATCATATCTCCATGGAGCAGCAAGGAACACATTAGCAACGTAAACAATTAACTCAAGGTTTCTCTTTAAAGCAACATTCCTCATGTGATTTTCTAACGTCAAACAAATAAATATATGATTCATTCAATCGACATACAAATCATTCCTAAACATAATTCTATTCCTTACTTAGCACGATATATCATACCTGATGGGTTGGTCTCAACCCTGAGAAATCATGCTCACGGTGTAGCTGAACCAACAGGGATAATGTAGAAGGTCAGACCACCTTCTCCTTGCCTTTCAGTGTTCCTAAAATTCATGAAATGTAACTCAGTTCATTTGCTACTTGAATTATGTTATTCATAAAATTTTATGTCTTTATTTTATGAGTTTCCATTTTGCTAAAATAAACTCTACTATTGAGTCCGAAAAGTCAGTTTAGGCTTACGCAGAATTTCATTTGGACTTCTGTACTAAAAAGGGCAAAACAGTCATTTTGCACTTTACGGGTTCCTATTTCTCAAGGCATCCTTTCATAAATTGGATTCTACCGTTGAGTTCAGAATATTCAAAATAATAAAAATATACTATTCTTTCATTTTAATCGAGGTTCGTTTGACTAGTCTTTGACTCAAGAGCATTTCGGTCATTTTAGTATTTCTATGGGTCTTTTATTTTTTTGGGACCCCGTCTCGCAAAACGGACCTCACCATTGGTCTCAGAATGTTCGGGGCATAAAGAAAACACTATTCATTGTGTAATTTAGACTCCGGGTCATTTTGATATATTTAAATTAATTAAATTAATTTAATATTACATTTGCATAATATACATTTATTTTGGCGTAACAAGACACACGGGCGTGCCTGTCAAGGGGGTTTGGGCTTGGGGCTTTCTTCCAATTGATCTAGGGTTCAACACTCAGGGGCTATGCCTCTACGTGCATCCCTTTTCATTTTTTTTTTCAAACTCTCTTAAAGCCAAAAAGTGGCTAAACTAACCCAAGGATAAGCTATCCCCGTTTCCAATTTAATTCTAATTTGATTCCATAAGTTTACAACCAAACAACCCCATTTACTTAAACATTAACTTAATTTGTGAAATTAGACAAGTGATAATCACTAAAATGTAATCGGATTACTACTTTATAAGATGGCACAAGAACCTTGACATAAAGAACCTTATTTAGCTAAACAGAATGTGGAGGAGGGAATTGCAAAGGTTGATGCAGCTAGACATTTCCTATTGTTGCAGAATCAGAAAATCTCATTTTTCTAGTTTTCCAAGCAGCTGATCACTGTTATGACTAGAATATAATTTCTATTATAGATTTTCAATTCAGAGGATCAGATTTATACTTGTTTTCAGATTGGATAGATCGTTAGAGAGGAAGAAAATCAGGAAAACTGGAGCTACAGTCACTCAACCCCTGTCCTGCTCCAAACGCCAACAACCAAGAGCAGGCCCTTGCGTTCCCAAACTGATTTGTGTAGCTGTGTTAATCTACTGATTTACAAATCTTGAGTCAACTAGCTCAGCCAACCCTCAAACGATTACACAGAGACCCATCAAGGTGCATCAGCTACACACTTGGCTGTTTTACATATTTTCCCCTGCTGCATCGCTACATTGGGTCAGCTGACAACATGAACAACCACTTGGAATGGAGTGGGTTTCCGTGATTCTCCCTCTAAATTTCTCTCCCTCTAGTAACTCTCGACTTTAACTTCTTAGGAGGGATCGAGCAACCCAAAACCTCTACCAATTTCTTCTTGCCACAACTGCCTCCCGTCAACAAGCTGCTCTGGTTTCCACCCCCCTCTGCACCGTTACACACCACATACATATATATATATATATAAATATATTTTTCCCTTTCTCTTACGCCACTTCAAGAGCTCCCATTTCTCTCTCTATCTCGGCTGCTCTCTTTTCCCTCTCTCTTTTCTCATTTTTTTTTACTGTACCATCACACAAACACACACATATATACTATATTTTCTTCCTTGTTGCATGCTACCTGTTGCACCCCTAAACCTGTGCCCTACACACACCTATATATATATATAATACTTTCCCTACTGCAGCTACTTGCACCGCCACACCTACTGCTACTTTCTTTTCCCCTTCCTTTTTTTTTTCTTTCACTTCTCCTCCTACTGTACGTCCCCACACGCCCCACCTTAATTGACTTTTCTTCCTACTTTTTCTTTTCTCTTTCTTGTTGTCTTTTCTTGTTGTCTTGTTTCAATTAAATACTTGTAGGCATATATAATATAACATATATAAGACACACACACACACACACTACACCCCACGTACAACACACTAATTCACATCAGCCCACTTTATTTGACTTTTCATTTCTTTCTTTTTCTTTTGTTTTCTTGTCTTCCTGCTTTTCTTTTCTTTATTTCACCTTAAGCATGTTATATACATATAATTTATAAATGTATGATGCACACTACACACCCATGGTTGCACCTGCTTCCCCCCCCCCCCCTTTTTTTTTGTTTTTCAACTGCATGTTTTTGCATGCTTATATATATATATATATATATAATAAAATCTGTATTTTATTTTATTTCATAAAATATTAATTTATGAAATAATAGTAAATTTGGCTTAAGGCCGAGACTTGGCACCATAATTATTTATTTAACCAATATTGGATCTCCGTTCGTGTCTCAGATAATATCCATATTATTAACTTGTCATATTAATCCCATGTATCTATCTTGGCACTTGGTTGACTGGGTTAACTATTTCCCGAACCTATATTATTATTATTATTATTATTATTATATTTATATATATATATTTTTTTTTGGTCTGGATAAATTTTATATTTTCTAATAATTAATCCCATCATAGCTTACTGTATTTTGAGCTATTTTAAATCATTAATATCACATAACCTATTTTTCTTAGGTCGAGGTATAGTCCAAGTTTTGTTAGATTTTCGGGGTATTTAAAATAGTGTTCAAAAAAAAAAAATTATTCCTATTTTCCTGATCTTTACATCCTTCCCCCCTTAAAGAAATTTCGTCCCAAAATTTAAAAATATGTATCTCCTCTGTAAAATTCGAAAAGTTCGATTCAAAATGTTATTGTGACATGTAGACGTGCAGCCTTACCCATGGATCGTCCACCTCTCCCTCAGCCAGGTGACGTGGAATGCATTACCCTCTCCCATTACTCTCTCCTCCCAAAGGAACCTCGTCCGACTGGGCAGGCGTGCAGCGACGTGCAGACATCTCTACACTCCCTGCTAGGGTCTGGTTTTGATCCCATCTGTAACGGCCCACTCCACATGGCACAACCCATAATGGAATCCTCAATATGTTGGTTCATCAGTGCTAACTTTTTAAATTCAGCCATGCCTCATTACCCACCTCCATAATCCAAAACAGTAATAAAATAAAGAAAAATTCCTCAATGTTCACAAGGACACCTCAAAGTCTCTCACACACTTGCTTACCGTCTAACTAATGTCAAATCAAGCCATGGAATCACCTAGTGATTCCACAGGATCTACACTCTCATAATGCACAATACCAAGTGCTCAACTCACACTATGTCTCAAGGAATCACACTATGCCAATATGCTTTGATTCCACCATGCAACAATGCAATCTCCTCGAAGCCTTTCATCCATACATGAAGCATGCTTTAAACAATGCATTTCACTCAAAGTAACAATAACTTTTAAATCACAAGATTCTTTCCTCATGTGTATATGCTATTTACATTCCATTCAAACACATGCTCAAGTTACACATTCTCAATCTGAACAATTTTCAAAGAATATAAATCACACACTGTGCCAACACATGGAATATACATATAATCATGGTCCATATTTATCACCTAATCAAACTTCTAAGGAAATGACAAGGAACACATAAACACATAGATAATCCAATAAATATATGAATCATGGGATCAACATGAGAATCAATCCTAAACTTAATCCTATTCCTTACTTAGCAAAACATCATACCTGATGGGTTGGTCTCAACCCTAGGAAGTCGTGCTCACTGTGTAACTGAACTAAGCAATGAGAATCCAGTCCCCCTCTACTGTATCTGTCTAGAGAGTTAATCAGCCTTCTCGTTTCCCTTTGGTGTTCCTAAGATTCACAAATTATGTCTCAGCGGATCGCCACATGAATTTATGCTATTCATCAAATTTTATGCTTTTATATCATGAGTTCCTATTTTACTAAAATAAACTCTACCATTGAGTCTGGAACGCCGAACAAAGTTGGTTTAGGTTTTCGTAGAATTTTTATTTTGACCTTTGTACTAAAAAGGGCAAAATGGTCATTTTGTACTTTCACGGGTTTGTACTTCTCGAGGCCTCCTTTTATAAATTGGACTCCACCGTTGAATCCAGAATATTTGAAACAACAAAAATTCACTATTCTTCTATTTTAATCAGAGTTCGTTTGACCAGTCTTTGACTTAGGGGCAATTTGGTCATTTTAGTGTTCCTACGGGTCTTTTATTTTTTGGGACCTCGTCTCACAAAACGGACCTCATCGTTGGATTCAGAATGTTTGAGACATAAAGAAAACATTAATGACTTGTTTAGTTTGGACTCCGGGCCATTTCAACATATTTAATTTAATTAATTAAATACTTATTATTAGATAATATATACATATTTATGCCAAAAGAGGACACAGGATTGTCCTATCCTCAGTGGTCACATGCTCCTCACTCTTTCTATAGGTCCTGAGTTTGATTCCCAAGGGTGCTGCACACCCCTTTTAATTTTCTGAATTTTATTTAACTGTAATGTATATATATATATATATATATAAATATATATTGGTAACAGTATATGACCACATGAGCCTCAGTGGCTTAGTGGTTAAGTGGGTGTCCTAATGCGCGTGGGTGATGGGGGGGGTTCGAGCCGCAGGGATCTCGGTTTCCACTTCCTATTTCTTTTCTTTAATTTCATTAATCAAAATGGTGCAGTTTTGTTTAAAAGAATTTAAACCATTCTCGGTTGGGTCGGGGCCCGAACCAAAACCCGGCCCAGGTCCGATCCAGAGGCCTAAAAAGGGGACCCCATCTTTTCGGGCATCTTCCCCGGCCCGAATTCTGGTCGGTCGCCGGACTGCAACTATTCTTTTTTATTTTTCTTGAGTTTTTTACGTCGGTTTTTAGATATTTTTGCCTCAGATTGATCCTAAGACATTGAGGAATATTTTGGGACCATTTTGGACCTCAAACAACCTAATTTTCTTGGCACTCAGATCAGTTTTCCGGCTAGCTTTGATCAATTATATATCCTTTATTTTAAGCCCATTTCTTTACTGATTTTTACTCATTTCGTTTCCTAGATTCTTCCTGTACTTCATGGGCTTAAGTCTAGGTTATTTAGGTTGATTTTTGCACATAAAATATAAGAAATCTGAAACTGGCATAAACTTGTAACTCACCCTAACTTCTTCATCTTTTCGCCATTTTTGCTAATTCTTTTTGTATTTTGTTCCTCGCCACATGTTCTATAAAACTTCGTAAACCAAACTAAGTATTATGCTTTCAAATTTAAAGGAGCAGAATTGGCTAACTCACCTATATCTCCTGGGTTGCTCGGTGTGGTTCCCTTCCTTCACTTCTGCTTCTCCCTTGGCTCAATCTTTGGACTTCCTCAAGGTTCTCAGCTTCCCACTTAGTCCTTCTTTTCTGCTTTCCATCTCCGCACTCACTTACATGCATATATTTATTTCAACCAACCTAATTCTCTCTCTACTCTCCCTTTCTCTATTTCTCTCTCTATATCAGACCTGTATACCACCATTATTAGGTCTGATTTCTTCTTCACCTCACACACGTAACACTTATGGTTCATCATGAAATTTCATCATAACCCACACATGTGGTGCACCTGCTATATATAATATACACACATATACACTTCACTCATGGCACACTGTTCACACACTGAATACCCACTTACACACTCAATCAACCACACTTCTGATTTCTTCACTGTTCCTTTTCTAATTAACACTTATTGCTTACTTTGCATTTAATCCTTGTTTGTACTTTGTGTTATATATATGTATATATTTTATTACACACACACACACACCAAACTCTCAACAGCACACATAAACACACTTACATGCACGTGGGCCGCAACCCACACCTATGTACACATATACACACACATATATGTATATATATATATATATACACTTAATTATACACTTACATATATTTGTACACATATGTATTGTCACATGTATTTACATACATACACGTACATTTAATTACACATATACATTTACATGAGTATTTATGTACACATACGTACAATAGAATATTTTATGTATTTTCATGAATATATATATATGTATGTACACGTGTATGTATAATTTCATAGTCTAAATTATTTAAAGGAAATTAAAGATTAAAGATGTTCAAACCTTGTAACATAAGTGATATTGTTCGGGTATTTGAGTCGGTTATTTTAAATAGTGTTCCATTAAAAAAAAAATTATTCCCATTTTTTTTTCAAGTCTTTACAAAGCTAGTCCATGGGGAGAAGCTATTTCTCTATCTTGCAGTCTCCGAAAACGCTGTCAGTTCTGTACTTGTCAGACAACAAAAGAGGGTCCAAAAGCCCATATTTTATGTCAGCAGGGCATTGTTAGATACAGAGAAAAGATATCTTGAGATTGAAAAGATGGCCTATGCACTAATAATATCTGACCGGAAGCTCCGGCCTTACTTCCAAGCGCATCCCATTGAAATTTCAACTGCTTACCCCCTGAAGTCAGTTCTAAGAAAGCCTGAAGTCTCAGGGCGATTAGTCAAATGGTCAGTGGAATTAGGGAAATTTGATATATCCTATGTTCCACGGATCTCTATCAAAGGGCAAGACTTGACCAATTTTGTTGCTGAGTTCACCCCAGTACTACAAGATAAAGCACAATTTTGTGAAAGCTTGGGAACATGGCAACTTTACACTGACGAATCATCCACAGACCATGGTTCTGGTGTTAGCTTGGTGTTACAATCCCCCGACGGGCTTATAGTAGAAAAGGTAGTCAGCCTAGGGTTCAGAACCTCCAACAATGAAGCAGAATACGGAGCCCTTATCCTTGGGATGAAGTTAGCTTTGGAGTGCGAGGCTCAAAACCTTGAAGTCTTCTTTGATTCCCAATTGGTGGTAAGCCAAGTTCTGGGAGAGTTTGCCATCAAAGATGACAGGATGCTTTGGTATTCAGAACTTGTTAAATCCTTGAAACGCTCCTTCCAAACACTCTCTATTCAAAAAATAGAAAGAGGCTAGAACTGCAGAGCTGATGCTTTGGCAAGCATGGCATCTCATCTGAAGTTAGAAGGAGATTCCACGCTAAAGATCTTCCATCAAACAAGACCAAGCATAGAGGAGGTCCAAGTCGTCCAAGCTACTAAGCAACCCTAGACCTGAATGACTCCTATCCTCCAATACTTGAAAGGAGGGCTCCTCCCAAAAGACAAGAACCAGGTAAGAAGGATTCGAATCAGGGCAGCTCGGTACTTCATCCTGAGCGGGAAACTTTACAGAAGATCTTATTCTCAACCCCTGCTGCGGTGTTTAAATCCAGAAGAATCTTAGTATGTCCTGGTAGAAATACACAAAGGAATTTGTGGAAATCATAATGGGGGCAGAACCATAGCCCACCGAGCTCTGATACAGGGCTACTACTGGCCTGGAATGCTGAGGCAGGCTAAGCAGTACGTCCAGAAGTGCGACAAATGTCAAAGGTTCGTTCCTTACCAACACCAGTCCCACCATGAGCTCATTCCTATTGTTAGCCCATGGCCCTTTGTTCAGTGGGGGATAGACATTATAGGCCCATTGCCTAAGGCCGCACCAAACAGGAAATACCTTCTGGTGGCCATCGACTATTTCTCTAAATGGGTAGAAGCAGAGCCTCTATCACACATTACTGAGAAAGAAGTTAAGAGTTTCATCTGGAAGAACATAGTTTGCAGGTTCGGCATACCGCGCGTGATCGTCTCAAACAATGGTACACAATTTTCTGGTAAATTTTTTAGGAAATTCTGCCAAGACCTGCATATCAATCAACATTTTTCCTCTCTTGGCCATCCCCAAGCCAACGGGCAAGCAAAGGTTACCAACCGAACAATCCTTGATGCACTTAAGAAGAGGTTGGAAGAAGCCAAGGGAAAATGGGTTGAAGAACTCCCTAGAGTACTCTGGGCCTACAGAACAACTAGAAGAACGCCAACCTCTGAAACTCCCTTTTCGCTTGCCTATGGTATTGAAGTAGTGATCCTTGTTGAGATCGGTATGCCTACCTTGAGGACTGAAGCTTTCAACGACGAAGCCAATAATCATCAGCTTGCAGAAAATTTAGACTTACTTGAGGAAAAAAAGGATCAAGCCAAGATCAGGATGGAAGCATATCAGCACAGGATGGCCAACAATTCCAAATTGGGGCTAAAACCCATCAGCTTTCGAATTGGAGATCTCGTCCTCAGAAGGATGTTTCCAAACACTAAGGATCCTACTATGGAAAAGTTATCACCCAACTAGGAGGGCCCCTACAGAGTAATGAAGATTGTTAGACCTACCATTTATTGGCTAGAAGACATGGTTGGGAAGCCTGTTCCCAGACCTTGGAACATAGAACACTTACGGAAGTATTACCAATAAAGGCCTTTTTCTTTAAAAGTGTTTTCATATAATGTACAGACCCTTAGGTCTAGTCCATCTTAATGTACAGGCCCCCAGGTCTGGTCCATCTTAATGTACAGACCTTTAGGTCTAGTCCATCTTAATGTACAGACCCTTAGGTCTAGTCCATCTTAATGTACAGACCTTAGGTCTGGTCCATCTTAATGTACTGACCTTCAAGTGTGGTCTAACTTAATGTACAGACCCTTAGGTCTAGTCCATCTTAATATACAGACCTTTAGGTCTGGTCCATCTTAATGTATAGACCTTTAGGTCTGGTCTATCTTAATGCACAGATCCCTAGGTCTAGTCCGTCTTATTGACCCTAAAAGTATTATACCCAGTATAAGCCCTTTAGGTCTGAATAAACCTGCTTGGTTACTTCCCAAACCGAAAACAAAATATTTGACTCAGTTGTTCAGCTATGTGGTTGCGAATGTTTTTTAATCAGATGCCAGTCCTGGCTAACTGATATGAATCTTCTTGCTTACATTCTTATCCATAAGCTCTGGTTTTGAGATCTATTCTAAGAACGAAGGTTTTGATTATTGAGGATCTGTTCAATTACTATCAAGTAATTATCAGTCCAATTATTATCACAAGTCATTTTGCTCAACAATTAAGCCCTGGATGGTTTACTTTGACAAAGCCTATTGATCAGCTTATTCGGTACAAGTTCTGATTCAAATTCCTCCAATTTCGTGTTCAGAGCTGCTCAGGTTATTACAAGTTGTTTTATTCAGAAGGTTGCTTCTTAGGACTGATCTGAAAGGCAAAAAGCTCTTGGAAAACTTTGTTCACAATTAAACGCAAGTTTGAAGCCCATTCATATACTACAGAGCAACAATAACTTAGGATAGTGCTGAATCTACTTCGCATTCACAATAATTCTCAAAATGCCCAAATGTTATAAAAGGGCAAAGACACAAAAAGATATGAAGAAAAGGTAATTCCATTGATAAATATGTTTGTGTACATTAGAATTCAAAAATAAAAAGTTACATAAAAGAAATCCTAGGCTTGGTCAGTGGTGGCAAGCCCCTCTACGGAGGGAAGTTCAGAAGGGGTGGCTTCGGTATCTTTACTCAGAACAGCAGCATCAGAAGGAGTAGCTCCAGGACTCACAATTGATGATAAGTTGAAATCCAAAAACTTAGAAAGGAATTTGGATTGGAAGTTGTCAAAACCAAATTGGATCAACTCGTCACCCATTTTTTCAACTTCCTCCTTCATCTCCGCCTCGGTCTCGTTCTTGGCATGATCAACTGCATCCTGAAGCTTCTGATCATAAAGGTATCGAAGATCGTGCATCTCCCTCCGAAGTCTTTCTGCCTCCCGAATGTGAAGATCCCTCTCAGACTCTAGAACGACCAATTAATTATTAGCCCCCTTCAGTTTCTCCTCGACAGCATGAGCCGTAGACTGAGCCGTACCGAGCTGTAGCCTAACCTCATCCAATTTAATTTCAAGTTTGTCGATTTCTTCTGAATTTAGAGAAGTATATGTCAGAGCTGCAAGGGTGTGTATGGATTGCAGGATACAAAATAAGAAATTCAGTAATAATGAAAAGACAAGGGAGAGAAAAGGGGAGAAATCAGAAGTTACCTTGATTTGGGGGGAGGCAAGCTCAGCTAGTAACTTCCTCGACTTCTGTGACTTGAACTTTTGAGGGCCCTTATCCCAGAACTGCTTCAGGGCCCTCTTAGTGGCTTGGTAGTTGATATCATCATAAGCTTTGGATGGCTTCTCCTTGCTTGTTCGACTTATAGGGGGGGAGGAACCATCGTGATAGGGGTGGGAGCCTCCCTCTCGCCCTTAGAAGGAGCATGTTCGGGAGAACTGGAGATTAGCCTCCTCCTTTTCACTTGTAGGGGAGGCTTAGGCTCAATTTGGGAAAAAGCCTCCCCCCACCGACTGTGGCTCTGGCTCTGAAGTCCACTTCTTCATTAGTCTCTTCTTAAACTCCTTAGTACGGGCTTTAGCCGCCATCAAATTCTCTGGGGTAACGATGATGGTATGAGCTCAGTTAGAGGTCTAGATGAGCTAACGGTACTGGTCTTGAAGGTCAGTGGTAAAAATAGATCTCCTCCAAGCACTCTTATCTACACAGAAAATAGAAGAATGATGTTTAGTTAAACAGCTCGGAAGTCAAAGCACAAAACAGAGCCAAAGCAATCACAAGAAAATTGGGTCTCACCCTTGAACCCCGTACTTCGGGAGAATGTTGAGATATGGCTCTGGAAGTCTGCACGCTCCCATCCTCCTCCAACAAAGAAATACCACTTTTTCCAAGTTTTATTGGAAGTGGGTACAGAGGATAGAGGTCTAAACCCCCTCTCGAAAGACATATAGAAGAGACTTTCCGACCTCATATACTTCAGATCCATATTACTACGGATCAGATCGATCGACACGTCTAAATCGTTCAGATACCCTAGCACTATGAATCCTAAGAGATGCCGCCAACTATTAAGGTTAAGTTCGGTAGGGCAAAGATCGAACCAACAGAAGAATTGCCTAACTAAATCAGGG
This sequence comes from Nyssa sinensis, assembly GCA_008638375.1. Classification (NCBI taxonomy): domain Eukaryota; kingdom Viridiplantae; phylum Streptophyta; class Magnoliopsida; order Cornales; family Nyssaceae; genus Nyssa; species Nyssa sinensis. The sequence continues at coordinate 18,470,032 of CM018043.1, forward strand.
AGTGGAAGCCTTAACCCTATCTCAAACCAACTAAGATAAACACAGATCTCACCATTTTCAATATCATAAGGGCGATCTAGGGAGCTTGGTACCCTACATGTAACATTCGAGGGGAAGCTATACGTCACCCTCCACTTATCTAATAGGCTCTAGGTAACAGTACTTTCACCCTCTTCTCTCTGGGAAAGCCTACTAGAAGCTTCCCCAACCCTATTCCTAGGTTCTATAAAGGCATCAACTACCCTAACCTCAGAACTGTAGGAGGATCCTACAGACCTATTTTCGGTACTACCGGTGGAATGACTACCTACATTTTTTACATGAAACGCACAGTCGTCTCCAAAGGGCTCCTTGTGCCGCCACCAGTACTAGAAAACAAAGAAGAAACAGACATTGCTTAAGAAGGAAATGGGGAAGATGGAATTCCTAATTGTAAAAATAAAAAGAAAGGGAAGACTAGTCAAACCTGTTTTAAACCAGAGCCTCAAACAGTAAGCACTCTTCCAGCTTCAAGGAATCACCAGTCGCACAAATCCAACAATGGCAGAAACTCCTTCGATACAGTGAAACCAAGTAAAGAAAGAAGGCATGTAAGGTCTTTGCCTTATTTATATATGATTTCAAAGTATGGGCCCAACAAAGCCGAACCGTCATGGTGGTTCAAGGCAATGATGGCCTCGAAAGCTTAACCATTGGCTGCGCAATAAATGACGCACCAAACAGTCACATTAAAAAACGGACAGACAGGACACATGGATTTTCGGAAGCACGTAGCCTTAGTTACGCGTTGAGTTCAAACTAGGGCTTTGGGGGGGGGGAGTAACTGATATACCACAAAGCGACAAACCAGTCTCCATGTGACATGTGTAACTACGAAGCTCGGCCATTAAGAGCATACTCAGACGCTCGGCTATTCAGAGAAGACTTGCTCCTTTATCCTCCAGAACTCACAGGCCTGAGCACAAGGCCTTCAAAGCACTCTCTGGGGTTCAGAGCTTATCACCGCCTCAACACCCTACCGAGCAAAGGATAAGGAAACAATTTTCAATAAGGAAACTGCTACTCACAGATATCTCTCAAGCGTAGTATCCAACATGGTAACTGCCATTCTCTGATGATCAAATCCCTATATTGATGGTTCCAAATCCTAATCAACTAAGGAAATCTTTAGCCTATAAATAAAACCCTAAGGTACGTCATTTATTTTTATGCTCATTCTTTGGTTTACATTACAGTCTTTCAATTCAGTTTTATTAACTTAAGCATCGGAGCGGCTACCGCCGGAGCCAATCCGGTGGCCCTCTGATCTTCTTTTTGAGTGTTTTTCAGGGAGTAGAACTCGGAATCAACATCAGCCAAAAGGTAGAGCATCATTACTTAACATGGTATTAGAACCTTAATTGTGTGAGGTATTGGATTTAAGTCTCTCTATTTGCATTATTCCCTGTTTGCATTTGCATTCTATTCTACTTTGTATTTGTGTATAATTTCTTTACCTTTCCATGTGCGATTCTAGAATGTGCTTGATATATATTGTTGGCTCATTCTCTAATAACTTAAAGTTTTTGAAGTAATTGGTTTTTTAACACCTAGAACTTCTTTTGAAGGATTGGCTAGGGTGTCGCTGGCTGCCTGGGTGATTCAGTGACCACTTAAAATGCAATAATTTATCTGGTGAGATTGCTAGGGAAATTGATGCATGTGTATGGCCCGAAGCATCTGTTGACCATGCCACATCCCTTGGATTAGAAGAACACTTGACAATTTCACTTCTGAATCAGAGTCCAGTATGAGAAAGCATGATAAACCTTGAGTGACTGCAATCGAAAACATCCATATTTGTAGCATTATTTTTTTTTGTACAATCTAATTGTTTCTCTTTGATTCCTATTTAATTATTTAATTTTTAGGTTAAAGTTTGGATGGATGGTAGATAAAATGCTTTATGATAATGCTCTGGATGGTTGCAGAGAAGGTGGAAAGAAAAGAACATATGGAATCTTTAGACTACCATTCAATTCTCAAACCCAATAATTTGAATCTTGATAACTGTCCTCTGTTGTTTTGCAACTCTAATATGTTATCATAATATACTGGAAAGCAAAAGTGCCCAGGCTTAGAGTGGCTAGTTGGCACCCAATAATTGTTGCTCTGTGAGTACTATGAAACAAAATCCACCTTTTTAATATATGTTTATTTGATTGAAAATACATGGTGCTTTCCCTCTCAGCTTCCATTCATTCTATATGCTCCATTGATTGAATGAACATCTTTTCAATCTTTTTCTTTTATTTCTGTTTTAGAGCACATTTCGGCCTCTTGTGAGAATTGAATAGTTGCCTTCTGTTTTGCACAGCATTTGTGCCGTGTTTCATAATTCTGTTGCTCATGAGAATTGAATAATTTCATTCTGTTTTGCATGGCATTTATACAAGTGCATATATATGGTAACTTTTTTAGCTATCTTTTGTGGTTATGGTTTTATTTGTTGTAATTAATCTACTCCGGGATTGATAAATAGAACTAGTCCATTTTCCTATGCAAACATTCCCTTGAAAATTTCTCCCTTTTTTCTTTAACTTTGAATAAATATGGAAGTGCTCTTTATAATGTAGTATATAAAGGTAGAAGCCAAACAGATTGTTTCTAATAATTAGTGAGTCGACTTTCTGGTGGGCCAGACCTCTCCTTAAGGCTGTCTGTATCACTGGTGGATATGGCTTTTTAGATTTTATATATGCCCACTGGCTTTCTTTGTGATTTGTTGACTCAGCTGAGTTAGTGAAAACCCTGCCAAATTCCCAGTCCGTTTGATTTTGTTCTTTCTGTGTGTGTGTTTGTGTGAGGAATAGATATTAATATTAGATACATCGAATGTTTTACTATATTTTACAATTCCAACAGTACGTGTCATGTGAGGGAGCTAGATTGGGTTGTGACCTTTAAGGCACCGAGCTCAACCCTAATATGTTACGCAATTGAAGAAAATTTATAATCAACCAATCCCCCGGTAATTACGTATCAAACCTTCCGGTTCTAGTGGTCCAATGCTTACAGTTGTTTCTTGTGGTTGCAGGGGAGGTGGTGCTGGTGGTGATGTGCTGAGCTGGCTACAACCGATGATCTTTTGGCATGTCTCAATCAAGCAGTGTCTGCAGGTAGGGCATGAAGAGTGTGAATTGAGCCACTTATCGATGCACCAGACGTGAAACCCATGGTTACACTTGGGCAGGACTCGGACACGTTCACCGGGAGTGAACTCTGATAGGCATATTACACACTCAGTGTCCAATCCTTGCAGCTCAGCTGAATAATACTGTGGTGGGAAAGTCTTGAGGGCCTTTTTCTTGATCCCTTTGTTGGCTAGCCGAGCTGAGGGGTTGTTCCCGGTGTCGGAGGCTACTAAACTGGAGCACCTTAATGCACACCTAATGATAGAATTCAACCCTAGTGAGCATATTAGGGCACACAAGAGGACTGAGAGGACCATTATGACATTTGCATTGAAAGCATTATCTCCAGGGCAAGGTTCTGATGAGTTGTCGCTGTTTCCACTGGCTGGCGCTGGTGATTGGTAAAGAGGGGTGTGTTGTAGCAATCTTCTTGAGTAGAAGTGCCGCAGAAACTCTTGGAAGAGCAGTGTAGAAGAGGAAGAAATGGAGGTGGACATGCTGGCTGATTTGTTGGTTTTAGTTGATAGAACTCCTAGGAGGTTGTTGAATTGGGGGATATATAGAGTGAAAGGGGAAAAAGGTTTTTGATTTTGCCTTTTGAGAATATCTATATGTGTGTGTATATATATATATATATATATATTAGGGTTTTAATATTTTAATTATCAATTTCACAGCATTTGGATACTCCACTAAGCTGTTTTGTAGTTTAATGGGCTTTCCAATCAAATGGGCCCGCCCCACTTTCTACGCTGCAGGGATTGCCACGTGGCACTTTTAAGTTGATGGATCATATATCCAAATGCGACTGGATCCCACTAGCCCGAGAAGATCACATTGTTTTGAGTTCATCCAAGTGGACTTTTGAACACGTGTTGAGTGTAGAGCTGTCCCTCATTTTATTGTTGTTTCATTTTTACCCCTCCATTACCACCTCAATTATAATGTTCGTGTATTGAAATTTGAAGTGATGTAAGAGCTTTTGCTTAGGGGTCAATTCAAATGTAGTCTCGTCTATCCAACCCAACTCAATGAGTTTATTTCAGTGTTATATAACACATGACACCCTGAGTCTATGATATAAACTATAAAGGTTTAAACGAGATGATTAATGAATAACTAATGTTATTATTATAAATTAAATTTCTCCCCCATGTTCTTACCTTAGATTTATTCATTAAGAAAAAGGTTAACAAATTAATGTGCATAGCATTTTTCTTAGTGGATAAATTTACGGGTAAAGATATTTCTTGAGGCTGCAGGGTCCATGTCACGTTAGCTAATAATTCCATGGTTTTGTCAAAATATGGCTAGGAGGGGTAATGTCTCCAAACTTTTGATATTTTGCCCTCTTTTTGTGTGTGTGTGTGTGTGTGTATATATATATATATGCTGCACTTTTTTTATCAGTGGGCTCCAATCTCCTACGCTTACCGAACACTCAAAGAGAAAGATCAGAGAGCCACCGGATTCGCTCCGGTAGTAGCCGCTCGATGATTAAGTCAATAAACTGTATTGAAAGACTTTAATTGAATGTAATTAAATCAACTTGAATGTAACTGCGTACCTTAGGATTTTATTTATAGGCTGTGGATTTCTTTATTTGATTAGGATTTGGAGTCGTGAGAGTAGGGATTTGATCATTGGAGAATGGCAGTTACCAAGTTGAATACTGCGCTTCATGAATAACAGTTTCCTTATTGGAGACTGTTTCCTTATTAGAGACTGTTTCCTTATCCTTTACTCGGTAGGATCTTTAAGGCAGCAATGAGATTGGAACCTTCTTCTATAAAGCTCTTGAGCTAAAGGTGAAGCTAAGGGGCGTGTGGGCTTCCGACCTGAGAGCTCTGAATGGCTGAGCTTTGACAGCTCTGTAGTTACATGTGTCATATGGTGGCTGGTCTATCGCTTTATGGTACATTAGCTACTCCTCCTCCCCCCCGAGCCTTAGTTTTAGCTCCATGCATAACTAGGGCTACGGGTTTTCAAAAAGTCACGCCCCTGCCTTTCCATTTTTCAAGACGATTTTTGATGCGTTATTTATTGTGCAGTCGTCGCTTGGGCTATCGAGGCCACCCCTTCCTCCAACCGTCGTGACGGTTTGGCTGGGTGGCCTCTTAATTTTAAGAGTCTATATAAGGGGGGAAGGGGGTGTGTTCACGCCTATTCCCCGTGCTTTTTACTTTCAAGATGTTTCTCCGTCAGAGTGACCGGAGTTTTCATGGAGGTTGTCGTCGTCCGGAGCTTCCTTCTGTTACCACTGTCCAGGCTTGACTTAACACCTTTTTTTTTTTGCTACGTCGGCCTCAAACAGTGTGTTTGGCGTTGGCTATGGCATTATTATTCTCTTTTTTTTATATATATATTTTTGCCATGTCGATCCCAACAATATGTTAGGCATCCGTAATGGCACAAAAAGCTCTTTGGAGTTGATTGTACCTATATGCATTAGGTTGTAGCTCCTTCACTTTCCCTTTGTTATTTTTTATGCTCTATACTAACTTGTGTGTCTGATGCTTTGTAGTCCATGCATGGTTTCGTTGCCATCGTGGATTTGGAGGTGATTGAAAATCTCCAGTCCAAGTTGGATGAGACCAGGCTACAACTTGGGACAGCCCAGTCCACTGCTTCTTCTACCGAGGAGAAGTCGAAAGAGGCGAAGACCTTTCTGTCCATCATAGCATCCAAACAGGACTTCCTTACTCGGAAGTGGGAAGTCCTTGATTTGGCTGGGGCCTGGAGCGTTGTCGATGATAATGATGATTATGATGAAGACGATGCTGAGGTGCCCCCTACCATCCTTCCTTTGACAGAAGCTCCAGCTCAGGCTGGAAAGGATGTAATGTGCTGAATTTGAGGAGAACGAATGAGGAGAGTGACGACGACATGGGATTCAGAGCCCTCTTCCTTCGTTCAATTCGGAGCCAAGGATAGTGATGATGACGGCTTGGGATTCAGGATCCTTATCCTGATGCCAGAGAAACCAATGGAAGATAACGATGATGACACAGAGTAGAATGACGACTTCCTTATCTGGACCAGTTGTAGTCTAGGGTTGTACTTTATTTTTTTGTAAACGTTCTGAATTGATGTAACTCTTTGCTAATTATCAATGAAACTGAGTTCTTTTCTTCAAAACTGGTACATCCTCTATTATTTATCAAATGAAAATCTACTTTTCTTCAGAACTTAAGCATTTTTCATTTTTCTGAGTACTATTGTTAACAGTCTCTTCAGGGTAGTTTTACTTATATATTTTGATAATATGCCAAGTAAACTTTAGCAATGTCACCGCTCTGTAATATAAGCTCGGGCTTTAGCCCTGTAAGTAGAATGTTCAGGAGTTGAACGTACTTCAAACCTCCTTATCAAACTCTTAAACTGAGGATGCTCCGAACAAGATCTTCCGAGCAGAAAAACTTGTGTAAATAATCAATCACCGTAACTTAGACAAATCTTTTGCAATTAGAACTTCGGTCACCAGGATTGATAATAACTGAGCAGGAAGGTCTGTATAGACATTTAGACTAGAGCTGGATCTGATAATAGGAGTAATTGAATCAAAGCAGATGCTGAATAACTTGGGCAGGGAGACTTGTAACGATGCTTGAGTACATCCATCACAATCTATTTGGAAGAATTGTGATGATAATCGAGCAAATACTTCATAACCAGAGCTTGTGTCCACCAAGGCTAATAATAACGGGATGAGAAGACGTTTGGACAAATCGTTCATAATCTGAGCTTATACTATTATGACTCATCAAGACCGAACACGCAGCTGGTAATAATTGAACCAGAGTTGGAATTGATTAAACTTCTGTAGCTTGGATAGTAGAGTGATCAAGGTGAGTCTTTTATCCTTAGCTTAGGAGGTGACCGATCAAGTTAAAAAATTATAGATATTCTTGTATGGGGGTGGTCCAGACCTTTTACACTTTGTATAGGCTGTAAGGTTTTTAAGGGTCTGTGTATGGGCCAGACCTGTAACTCTTGCATGGGCTGCAAGGTTTTTAGGGGTCTGACTAGGGACCAGACTTGAAACATTTGCATGGGCTGCAAGGTTTTTAGGGGTCTGAACATGGACCGGACTTGTAACACATGTATAGGCTACAAGGTTTTTAGGGATCTGAACATTAAGATGTACCACACGTGTAACACTTACATGGGCTGCAAGGTTTTTAGGGGTCTGTACATTGAGATGGATCAAACCTGTAACACTTACATGGGCTGCAAAGTTTTTAGGGGTCTGTACATTGAGATGGATCAGACCTATAACACTTGCATGGGCTGCAAGGTTTTTAGGGGTCTGTACATTGAGGGAGCAGACCTGTAATACTTGCATGGGCTGCAAGGTTTTTAGGGGTCTGTACATTGAGAGGGATCAGACCTGTAACACTTACATGGGTTGCAAGGTTTTTAGGGGTCTGAACATGGACCAGACCTGTAACACTTGCATAGGCTGCAAGGTTTTTAGGGGTCTGTACATTGAGATGGATCAAACCTGTAACACTTGCATGGGCTACAAGGTTTTTAGGGGTCTATACATTGAGAGGGATCAGACCTGTAACACTTACATGGGTTTCAAGCTTTTTAGGGGTCTGAATATTAAGATATACCAGACCTGTAACACTTGCATGGGCTACAAGGTTTTTAGGGGTCTGAACATTAAGATGTACCAGACTTGTAACACTTGCGGGCTGCAAGGTTTTTAGGGGTCTATACAGTGAGATGGATCAGACTTGTAACACTTGCATGAGTTGCAAGGTTTTTAGAGGTTTGAACATGGACCAGACCTATAACACGTGCATAGGCTGCAAGGTTTTTAGGGGTCTGAACATTAAGATGTACCAGACATGTAACACTTGCATGGGCTGCAAGGTTTTTAGGGGCCTGTAGATCTAGATGAGAATGCTCGGTGGGGATGAAGAAAAGGACATAACTTTATTCATAATATTTTCGTAATTGTTCTATATTCCATGGCCTAGGTACAAGTTTCCTAGATATGTCTTCCAACCAGTATGTGGTAGGTCTGACAATTTTTGTTACTCGGTATGGGCCTTCCTAGTTGGGTGACAGCTTTCCCATGATAGGATCCTTGGTGTTTGGGAACACTCTTTTTAGGACGAAGTCTCCATCTTGGAAGCTGTGGGGTTTTAACCCTTGTTTGGAATGATTAGCTATCTTGTGTTGATATGCCTCTATTCTGATTCTGGCCTGGTCTCACTTTCCTTCAAGGAGGTCCAGATTTTCTGCAAGTTGCTGATTATTAGTTTCTGGGTGGAAGGCTTCCGTCTTCAAGGTAGGCATACCGATCTCAGCAGGAATTACTATTTCTGAGCCATAGGCTAGCGAGAATGGAGTTTCAGAGGTTGATGTTCTCCTTGTAGTCCTGTAGGCCCAGAGCACACCAGGGAGTTCTTCAACCCATCTTCCCTTAGCTTTCTCCAACCTCTTCTTAAGAGCTTCTAGGATCGTTCAGTTGGTGACTTCTGCTTGACTGTTGGCTTGAGGGTGCCCTGGTGAGGCAAAGTTTCGACTTATGTGCAGATCTTGACAGAATTTCTTGAAGACTTTCCTTGCAAATTGTGTACCATTTTCTGTAATAATAACACGCGGTATGCCGAACCTACAGACAATGTTCCTCCAAGTGAATTTTTTGACTTCCGTTTCTGTGATGTGTGTTAGGGGCTCAGCCTCTGCCTATTTGGAGAAGTAGTCAATGGCAACTAAAAGATATCTCCTATTTGGGGTGGATTTTGGCAGTGGCCCTATGATATCCATTCCCTACTGAGCAAAGGGCCATGAGCTGGCTATAGGGATGAGCTGATGATGGGGCTGGTGCTGATATGAAGAAAATCGCTGACATTTGTTACACTTCCGAATGTACTCCTTGGCCTATTTCAGCATGCTAGGCCAATAGTATGGGCTTCCCTGCACTTTTTCGATCAGTGGGCTCCAATCTCTTACGCTTGCCGAACACTCAAAGAGAAAGATTAGAGGGCCACCGGATTGGCTCCGGTGGTAGCCGCTCCGATGATTAAGTCAATGAACTGTATTGAAAAACTTTAATTGAATGTAATTAAATCAGCTTGAATGTAACTGCGTACCTTAGGGTTTTATTTATAGGCTGTGGATTTCCTTAGTTGATTAGGATTTGGAGTCGTGAGAGTAGGGATTTGATTATCGGAGAATGACAGTTACCAAGTTGAATACTACGCCTCATGAATAGCAGTTTCCTTGTTGGAGACTGTTTCCTTATCCTTTGTTCGGTAGGATGTTTAAGGCGGTAATGAGATCGGAACCTTCTTCTTTAAAGCTCCTGAGCTGAAGGTAAAGCTGAGGGGCATGTGGGCTTCCGACCTGAGAGCTCTGGATGGCTTAGCTTTGACAGCTCTGTAGTTACACATGTCATATGATGGCTGGTTTGTCGCTTTGTGGTAAATCAATATATATATATATATATATATATATAAATTAAGATTTAGGAGTTGTCTCCCATTTTTTTTTTTTTACAAAATATTTAAATATTTTTTTTTTTTGTATTCTTGCCTCATCTATGTCCAAAGTTTAGATTCGCCATTGTATGTCCCATAATTTATTATTTAATTATCTATTTGTAAATCATGATATGACATACATCCTAGGTTATATGGAAAGGAATTAAATAAAAAAGTATACAAAAATAATTCTAATCTCATCAAAATATTATGATTCTACTTAATCACTTTTTTCTTGTGTGTTATTTGAGATTATTTGATTTTTTGGTATTGAAGAATTCTTTTTAGGAATAATTAGTAATGAGTCCTTTCTATGGACTCTATGTGAGCCTGAGGACATTCACTTTCCTTTTTTCATTGTAAGTCTACTTGTACATGTGTTTTTATGACTTAAAGTCTTTTATTGATTAGCTGACATATTTATTTATTTTTAAATAACTATCTTGCCCTTTAGTTGTTTTAGATTCCAAATTTATTGATATTTCTATCTTGATGTGCCTAAATTTCTTTCAACAATCACGGCCTCTCGCTTTGAAAATTCCTTCCCTTATGCTACCATAGATGATCAATTACTTCCACAGTCGACAATGGTTGGGGCAGTGGCTAGAGGCCCACGCTGGAAACAAGGTTTTTTCTTCTGCCACCATAACCCCCTTTCTCTATTTGATCAATGTCATGGGCTTAGTTATAAATATTAGCTCTAGTGGGATCATTCTATAAAAGGATTAGGAACTCAACAAACGCATAGCCATCGCAGACTGAAATTGAAGGTCAACCGAGTATGGGACGAGTCGTAGATCCCATGGCAGTTTTTGAAGTCAATGCATAGCAACACTCATGTCGACTCCTTGTCAAAAATTCCTTCTAAAATGCCTGGTGGGATTCTTTGCATTCCATAAATTTCAATCCAATGGTCCTTACAAAGAAAGTATCGTGGGATGAACCTGTAGTTCTTGTGGAGATAGTGAAAGTGTATAATGGTTGCAGATTACTATTAGTGAGAAGGGCAACGAATATGTTGGTGAGAGGGGTAATAGTAGTGCCACTAGTGTGTTAGGAATTGAAGAGGTGGGTGAAGATAAAAGTTTTAAGGTTGAAAAGTATAATTCAAATGGTCTGATGTTTGCACTTCCATACACAAGGGGTGGTGAGTAGTTATGGCTTGAAGTTTGGAGTAAAAGGAAGATTTTGATAATGCTCATGGCAGTGGAGTCGCTTGTGTTTGGTCCTTCCATACTCAAGGGATGGTGACTAGTAATAAAGAAAGAAATGCATGGAAATGGCAAAATAGTAGAATTTCACTATTTTGTCTCCAGGCATGATCTGATGTAATTTTCAACAACTGATTGTCCATGAAGCAAACTAAGTTCTGTGTTTAAGATTGAATTTTTTCTTATTTTATGAAATAGTTAAATTTCAATGTTTCACAGTAAAACAATGAAATTCCACTGTCTCGCTGGGATAAAATTCCACTATTTGTAATGAGTTTTTTTTTTTTTTTTTCACAAAATTTGATAATGTAATATGGATTTTATTTGATAGATCTCGATTTTTAGAGTTCAAATATATAAATTTTATCAAACACTTATTTATAACTTGTAGGTTATTGAATTTTGAAAAGGATCCTTCAGGCAAGAGTCCATGAAAAGTATTAAAATTATTATATAATCTAAGCCTAAACATATTAACTCATAAAATCCTTTAGATATTCAGTAGCAAAAATATATGTCCCAGCAAATTCTCATGAAATTAGGAGCAGACACAAATTTCTTTTTTCAAAAATTTAAAATTTAATAACTTAAAATTTATAAATCCATTTTAAATAAAAATTATATATTTGTATTCTAAACATCGAGATCTATCAAACAAGATCCATATTGAATATGAAAATTTTTAAAAAAATTACTCCAACTTTGTAAAATTTTGTATCAGCGAAAGTGTAAAATTTTACACTTTTCTAAAACTATAAAATTTTATAGGTCCATAAAATTGAGAAAATCATCAATTGTTATTAGTTTTATAGTGCTTTTGGGCACATGTTGGATGCACAAAACTAACATATAAGACTATGGAACTTTGTCACAAAAAATCAGTATTTAAAGTATGAGTGATTAAAAAACTCACTAGTTGTGAAAAGTGTAAATTTTATACTCACAAAGTGTAAGATTTTACATTTGAATCACATTGGTTTCTTTGCCTTTTTTTTTTTTTTTTTTTTTTCAGCCAGAAAGTGTTAACAATTGAATTAATAGAAAGACATCAAGATTACTACATTTCACAAAAGTGTTCTCAATCATGCTTGAAAGAAAAATTACCATTGAGATCAATCTCAGTAAGCAACACAACATTGCAGAGTTCTTTTGGTATTGGACCTTGCTCAGACTAATATGATTAAGCATTGAACAATTGTCAATGTCGATGGAGTTTTCCTAAAATATCGGTTTCTTGAAAGCAAGAGCGAATCAATTTGGTTCCATTTTCCTAGCCAAGGAGTCAATGACCTTGAAAGTTGGTTTTTCTCTACCGTGAATGACAACATGAGCAATTTTTGCGAGTTCTTTCGGTAAGGAACCAAAAAGAGAGAGAGAGTGTGTGGATTGAATCCCTAGAGTGAAGAAGCTACTAAGATTGTTGATGCTGCACTTTTCTGACCGGTGGGGGCTCCGCTCCTTGTTATCTGCCTAAACTCTAAAAAAGGGGGGTCAAAGGGCCGCTAGGATGGCTCCGGTGGTAGCCACTCCGATGGTAAAATTAATAAAGAGTAACTTGAACGAATATAATTTATTCTATCTCTAAAACGTACCTTTAGGGGTGTATTTATAAGCCGAATACCCCTTCTGATGGTTAAGATTTAGAGCCATGAATCTCGGGATTCATGATAATCTGGATCTGGCAGTTTCCATTTTAGTCTCCAAAATAGTAGCGATTGGATTGTATCCGCGAATGGCAGCTTCCATATCACCTTCTGTTTCCTTATTTTGAGGTCGGTAGCGCTGGCATGATGGTGACGAGATCGGTACCATCAAAGACTAATGCTCTTAGCTCGTCGTTTCGATATCAGATCTGGCCGACTGTGTTACATCTTGACCTGCACCTAAAGAAGCCAGATACGTGTCAAGTTTGGATTGGTTAGTTATTTTTTGGCACATCAACTACTCCCCCCCCCCCTGAGCCTTAGTTCTGGGGAGGTATACAGAACCTAGGCTAGGGTTTCTGAAGGGTCACGTATTTTCTTAATGCGTCGTTCTGTGTTTCGAGGGAACATAAGCCGTTAGGGCATAATTATCATGTATGCCGTCGTTTTGGCTATCGAGGTCATCATTATCCAGTCGACACTTGGTTTTCGAGGCCTTAAATGACACACTTGCTGGTTCTTATAAATATTTGAAGTGGTCATTTCAATTTCCTTTACAATTTTTACATATTTTCAAGGTGATTGTGAGAAGAGAGTACTGGGACTTCCGACGCCTCTTTGACGCTTTTCATCACCTAACCCTCCTTTTCTGGCGAGTTGGTAACTCCCTTTCTCTCTTCTGCTAGTTTAATCATTTTTTTTCTTCTACAGTTTTCATTTCTCTTCTCATATCTTCATCATGTCGGGTTCCAATACCTAATCCGATGATAGGAAAATTAGGGCAAATGTAGAAATGAGTGGTGATAGGACCCCTACATCCGGGGGAATAGATTATGATGTTCCTAGTAGCGATTCTGACGTGGTGCTCATTGAGGCCCACCTCGAATCTAGATAAGGAGGTCGGTACCTCTAGCCGACCACAGAGAGAGGAGAGCGAGAGTGCCATGATTGAGGAGATGTTAAGCGCCCTCAGGAAACACTTTGGCTTTCCGAAGAACGTGTCTTGTAGGGTTCTTAAAAAATTAGATCGTCCTTCGAACATCATGAGGGGGGAGATTTGCGTTTATCTCGAATGGTTCGAGATCGGCATACGGTTTCCTCTGCACCCCCTTTTGAATAACTTCTTTAGTTGGTTTAAAATTTGCCCTACCGAGCTGAATATCAACAACTAGAGGTAACTTATGGCCATTTTAGTGTTAGGTCATAAGAACGGGGTTGAGGTGGACCTAGACCTCATCCGAAGTAATATGGACATGAAGTAACTTAGATCGGAGGGACTTTATTATATGTCTTTCGATAAGAGGTTCAGACCCCTGACTTCGGTACCCACTTCTAACAAGAAGAAGATTTTAAAGACTGGTTGAGTCTCTTTCCTTGGCACACCGGTTTTAAGGGTGAAACCTCAGGCTTACAATTGCTGCTGTTCTTCATCCCTTTCCTTTTTACTTCGACTTACTTATTGTTTCTTATGTTGTATTACAGATAAGAAGGCTTGGAAGAGGTCAACTTTCATTCCCGAACTTCAAGAGAAGTATCGAAGACTACTGCAACCCCTTGACCACCCCCACGACCGAGTCCTCACTCTACACAATTTTATGGAGGCGAACTTGGTGAAGAGAAAGTCTACCGCCCTAAAGAAATCAATGCTGGCGTACTCGTCAGGCATGAAGAAGACCAGGGGTCCCTTCTCTTTTGTTGCTACCCCTTCTCCTCAAAAGAAAAGGAGGACTGACATCGGAGCGCCTAGTGCTCCATAGGTTATCGTGGAACCGACAGCACCTGCGGGTTCTCAAGAGTTGCCCCCATCTCTAGCTCCAAAGGCCAGTTCGACACCCCGCGGTAAGGGGAGGCTGAACAACATCCTTCTTGAAGTCGCCAACGCCACTTTTGGAGATGAGGCCATAAGGGCCGCTTATGAGGAGTCTTGGTCTTCGGCCTCGACGTGCTTCAAGAGTGTGAAGCCTCATCGAATTTCTAGGAACCTCCTAGTAGCACATGTAAGGGTAAGTATTTTCACGTATTCATCATTTCTTTTTTTTTTTGTACTAATTCACACGTTCTTATTTACAGGCTGCTCATGCGATGGCTGCCATTATAGACTACCCTGAGGAATCAGAGAGGGTATGCAAACTTTAAGCCGAGTTGGATGCAGCCCGCACTGAGCTCGAGACATCTCGTTCTACCTCTCTCTCTTTTGAAGAGAAGTACAAGTAAGCTTTGAACAGCAAGGCTCTCTTGGAGTCTCAGAGGAACAAACTTTCCACATCTTAGAGGCTCTAAAGAGGGAGAAGAAAGAGGTGGAAACTGCGGTAGCTCTGAAACTGGCTTCTAGTGTGGAGCAACTAAGGCAGCGGCCAAGGAAGAGACCAAGAAAGAGCTCATGGATGAGCTAAATCAATTGGGGGGTGAGTTCGTGGATTCTGGATATGAACTCTTCAAAAAGAAGATTCAGAAGCTTTACCCTGACTTGGATATCTATGGGGTGGATGAGGTGGAAGTAGATGATACAGAACTGACCTCGCTAAGGTCTACCCCAACCTTACCCATAGAGGATGCGACACCAACTGTCGAGGCTACCCCCATCACCATAGATCCTTGAATAGGGTTGCCTAGTTTTGTTTTGTTTTGTTTTTTTTTTTTTGCTTTGTTTTGTAATCTTCAGCCTTTTCAGGCTTTATCAATGAAAAACACTTTTTATTTATCGCTACTCTTTTATAATTAATTTTGAGATCATTCTGACTTAACGTACTAGCAATCAACTCAATATTAGAGTTCCAAACCTGAAATACGTGTAGTATAGCAATTAACTCAATGTTAGAAGTTCCAGACCTGAAATACTTATAGTAAACAAGAGAAAGAATAATATTTAGACCCAAATCGTCAGTAATCAACCTGAAGTGCTCTCATTTTAGTTAAATTACAACCCTTAGACCCTGAGGGTTTAAGTAGTAAAATGGACCAGACCTAGAAGTCTGTGCGTCGAGATAGACTGAGCCCATAGCATTGGTAATGGATACAAGGCTTGTAGGAGTCATTTGAAATGGACCAGATTCGGAGATCTGTGCATTAAGGTTAGACCAAGCCCATAGCACTTGTCATGGATACAAGGCTTGTAGGAGTCATTTGAAATGGACCAGATCTAGAGATCTGTGCATTAAAGTTAGGCCAAGCCCATAACACTTGTAATGGATACAAGGCTTGTAGGAGTCATTTGAAATGGACCAGATCTAGAGATCTGTGCATTAAAGTTAGACCAAGCCCATAGCACTTGTAATGGATACAAGGGTTGTAAGAGTCTTTTAAAATGGACCAGATTTGGAGATCTGTGCATTAAGATAAGGATATTCTAAAGAAAAGGGGAATTTTATTAATAATATTTTCTCAGGTGCTCGGTATTCCAAGGTCTAAGAACGGGCTTTCTAGTTACATCTTCTAACCAGTAGGTTCTGGGCTTGACGACTTGGTAAGGCCCCTCCTAATTTGGGGAGAGCTTTTCCATGGTGGGATCCTTGGCATTGGAGAATACCCTTTTCAGGACAAGATCGCCGAGCTAGAAATTTAGAGGCTTCACCCTCTGATTAAAGTTCTTGGCCATTCTGCACCGATATTCCTTAGTCTTGACCCAGGTTGCTCCCTTCTTTCTTCTAATAGGTCGAGGTTTTCTACCAAATGGTGATCATTGGTTTCTTAGTCGAAGGCATCCAATCTTAGTGTTGGCATACCGATCTCTACTAGGATGACTGCCTCGGTACCGTATGCAAGCGAGAACGGTGTCTCAGCAGTTGGTATCCTTCTAGTGGTTCGATAAGCCCAGAGTACTCTTGGGAGCTCTTCGACCCACTTTCCTTTGGCTTTTTTCAATCTTTTCTTGATGGCATTAAGAATCGTGTGGTTAATGACCTCGGTCTGCCCATTAGCTTGAGGGTGCCCTAGTGAGGAGAGTGATGGCTGATACGCAGGTCATTGCAAAACTTTCTGAACACCTTTTCGGTGAACTGCATACCATTGTCAGAGATGATAACGCGGGATATACCGAACCTGCAGATTATGTTTTTCCATGTGAAGTTTTTCGCCTCTGCTTCAGTAATTTGTGTCAGGGGCTCGACTTCTGCCCACTTGGAAAAGTAATCTATGGTGATGAGTAAATATCTTCTATTCTGCGAGGCCTTTGGCAACGGTCCTATACTGTCCATTCTCCATTGGGCAAAGGGCTAAGGACTAGTAATAAAGATGAGTTCGTGATGCGGTTGATGCTGATATGAAGTGAAGCACTGGCATATATCGTACCTCTGTACATATTCTTTGGCGTGTCTAAGCATGCTTGGCCAATAGTAGCCCTGAGTTAGAGCTTGGTGGGCGATGGTCCTACCGCCGTTATGATTTCCACATATCCCCTCATGAATTTTGGCCAGGATGTATTCAGACTCTTTTGGAGATAAGCATCTTAGGAGAGGTTGGGTATAGGACCTACAGTAAAGCTTTCCATTTAAGATAAGATACCGCGCCGCCTTGATCCGTATATTTTGGGCCTGTTTTTTGTTCTGTGGAAGTTGCCCATCTTTCAAGTATTGGATGATTGGCATCATCCAATTATGTCTTTGCTCTGAGGTATGAGTGGGCTGTACCTCCTCGATGCTTGGCCTCGCTTGGAAAGAGATCCCTACCTCGGAGTCTCCTCCCGATTTGAAATGGGAAGCCATGTTTGCTAAGTTGTCAGCTTTGGTGTTTTGACCGCTTTCGATCTTATGGATAATGAACGTCAAGAAGGATTTCTTTAGTAAGTCCACCAGTTCTGTATATCTGATCATCTTGTCATTCTTGGTAGTGAATTCCCCCAAGACTTGGTGTCACGACCCGAAACCCACCCTATGCGGATCTCGTGTCGCGAGGCCGACCCAAAGGCCGTCCCTACTTTTTTCATTCCTGTATCATAGTACTAATATGAAATGTACTGAAAACTTTATACAATGAACAACGGAAGTCTTTATCAATTACAGTAATCCAGCGGAAGTCTTTTAAATAATTTAAACAGTGGAAGTCTATTAAATACATGACATAGTTCTACATAAGACAAAATGAGAACTAAACGTAACCAGCACCCGAGGGTGGTGAATACATGGGAGAACTAACATAGACTGATACCGTACTTCAAAATGTCCCCCTACGCTCTCAGACTCCTACTGGGGTCTCGCAGCGTCATCACCTAAAATGGGGGTAAGTGGGGTGGAATGAGCTACAAAGCTCAGTAAGTAAACGCAAATCTCCAACACTGGTATCGATGATCAATGAATCCATGAATAAGATTATGATAGCCAATCATAAGAATAAGATACTGTGATAGCCAATGGAAACAATTGCCACGAGGGCCAATGAACAGTAATCACAATACACAATCAGAAGTATTGGTGAAATAGCGATATGAAGAAATCCAGTGATAATATAACAACAATGAAGTACTGCCACAACGAACCGATCACAATCAAATCAATCAATGCAAGTCTTTCGAGACTCGAAGAATCATAAGGAATAATACCATTCAACAATCAAGTTCTGTCAGTTATAAGAAATGCTTTTATTCTGTAACATGCCAGTGAAATTGCAAATGAAATGCCAGTGAAAATGCAATGAGATGCCAATGATCATGCCAGTCAATTGCCGGTGGACAGCCTTCGAGGAATTCATTCCTGCCACCTGTTCATTCATGGACTTGACCCTTAGGTCTCCAGTCAATACAGAAGCATCGGATGGATGTTGTGACTGAGCACAAATCCAGTATTCATAACATATCATGATCATTCGTGATTCCATAGAAGTATAAAATGGAATGTCATAGATTCAATGAAAACATAACAGTACGCCTTTCAAGGCATAGTTCAACATGATAACAATGATACAACAGTCAATCAATGTCCACAAGATAGAACAATATCACATTGTGGATAGCAATAACATAAGGTACTTTCAAGGCACAATGAAACATGATAACAATGATACATTAGTCAATCAAATGTCCACAAGATAGGAAATATCGAATTGTGGACACAGGGATGTCAATACATTCAAGAGTACGAGTTTGGCAGTAAAAGAATAAACTTGGCTTGTGGAAACACCACATGTAAGAGAGAGTGATCCACTTACCTCTATCGTGATCAGAAATCCGTAAGTGTACCCTTGCCTTTCGAGTTCCCTATATATCAGTGAATACATTTTAGAATAGATTCTATTCATCAAATTTTATGCCTTTCCATCATAATTATTTCAAATACTAATTTAGACTTTACCATTGAGCCCAGAATGCCGAAGAAAGTCGGTTTAGGCTTTCGCGGAATTCCATTTGGACTTTTGTACTAAAAAGGGCAAAATGGTCATTATGCACTTTTATGTATATTTTATTTTTTGAGACCCCGTATCATGAAACGGACCTCACCATTGACCTTAGAATGTCCGAGATAGTCAAAATGCACTAATGACTTGTCTCAATCGGACATCGGGTCATTTTCCATTTATTTAATTTAATTAATCTAATTAATTAAATTATATTATTAAGTTTAATATATATACATTATCCTTGCACCAAATGGACAGGTGCGTACTGGTGGCACATTGGACGTGTGCCACCTCCCCTCCAAAATCATCTCACGATCGAATCCCAGGGACAGCGTCCCTTTTGTTAATTTTTTTCCATTTTATTCATTATACATTATATATATATATATATATATATATTTATTGTTGCCCTAGTTCGGCACACGCGTGCGCGTGGCCAAGTGGCAAAGACTTGGGCTTAGTGTAAGGGTCATGGGATCGATTCTCAGGGACTACGGTCCCTTTCATTTTCCCTGATTCTCCAAAGCCAAACGGCGAACAACATCTCTAAACCGAATTAGGATATCCAGTTCTGAATTCGATTCCTTACACTCGTATCCAACCTGTCACGACCCGAAACCCACCCTCTGCGGATTATCGGATCGCGATCGCCGCCCCGAGACCCGAAGGCCCCGAGACAAGGCTCGCATCTGCAGCGGTATCGAATAGATGTGCTACACATGGTTGCGAAAGCGTGAAAAACTTTTTCTTTTCTTTTCTCATTTTTAAAATTTGGCACATCCGTCCGCTACTGCTGTTTCCATACATAGCATACATGGTTACACATTCAGAGTATAACTAAAACTTAAAAACTTCATACACTAATACAATACATATCTGATTGCCCTGAGGGCTTATTACACATCCTTACATTGTCTACTAATACAAATGTACTACTAGTGTTTATAAGTTCTTTAAAAGAAGCTACTGAACGGATCCTTCCAAAAACAGCTAGACTCATCATTGTAGTTCTTAAAATCCTGTCTGCTGCATCACCTGAAAGGGGGGGTCCGAACAAAGTCCGGGTAAGCTAATCTAAGCTTGTGAGCAATTCCAGTGTTCGTCATGGGGTTTTCAATTAGCAGTGGTTTTTAGTACATAAGAGTTGTAAAGCATTCACTGCCAATTGTTTATACAAATCAGAACACAAAATATATGCATTCTTAAAACAAATAGCTTTGAAACATTTAAAGTATTCAAGCTAAACTCGTACTTCGATAAATAGAGTATATAACTCAAAACATATGCATTTCAAATGGCTTGAAAACATTTAAAGTATCCAAGCAAAACTCGTACTTCATCAGATAAGTATATAACTTAAATCACATCAATATGTATTTGAAAATGAAGGTAAAACCTGCTTCCATTTCCAAAATCACTTGTCATCTTTTCTCTTAAATTAGGTGGAATCTGTTTCGAACCAGACTCCCATTTTACTGCCAATACTGTCGATCTCATTTGCCTGGGGGATTAGATCCTACTACCGGGCATTTACTGTTGAATCCCGAAGGATTTCAACATCACATAGGGTGGTACTTAGTACCGTTTATCTTGTAAAACATTTATCATATAACTTCTTCAATAAATACTTTCATGAATATTAAAACATGAAATGTATAATTCCTACAATAGGACTTCAAATACTTGTAACTATCAAATTCAGGATATTTAACATAATTTGGCATTTAAAACTTTAGACATGCAGAAATATGTTTTAAGAAAACTATGATAAATACCGATCACTGAGCATGTCATATAGAGTTATAAAACAGTACTATTAAAAGCTGCATCATGTAAATACTGAATTTGAAACTTCAAATACTTCATATTATGAACTTAAAACTTTTCAAATCCATGGAGTTAAATCTCCAATTCAAACACAGGGTTACTCACCTTGATTCTTTAGGGTTAGGGCTAAACTGCGCTTTCCCACTTCCTTGTAGTTCCTAAGAACAATTTATAAACATCTCATCAACTTCACATTCATTGTAATACCATCTCGATATTCCTTAACTTATGATTAAATCGTATTAGATCCTAAAACGATTTCACAATTTCATAGGTACTTAATTTAACTCGTACTTGTAACCTATGACATAATTTAATGTGTTAGAAATTGAATTTATTTCAATTTATTCTCTTCTGGGAGTTCCATTAGCTTAAATTTAAAGTTATTTATTTGACATGTTTACGTGTCGTGTCTTTTCGTATTTCGTTTCTCGTATTTGCCTTAGTATTAGTACTTTGGCATCATTTCAGTTCATAGTCATCTAACAGATGCTATTCATCAAATTTTATGTCTTTTTATTTTAGACATTTCTTTTGGCAGAATAGACTCTACCATTGAGTCCGGAGTGTCGAAGAAAGTCGGTTTAGGCTTTCCTAATATTTAATTCGGACTGTTTTATGTAAAAGGGCAAAATGGTCATTTATCGTTTTACGTGTCACATTTTTCTGTACTCTGTTTCGTAATTTGGACTCCATTTTTGAGTCCGGGATGTCAGAGAAAGTCAATTTAGACCTTTTCTGATCTCATTTCGGCTCTAGGGATACCAGGGGTATTTTGGTCTTTTTACGCCTTTACGTGTCTTTATTTTTCGGGACTCCATTTCGTGTTGTGGACCTCACCATTGGACTCAGAAGGTCCAAGATAGTAAGAATACACTAATAACTTGTAAAGTTTGGGTCAGGGGTATTTTGGTCATTTACCCCTTACGTGTATTTATTTTTCTGGGCTCCGTCTCGTAAAACGGACCCTACCATTGATCTCAGAATGTCCAAAATAGTAAAATTACACTATTCATATGTCTAATTTGGACTTCGTTTGCTCTATTTATGCCACAAGGGCAAAATAGTAATTTAACCTCATTTATTAAATAATTAAATTAATTATTTAATTATTTAAATATTTTCCCAGGGGTGTATTTGTACAAAATTCCCAAAATCTGGGCCACAGTAGAATTCCCAAAAACAGTTGGGGCCAATGCGTAATTATAGAAAGTGTGGGTTTATTTTATTTTTAATTAATTAAATAAACCAAAGGGTTCAATTAACATATAAGTGAACCGGTCTGGTTCAGTGGCTACCCAACCGGTCTATCCGGTTTATTACGTGTGGCTGACGTCATGATGACGTCAGCCCTAAGTCTCTTTTAATTTAACCGACATTCAAAACGGTGGCGTTTCAATAAATCGGTGGCAAGCCCAGAGGCTGCCACCTGTCCGAGTCAACTCAGCCCCGTTTTAAAAATGAGTTAACTCGTCTTCATCTTCTCCACTTCGACCGACCTGAAACCCTAATTCCCGTCTTCCTTTTTCTTCTATTTCGTGAGTTTCTACTCCACCAATCGCTACTGTTTTGGTCCCAAATTAACCCTAAGATACAAACGAGTAGATTGGCATTCGTTTTGGAGTTTAAAACTCCTTCATCTATTCGGTTTTGGACATGATAATCCGAACTGTTATTTCGGTCGTATAGGTTCATTTCTTGTTGGTTTCTCTTGATATTTGGCTTGTTACGATCCCCTCTTCATGGGGATTCATATCTTATTCCCTAACACCGATTTAAACTAAATTTTTAAAGGGTTGGGGTGTAACCCGTAACCTGCACTTTGAGATTTGAGGGTCGATTTTAAAGATTTAGGGTCGCGGGTGTAGATTTTTAGCATGCTCATAGTGTCCACTTTAAGTCTTGATAAGCCAAATCAAGCTTAAAGAGACTCGGTTCAGACCTGCCATGGGCAAGGTCTTCAATGGCTGTCTCAACTGGGTTCTTTGTTTTTACGTATTCTGAAGCTCAAAATCCATTCTTAAACTGATCTAAACATGTTTTCCATGTCATATGTACAATATAAAAGCTTAAAAACAGATCATACATGGAGAGATTTTAGAGAGAGAAAAATGGAAACTTGAATTTTCTCACCTTCTTTCTCTCGGTTTCCTCCTCTTTCTTGCTCTAAGACCCTTCTTCTATCCCCTCAATTCTTCTTCTTTTAGTTTCTTTTGCAAGAGATCAACATGCATTGCAATTTTGGCTTTTAAAGCAAGGTAGCCGACCTCTCTCTCTCTTCATGTTCTCTCTCTCTCTACAGCTGTCTCTCTCTCTCTCTACATTCTGAATTGTAGCCCTACACTAGCCCCTCTCTTCTCATCAATTTTGTTTTTTCTCTTTTCCACTTTACATTAAATGTTTGTGAGATATTTCACATATATATATACATATAATATAACACACACACTTACATGTGAAGAAACACACACTACACTGTTCACCTACTGTTCATATATATATACATTATATATATAGATATTCTTCCTTGTATACATGTATTTATATATATATATATATATATATTTTTTATACACATTTCATAATATACACACACAATACACCATAATGTGTGTATATGTGTGCTTATTTATATTTTAATTTTAATAATTAAATATATTCCAATATCATACTTTAATTAATTATTTAATTAATCAATTTTCCTCTTTAGTGTAAATACTTTTACACAACTTTTTCATGGCCTCGTAATACGTGCCATGTGGCCCGGTATCCCGGGTCGGGATATTACATTCTTCCCTACTTAAAAGAGTTTTGTCCCCAAAACTCGCTTGTCCCTATCTTTAAAGATTAGAAAGCTTCCCAATAAACATTACATTATTCTTCACATTAATATGTCTAGAGTTTAAATTTAAACAATAAACATAGATTTACAGAAATTAAATATTGATCGCGTACCTAATCATCCTTAGAGGTTTGAGCTGCGTCTCCATGTATGTTGTAGACTCGGCCGTACCTCATAGGCTCCTTGCCTCCTCCTGTTTTTCCAGCTGTCGCGGCAGGTGCTTGTGGTGTAGCTGATGAAGCCACAGCAGTAGGTTCCTTTGCAGTGGAACTCCACTTTGGGCAATCCTTAATGATATGCCCAGTTTGACCACATTTGTAACAGCCTCCGGTGTCGCGCCAACAGGGTGCGTGATGCCTCTTTTTACAGGTAGGGCATACTGGAACCTCTTCTGACTTTTTGCTAACCTCTCCCTTCTTGTTAATAGAGTTCTCACTTTTATCCCTGGCTTTTGTTTTCTTCATTGATTGGGGACTCAAGCTGATCTTGTTCTTGTCTTTCTTTTGTGACAAGGCAATTCCAGCCCTTTCAAAAATTTTGGCACGCTCTACCACTCCGTTGTATGTAGGGAGTTCAAATGGTTCAAGTCGATACTTGATACCATCCCTCAGGCCACATTCAAATTTTCGGGCTTTTAAATCTTCAGTTTGAACCATATGGGGCGCGAATCTAGCCAATTGCAGGAACTTGGTCTCATATTCGGCCACGGTCATGGTTCCTTGGTTTAAAAGCGCGAATTCTGCTATCTTTTGATTTTTTTGTGACCTGGGCAAATACTTATCGAAAAACACTTCTAAAAATCTTACCCATGTCATAGGCGGCTCTCGTTCTTTTTCCAACCGCCACCACGCATACGCTGAATCTTTAAAGGTAAAAGCAGCGTAAGAGACTTTCTGTTCATCAGTACAAGGAAAGACTGTGAATATTCGTTCTATCTCCTGGATCCACGCTTCAGCGTCGATCGTCGTGTCTAGTCCATCAAACCTAGGAGGTTTGAATCCTTGAAATACTTTAAAACTCGACGTATTCATTATGTCGGCAGGTTGTCCCTGATTCTGGGGTAGTCCGGGGTTTTGCACTTGTGGTGGTGCTCCGCCCTGGGCTTGGGCCCCTATCATATGCTGAGCCATTGCTTCTAAAATGTGCTCTACTCGATCCAGTCTATCTTCTGGGTCTCTAGCATTCCTTCTTGTGTTCACCATTCTTGCTGAAAATATACAATAGTTAGTTTTCTAACACATATTTATCACATAAGGTTCATATTCACTTACTTCATAATTTCAAGGTTTAATATTTTTATCATCCTCGACGTTCGTGATGGAATTATAGTCCACATTTACTTCTCGTTTTCATTTTACTACTTCTTTTAACTACGGGTCCCATACCCCGTCTTCCTATCGTATACTTCATATATCTATTTCATGTACTACGGGTCCCATACCCCGCCTTCATATCATATCACATACTTCACATATTTATTCATGTACTGCGGGTCCCATACCCCGCCTTTATATCAGATCACATATTTCACATATCTATTCATGTACAGCGGGTCCCATACCCCGCCTTTATATCATATCACATATTTCATATATTTTAGGTAGCCTAGGACTTACCTAACTCAAAATTCTATTTTGAATCTCTTATTTTCACTAAGTTGGTTTTAGTCAACCTAGAACTAATCTTAGAAATTTCTAACTTAAATTACGACTCGGTCTTTTCCCAAAAGACCTAATACCTAGTGCTCTGATACCATGTTGTCACGACCCGAAACCCACCCTCTGCGGATTATCGGATCGCGATCGCCGCCCCGAGACCCGAAGGCCCCGAGACAAGGCTCGCATCTGCAGCGGTATCGAATAGATGTGCTACACATGGTTGCGGAAGCGTGAAAAACTTTTTCTTTTCTTTTCTCATTTTTAAAATTTGGCACATCCGTCCGCTACTGCTGTTTCCATACATGGCATACATGGTTACACATTCAGAGTATAAGTAAAACTTAAAAACTTCATACACTAATACAATACATATCTGATTGCCCTGAGGGCTTATTACACATCCTTACATTGTCTACTAATACAAATGTACTACTAGTGTTTATAAGTTCTTTAAAAGAAGCTACTGAACGGATCCTTCCAAAAACAGCTAGACTCATCATTGTAGTTCTTAAAATCCTGTCTGCTGCATCACCTGAAAGGGGGGGTCCGAACAAAGTTCGGGTAAGCTAATCTAAGCTTGTGAGCAATTCCAGTGTTCGTCATGGGGTTTTCAATTAGCAGTGGTTTTTAGTACATAAGAGTTGTAAAGCATTCACTGCCAATTGTTTATACAAATCAGAACACAAAATATATGCATTCTTAAAACAAATAGCTTTGAAACATTTAAAGTATTCAAGCTAAACTCGTACTTCGATAAATAGAGTATATAACTCAAAACATATGCATTTCAAATGGCTTGAAAACATTTAAAGTATCCAAGCAAAACTCGTACTTCATCAGATAAGTATATAACTTAAATCACATCAATATGTATTTGAAAATGAAGGTAAAACCTGCTTCCATTTCCAAAATCACTTGTCATCTTTTCTCTTAAATTAGGTGGAATCTGTTTCGAACCAGACTCCCATTTTACTGCCAATACTGTCGATCTCATTTGCCTGGGGGATTAGATCCTACTACCGGGCATTTACTGTTGAATCCCGAAGGATTTCAACATCACATAGGGTGGTACTTAGTACCGTTTATCTTGTAAAACATTTATCATATAACTTCTTCAATAAATACTTTCATGAATATTAAAACATGAAATGTATAATTCCTACAATAGGACTTCAAATACTTGTAACTATCAAATTCAGGATATTTAACATAATTTGGCATTTAAAACTTTAGACATGCAGAAATATGTTTTAAGAAAACTATGATAAATACCGATCACTGAGCATGTCATATAGAGTTATAAAACAGTACTATTAAAAGCTGCATCATGTAAATACTGAATTTGAAACTTCAAATACTTCATATTATGAACTTAAAACTTTTCAAATCCATGGAGTTAAATCTCCAATTCAAACACAGGGTTACTCACCTTGATTCTTTAGGGTTAGGGCTAAACTGCGCTTTCCCACTTCCTTGTAGTTCCTAAGAACAATTTATAAACATCTCATCAACTTCACATTCATTGTAATACCATCTCGATATTCCTTAACTTATGATTAAATCGTATTAGATCCTAAAACGATTTCACAATTTCATAGGTACTTAATTTAACTCGTACTTGTAACCTATGACATAATTTAATGTGTTAGAAATTGAATTTATTTCAATTTATTCTCTTCTGGGAGTTCCATTAGCTTAAATTTAAAGTTATTTATTTGACATGTTTACGTGTCGTGTCTTTTCGTATTTCGTTTCTCGTATTTGCCTTAGTATTAGTACTTTGGCATCATTTCAGTTCATAGTCATCTAACAGATGCTATTCATCAAATTTTATGTCTTTTTATTTTAGACATTTCTTTTGGCAGAATAGACTCTACCATTGAGTCCGGAGTGTCGAAGAAAGTCGGTTTAGGCTTTCCTAATATTTAATTCGGACTGTTTTATGTAAAAGGGCAAAATGGTCATTTATCGTTTTACGTGTCACATTTTTCTGTACTCTGTTTCGTAATTTGGACTCCATTTTTGAGTCCGGGATGTCAGAGAAAGTCAATTTAGACCTTTTCTGATCTCATTTCGGCTCTAGGGATACCAGGGGTATTTTGGTCTTTTTACGCCTTTACGTGTCTTTATTTTTCGGGACTCCATTTCGTGTTGTGGACCTCACCATTGGACTCAGAAGGTCCAAGATAGTAAGAATACACTAATAACTTGTAAAGTTTGGGTCAGGGGTATTTTGGTCATTTACCCCTTACGTGTATTTATTTTTCTGGGCTCCGTCTCGTAAAACGGACCCTACCATTGATCTCAGAATGTCCAAAATAGTAAAATTACACTATTCATATGTCTAATTTGGACTTCGTTTGCTCTATTTATGCCACAAGGGCAAAATAGTAATTTAACCTCATTTATTAAATAATTAAATTAATTATTTAATTATTTAAATATTTTCCCAGGGGTGTATTTGTACAAAATTCCCAAAATCTGGGCCACAGTAGAATTCCCAAAAACAGTTGGGGCCAATGCGTAATTATAGAAAGTGTGGGTTTATTTTATTTTTAATTAATTAAATAAACCAAAGGGTTCAATTAACATATAAGTGAACCGGTCTGGTTCAGTGGCTACCCAACCGGTCTATCCGGTTTATTACGTGTGGCTGACGTCATGATGACGTCAGCCCTAAGTCTCTTTTAATTTAACCGACATTCAAAACGGTGGCGTTTCAATAAATCGGTGGCAAGCCCAGAGGCTGCCACCTGTCCGAGTCAACTCAGCCCCGTTTTAAAAATGAGTTAACTCGTCTTCATCTTCTCCACTTCGACCGACCTGAAACCCTAATTCCCGTCTTCCTTTTTCTTCTATTTCGTGAGTTTCTACTCCACCAATCGCTAATGTTTTGGTCCCAAATTAACCCTAAGATACAAACGAGTAGATTGGCATTCGTTTTGGAGTTTAAAACTCCTTCATCTATTCGGTTTTGGACATGATAATCCGAACTGTTATTTCGGTCGTATAGGTTCATTTCTTGTTGGTTTCTCTTGATATTTGGCTTGTTACGATCCCCTCTTCATGGGGATTCATATCTTATTCCCTAACACCGATTTAAACTAAATTTTTAAAGGGTTGGGGTGTAACCCGTAACCTGCACTTTGAGATTTGAGGGTCGATTTTAAAGATTTAGGGTCGCGGGTGTAGATTTTTAGCATGCTCATAGTGTCCACTTTAAGTCTTGATAAGCCAAATCAAGCTTAAAGAGACTCGGTTCAGACCTGCCATGGGCAAGGTCTTCAATGGCTGTCTCAACTGGGTTCTTTGTTTTTACGTATTCTGAAGCTCAAAATCCATTCTTAAACTGATCTAAACATGTTTTCCATGTCATATGTACAATATAAAAGCTTAAAAACAGATCATACATGGAGAGATTTTAGAGAGAGAAAAATGGAAACTTGAATTTTCTCACCTTCTTTCTCTCGGTTTCCTCCTCTTTCTTGCTCTAAGACCCTTCTTCTATCCCCTCAATTCTTCTTCTTTTAGTTTCTTTTGCAAGAGATCAACATGCATTGCAATTTTGGCTTTTAAAGCAAGGTAGCCGACCTCTCTCTCTCTTCATGTTCTCTCTCTCTCTACAGCTGTCTCTCTCTCTCTCTACATTCTGAATTGTAGCCCTACACTAGCCCCTCTCTTCTCATCAATTTTGTTTTTTCTCTTTTCCACTTTACATTAAATGTTTGTGAGATATTTCACATATATATATACATATAATATAACACACACACTTACATGTGAAGAAACACACACTACACTGTTCACCTACTGTTCATATATATATACATTATATATATAGATATTCTTCCTTGTATACATGTATTTATATATATATATATATATTTTTTATACACATTTCATAATATACACACACAATACACCATAATGTGTGTATATGTGTGCTTATTTATATTTTAATTTTAATAATTAAATATATTCCAATATCATACTTTAATTAATTATTTAATTAATCAATTTTCCTCTTTAGTGTAAATACTTTTACACAACTTTTTCATGGCCTCGTAATACGTGCCATGTGGCCCGGTATCCCGGGTCGGGATATTACACAACCAGTCTAAATTTCATTTGAATTTAAAACACTTGCGCCCAAACGACATAGTATTGAGACACCCAGCCCCAACACGTCGCCGTTTTGGTCACCCATTTAACTCCTTCTTCCCCGATAATCCGGCGAAGGATCAGTAGGGTTCCGGTGGTGAACAGTGACCTTCTCCGGCGACGGTCACCGGTTTCCGATGGATTTTCCCTCCTTTTTGAATGCCGTTTTATTCTCCATCATATGGGGATCATGAATCCATCCTCCGTTTGGATCAAGACCGTCTTGATCATCACGAATAGGGGTCCAAATATCTCCGGCCGATTCTCCGGCCAAGTGATATTTTTCATTTTCGTGACTGTTTCTTCTCGGTTTTAAACCCATTTCGATCCTAAAGTGTTTCTGCACTTTATAGCAACATTTTTACAAACTAAATGCAAGGTTTTAAACGTAAAATTAGTGAAACCCAGATTATCCTCCCGAACCTGCAACTCGGATTTTCTCTTTGGTTTCTTAACCATTTTCTATCATTCCTTTTGCATTTAGTTCCATATTTCATGCTTGTTTAGACCCTATGATCGGAATGAATCGAATCATGCTATAAAACTTTGAAACAAAAACAGTGGCTCACCTTGCTTTCGGTTTTCCTTTGCTTTGTGGGTCTTTTCCCTTCCGTTCCTCTCTCTAACCTTCTATCTTTCTCATTCTGCTTTCCCTCTCCCTTTTAGCTCCTGATTTTTCCTTTTCTCCTGAGAGTGAGAGATTACATGCATGGAATAAGCTTTTTATTTCTCTCTCTCTCTCTCTCTCTCTCTCTCTCTCTCTAGTCAGACCTCACCATGCCCTGTGACCTTCTTACACACTCCAACACCAACTTTCTGTCACCCCCACTCCCTATTGAGTGTTATACACTCAACTTATTACACACACATCTACAACCGTTCACACACACACTTTTTGATACATATATATATATATATATATATATATATCCACCCACTCACACACACTTGCACGGCTGATAACAGCCTTTGCCCACTTTTCTTTTCTTTCCCCTTTTTATTTTAATTTAATATACACATATATATATATATATATATTATAATACTTTATATAATATATATGTACATGCATAGCCCATAATTATACATATTTTAGACGTACCTATACGCCCATTGTATACGTATATACTTAAACTCTGGGCATGTACGCATACACTAATTTCTGGTGTACTACGTGTCTGTGAAACACGGGCATGCATGGAAATACGTGCGTGCACGTTTTACGATGCAATGTTCCGGGGTGCTCGGGTGTTGCCCGGCACGGTTTATACATTCAATCATTTTTCATTTCCAGTCATTCATTTCCGTGAAATACCATGATATACATTTCTTACCGTTCAAGTTACATAGTTTAACCGACCTACCTCGGTATACGTGACGTATCCCGGGTCGGGATATTACACTTGGCTCACCACTAGTTGGGAGTCTTAAAATGCATCAAGGTTTCGAGCTTCGCATTCGAGAGCCAATCTCATACCGACGATTAATGCTTCATACTCGGCTTCGTTAATCGAAGCTCTGAACCCCAGGGTGATCGCTTTCTTCATTTTAATTCCATATAGGGATCGAAATACGATGCCAATTCTAGAACCTTTGTCAGTGGATGAACCGTCGGCGTAAAGCTGCTATATCGTCGTATCCGTATCGACTTTGGATTTATCGCGTAGTGCTGGAGTGAACTCTATGATAAAATCTGCCAGCACTTGCCTTTAATAGAGGTCCGGGGTACATACGATATATCAAACTCTCCCAGTTCCACAGACCATTTGACCAGCCGCCCTAAGGCTTTAGGCTAGTGCAAAATTGCTTTCAGAGGGTAGGATGTAGGGATCACAATAAGGTGTGCTTAAAAATAGAGTATGAGCTTTTGAGCGGACATCACTAGGGCGAAGGCCAACTTCTCGACCTCAGGATATCTTTTCTCGGTATCCAGAAGTGCTTTGTTAACATAGAATACGGGCTTTTGAATCCCGATTTTTTCTCGAATAAGTGTCAAACTCATGGTGTTCTCTGATACCGTGAGATACAGAAAAAGCTTTTCCTCTTGTATTGGTTTGGATAGGAGCTCAGGGGACGCCATGTATTACTTTAACTCCTGAAAAGCCTCATCACATTTAGGGGTCCACTCAATGGCTTTGTTCCCCCTCAAGGCTTTGAGGAACAAAAGGCAGCGATCGGTAGATCTGGAAATGAACCTGTTCAGAGCTGCTATTCTTCCGTTCAAGGCCTAGACATCTTTCTTGGTCCTTGGTGACTCTAGCTCAGTCAGTGCTTTAATTTGTGAGGGGTCTACCTCTATTCCCCTTTGAGAAACCAGAAAACCCAAGAATTTCCCCCTAGTTATCCCGAAGGTACACTTTGAGGGGTTTAACTTCATCTTGTGCTGCTTTAATATGCTGAACGTCTGTCTTAAGTGCTGGATATTTTCACTTTTCTTTAGGCTCTTGACCAACATGTCATCTATGTAGACCTCAATCGTGTTACTGATCAAGGGATTAAATATTTTGTTTACCAACCGTTGGTACATAGCACCGTCATTCTTTAGTCCAAATGGCATCACCCTGTAGCAATAGAGACTTTGTTCAGATGTGAAGGCTATCTTTTCCTAGTCTGGAGGGTACATCTGAATCTAATTGTACCCTGAATATGCATCCATGAAACTCGTCAGCTCGTGGCTCGCGGTTGCATCGACCAGCTGGTCGATCCTTGGGAGGGGAAAACTCTCTTTAGGATAGGCCTTGTTAAGGTCCATATAGTCGACACAGACCCGCCATTTGCCATTCTTTTTCTTGGTAAGAACTGTATTGGCGAGCCATTCTGGATAGAACACTTTCCTTATCATCTTGGCATCCAACAGCCTTGAGACCTCATCATTAATGATTTTGTGCTGCTCGGGAGTGAAAGCCCTCTTCTTTTGTCTCACCAGAGGATGGTTTGGATCAATCATCAGCTTATGAGAAATGAGATTGGGGTTTATCCCTTCCATATCCTTAGTTTCCCAAGCAAAGACTATTATATTATCCTTTAGGAATTCAACGATCTCTTTTTGCTCGGATGAGGACAGGTCTGCGCCGAGTTGTAAGTGAAGCTCCTTCCTTCGAAACTTACCAATACCTTGACGGGCTCTTGCATTGGTTTTGCCAAGCTATTTCTCCCCCTAGGACTTAGTGGCTCGTCAATCTCGGAGGGGTATTCCTTAGTCTCGCGAAGTTTAGAAGATGTAGGACTTCTTTCCTCCCGAGGTTTTTGTGATTGCTATTTGTGATATTTTTCCTTCAATGCCACGGCGTGGCACTCCTGAGTTGTCGGTTGGCAGCCCCTGATGGTGCAAACCCTATCATTTTAAATGTATTTCAGGCATTGATGGAGGGTTGAGGTGAGCGCCCCCATCTGATAGAGCCATGGTCTTCCAATGATGATGTTATAGGGAGATTTGGAGTCTAAGACCATGTATTATGATATTAGCGTCTTCTGGGCATCCCCCTCTCCCACTGTGGTCGGAAGTTCTATCATGCCCATTGGGGTGCTCAAGTTTTTGTCGAATCCTGCCATTACAACGGTGATGGATTTAAGGTCATTAGTACTGAGCTTCATGTGTTGAAAGGGTTTGTAAAATAGGACATTGGTAGAACTCCCTGTGTCTACCAACACCTTATAATTTCAAAATTTGCAACTTTAAGTGAGACGACGAGGGTGTCACTATAGGGGCAATGTACCCCGACAAGATCCAGCTCTGAGAACTAGATATGCGGCACAAACCTTGGCTTTTTCTCAATTTTGAAGATCTGGAGGACATTGGGTTCTGCCTTTGTCTCCCGAACATAGTACTTTCTAGCTCTGTTGGACATCCCAGCCAACAAATTGTCAGCATGGTGGACGAAGATGACTTGATTATTCTGCCGTGGCTGTTCATTCCAAGCCTCCCTTTGTTCAGGCATCTGATCTTGTCTCCTTTGCTATGCCCTATCGTTTCAGGGATCTTACCTCTCGTCCTGTCAGTTGAATTCCCTCAAACGCCCCCTTCGGATCAGTTGTTCAACTTCTTATTTAAGGGCTCTGCATTCATCGGTAGTGTGCCTATGATCATTGTGGAAGTCGTAATATTTGTTGTGATCTCTAGAGTGCGGACTGCTTTTCAAAGGTTCTGGCCACCTCAGGTCTTCTTGTGTCCGGACCCTCATGAGTATGTGAGTGAGGGAGGCGTTCAGAGGTGTGAATGCTCGGTACCTTCTGGGTTTGAGATTGTTCTGGAGTCTGGGTGGCGTCATCTTATTAGGACTTCTACCCCTCTTCCTGGTGGTACTAGAGTCCTTTTTCTGGGTATGGTTGTCATTCTGAGCTTGCTCTTTAGCCTTTCAAAAAGACATCTTTGTGTCCTTCAGGTTTATATACTTCCGCGCCTGCTCCATAAATGATGCCATCTCAGTGAAGGATTCTTTGTCAAGGAGTCCTGGAATCGCCTGGTGCCCAGACCTGTATGGAGGGCCGCTATTAAGAAGCTTAGGCTGTAGTCCATAACCTTTGTAAGCTTGGAATTGAATCGAGCGATGTATTCCTTCCCTATGTTGCTTTATCATTAAAAGAAATTTGGGGCCCTTCTTGAGCCTTCTGCTGGTTAGGAATCAATCAAGTAACCGCATGCTGGGTTTGTAGAAGTTAATGATTGACTCCTAAAGGAGGCTATGGAATTATTTCAGAGTGGTACCCTTGAGGCTTGTTACAAACGTACGACACATGAAGTTGTCGGTAGCCCCATGTAGAGCCATCATATGCTGATAGTGGGAGAGGTGGTCCTCAGGGTCTTCTGACCCATCATACAAGGTGAACTTCGAGACCACAAACTTTTTGGGGCGCTTCTCCATCATTATAGCTGGGGTGAATGGTATGGTGAATCTTCCGAGCAGTTGTGCCAATTCATCTTACTCTAGAAGGACATGACTCCTTTTAGTGAGGGCAGTTTATTCGATGAAATCTGCTACTTCTTCCATCCTAGGCATTTGGGATAGAGCTGGCTGATGTTGCCCTTGCCTTGCGGCCTTAAGTCCCATATGGAGGGGGTGACCGTACCCGGTAGTGGTAGGGTGACTTTGCTCTCCATGGACTGGGGGACCTGGGTCATGCGGCAGCCAAAATTTTGATGGTTTCTGGATCGACCCCCGAGGTTACTGGGGTTAGAATCTTTGTCCTGTTGTGGTAATGGACGGTGGGATGAGAGGTTGGGATCCCTCCTCCGGGAATGCGTGATGGCTGGGGGTCACCCCCTATACTGATGGCACCTTGGGGATGTGCTGGCTGTGCGTTGGGGTCCTCCTCATTGTGAGGTCTGCCGCCCATGGTAGTGGGAGGTCGAATCCTTTCATTAGGCACGCTTGGAGGAGGATGGATGGGATTGCTTTGCAGGTTTTGAGTCAAAGAGGCCAAAACTTGGGATATGGCAAGGAGTTGCTCTTGCATTAGATCAGATTGTCGCTAGATCTAATCAAGATATAGTTGTATATGATCAGGAGTCCCTCCTCTTTCACTCTCAGTCGAAGGCTGGTTTTGGGGACCTTGCCTTAGACAAAGATTGGGAGCCATAACGAAAAAGCAGCTTCAGAGAAAAAAGTTATAGGAACGATCGCCATTCCCACAAACGGTGCCAAACTGATGCTACACTTTTTTGACCGGTGGGGGTTTCGCTTCACGTCATCCGCCATGAACACTGAAAAAGGGGGGTCAAAGGGCCGTCAGGATGGCTCCGACGGTAGCCACTCCAATGGTAAAATTAATAAATAGTAACTTGAAGGAATATAATTGATTCTATCTCTAAAACGTACCTTTAAGGGTGTATTTATAAGCCGAATACCCCTTTTGATGGTTAAGATTTAGAGCCATGATTCTCGGGATACATGATAAACTGGATCTGGTAGTTTCCATTTTAGTCTCTGAAATGGTAGGGATTGGATTGTATCCATGAACGACAGGGCTGGCGTGACGGTGACGAGATCAGTACCATCAAAGACTAATGCTCTAAGCTCGCTGTTCTGATATCATATCTGGCCAGCTATATTACATCCTGACCTGCACATAAAGAAGCCAGACACGTGTCAAGTTTGGGTTGGTCCATTATTTTTGGGCACATCAATTCTTATCAATAAAATATATCACAATTCTATCTTTCTTTATTTGAATAATGATTGCCAAACTGCACTTCTGTTGTGATATTTTCCATTTTCTTAGATTCAAGAATTTACCCTAGCTAATGTTTTTGATGCTTCACTTTTTGATCGATAGGGGCTCCGTTCTCTGTCGCCTATTGAACACTCAAAGAAGGTGATCAGAGGGCCACCGGGTTGGCTCCGGCCGCAGCCTCTTCGATGATTAAGTCAG
This sequence comes from Nyssa sinensis, assembly GCA_008638375.1. Lineage (NCBI taxonomy): Eukaryota > Viridiplantae > Streptophyta > Magnoliopsida > Cornales > Nyssaceae > Nyssa > Nyssa sinensis. The sequence goes on from CM018043.1 coordinate 18,505,743, forward strand.
AAAACTATAAAGAAAGATTGAAAGTAAAAGTAATTGAATGACTGTAATTGAAATTACGTACCTTAGGGTCTAATTTATAGGATACGGATTCTCCTAAGTTGATTAGGATTCAACCTCATGAAAATAGGGATTTGATTGTCATTAAAGAATGGCAGTTACCATATCGAACAGTGCGCTCCATAGGATGTGGAAGCTATCCAGGAATGACAGTTTGCTTGTCGCACACTGTTTCCTTATCTTCAGCTCGGTAGGGCACTTGAGGCGGAAATCAGTTCAGGATTCACTTGTGCAAGTGCTCGGTACCTTCTGAGCTGAAGGTGAGCATGAGGGTTAGTGGGGTTCCAAGCTAATGAGCTATGGATCCCATATGAGTAAGCTTGGTCTGGATAGACGAGTTCTATCCATTTTGTATGTACATGTGTCGCGCGGGGTTTGGTCTATCACTTTATGGTATATCAGCTACTCCCCCCCACGAGCCTTAGTTTAGCACAATGCATAACTAGGGCTGTGGGCTTTCGAAAAGTCACGCGTCTTGTCACTTCGTCTTCCCAAACGTCCGTTGATGTGGCATTAATGCTCATCCATCGTTTGGGCTTTCGAGGCCATTACTTCCATTAACTGCAGTGACGGTTCAGCTGAATGGGCGCCTATTTTTACAAACCTATATAAGGAGGGGAGGGGTGTGCGTACGCCCCTTTCCATCATCATTTCCTTTGCTTTCCAAAAGAATCCCTTACCGTCGATATCAGAGTGACCAGAGTTTTTAAAAAGGTCACCACCGTTCGAAGCTCCCACATCCGGTCGTCCCTCAGGTTCAATTTAGCTTTCTCTTTTGTTTATTTTTCTTTCTTTTTACTTCTTGTTCTTCTTCTCCTCCTTCTATTTTTTCCTTTCTACCATGTCAGTCTCCGATGCCCTTTCCAACATTGGTTATGGCACAAAAAGCTCCTCGAAGACGACTGTGGCATCCCAAGTTCTTGTTGCAGGAAGTAGTTTTTTCGCTGGTGCCAGAAATAGGGAAGTAGAGTCTCCCTCTAGTCCTAGAGTTAGGATTGTAGATGCCTTCGTTGAGCCCAGGAACAGAATAGAGGAGACCTCTGGTAGGCCTTCCCAAAAGGGGGAAGGAGAAAGCGCCATTACTCAGGGCATATTAGATGACCTGAGGGCTGCTTTTGAATTCCCCTAGAATGTGACCTGCAGGGCCCCTAGCTCTCTATATCGCCTTTCCGACATCTGTTTGGGCGAGATTTGTGTCTATCTCGCATGGTTCGAGATGGGATTTAGATTCCCCCTTCCTCCTTTAGTTAGTTAATTCTTCAAATGGTTCAACATTGGCCCTGCCGATCTCAATCTCAATAGTTTGAGGCACCTGTTAGGGTTTATAGTGTTAAGACATCTAAATGGTGTTGAGGTAAACCTTGACCTGATCTGTAGCAATATGGATCTAAAATACGTGAGGTCGGAGGGCCTTTATTATATGTCCTTTGACAAAGGGTTCAGGCCCTCTCCTCGGTGACAACTTCCAATAAGACTTAGAAGAAGTGGTGCTTCTTCGTAGGAGGAGGATGGGAGCTGGAGGACTTCTAGGATCAGATTTCAACATTTCCCTAGAGTACCGGGATTAAGGGTGAGACCTTCCTCCTTAATATGATCTTGCCTCTGTTTTGCATATTTTACTTCTGCATCGCTTAGCTAAACTCTGTATATCTTCTATGCAAATAAAAGTGCTTGTGAGAGGTCGATCTTCACGGTTGACCTTCAAGAAAAGTACCATCAACTCCTTCAGACTAGCAACAGAGCTCACACCGTCATCCTTACACCAGAGAACTTGATGGAAGCTCGTCTGACAGCCTCTCGACCTAAGAACCTTAAGAAGTCCCTGATGTCCAAGTGGGCTCCAAGGTAGAAGGAGAAGACAGTAGGGGAGCCATCCTCTCCTACCAATCCACCTCTTCAAGTGAAGAGGAGGGGGCTCCTCTCTAGTTTTCCGGATCGTACTCCAGTTGACGATGAGGGGGTGGCTCCTACTCCCGTGCCTGCCCCCATTCTTGCCCCTGAGGTTCTGACCAGGTAGAGGGGGAAGGGGAAAATAGCTACTCCAGCTGCTTTTGCTGTTGAGGTGCCTGATGACTCCGGCTACTTAGCCGCAAGGAAGGCCTTCGACGAGTTCTGGTCTTCAGGCCCAAAATAATATATAGGACAGAATACGGGGAAGATTGCCACGCATCTTCTGTCCCTCCAAATAAAGGTAGATTTTGAGCTCTTTTCCTTCTCTTTATTTTTGTATTATGAAACTTTGGCTATACTTGTTTTGACTTGTTTCTGTTTAATTTCCTTGGCAGACCATGCATAGCCTTGTTGCCATTGTAAACTCTTCTACGGATCTGGAGATGATTGACAACCTCTAGTCTGAGTTGGATGAGACCAGGCTATAGTTGGGAACTACCTAGTCCATTGCCTCCACTACCGATGAGATGTTAAAGGAGACGAAGACCTCTTTGTCCATCATAGAGTCTGAACGGGACTCCCTTGCTCAGAAGTTGGATGACCTTCAAAAGAGGTTTGACGACTTCTAAGCTACCTCTATCCAGAAGACCCAAGATGCAGTCGAATATTCCAAGGCCCAAACCGAGGCAGAGATGAAGGCTGAAGTTGAGGAGATGGGTGAGGAGCTGATCGAGCATGGGTACAATACCTTCAGAACAAAGCTCCTCGTGAAGTACCCCGACCTTGATCTGACTGGGATTGACAATGTTGAAGTCCCTCCAGCCAAGGTTGAGGTTCGAAACGATGATAATAAGGTAGCCCCTCCCGATCTTCCCTTGGTAGAAGCACCTGCTCAAGCTGGTATGGATGCAGTGTGCTGAATTTGAGGAGAACGAAGGAAGAGAGTGAAGACGACATGGTACCAAATGACCTTTTCATCATTCGGATTAGTAGAACCAAAGGAAGAAAATGATGATGACATGGAGGAGAACAACCTCTTTCTTGTTCGGACCAACTATAGTCTAGGATTTTTGCTTCTGTACTTTGCTTCTTTGTAAATCTTCTGATCTGATGTACTACTTTATCAATTATCAATGAAATTGAATTTTTCCATAGTTGATGTACTTTACATTTCAAAGCACTTTTGTTGATTGTCACTTCAGAGTAGCAACACTTGTAAATTTTGTAAACTATTATCAATAATATGCCACGCTTGCAATAGACTTCAACATTGTACCGACCCATTATTGCTTTGTAAAACAACCTTGGGCTTCCGGCCTCTAAGCGTGCAATTAAATCAAGCAAAGTCGTTCGGGAATTGAATAAACTTCATATCTCCCCTTTAACTTTTTAAGTGAGCATGAGCTGAGTGGTAATAACAGAGCAGAGCTTCTGCCACTAGAACTGGTAATAACCGAGCAGTAAGACTTGTAATTAAGCAATCACGGTATTTGAACAAATCTTTGTAGCCAGAACTAGCAATACCCTGACTTTCGAACAGTGAGACTTGTGGTTTTATGGTAACCAGACAAATCTTTCATAATCAGGACTCCCGTCATCAGAACTGGTAATAACTGAATAGGAAGACTTGTAATGGTAATTGAACAAATCCTCTATCACCAGAATTGGTAATAACTGAGCAGGACTAAATTCAAACACTGATAATTTTGCTTGAAAGATACTCTAAGCCTTTATTGTTTATAAGGTCCTTCTTAAAAAATCATTGATCACTCATCCAGACCTTTAATTCTTATAATAGTTATGAAGAATTATAGAGGTTCGTTCATTGAAATGGACCAAACCTATAACTCTTGCATGGGCGGCAAGGTTTTTAGGGGTATGTACATTGAAATGGACCAGACCTATAACTCTTGCATGGGCTGCAAGGTTTTTAGGGGTCTGTACATTGAAATGGACCAAACCTATAATTCTTGCATGGGCTGCAAAGTTTTTAGGGGCCTGTACATTGAAATGAGAACACTTTCTGGAGAGGTAAAGAAAGAAAATCTTTATTGCTAATATTTTTGTAAGTGTTCTATATTCCATGGCCTGGGTATAGGTTTCCCAGCTATGTCTTCTAACCAGTATGTGGTGGGTCTGACAATCTTTGTTACCCTGTATGGGCCTTCCCAATTGGGTGAAAACTTTCCCATGGTGGGATCCTTAGTGTTTGGGAACACTCTTCTTAGGACGAGGTCCCCAACTTGGAAGCTGAGGGGCTTTATCCTTTGTTTGGAGTTATTGGCCATCCTATGTTGATATGCCTCCATCTTGATTCTGGCGTGATCTCGCTTTTCTTCAAGTAGGTCCAAGTTTTTTACAAGCTGCTGGTTATTGGCCGCTTAGTTGAAAGCTTCCGTCCTCAAGGTGGGCATACCAATTTCAACAAGAATCACTATTTTCGAGCCATAGGCAAGTGAGAATGGAGTTTCAGAGGTCAGTATTCTTCGTGTAGTTTTGTATGCCTAAAGCACACCAAGAAGCTCTTCAACCCATCTTCCCTTGGCCTCTTCCAACCTCTTCTTAAGAGCATCAAGAATTGTTCGGTTGGTGACCTCAGCTTGCCCGTTGGCTTGGGGCTGCCCTAGTGAAGCGAAGTGATGACTGATGCACAACTCTTCGAAGAATTTTTTAAAAATTTTACCGACAAACTGATACCATGTCTGAAATGATGACGCGTGGTATGCCGAACCTACAGACTATATTCCTCCATGTGAAACTCTTTACTTCCACTTCTATGATGTGGGTTAGGGGCTCGACCTCCGCCCACTTGGAGAAATAAATCAATAGAACCAAGAGGTATCTTCTATTCAGAGTAACCTTCAGCAATGGCCTTATAATGTCCATCCCCCACTAAGAAAAGGGCCATGGGCTGGCAATAGAAATGAGCTCATGGTGGGGCTGGTACTGGTATGGCGTGAATCGTTGGCATTTGCCACATTTTTGGACATACTCCTTGGCCTGCTTCAGCATGCTGGGCCAATAATAGCCCTACGTTAAAGCCCGGTGGGCTATGGTTCTGCCACTATTGTGGTTGTCACAGATTCCTTCTTTTATTTCTGCCAAAACATATTGAGATTCTTCTGGAGTCAGACACCGCAACAGAGGTTGAGAGTAGGATCTTCGATATAGCTTCCCATTAAGGACTAGGTACCGAGCTGCCCTGATTTGAATTCTTCGGGCTAAGCTTTTAGCTTCCGGAAGTAGCCCTGCTTCTATATACTGGAGAATGAGAGTCATCCAATTTTGGGTCTCCTCAAAAACCTAAGAAGACCGTATCTCTTCAATGCTTGGCCTTGGTTGGTGAGAGATCTTCAGAGTCGAATCTTTTTCTGGTTTGAGATGGGAGGCCATGTTTGCCAAGGCGTTAGCCTTGAAATTTTGACTTCTCTCGATCTTTTGAATGGTGAATCCAAGGAAGGAGCGCTTTAGCAAATCCACCAATTCTGAGTACCGGAGCATTCTATCGTCTTTGATGGAAAATTCTCCCAAAACTTGGCTTACTACCAGTTGGGAGTAAGAAAAAACCTCGAGATTGTGACGAGCACCTTGATAGGATCATCCATTGGCTTAGCTCTGTTGTCCCGTCCTCGTTCTCATGTAGGTTGGAAAGTTCTGAGCTCCCACCTTCATAAGTACGCTGTGATTGCTATTTGGAAGCCTTTTCTCTTAAAGCCAGAGTGTGGCACTTTCGAGCAGTTGGTTGGCACCTTCTGATGGAATAAACCGTATGGTTGTGCACATACTTCAGGCATTGGTGGAGGGTCGAGGTGACCGCTCCCATTTGATAAAGCCAGGGCCTTCCGATGATGATATTATAAAGAGATTTGGAATCCAGAACCAAGTATTATGAGATTATGGTCCTTTGACCATCCCCTTGTCCAGCTATTATGGGAAGGTCAATTTTCCCCAGCAAGGAGCTAAGGTTCTCATCGAACCCAGCCATTACCGTGGTGGTGGGTTTGACGTCATTGGAGTTGAGCTTCATGTGTTTGAGAGGCTCGTAGAATAGTACATTGGCAGAGCTCCCTGTATCTACTAAAACCCTTCTGATTTCAAAATTTTAATTTTGAGTGCGATAACGAGGGCGTCACTGTGGGGACAGTGTACCCTTGCTAGATCTTGGTCTTAGAACTGGATCTCAAGAACTGGCTTTGGCCTTTTCTCGACAGCTGAGATCTAGAGGATGCTGGGAGTAGTTCTGGCCTCTCGAGCATAACGTTTTCTTTCTCAGTTGGATATCCCCGTGACTGGGCTATCAGCGTGAAGGGCAAAGATGACTTGATTGTTCTATTGTTGTGGCTCGATCCATCCATCCCTTTGTTCAGGCCTTGGCTTTTACCTCCTCTGTTGCAGCCTGTCATCACGGGAGTTCTACCTCCCATCCTGTCTGACAAACTCCTAAAGCCGTCCTCTCCTGATGAGCTTTTTGATCTCCTGTTTGAGGGCTCTACATTCATTGATAGTATGGCCATGATCTTTGTGGAAATCGCAGTACTTATTCTGGTCCAAGGTATCGGGATTGCTCTTTAGTGGCTCAGGCCACTTCAGATTTTCACGTGCGTGGACTTGCCGAAGTATGTGAGTTAAAGAGGCATTCAGAGGAGTGTAGGCATTATTCCTTCCAGTAGTAGTGCTGCCAAGTGCTCTGGATGTCATCTTTTTATTGGGACTTCTGACCCTCTTTTTAGTTGCATTAGAGTCTTTCTTTTGATCATCCTTCTGGGCCTGGTCTTTTATCTTCTGAGAGGAGGTCCTTGCTTCTTCCAAATTTATATGCTTTCTGGCCTGCTCCATGAGTGCTGCCATGTCAGCAGGAGGGCTCTTTGTTAAAGAATCATGAAAACCCCACAGCACTAAGCCAAAGGTAAGGGTGGCAACCAAGAAGCTTGGACTACAGTCCGTGATCTCCGTGAGTTCAGCATTGAAGCGTGCAATGTAATCTTAGAGTGGCTCTCTTTTGGATTGTTTAATGCTTAGCGAGAACTCTAGTCCTTTCCTCAACCTTCTGCTGGTCATGAACCGATCAAGGAAACGCCTTCTGAGCTCATAGAAATTGACGACTGAATTCTGAGGGAGGTGGTGGAACCACTTCAAAGCAGTGCCTTTGAGGTTGGTCACAAAGGTACGGCACATGAAGGCATTCGTGGCTCCATGTAGTGCCATGGTGTGCTGATAGTGAGAAAGATGGTCCCCTAGGTCCCTAGTCCTATCGTAAAAGGTAAACTTCGGGACAATAAATTTCTTTGGCTGTTCTTCCGCTATTATAGCAAGAGTAAACGGCGTGGTAAATCTCCCAAGCAGCCTGGCTAGCTCATCTTGTTCTGGGGGGAGATAAGCACCTTTGGTAACAATAGTATAATCCATAGAGTCTGCTACTCCCTCAACCCTTTGTGGGGGCCTGGGCTGTACCGGTTGTTATAGGCCTTGCCTCGCAACCTCAGTGCCTATATAGATGGGACGATTCTACTCCGCAGTAAGGAGAGGATGCTGGTTTTCGTGAAGTGGGGGAATCGGCACTGCTTGAGGTTGAAACTCCTACAGTGCTGGGTTGACCCCCGAAGCTACTGGAGTAGGAATCCTAGTCCTGCTTTGGTAGTGAAAGGCCGGATTAAAGGCTGGCATCCCCCTACTTACGGCAGTGGATGGCTAGGGGTCTCCTCCCACGTGAGTGGTGCCTTGGGGATGCAGTGGTTGCTTGTTGGGAGTCTTCACATGGGGTCTTGCGCCCGTAGTGATGGTAGGAGGCTGTTCCCCCGTGTCGGTCGAGCCTGCAGGAGGATGAGTGGGGTTGCCCTAGGGGCCCTAGGTAAGCAACGTCAGAGTGTTAGAGATGCCAATGAGCTGCTCCTGCATCTGGTCTGTTTGTCTTTGGACTCGATCAAGTTACTGCTGCATGGGATCAGATGCTTGTCCCCTTCCTCTTCTGGTGGGTTGCCAGTTTTGAGGGTTTTAAGGGTTCTTCCTTGGACGAAGATTGGGAGCCATGGTCTTTCAGTGAGAAAGACAACGAGTTCGTTTGCAAATAAAAGAAATTTAGCAAGAAACGATTTATCGTTTCCCACAAACGGTGCCAAACTGATGCTGCACTTTTTGATCGGCAGGGGCTCCGTTCTCTGTCGCTTGTTGAACACTCAAAGAAGGTGATCAAAAGGCCACCGGGTTGGCTTCGGCGGTAGCCTCTCCGGTAATTAAGTTAGAAAACTAAAAAGAAAGACTGAAAGTAAAAGTAATTGAATGACTGTAATCGAAATTGTGTACCTTAGGGTCCAATTTATAGGATACTGATTCTCCTAAGTTGATTAGGATTTAACCTCGTGAAAATAGGGATTTGATTGTCATAAAAAAATGGCAGTTACCATGTAGAACAGTGCGCTCCATAGGATGTGGAAGCTATCTAGGAATGACAGTTTCCTTATCGCACACAGTTTCCCTATCTTTAGCTCGGTAGGGCACTTGAGGCAGAAATCAATTCAAGATTCACTTGTGCAAGTGCTTTGTACCTTCTGGGCTAAAAGTGAGCATGAGGGTTGTGTGAGGTTCCAGGCTAATGAGCTCTGGATCCCATATGAGTAAGCGTGGTCTGGATAGACAGGCTCTATCTGTTCTGTATGTACACGTGTCGTGCGGGACTAGTTTGTCACTTTATAATATGATGCTGCACTTTTTGGTCGATAGGGGCTCCGAACTCCGTTGGTTGAAGAACACTCAAAGTAGAAGATCATAGGGCCATCGGATTGGCTCTGACGGTAGCCGCTCCGATGCTTAAGTCAATAAAACTAAATTGAAAGACTGTGATGTAAACCAAAGAATGAGCATGAATGTAAAGCGTACCTTAGGGTTTAATTTATAGGCTGTGACTTTCCTAAGTTGATTAGGATTTGGAGCCATAGAAATAGGGATTTGATCATCAGAGAGTGGCAGTTACCATGTTGGATACTGCGCTTGAGAGATATCCGTGAGTGGCAGTTTCTTTGTTGAAGACTGTTTTCTTATTCTTAGCTCGGTAGGATGTTTAAGGTGGTGATGAGCTCTGAACTCTGAGGGATGCTCTGAAGGCCTTGTGAGTTGGCCTGTGAGTTCTGAAGGCTAAGTGCCCAAGCCTGTTCTGAATGGCTAAGTTTGGTCTGGATGGCCGAGCTATAACTAGTCTGTAGTCACACGTTTCACATGGAGATTGGTCTGTCACTTTGTGGTTTATCAGTTACTCTCCCCCCCCCTAAGCCTTAGTTTGAGCTCAAGGCGTAACTACGAGCTCCTGAAAAGTCATGCGTCCTGTCTTCCCGATTTCTAAGGCGACTATTGGTGCGTCATTTATTGCGTAGCCGATACTTGGGCTTTCGAGGCCATCATGGCCTCTAACTGCCACGACGGTTCCACTTAGTGGGCCCCAATTTTTGAAAATGTAAATAAGAAAGAAGAGGGGTTTAATACACCCTTTTCCTCACCAATTTCATCCCATTCGAGAGAGAGAAAGAACAAGACACTGCCATTGTAACTCTGATCAACCAGTGAAGCTTGACGAGTGTTTGTCGCCCAAAGCTCTTGTTTCTGGTTGTTTTCAGGTTCATCTTTCTTTATTCCTGCTTTTTATTAATTTACTTACTGCTCTTCCCCGTTTCTACTTCTTTTCTTTATTTTACAATTTTTTCTAATGTTGGCATCTACATCATCTTCCGATGTCAGAATTAGCACCAGAGGTTCCTCAGAAACTTCTGTGTCACCCCAATCCCAAACTATAGGTGGTAGTCCTTCCAGTAATGCGAGAAAAAAGTCGAGAGAGTCCCCCTCTAGCTCTGAAGTTAGGATTGTGGATGCCTTCATAGAGCCTAGGAATTGTGTTAGGGAGGCCTCTGGTAGGCCCTCTCAAAAAGAAGAAGGGGCAAGCGCCATCGCCTAAACCATGTTAGATGAACCGAGGGTGGCTTATGGATTCCCCCCTAATGTTACTTGTAGGGTACCGAGCACCCTAGACCATCCGTCCGATATTCGCGAGGGCAAAATTTGTGTCTATCTTACCTAGTTCGAGGCAGGGTTGTGGCTTTCCCTTCCTAACCTAGTTAAGCAGTTCTTCGTTTGGTTCAACCTCTGCCCTACCGACCTCAGCCTTAACAGTTGAAGGCACTTGTTAGGTTTTATAGCTCTAGGTCATCTTAACAATGTTGATGTAACAGTAGAGTTGATCCGTAGCAAGATGGATCTCAAATATATGAGGTCGGAAGGCCTCTTTTACATGTCCTTCGATAAGGGGTTCAGACCTCTTTCCTTTGTGCCAACTTCTAACAAAACCTAGAAGAAATGGTATTTTTTCATAGGAAGAGGATGGGAGATGGAGGACTTCCAAGGCCAGACCTCGACATTCCCCCAAAGTACGAGGCCTAAGGGTGAGACCCCATTCCTTATGAAAATTTTACTTCTGTTTATGCTTTCACTTCTGAACTGTAACCAATGTTTTGATGTCTTATTGTATAGACAAGAGTGCTTGGAAAAGGTCAATTTTCATTGTTGATCTTCAAGACAAGTATGGTAGGCTCCTTCAAACCAGGAACAGGGACTTCAGAGTCATCCTTACGTCTAAAAATTTGATGGCGCTGACCAAGATAAAAACCAGGCAGAGAGGTTCTAGGACAAAGACTGGGCAGAAGGTCTGAAGAAGTCCCTGATGAGCAAATGGGCTCTTGTAAAGAGGAAGATTGAGGGGCCTTCTTCTCCTACTAGTCCTCCTTAAACTAAAAAAAGGAAGCCCCCAACTGACCCTTCTACATCTGCACCGCCCAGGAAGGGCATTGTCATCAGAGAGCCTGTTCCCAAGCCAGCTCTTGGTCCTACCCCTGAAGTCCAAAAGAATGGGAAGGTAAGGATCTTAGTCGACCTTTCTGTGTTGCCTGATGGTTATAAGGCTGCAATGCAAGCCATTGATAGATTTTAGGCAGAGGCTCCCCAGAGACAGAAGGAGTAGAGCACTCGCAGGCCATCACCGAAGTGATGGGCATCTAGATGAAGGTAACCACCGTGTTGTCTTTCTTTGTGGCTTTATTCTGTTTCTTGTTCTGATCCGTCTGTTCATTGCTCTGTAGACCATGTACGGCCTGGTTGCCCTGATGGAGTCTGCCTTGGATCCATTGGCCGTGGAAAAGCTTCAAGACGAGCTGGACAAGGCCAAACTCCAGCTCGGGACAGCCCAATCAAATGACTTGGCTGTAGAAGAGAGGCTCAAGGAGGTGAACAACTCCCTCTCTATCATGGAGTGTGAGAGGGATTCCCTTCTCTAGGAACTGGAGGTGCTGAGAAAAAAGAATAACGAGCTTCAGGCTTATGTTGCTCAAAAGATCAAGGAGACCAAGGCTGCGACTGAAGCGGCCATGAAGGCTGAGGTAGAGGGGATGGGTAAGGAGCTCATGCAGCACAGTTATGACAACTTCAAGTCCAAGCTCCTTGCCAAATTCCCAAACTTCGACTTATCCGCAATTGAAGATGATGATGATGATGATGCCGCCAGCCCTCTAGTTTAGGAGATGAACTTTTATACTCCTCTTTCTTTTATTTTTGAACTGATGCACTTAAAATATTTACCTGTGTAATTAAATTTATTTTGAGTTAGCCTATAAATTTCGTTATCTCGAACAACAATACTTGCAAATTTTGTGAACTGTGGTGGATGGACAGTAACCAGCTCTATTTTTCATGTCACTACTGCTCTATAGTATTAGCTTGGGCTCCAGCCTTTTAAACTCATAGTCAGTGTGAGCAGAGAGGTTTAAGAACTATCTGTGTTTTAGACCAGTCCTATAACTGGTCGCGATCAAGGAGTAACCTTCCGAGCAAAGCAACTTGTAATAATTTGATCGAACTTAGCATGTGTTTGATAATGAAGGTAGTTGAATCAGAGCTGGTATTGAGTATCTTGAGTAGGAAAACTTGTAGTGATTATGAACTGTTGGATAACTTGTGATAACAAGCCATTTATAGTGAGGGTCTATGTCCATCAGGACTTGACCCGTATGACTTGTAATGAAAATTGCGCTGATTTTTCATAACCAAGGTTTGTCCACCAAGACTGATAATAACTTGGTAAGAAGACTCATAGTAATTGAATAGATCAACACCTTTGCTCATAGCATCAGAAGAACAAGTAACATGTCTCCCCAAATCAAATATTCTTTTGTTATGGCTGATAAGGTCTGAATAGGAAGCTTTGTAATAACTGAACTAGAATTGGTAATTGCACATTGTGATCATATATTTTGTTTTAGCATAGGGGGTAACTGAGTAGGTTCATCCCTGTATAGAGATGGTTTATACCTTACGATGGACTAGACCAGGATGTCTATACATTAAGATGGACCAGACTTGGAGGTCTGTGCATTGAGATGGACCAGACCAGGGGATCTATGCATTGAGATGGACCAGACCTGGAGGTCTGTGCATTGAGATGGACCATACCAGGGGATTTGTGCATTGAAAGGGCCAAGCATAATGGGCTTGTAATGGATACAAGGCTTTAGGGGTTAATAAGATGGTCCAGACCTAGGAGTCTGTACATTGAGAGGACCTGACCTAAAGGACTTATAATGGATACAAGGCTTTAGGGGTCAATACGATGGACCAAACTTCGGGGTCTGTACATTAAAAGGACCAGGCCTAAAGGACTTGTAATGGATACAAGGCTTTAGGGGTCAATACGATGGACCAGACCTAGGGGTCTGTACATTGAGAGGACCAGGCCTAAAGGACTTGTAATGGATACAAGGCTTTAGGGGTCAATACGATAGACCAGACCTGAGGGTCTGTGCATTGAGTTGGGAACACTTAGTGGAGATATCTTAAGAAAACATCTTTATTGATAATATTTCCGTAAGTGTTCTACATTCCAAGGTCCCAGGTACAGGTTTCCTAGCCATGTCTTCTAACCAGTAGGTAGTAGGTCTAACAGTTTTCGTCACCCTATAGGGGCCCCCTAGTTGGGTGATAATTTTTCCATAGTGGGATCCTTGGTGTTTGGAAATACTCTTCTCAGGACAAGATCTCCAATTTAAAAGTTGAGGGGTTTTAGCCCTAGTTTAGAGTTGTTGGCCATCCTACGCCGATATGCTTCCATCCTGATCCTAGCATGCTCCCGTTTTTCTTCAAGTAAGTCCAAGTTTTTTGCAAGCTGCTGATCATTGCTCCCTTGGTCGAAAGCTTCAGTCCTCAAGGTAGGCATACCGATCTCGACAAGGATCACTACCTCAGTACCATAGACAAGTGAGAAGGGAGTTTCAGGTAGGTGTTCTCTTGGTCGTTCTGTAGGCCCAGAGAACTCTAGGGAGTTCTTCAACCCATCTTTCCTTGGCTTTTTTCCAACCTCGTCTTAAGGGCATCAAGGATTGTTCGATTGGTGACCTTTGCTTGCCCGTTGGCTTGGGAATGGCTTGGAGAGGCAAAATGTTGACTGATGTGTAGATCTTGGCAGAATTTCTTGAAAACTTTGCCAACAAACTGTATACCATTGTTTGAGATGATAATGTGTGATATGCCGAACCTGCAGACTATGTTCTTCCAAGTAAATTTCTTGACTTCTTTTTCTGTAATGTGTGTTAGGGGCTCTGCCTCTACCCATTTGGAGAAATAGTCAATGGCTACTAAGAGATATCTCCTGTTCGGTGTGGCTTTTGGTAATGCGCCTATGATGTCTATCCCCCAATGAGCAAAGGGCCATGGATATGTGATAGGAATGAGCCCATGGTGGGGCTTGTGTTGGTAGGGAGTGAACCGTTGGCACTTGTCACATTTTTGGACGTACTGCTTTGCCTGTCTTAGCATACCAGGCCAGTAGTAGCCCTGTGTTAAAGCTCGGTGGGCTATAGTTCTGCCCCCATTATGGTTTCCACAGATTCCTTCATATATTTCTGTCAGAACATACTGAGACTCCTCTGGAGACAAACACCTCAGTAAGGGTTGAGAATAAGACTTGCGATAAAGCTTCTCATTCATAGTAAGGTACTTTGTTACCCTGATTCGGATCCTTCTAGCCTTGTTCTTATCTTCTAGGAGGAGCCCTCCTTCTAGGTATTAGAGGATGAGAGTCATCCAGCTCTGGGTTTGCTCTATAGCTTGGGCAACTTGGACATCTTTTATGCTCGATTCTAACTGATGGGAGATTTTAAACGTGGACTTTCCTTCGGGCTTGAGGTGGGAGGCCATATTGGCCAATGCGTCAGCCCTGGAGTTCTGACCTCTTTCAATTTTCTGGATTAAGAATTTTTGGAAGAACTGCTTCAGTGATTTCACTATCTGAATACCGAAGTATTCTATCACCTTTGATGGAAAACTCTCCCGAAACTTGGCCTACCACTAGTTGGGAATCAGAGAAGGCCTCAAGGTTTTGAGCCTCGCATTCCAGAGCTAGCTTCAACCCAAGGATAAGGGCCTCGTATTCTGCTTCATTGTTTGCTAATGCTTGTCCTTTGATGGAGTTCCGTAGAACATAAGATATGTCAAATTCCCCCACTTCTATTGACCACTTGACCAGTCGTCCTTAGACTTCTGGCTTCCGAAGCACCGACTTCAGCGGATAGGCCGTTGGGATCTTAATGGGATGAGCTTGAAAGTAGGGTCTGAGCTTCCGTGCTGATGTTATTAGGGCGAAGGTTAATTTCTCAATCTCTGGATATCTTTTTCTTGTGTCCAGTAATGCCCTACTAACATAGAATATGGCCTTCTGGACTCCCCTGTCCTGCCTGACCAGTACAGAACTGATAGTGTTTTGGGATACAACAAGGTAGAGGAGTAGCTTTTCCCCTTGGACTGGTTTTGATAAAAGTTTAGGGGAAGCTAAGTACTCCTTTAGTTCTTGGAAAGCTTTTTCACATTCCTCTTACCACTATAGGGCTCTGTTTCCTTTCAGGGATTTGAAGAACGGTAGGCAGCGATCAGTGGACTTGGAGATAAATTTGCTCAGAGCTGCAACGTTGTTATTCAGAACCTGAATGTCTTTCTTGGTCTTTGGCGACTCCAGCCCAATCAAAGCCCTAATCTGAGTGGGATCTGCTTCAATACCTCTCTAAGAGACAATGTACCTCAAAAACTTTCCCTTGGTTACACCGAAGGTGCACTTCGAGGGATTCAATTTCATCTTATGTTATTTCAGGATGTCAAACATCTGAGCTAAGTGCTGGAGGTGGCTGCTTTTTTGTAGGCTTTTGACTAGTATGTCATCAATGTAAACCTCCATGGTACTACCGATCAGAGGACTGAACATCTTGTTGACCAAACGTTGATATGTTGCCCCAGCTTTCTTTAGGCCGAACGGCATCACTCTATAACAATAGAGACCTCGCTCGGTTATGAATGTTGTCTTTTCCTAGTCTGGAGGGTACATCTGGATCTGGTTATATCCAGAGTAAGCATCCATGAAACTCATGAGTCTGTGTCCTATAGTAGCATCAACTAGCTGATCTATCATTGAGAGTGGAAAGTTTTCTTTTGGGCAGGCCTTATTGAGTTCTATATAGTCAACACAAACTCTCCACTTTTTGTTTTTCTTTTTGACCAGGACAGTATTAGCAAGCCATTCTGGATAGAATACCTCTCATATCATCTTGGCTTCTAGCAGCCTCTGCACCTCCTCATTAATGACAGGATGTCGCTCTGGAGCGAGTGGCCTTCTTTTTTATCTCACTAGAGGGTGATCAGGATCTACTATCAATTTATAAGTGATGAGGTCTAGATCTATGCCCTCTATATTCTTTGTTTCCCAGGCAAACACTAAGAGGTTGTTTCTCAGGAATTTTACCATCTCTTCCTACTCGGCAAGTGTCAGGTCTGGACTGCTCTGTAAGTAACGCCCTAGCTCTTCTGAGCTGACCAACACTTTGATGGGGTCCCCTACGGGCTTAGCCCTGCTGTCCCTTCCTTTAGGGCTTAGAGGCTCATCAATTCCAAAGGGGCAACTCTCTGTATTATGATGGTGGGTGAGGTCTGAACCCACACATTTATGAGTATGCAGTAATTACTATTTGGAGGACCTCTCCTTAAGCACGAGAGCGTGACACTCTCGAGAGGTCGGTTGACATCCTCTGATAGAGTAGACAGCATGATTGTGGACGTACTTTAGGCATTGGTGGAGGGTCGAAGTGATTGCTCCCATCTGGTGTAGCCAAGGTCTCCCAATTATGACGTTATAAGGGGACTCGGCATTCAGAACCATGTATTCTGACATCGTGGTCTTTTGTCCATCTCCCTCTCCTACTGTGGTTGAAAGGTCAATCCTCCCCAGTGGGGTACTGAGGTTTCCATCAAATCCTGCCATGATAGCAATGGTGGGTTTGATATCGTTGGGATTGAGCTTCATCTGTTTGAGGGGTTCATAGAATAACACGTTCGCAGAACTCCCTGTGTCCACCAAGACTCTTCGGATCTCAAAGTTGGCAATCTTGAGGGAGATAACGAGGGCATCACTATGAGGACAGTGTACTCCTGCAAGATCTTGATCCAAGAACTGGATCTCAGGTAGTGGCCTCAATTTCTTTTCAACGTCAATGATCTGTATGATGTCGGGAGTAGCTCTGGCCTCCCGAGCATATCTTTTTCTTGTTCTGTTAGACATTCATGCTGCCGGGGTGTTTGAGTGGAGGATGAATATAACCTGATTGTTCTGCTATTGAGGCTCATTCCTTCCATCTCTTTGTTCCGGCCTTCTCTACTAGGGTTTGTCATTACGGGGGTTCTGCTTCCCGTCCTGCTTAACAAATTTCCTCAGTCGTCTTCTCCTTATGAGCTGCTCAATTTCATGTTTAAGGGACTTGCATGTGTCAGTTGCATGCCTGTGGTCTTTGTGGAAGTCATAATATTTGCTTTGGTCCCGATAGTTGGGATCGCCTCTTAGCAGCTCTGGCCACTTTAGGTTTTCACGTGTTCGGACTTCTTGAAGTATGTGAGTTAGGGAGGCGTTCAGAGGAGTAAAAGTAGTGAATCCCCTTGGAGCTGTGTTGTTTGGAGGCCGTTCTCCTATCTGGGCTTCTAACTCTCTTCCTGATTGTACTAGAGTCCTTCTTCTGGTCATTCAGCTGGACTTTTTCTTTATTTTTCTGTGGGGGGCTCTTTGCTTCTTCTAGATTTATGTACTTCTTAGCCTGATCCATGAGGGCTGCCATATCGGTAGGAGGACGTTTGGTCAGGGAATCCTTGAAGCCTCCCAATGTGAGTCCAGAGGTCATGGCAACTACTAGAAAGCTCGGGCTGCAATCTATAATCTTTGTGAGCTCGGCGTTAAAACGTGCAATGTACTCTTGGAGGGGCCCTTCTTTGGACTGTCTTACTTTAAGCAGGAATTCTAGGCCCTTCCTCAATCTTCTGCTAGTCATTAATCTGTCTAAAAAGTGCTTGTCGAGCTCATAGAAGCTGGTGATTGAGCTCGGTGGGAGGTGGTGGAACCACTTCAGTGCTGTGCCTTTAAGGCTAGTAATGAATGTATGGCACATGAAGGCGTCAGAAGCCCCATGTAGTGCCATGGTGTTCTGGTAATGAGAAAGATGGTCCCCTAGATCCCCAGTCCCATCGTAAGGGGTGAACTTTGGGACGACAAACTTCCTTGGTCTTTTCTCAACCATGATAGCAGGGGTGAACGACGTGGCAAGCCTTCCGAGCAGCTTGGCTAGCTCGTCCTACTCTAGAGGGATTTGAATACCTCTCATCATAACAGTGCGGTCCATGGAGTCCGCAACTTCTTCAACTCTTCGTGGGTTCCTAGGTGGGATCTCTTGTGAGTCTTGCTTTGCAGTTCCGACTCACGTGAATGAGATAGGCATGCTCCATGGCTAGAGGAGGATTTTGATGCTCCTGAGCTGAAGGAATTGGAGCCGCTTGAGGTTGAGACTCTTGCGGCACTAGATTCACTCCTAAAGCCCCTAGGGTTGGAGCCCTAGTGGTGCTTCGATAGTGGATGTCTGGAATAAAAGTTGGTATCCCCCTCCCTGCAGCTACTGATGGTTGTGGGTCTTCGCTAATGTGGGCGGCACCTTGGGGGTATACCGGTTGATTATTTGGAATCTCTTCATAAAATCCTCCGTCCGTGGTGACGGTAGGAGGTTGTGTCTTTTGATCAGCCGTGTTGGCGGATGGATTCAAATGATTGGTTCCGAGGTTCGGGGTGAGTGCTGCCAGAGTTTTGGACATGGCAAGTATATGTTCTTGCATTCACTCGTTCTGTCGCTTAACTAGGTCAAGCTGTTGCTGCATGGGTTCAGCTGCTTGCCCCCTTCCTCATCCAGCAAGCGACCGGGGTTGAGGGTCTTATGGATTTTGAGCATTCTTTCTCGGTCGGAGATTGGGAGACATGGTCCTTCGGAGTGAAGGAGGATAAGTTTGTTTGTAAGTAGAGCACTTTTGTTAGAGGAGCGATTGTCGTTCTCACAGACGGCGCCAAACTGATGCTGTACTTTTTGGTCGGTAGGGGTTCCGAACTCCGTTGCCTGAAGAACACTCAAAGAAAAATATCAGAGGGCCACCGGATTGGCTCTGGCGGTAGCCGCTCCGATGCTTAAGTCAATAAAACTGAATTGAAAGACTGTGATGTAAACCAAAGAATGAGCATGAATGTACAGCGTACCTTAGGGTTTAATTTATAGGCTGTGGCTTTCCTAAGTTGATTAGGATTTGGAGCCATAGAAATAGGGATGTGATCATCAGAGAATGGCAGTTACCATGTTGGATACTGTGCTTGAGAGATATCTATGAGTGGCAGTTTCCTTATTGAAGACTGTTTCCTTATTGAAGATCGTTTCCTTATTCTTAGCTCGGTAGGATGTTTAAGGCGATGATGAGCTCTGAACCTTGAGGGATGCTCTGAAGGCCTTGTGCTCAGGCCTATGAGTTCTGAAGGCTAAGTGCCCAAGCCTGTTCTGAATGGCTAGGTCTGCTCTGGATGGCCGAGTTATAACTGGTCTGTAGTCACACGTGTCACGTGGAGATTAGTCTATCACTTTGTGGTATATCATCGTATATCAATTTTCTTTTTCAAAATTTTAGGAATTCATCCAAACCCTTCTCTTTATTCAAACACTTACGGTACTAACCATCCAAAACATTCCTTTCAACTAAACGGCAGAAGAAGCCGGATCACTTTAAGCCTTCAGTGTAACACGCCCCAACTTCTCCACAGCAACATAAAGATCCAATATAGTAATCAAACAAAACAAAATAAAATCTTCAATCGCATTAGAATGCAATCGATGGTAAAGTTGGTTTGTCCTTTTGTCTTTTGTTTTTTCCTTTGCTTGGTTCCACTGTTCTACAGAGTACATAGATCCATACGTGATGCATCGCAATCCCAGAGCAATGAGGGCAAGAGAGTAAATGATAAATTGTTTGTCGTGTGATTACTTGAGAGGATGTCGCATCCAAAAATCGTGAGATTGTATGGATTGGGAAATAAAGGGTGAGTATGGGTGAAAATTACATTGGGTATAATTATCATTCAATAAGAAAGATAGAATTGCCACGTCACCACATAACCTCAGATCAAAAACAAAAAGACAGCCTGTCCTTGAGCTCCAAAAATATATACGGATGGACCTAATACTTATTTCTCATGTGTTTGAGAGACTTCGTACTAATTAATTCTTTTGAAAAAAAAAATTGAAATAGTTTCTTAATTTTTGGGAGATAATTACGGCCTTACGGACATGAAGGTTTTATATAGTAAGAGGTATTTTAATCACAAAAAAATTGAAAGATTTTTGGGATTTAAAAAAATAGACTTGGATCTTATCCTAATTAATATCATATTTATGGACCTTTAAATCCTATTTTTAATTATAGACTGTTTGACGTTATTATAATGCAAGCTTCGAATGTGTGGCAATAGTAACTCGGCAATCTTTACCTTGGGAAATTTAGTTGGTAACCCAATAAAGAGAAAATGTGTAGTTTATTTAATTTATTCCTTCCATCTTCGGATTGTGCTTGTTTCTCTACTTGTTGCAGTCGGTTGAATTATTGAATTTTTCAGTAAGCTTGTAAAGAAGTTTTGACAACAAAAGAAAAAAACATTGGGAAGTTAATTTGTCATTGTGATTTATGATTCATTTTGATTTCAAATTTTCAAGCTTTCTCGAAGCTCTTTAATCACCAATAATCTCTTTTTGATCAAAATTAACCAAGAAAAATGGTCCCCATCTCAAATCTTCATTTTTTTATAAAAAAATTCCCGTACAAAATGAAATCAAGGCATGGGCTTCATGCATTGCAAGTAATCTGTTTGCAATCTAACCAAATCCGCGGCTCTACGAGGTTGGTTATTAAAGCAACATTATCTTTTAGATCTAATCAAATTATCTGCTAATATAAAAAAATTAATTGATTTGAATCTATCTATCCGTCTACTATCTACTCCAAAGTCCATATGTAATACATGAAAACTACTTTCCTACCAAGATGGATATTATGGATATGCCTACGAAAAAGTTGCCCTGGACAACTAGGGGGGAAGCTTCTTTTCTCCCTTTTATATTTTTATATACTTTGTTAAATCTAAAGATTTTAGAGATTACTCAGATTTGCTAAGCTTGAACACACACACACACACACACACACACACACACACACACACACATATATATATATATATATATATAAAATTCTAGTACCAACTTGGAACCCTATCTTCTTGTAGCTGGACTACACTAAGTGACTATTATGGGCCCACACTGGGAGAGAGAAAGGTGGGAATGAGGGTGGATTAGTGTTTTGGAGATTAATTAACAAATGTGATTCACGTGCTAATCTCTTAATGGGTGTGATTAGAGAAATTCCGTAGTAAGATACATTGTTCTTCACCAATAAATTTGTACTCGAATTAGTCAAATGTGATATGGTAGTACTATGTTTGATGCTTATCAGTTCTAGCTTTTTTTTTTTTTTTTCAAAGAAAAAGAAGAAAAACAGGCCATTAAATGTAATTATATTATATTTCTACTTCGCCCACGATTTTTGTTTTTTGGAAAAACGGATTGCTCATTGAAACCTGCTTATCAACATTTTCATAGAAGTTTTCTAAAAGTTTTGGAAAATGGAATTTGTAAACTGATTTTACATAATTTTCAAGCAACGAAAATGAAAGAGGATGTAGATTAACTAATAAAATGAAGGTCTAGGATTAGTGGTAATGGAAATTAGGGATGTTAATCAAGTGGCAAGGGAGGAGATGCCCCAGGCCCAAACGTGTCATTAGGGTTATACATTGGGCTGAGCTATCTGAGTTCTGTTGGAGGTTCATTTGAAATTGACTCATAAGACAAATAAAACAAGTTTGAACATATTTTAATACTCATTAATTTATTGAGTTTGGCTCGAGCTTGACTCATTAAGTCAAAAGTAGTTTAACTATATCAAGAATCAAGTTATTTGAGCTCAGCTTGCGATCGGCTCAATTAAAAGCACGTTTGAAATCGACACAAAAAATTAATAAGTCGAGGTTGAATACAATTTGAAACTCGTTTATTTTACTAAATGAGACTTAAACAACCCACTACTCAGATTGACTCATTTATAACCCTTCGTATCATACTTTGAAAGAACCTTTCTCAAATTTGTTTTGCTCCACCTCAAATACGGAAAAAAGTCCAATGATAAAGTAGCATAGAAAAATTCTATACCCATTCAAATTAATTTTAAATACGTGGCATAAATGATGTCATGTTGATTCCTTAATTTTAAATATATCCCACATCTCATAAACTAATTTGAATAAATATAGAGTTTTTTCATGCTATCTTACCGTTGAATTTTTTTCCCCCCTAAATGTTATTTTATATTTGTCCCACCCAATTGATTAAAATCATGCCTGCCTTGTCTAATTTCACTAAAATTTATTATTTTTAATTAAAAAATAATAAGCAAAGAATTTTAATATTATTATTTCATAATTATATATATTCATGATTAAAATTAAATAACTTATAATATATAAATGATATTTAACTAATTTTATATTATAATTGCGGCGATTTAGATCTCTCATTTTTACATTCACCTCGACCGTTGTATTTATGGGTTTAATGTCTTTTTTGTTCTTCTCTAATTCTTTTTTAATCCGTATATATAATTCCTGAATCCATCTTCTTAAGAAAGAGAGGATGAGTTATCTAAAAGACCCGTTTCATTAACATCCTTTTTGAGAGCCCTAAGTGTATTTAGATGCATAGAAAAAAATCCAGGAGAGTGTGAATAGGTTTATATAGAAAGTTAAAATTTTGTTCACCTAATTTTAATTTTCTTGATATGATTGAGCTTTTACTATGATTATGTGCGAATTTTGGATTGTCATGTGTGCAATCATAATATGTGATATATCAATAATAAAGCAATAAAGAAACAGACACATAATTTTTAAACGAAAAACTCTGCAGATGAAATCCACACTATATAACAAAACCTTGTAGCGCTAGCCCAGATGTATACATAATCTATTATAAAAAATTTTGAATACATAATGTACTATAAAAGATTTTGAAAGTTACAGACTCTAGATGATACAATGACTAGTATCTCAAGTCTTGTTCTCTGATGTGACCTTTCTCAATCTCGAATACACAAGTGTTCTTCATGTACAACACCACTTTGAATCCACAAACGACTTCTATTAATCACAACTACGAATTCACGTAACTTCAGACTCTAATTGCATGATCTTGATTCTTCAACGATCTTGACTCTTCAACACTTCAAGAAGATGATATTGAAGTTGTTGGATTCTTGATCAATGACTAATGATCTATGCGAACATGTAATGCATCAAGAATTATTTTTAGAAAGATTTAGATATTAAGTTTTATTGTTGCAAAAAATTTCTTTATGTTATTGAATCAATAGTCTTATATAGTGCAGGGTTATGAAGTAGCTTATTCGAATGAAAACTTGAACGAACTCAAACAAGCAGCCACTGGATGTTGATTGAAAAATGCTTGAGATTGTTCAATCAAGAATTTGAACACGCTCGAACAACCACTTTATGAAATTTCAAAATTGAAGTAGTTTGAACAAAAATCAAATGAGTTCGAATGAGAATACATCGTCGCTCACTCGAACAAGCCTAACTCTATTCGAATAGTAGGGTTTATTTGACTTGTGTTTAACTCTAAATTATTTTAAAATATTTTTCACATAAAACATTGAGTCAATTACACATCAAATATCACAAAAGTTGGATCTACATTGGATCTCACCTGAATCGCCTTGTCTATTATCTTGAGGAGAAATTTGGTTTCAAATCTCAGTTCGAACTGGAAGAGTACGCCATCCTAATGTACCTTGGATGATCTACATCTCAAGGTCAAGCATTGATGAGCACATTGAACTATCCATATAGTTGCGAGCCCTCACAGCCCAGGCACAATGATGCAATTATCAGGGGCGTGATTTACCACTAAGTTAATAGCCCGTTGTGCGAGCCTCCCACTAGGGGCCCATTATGCCAAAAGCGAGTGAAACCCCATCCCTCTCTTTCCTTTTTTACATCCCCATGTCCCCCCCATGTGGTGAAGTAACACTTTAAAATCATTTAAAACACTTTTTTAGTACATGAAGTGTGTTTGTAATAACCCTAGACAATATATCTGGTCCTTTACCTCATGCTTATCATTGTGTACCCAACATTGTAAAATCTATAGTTGAAGATCAGATACTTGAATGACACATGGCTTGAGAATACTGACTCACATGGATTTGGACACAATACAACTCATAGTTTTGTTAACATGGATTTGCCAATATAATATTTGACTCAAAGTCCTAACATTTTTTTTTGTTAACGAAAAAAGTATCTATTTATAAGTATAACTTACAAAAGAACCGATGCCCTATCTATGTGGTGTGAGTGCCCATTCCCTACTCAATCGGTGTGACTTTAAGATAAAAATTTAGGATACAAATTTTGAAAACATAGCATTAGTTCTTGCACATCCCAAATAGGAAAATAGGGCTTGAACCCCACATGAGCAAGCCATGGGGGAGAAGGGGGAATAAAATGTGAAATACCCTCAACAAGGCTTCGAGCTTAGAGGATAATGTAAAGGCTTTCCAATTGTAATTTTGGTACAATTTATTCTTATATAGTTAAACCTTTTATAATTAATAGACATAGGAGATTGAATATTTATTAATTATTAATTCTTTAATACCTTTGTTAACCAATAAATATTTCTTACATGTAAATGATTTTTGATACAAAAACAAAATCATATATACATTGATGTTGCTCTTTTCTGGTCTAAAGGCTTCTTGTCCCAAGCTACCTGTCAAGAACTTGAGATTAGAGGGTCACTGAGAAGGCTCCGGTGGTAGCCACTCCGATATAAAGTCAGTGAAGGAATTAAAACAATAATTCAAGAGACAAATTGAACGTAAATTGAAAGCGTACCTTTTGGCCTTATTTATAAGCACTAGATATCGTATGTTGAGTAGGATTAGGAATCATTAAAGTAGGGATTTGAGGATATCCGTAGATAGTAGTTTTCATATATAATTTTGTTTCTTTATTCTCAAGTCGGTAGGATATGAAAGGAGGTGATAAGTTCTGAACCGATTACCTCTGTACCCTTCATGCCTGGTTGACCTGGATAAAATAATCCTCTCATGGTCTGTACCCTAAAGAACTCATTGTAGACATGTGTCATGCCCAAAATACGGATGTCAAATTTTGGTATATCAGCTACTCCCCTCCTCTCGAGACTCTATTCTGTGACATACTTAGAGTTGACGTTAGGGTTTCTGAAATGTTCTACGCGTGCTAGTCATAAATGTGCCACCTCGCATTCTGAGGAAACAGCCGTTGATGTGACATTTATTGCGTCAACCGCTGGTTAGGATTACGAGGCCATCATTGCTGCAACCGTCGCAGCGGTTCAAAGACGACGCCTCCCACATGGACACTCGTTGGATTAATATAAAAAGGGGGGCAACACATTACTGTTCCCCCTTTCAACACTTTAGCATTTCTAAGAGCTCTCAAACCGAGAGAGAGAATTTGGGACTTTTAATACTTTAAAATTTCAAGAGAGGCTTTTGAGTAAGGTGATTTCTGGTGTGCCAAAAGAGTTTTCTTCGTTCAAAGCTGCGGTTAGGTTTGATCCCAAGATCATTTCTTACAATCTTCATTTTTTATGATCTTATCTCCGTTCTCCTACTCTTCTTATACACACTTTTTCATTTTTTATTTTGGACAATGTCTGCCTCCGACGCCCAATAGATCCTTAGGAAATCGTAGATCCTCAGGAAGTAAATAACCAAGTAGAAATAAAATTAGTAGTTAGTATCCATTCGGAAAACGTAGAAAATAGGCATGTTGGTAGTCCAGCCTAAAGTTATGACGTTAGGATAGTAGAGGCTTTCATAGAACCTAGGAACAGAGGTGGGGAAACCTTTGGAAAAACCCATAAAAGGGAGGAGGGTGAAAGTGCCATCACTTATAACATGATTGATCCTCTAAAGGTTGCTTTTGATTTCCCTACGAATGTGTCCTGTAGGATACTCAGGCCTCTAGGTCACCCTTCAGACGTCTAACAAGGGGAGATATATGCTTACCTCAAGTGGTTCGAGATAGGGGTTCGGTTTCCCTTTCATCATATCATTAGAGAGTTTTCTAGTTGGTCTAAGATTTTCCCAATCGACCTAAACATCAATAGTGGGAGGCAATTTCAAAGCTTCATAGTTTTAGGCCATTTGAACAATGTTAAGGTAGATATCTCCCTAGTTAGGAGCAATATGGATCCGAAATACTTGAGGTTGGAGGACATGTTCTACATGTCTTTTGATAAGAGGTTCAGACCTCTCTCATCTGTACCTACCTCGAATAAGACCTGGAGGAAGTGGTACTTCTTTGCAAAGGGAGGCTGGGAGTTTGAGAATTTTGAGAACTAGGCTTTAACCTTCCCACGAAGGACTAGCATTAAGGGTGAGCCCCTTTTTAGTTTCCATAAATTGCCCCTTATCTTTTTTCTTTTCTATAATTGAGTTTATTCTTTGTTCTGATAAGAAGGCTTGGAAGAGATCAATCTTCACTTTTGATCTCCAAAATAAGTACAAAAAACTACTCTAGATGAACAACCATTCTCACAAAGCCATCCTTACTCCAAAAAATCTAATAAAGGCTGGACTGGTGAAGGATCGAAACAAAAGTTTGAAGAAATCCCTAGTCTCTGGATGGGTACCAAGGAAGAAAAAAAAAAGTCAGGGAGACTTCATCCCTCGCCGAGCCCTATTCTCTAGACAATAGGAGGAGACTGATTTCTGACTCCCCCGAGCGAACAATCTCGGAGGAATTGGGGTGCTTCCTAGCTCAGAGGGCCCTTTCGCCCGCGATACCTGTTGGGCCAAAAAAGAAGAGGGGGAAGGTTAAGTTGACTATTACCCCCTCAGAGCTTGAGGATTCCGGTGCAACTGCCGTGAAAAAGGCTTTCAAGGATTCTTGGGCAACAGGCCCAAACAAATTCACTAGGTTGAAGCCCTAAAAGATAGCCAAGGATCTGATAGTCATCCGCACGAGGGTGAGTTTTCCATATTTTTTCTATTATCTTTTTGTATTCTGCATGTATTCAGTTCTGACTTTGAATGTTTTTTTTTCTAGGTTGTTCATGGTTTGGCAACTATCATGGACTGCCCGAAAGATATCGAGCAGATTGATACCCTTCAATCTGAACTAGATGAAACCAGGCTTTAGTTAGGGACTACACAATCTTTAATGGCAGCTACCAAAGAGAAGCTGAAGGATGCCATCAACTCTTACTCCATTCTAGAGTCTAGGAGTGATGCCTTAGCTGCCAAGTTAGAAGACCTCAAAAAGAGGTTTGCTGACTTCGAGGCTACTTCTGTCGAGAAGCTTCAGGATAACATTGAAGTTATCAAAGCTCAGACCGAGATTGATCTGAAGGCTGATGTCACGCCCCGAATTTCCACAAACCCAAGGCGCGACTAACGAGACAAAAAATAAAATAAATAAAAGGACAAGGTAAATAAATCCACTAAACATGTATCCATTCCCATCATTACATAAGATAACATAAAATACATCGTTCATAGGTCATTCGGGCTTAAGCCCTTACATTACAATATATAAGTCCTATGGACCAAAAATATATCACGTGCTCCACCCTATCAGGGTATCATAGAGTCTCAAGTGGCTGGAGGGTCCTCATTTGAAAAATGTTGCCCACGAATGGGTCAGCTCAACTGCTGGTATGATGAAGTGCTAATGCAAGAAATAAAGCTAAGGCGTGGCATGTGCAAAGTGTACATTTATATCTAAATGACATTCAAAGCATCGTAGTAATATATATGAATGATATGCGTGACGCACCCAGGCATAACTCTATGCCACAACCTGTCACGACCCGAAACCCACCCTGTGTGGATCTCGCATCGCAACCGCCACCCTCAGGTCCGGGGACCCTTGGGCGAAGGCTCACATAGGCAGCGGTATCGAATAGATGTGCAACATACGTTTTGCGGAAGCGTGAAAAACTTTTTCTTTTCTTTTCTCATTTTTAATTTATGCACATCCGTCCGATACTGCTACTCCATACATAGCATACATGGTTACACATTCAGAGTATAACAAAAACTTAAAGACTTAATACATTAATACAATACATATTCGGTTGCCCTGAGGGCTTATTACATATTCTTACATTGTCTACTAATACAAATGTACTACTAGAGTTCATAGGTTCTTCAAAAGAAACTACTGAAACATATCCTCCCAAAAAAACAGCTAGACTCATCGCCATCGTCCTTAAGACCTTGTCTACTGAATCACCTGAAAGGGGGGTCCGAACAAATTAAGTCCGGGTAAGCTAATCTAAGCTTGTGAGCAATTCCAGTATTCGTCATGGGGTTTTCAATTAGCAGTGGTTTTTATTACATAAGAGTTTGTAACATAATCACCGCCAATTGTTCGTATACTTGAATACAGAATATATGCATTCTTTAAAAACATATAGCTTTGAAACATTTAAAGTATTCAAGCTAAACTTATACATATGAACTTCAAAACATATAACATATCATGTATTTCTTAAATAGAGTATATAAAACTCAAAACATGTGCACATTGAAAATGAGGGTAAAACCTACTTCCATTTTCAAATCATTTGTCATCTTATCACTTCCATTAGTGGAATCCGTTTCGAACCGGACTCCCATATTACTTATAAATGGAGATATCTCATGCCTGGGGGATTAGATCTTGCTACTTGGCATTTTACAGGGCAATTGAGTTCCGTACAACCCAAAATCCTGCCTATTTTACAGGGCAACTGAAAACTCAGAATCCTGTCTAAGTGCTTATGCACCATTCATCTTGCATTTAAAATACATTTAGCATATGAGTACATCAAAATAGATATTTCTCGTGAGTACTTTAAAACATAACATTCATAACTTCGTGATAAACATTCGTATACTTGAAATAAGCAAATTCAGAATATTTAACAATAATTGCATTTTAACTAGACATGCTGAAAAGTATTTAAAGGAAAACTATTGCAGAAACCAATCACTGAGCATGTCACCAAGGGTTTATAAAACAGAACAATTTAAAAACTGAATCATGTAAATACTGAATTTGAAATTTCAAACATTTCATATCTTTGCATTTAAAACCTTTTTAAATCCATGGAATTAAATCTCCACTTCAAACACTGGGTTACTCACCTCATATACCGTAGACCCTACTGAGGAGTCTTGCCCTTATCAGCCCTTATCCTCTTGACCTACTCGCTTAAGGTTTCGGTATTTTCTTTTTCTTCCTCTTTTCTTTTCTTTGCTTCCTCCTTCTTTTTCTTAGCTTCAGCTACCATTTCCCTGGTGGGTGATTTATGCATAAAGGGTCTAACCGAAATCACCTCAGTGGCCTTGGCGATTCTTATGTGCCTTTCAATTACCTTTTGTTGCCACAATAGGTCCTTCATGAAAGCTTGTTACTTTGGATCTTTGGCCCTTTGGGCCTTATTCATGATGGTGAATTTCTTTGGTTGCGCTTCCATGTTTATCACCTAAGAACAACTTATGAGTTAGAAATTTTATTCTAAGGTTGATGTGTTGTCGTGTCTTTTCGTATTTCATTTTCTTCGTACTTGCCTTAGTTTAATACCTCGACAATATTTCAGTCCATAATCATCTAACAGATGCTATTCATCAAATTTTATGTCTTTTTATTTTAGACACTTCTTTTGGTCGAATAGACTCTATTATTGAGCCCAGAGCGTCAAAGAAAGTTGGTTTAGGCATTCTTAGAATCTAATTCGGGCTTTTATATGTAAAAGGAAAAAATGGTCATTTACCGTTTTACGTGTCATATTTTTTTGTACTTCGTTTTGTAATTTGGACTCCATTTTTGAGTCTGGGATGTCAAAGAAAGTCAATTTAGACCTTTTCTGATTTCATTTTGGCTTTAGGGGTACCAGGGGTATTTTGGTCTTTTTACCCCTTTATGTGTCTTTATTTTTCGGGCCCTGTCTCGTAAAACGAACCCTACCATTAGTCTCAAAATATCCAAAATAGCAAGGATACACTATTTCATATGCTTAATTTGGACTTCATTTGCTCTATTTATGACCCAAGGGTAAAATAGTAATTTTACTTATTTATTAAATAATTAAATTTATTATTTAATTATTTTTCAGGGGCTTAATTGCATAAATTCTTCATCAGTTAGGCCACAGTGGAATTTCCCAAAACAGTTGGGGTCAATCCGTAAATAGGAAAAGTGTTGGTTTATTTGATTTAAATTAAAACCAGAAAACCAAAGGGTTCGGTCCAAGTATAAGTGAACCGGTCCGGTTCAGTTGCAAACCAACCGGTCTATCCGGTTTTGTGCTTGTTGCTGACGTCAGCCCTACCGTTTTAAAATTTTAAAACAGGGATGAAACGCCGTCGTTCCATTTAATCGGTGGCAAGCCTAGAGGCTGCCACCTGTCCGAGTTGACTCAGCCTCATTTAAAGGTCGAGTTGACCCGTCTTCTTCTTCCCCACGAGACCGACTGAAAACCCTAATTACAGTTTTCCATTTCCCTCTATTTCGTGACTTTCTACTCAACCAATCTCTACTGTTTCTAACCTAATCCATTTCTGGAACATTGGTTAAGAGTTTGGCATTCATTTTAGACTTTAAAATCTCTTCATATGTTCGGTTTAGGACTGGATAATCCAAACTGTAAGTTGTCGGTTCATGCTCGTTTCTTGATGATTTTTCATGGTGTTTAGCTTGTTTTAATCCCCTCTTCATGGAGATTCAGTTTTCATTCTTTGATGTTGATTTAAACTGAGTTTTAAAGGGTTGGGTTGCAAACCCGTAACCTGCAACTCGTGTTCTAAGGGTCCATTTCTTTGATTTTTGATCGCGAGTTTATGTTTTCATGACCCTCATGACTTCTTTTTGAAGTCCATATGCACCAAAAAGAATTTGGCTTCCGTTGTTTCAGACCTGCTATAGCATGGTCTTCAATGGCGGTTTCTTCTAGGTTCCATGGTTTTAGTCGTTTTCATACCCAATTTTCATGTTTGATACACGTCTAGACATATATTAAGCATCATATATACATAACATAACCTAAATCTCTTAACACATGCAAAGTATTCTAGAGAGAGAATTTTAAAAGTTTTCGGTGGGTTCACCTTTCACCACTATTTTCTCTTTCTTTCTTGCTCTGAATCTTCCTTCTATCTCCTCAGTTCTTCTTCTTTTGGTTTCTTTCGTGAGAGAACAACATGCTTTGCATGTTTTGGTTTTTAAAGAAAAGATAACCGACCTCTCTCTCTCCTCCAAATCTCTCTCTACAGTTCTCTCTCTCTTCTTTCTGATTTCGTAGCCCTACATAGCCCTCCCATCTCATAAATTTTACTTTTCTCCTTTTAGCTTTGCATTAAATTGTTGCAAGATATTTTGTATACATATATACATATAATATAATACACACACTTACATATGAAGATACACACACTATATTGCCGACACACACTTACACACTGCACTGTTCACACCTTACATATATTTACTTATATATTTTTAATTTAATTATATACATACATGCATACATATTGGATCACATATATATATATATATATTTATGCATACATGATACACCTTTCATGTTGCTAATTAATGTGTGTTAAAAGATTATTTAATTATAATTAAAACTAATTATTTCATATAAATAATTAATTAAAATATTTATTTAATTAATTATTCTCTTTAAGTGTAAATATTTTTACACTAATTTTCTTTAATCTCGAAATACGTGTCATATGACCCGGTATCCCGGGTCGGGATATTACACAACCCATGTCTCGTTTACGGGTACTCCCCGATGGCAACGGAGTACCAATTTTGGGTTTTTCACCACAGGATCTACACCCTCATAATGCATAGCACCACGTGCTCACCCACGCCATGTTCTCAAAGGATTCATCATATGCCAATATGCCAATGCAATCTCATTGAAACATGGTTTCCATAATATAGCATGCTCGAGACAATAATACATAAATCACCAGCTGATTCCACATGCAAGCATATCTCATATAATCAACATATACACATGTCATGATTCACGTTCATCATTCACTAAACATTCATAAAGTACAAGTAACATGTAAGCATGTGAACAACCAATTCCAAATCATCTAGTAAGCACATTCCACATAAACACATAAGTCATTCCAGTCATTCACAGAACATTCCTAACTTAACTTCATTTCTAACATTAGCAAAACACCATACCTGTCGGGTAGTCTCAACCCTAGAAGATCGTGTACGACACGTAACTGAACTGGTCAATAAAAATGCAGGAGATCAGATCGCCCTCTCCTGTCCTGTCAGTGTCCCTAAAAGCATAAATTACAACTCAGTCTATTGTCATTTGAATTTATGCTATTCATCAAATTTTATGTCTTTTAATTCATAGGCTTCTTTTCTGCTAAATTAAACTCTGCCATTAAGTCTAGGACACCGAAGAAAATAAGTTTAGGTTCTCGTAGAACTCAATTAGGACATCTGGGTTCAAAAGGGCAAAACAGTCATTTTGCACTTTTCACGGGTCCTTACATTTCGTGACCTCTTTTCATAAATTGGACTCCACGGTTGAGTCCGGAATGCTCGAGATAATAAAGTTTCACTATTTGTTTACTTAATTCGGAGTTCGTTTGACTGTACTTCTATTCAGGGGCATTTTGGTAATTTTCAAGGTTACTACGGGTCTTTTATTTTTTGGGACCCCGTCTCGTAAAACGGACCTCACCATTGGTCTCAGAATGGTCGAGATAGTCAAAATACACTAATGACTTGTCCCATTTGGACTCCGGATTATTTTAGCATATTTAAATAATTAAATTAATTAATTAATTAATTTAATTATTATTTTATTAATATTTAATTCATGAGGGGTCAAACATGATTAACCAAAGTTCTGTGGGTCAAAATCAGATTTTCTAAAGTTGTGGGGTCAAGTTCAATTTCTAAAAGTTTAGGGTTCAATTTGAAATTTCCAATTTCCTTATTCTCAATTCGGTTACCCAAACAGGGACTTATCTAGAGCAGGGATATGATATCCCTATTCCTATTTCAATTTAAATTTTTAATTTCTTAAGTCCGTAACCAAACAGACCCAATTGGTTTTTAATTTAAAACATGGAAGCGACACCTGGCAGGGGCGGTTCAGCCCCGCCCGAACCGGACCCGACCCGGACCCGAAACCCGGCCCGCACAGTGCCTTTCTTCCCCGACTTTCCGGTGAGCCTCCGGCGCCTTCTCCGGCGCCGGCGAGAATTTTTCTGCGAGTTTTCAAGGTTTTGAAAATGCAGTTTCCTAGGGTTTTTCATGTAGATTTCATATCTATCCTCCATTTCTCTCAAAACCTTCCTAATCTTCTCGAAATAGAGGGTCAACCCCTCAGTCAAACCTCCGGCCGACTCTTTCGCCTTCATTTTTGTGACAGTTCGGTTACAGTTTAACTTCCATTTTCATCCCAAAGTGTTTCTGCACCTCCTAGGGTTCATCTCCTACCATTTACACTGAGTTTTACACATAAAATGGCAAGTTCCAACTCTCACAACTGAGACCTGCAACCTAGGTTTTCTCCCTAGTTTCTTGACCTTTTTATCTCATTCTTTTTGCAAAATGAATCCTATAACATGCTCTCTAAGATCATATACTTTAAATCAATTTTCATGCTTTTAAAAAAATCAAAACAGAAAAGGGTCACTTATGGGTTTTCTGTTGGGTTTCTCTCTCTAGCCGTGCCCTCTTTCACCCTTTTGGTTCCAAGCTCGATTCAGGCTTCCAAGATCCTTTCTCCTTTCAGAACTCTCTCTCTCCCTTGCTCTCAGTTTTTCTTTCCTTTCTTTCTTTCCCAACCGAGACCAACATATACACTTCACACATCAAGTCTCACACGTCTCTCACCACCACCAGCCCCTTTTCTTGACCCTTTTCTCTCTGTTTAGCCAGCCTTGTTCTTCCCCAAATGCAGCTTTGCATTAAATGCAGAGCTGCCCTATATAAGTCTATATATATATATATATATATATCACTCATTACACACACACACACTAGACTCACACACACAGCCGACACCTCCCTCACACACTCTCCAAGTCTGCTGCACACACACACTGCTATACATACCTATACACATACACTTATACATGCACATATTTCACTCTACACATATACACATTCATACCATACATGCTACACATATACATACATCCATGTATATAATAATAATAATATACACATTCTTAATTAATAATAATAATAATAATAATAACAATGATAAAACAAAGAATAATAATAACAATAAAAAATTTTCATGTCATAACATCCTTCCCTCCTTACAAAAATTTCGTCCCAAAATTTAAAATAACATAAAAGAAAGGAAAATACATCACTGATCAAACAACTCGGGGCATCTAACTCGAACCTCGGCCTCACGCTCCCAAGTAGCCTCCTCGACCCCATGATGTTTCCAACAAACCTTGACCAAAGGGATGGTCCTGCCTCGCAAAACCTGGTCCCTCGAGTCCAATATCTCTACGGGCCTCTAGTCATAAGAAACATCGCCCTCTAGCTGAAGATCCACCCAATCTAACACATGGGAGGGGTCGGGATGGTACTTCCTCAACATAGATACATGGAAGACGTCGTGGACTCCTGATAGTTGCGGTGGTAAGGCCAGCTTATAAGCCACCTCACCAACTCTCCCAAGAATCTCAAAGGGGCCTATAAATCGTGGCGACAGCTTCCCCCCGCGCCCCTCCTCAAACCTCGTCTGGGAGATACCTTGAGGAACACATAGTCCCCCACCTCAAATGCCAAGGGCCGCCGCCTCCTATCTGCATAACTCCTCTGGCGACTCTGTGCTATCAATTATCACTGCCTGATCACCTGTATCTTGTCCGTGGTCTCACGGACTATATCAGGTCCCAAGGCAGCTGTCTCTCCCACCTCAGTCCAACATACCGGGGAACGGCACGGCCTACCATACAGTGCCTCAAATGGTGCCATCTCAATACTGGACTGGTAGCTGTTGTTGTAGGCAAACTCGACCAAGGCAAGGTGATCCTCCCAGCTACCTCTAAAGTCCATGACACAGGCCCTAAGCATATCCTCCAAGATCTGAATAGTGCACTCTGACTGGCCATCCGTCTGTGGGTGGAAGGCCGTACTAAACTGCAGGTGGGTCCCTATGGCTGTCTGGAAGCTCTGCCAGAACCGTGCAGTGAAACGGGGGTCTCTGTCAGAAACAATGGATACCGGAACCCCATGTAGTCGCGCTATCTCTCGAACGTATAACCTACTGAGGGCGTCTGATGAGTCGGTCACCCTGATCGGTAAGAAATGGGCGGACTTCATCAGTCTGTCCACAATAACCCAAACCGCATCATGGCCCTTAGGCGACTTCGGAAGACCCATCACAAAATCCATGGTAACATGCTCCCACTTCCACTCGGGTACCGGTAATGGCTGTAGCAACCCTCCAGGCCTCTGGTGCTCAGCCTTCACCTGTTAGCACGTGAGACACCTAGCCACAAACTGTGCCACATCAGCCTTCATCCTAGTCCACCAATACTGACGGCGTAGATCATGATACATCTTGGTGCCCCCTGGGTGCACCGCTAGGCGTGAATGATGGAAATCCCTAACGACATCAGTCCTAAGAGACTCGGGAATGAAGACTCTACCCCTGTATCTCAAGCCAAGGTCAGAATGGACTACCCATCCCTCAAATCCCTCAGGGCTAGCAATCCGTGCTCTAATCTGCTCGGCTTCAGTATCCTGCAACTGTGCCTCAATGACTCTGGTCAGAAGGGTAGGCTGTACACACAAGCTGAATAGAGTGGCGTGTCCCTCAAACTCGGTAAGCTCTACATCAAACTCTCCAATAGCCCCCATCGTCCCTCACTCTCTAATGGCTAAGCTGGCTAAGGTGCTCCTCGGCCTCCGACTGAGTGCATCAGCTACGACATTGGCTTTCCCAGGATGGTACTGAAGGTCAAAGTCGTAATCCTCTAGATACTCCATCCATCTCCTCTGTCGAAGGTTCAAATCCTTCTGCGTAAAAATATACCTGAGGCTCTTGTGATCCGAGAACACCTCAAATCTTACCCCCATATAAATAGTGTTGCCAACTCTTCAGTGCAAAGATGACGGCAGCTAACTCTAAATCGTGGGTGGGGTAGTTCTTCTCATGGCTCTTCAACTGGCGAGAACCATAGGCTACTACCCGGCCTTCCTACATCAGTACATAACCCAATCCCTCTCGGGAAGCATCACAGTACACAGTATAACCCAGGCCTCCCTCAGGGATAATCAGGACGGGCGCTGAAGTCAGTCTCCTCTTCAGCTCCTGAAATGACTGCTCATAGTCGTCGGTCCACTGAAACCTGATGCCCTTGCACGTCAGACGAATCATCGGCCTGGCAAGGCGAGAAAATCCCTCCACAAAACGGCAGTAGTACCCTGCTAACCCCAAGAAACTCCGTATCTCAAACACATTCCTCGGCCTCTCCCAGCTCATAACAGAGTCAATCTTAGAAGGGTCAACAGATACTCCACTCCCAGATACAACATGGCCTAGGAACTGTACCTCCTGAAGCCAGAACTCGTACTTCGAGAGCTTGGCAAACAGCCTGTGCTCTCTCAAGATCTGTAACACAGTCCATAGGTAGAAGGCATGCTCATCCTCAGAAGGCGAGCAAATCAGAATATCATCCACAAACACCACTACGAACTGATCTATGTACAGGCCAAAAACACGGTGCATCAAGTCCATGAATGTCGCTGGGGCATTCGTCACACCAAATGGCATCACCACGAACTCAAAGTGACCATAGCGAGTGCGGAAGGCTGTCTTCGCTATGTCCTCCTCTCGCACCCTCAACTGGTGATACCCCGATCGAAGATTGATCTTCGAGAAGCATCTCGAACCTCTCAACTGGTCAAATAAGTCATCGATCCTGGGTAACGGGTACTTGTTCTTAATAGTCACCCGGTTCAGCCTCCGGTAGTCTACACATAACCGCAATGTCCCGTCCTTCTTCTTCGCAAAGAGTGCTGAGGCACCCCAAGGAGAAGTGCTAGGATGGATAAATCCCTTACCCTGTAGGTCAGTCAGCTGCTCCTTCAGCTCTCTCAACTCTGCTGGAGCCATGCGGTATGGTGGGATAGAAATGGGTACAATGCCGGGGATAAGCTCAATGGTAAACTCTACCTCCCGCCTCGGTGGCAAACTAGTCAAGTTGTCAGGAAAAACATCGGGAAACTCGTCTACCACCTGTGGTAACATAACCCCTGTAGCCTCACTATCCCCTGCAATCAAACTAGCCAACATATAGCTATGGGCTCTCCAACTCCTAGTGTCGTACAAGGGTGGTACCAGGAAATCCCCACGGTCTCCCGTGAAATAAAAACAATCCCCCTCAGGGGTGCACACCGTAACTCTCCCCCTATAACAATCGATACTAGCCCGGAAAGTAAACAGCCAGTCCATACCCAAAATAACATCGAAACCAGTCATATCAAGCACAATAAAATCAAAATAGAGAGTACGATCGGCTATCTCAAGTGAACAACCCCTACAGATCCTGGTCAATGTCACACTACCCCCAATAGGGGTATCAACACGTAGCGGTGGATCCAACCGATTTATAGTCAACCCCAATGTCATGGCAAATACAGTGGATATAAAAGAATGCGATGCACCAGAGTCTATCAACACGCTAGCCTATGAACTGAACATAAGAAAAGTACCTCGGACTACAGATGGCCCAGCAGTAGAAGCCTCTGGGGTGGCAACCGCATACACTCGGCCTTGTACGGTCTGACCCTGTCTGCCTCCCCCTCTGTGCCCCTGCTGTCCTCCCCCTCTCAGGGCTGGGGCTCTAACACTCAATGCTGAGGATGCTGGCTGATAGTAAAGTGCTGGGGGTCTATAGCCTGACTGTGTCTTGGGTAAAGGCACCTGGGTGTGCTGGAAATAGTGGGGCCTCGGTGCGCTCTGGGAAGTCTGCCCCTGAGGACAGTGGGCCTTGATATGGCCCGGTTGATGACAAGTATAGCACGCCGGTGGGGCCCTCTAGGCCTGACTCTGAGTCTGAGGTGGAAGTGGCATCTGGCTCGGTCCAGTCCCTGATCCCTGACTAGGATCTCTCTGTGGGCAATCGGCCATCCGGTGGCCAGGCTGTCGACATTGGTAACATGTAATGGTCATCTGTGGTGCCCCTCCTCGAGGAGTGATCGACATAGTAGGCTGGGGGGCTAAATATTGAATAGGCCTTTGGGATGTCGATGGAAAAGAGGTACTGCCCCGGAACCTCTTTAATGGCCTCCTACTAGAGTGAGCTGGAGTGGTCATAGCAGGCTGAGCGGGTGTAAGTGCCAGTGCGGTGGCTAGCCTGGCCTGAGCCCGGGACTCCCTGATCCCTCTAAGAGCAGCCAACTCTCGCTCTACCCTCGTGGCCCTGATCACAGCCTCCTCATAAGTATCAATGATGTGACCCGCTAGTCTCTCCCTAATAGAGGTCTTCAGCCCCTCTAGAAAGTGGTAAACTCTCAGCTCCTCCAGTCCAGTAATGTGTGGGGCAAACCTGCCTAATGCGGTAAACTGGGACTCATACTGTGTCACCGTCATGTCCCTCTGAAGCAATGTCTCAAACTCTCTCCTGAATCCAACCCTAGCAGTCGCTGGAAAGTAGTGGTCATTGAACATGGCCACAAATGCATCCCACCCCTCTCCATATCTGCTAATCCTTCCCGCAGATACCTTCCACCACTGGCTCGCTAATCCAGTGAATTGGAAAGTGGCACATCGGATCCTCAAATGTGGCTCGACAATCCCCAGCGAGTCCAAGATCCTAATAATCTGGTCCAACCACTCCTCGGCCACTAAAGGATCAAGCTGTCCTGCAAATGATGGTGGCCTCATCCGCTGAAACGTCTTCATGACGAAGGTGTCTCTAGTCTCCCCACCTGCCGCTCTGGCCTCGGCATCAGCAGCCCTAGCCTCAGCATCCGTGGTCCTGGCCTCCTGCATGGCACGGAAGCACTCCTGTATAATGGCCGCCAAATCTCTGGCACCAATAGTCTGCCCCACCTCCTCCACAGGGGCTGGAGCAATATCCTCCTCAGCTGCACTATGCTCAGGTATGTCAGTTGGGGCAACTACCTCCTCAACTACATCAGGAATAGGGGCAGCAGCTCTAGATCTGCCACGACGAGGCTGGGCAGCACCCCGAGGCGTACCCCTACCCCTACCCCGTCCGGGTGGTCTGCCTCTCGTAGGAGCTCGTCTAGGAGGCATATCTACAAGTCCAAGAGAAAAAATTCAATATCACATTTTTACATTCAGATATAGGCATTTTAAATGTGGTCTCAACCATGTCCTCATCAATAACCTATACTTTAACGGGTGGCACATGTAGCAAATCATGATATATACACTTAACAAGTTTCTCACACATCATACATGTCAAGCCTCCAAACATAGCATCAATCGGCACGTAATTTCAACAAATCATGCTTCAAGTATATAAAACCACATAGCACATAAGATCCTATCACATGCTACTAACAGTTCACACTAAGTCTCATTCTTCTCTCTAGGGTCTCATGGTGTTAAACAACACCCCACAGTCTCTAGGTATTCGAACCTATGCTCTGATACCACGTTGTCACGCCCCGAATTTTCACAAACCCGAGGCGCGACTGACGAGACAGAAAATAAAATAAATAAAAGGACAAGGTAAATAAATCCACTAAACATGTATGCATTCCCATCATTACATAAGATAACATAAAATACATCGTTCATAGGTCATTCGGGCTTAAGCCCTTACATTACAATATACAAGTCCCATGGACCAAAAATATATCACGTGCTCCACCCTATCAGGGTATCATAGAGTCTCAAGTGGCTGGAGGGTCCTCATCTGAAAAATGTTGCCCACGAATGGGTTAGCTCAACTGCTGGTATGATGAAGTGCTAATACAAGAAATAAAGCTAAGGCGTGGCATGTGCAATGTGTACATTTATATCTAAATGACATTCAAAGCATCGCAGTAATATATATGAATGGTATGCGTGACGCACCCATGCATAACTCTATGCCATAACCCATGTCTCGTTTACGGGTACTCCCCGATGGCAACGGAGTACCAATGCAATGGCCAATTTTGGGTTTTTCACCACAGGATCTACACCCTCATAATACATAGCACCACGTGCTCACCCACGCCATGTTCTCAAAGGATTCATCATATGCCAATATGCCAATGCAATCTCAATGAAACATGGTTTCCATAATATAGCATCCTCGAGACAATAATACATAAATCACCAACTGATTCCACATGCAAGCATATCTCATATAATCAACATATACACATGTCATGATTCACGTTCATCATTCACTAAACATTCATAAAGTACAAGTAACAAGTAAGCATGTGAACAACCAATTCCAAATCATCTAGTAAGCACATTCCACATAAACACATAAGTCATTCCAGTCATTCACAGAACATTCCTAACTTAACTTCATTTCTAACATTAGCAAAACACCATACCTGTCGGGTAGTCTCAACCCTAGAAGATCGTGTACGACACGTAACTGAACTGGTCAATAAAAATGCAGGAGATCAGATCGCCCTCTCCTGTCCTGTCAGTGTCCCTAAAAGCATAAATTACAACTCATCTAT
Source organism: Nyssa sinensis (assembly GCA_008638375.1). Classification (NCBI taxonomy): domain Eukaryota; kingdom Viridiplantae; phylum Streptophyta; class Magnoliopsida; order Cornales; family Nyssaceae; genus Nyssa; species Nyssa sinensis. The sequence goes on from CM018043.1 coordinate 18,545,956, forward strand.
TGTCATTTGAATTTATGCTATTCATCAAATTTTATGTCTTTTAATTCATAGGCTTCTTTTCTGCTAAATTAAACTCTGCTATTAAGTCTAGGACGCCGAAGAAAATAAGTTTAGGTTCTCGTAGAACTCAATTAGGACATCTGGGTTCAAAAGGGCAAAACAATCATTTTGCACTTTTCACGGGTCCTTACATTTCGTGACCTCTTTTCATAAATTGGACTCCACGGTTGAGTCCGGAATGCTCGAGATAATAAAGTTTCACTATTTGTTTACTTAATTCGGAGTTCGTTTGACTGTACTTCTATTCAGGGGCATTTTGGTAATTTTTAAGGTTACTACGGGTCTTTTATTTTTTGGGACCCCGTCTCGTAAAACGGACCTCACCATTAGTCTCAGAATGGTCGAGATAGTCAAAATACACTAATGACTTGTCCCATTTGGACTCCGGATTATTTTAGCATATTTAAATAATTAAATTAATTAATTAATTAATTTAATTATTATTTTATTAATATTTAATTCATGAGGGGTCAAACATGATTAACCAAAGTTCTGTGGGTCAAAATCAGATTTTCTAAAGTTGTGGGGTCAAGTTCAATTTCTAAAAGTTTAGGGTTCAATTTGAAATTTCCAATTTCCTTATTCTCAATTCGGTTACCCAAACAAGGACTTATCCAGAACAGGGATAGGATATCCCTGTTCCTATTTTAATTTAAATTTTTAATTTCTTAAGTCCGTAACCAAACAGACCCAATTGGTTTTTAATTTAAAACATGGAAGCGACACGTGGCAGGGGCGGTTCAGCCCCGCCCGAACCGGACCCAACCCGGACCCGAAACCTGGCCCGTACAGTGCCTTTCTTCCCCGACTTTCCGGTGAGCCTCCGGTAGGGTTCCGGCGCCTTCTCCGACGCCGGCGAGAATTTTTCGACGAGTTTTCAAGGTTTTGAAAATGCAGTTTCCGAGGGTTTTTCATGTAGATTTCATATCTATCCTCCATTTCTCTCAAAACCTTCCTAATCTTCTCGAAATAGAGGGTCAACCCCTCGGTCAAACCTCCGGCCGACTCTTTCCCCTTCATTTTTGTGACAGTTTGGTTACAGTTTAACTTCCATTTTCATCCGAAAGTGTTTCTGCACCTCCTAGGGTTCATCTCCTACCATTTACACTGAGTTTTACACATAAAATGACAAGTTCCAACTCTCACAACCGAGACCTACAACCTAGGTTTTCTCCCTAGTTTCTCGACCATTTTATCTCATTCTTTTTGCAAAATGAATCCTATAACATGCTCTCTAAGATCATATACTTTAAATCAATTTTCATGCTTTAAAAAAAATCAAAACAGAAAAGGGTCACTTACGGGTTTTCTGTTGGGTTTCTCTCTCTAGTTGTGCCCTCTTTCACCCTTCTGGTTCCAAGCTCGATTCAGGCTTCTAAGATCCTTTCTCCTTTCAGAACTCTCTCTCTCCCTTGCTCTCAGTTTTTCTTTCCTTTATTTCTTTCCTAACCTAGACCAACATATACACTTCACACATCAAGTCTCACACATCTCTCACCACTACCAGCCCCTTTTCTTGACCCTTTTCTCTCTGTTTAGCCAGCCTTGTTCTTCCCCAAATGCAGCTTTGCATTAAATGCAAAATTTCCCTATATAAGTCTATATATATATATATATCACCCATTACACACACACACTAGACTCACACACACAACTGACACCTCCCTCACACACTCTCCAAGTCTGCTGCACACACACACTGCTATACATACCTATACACATACACTTATACATGCACATATTTCACTCTACACATATACACATTCATACCATACATGCTACACATATACATACATCCATGTATATAATAATAATAATATACACATTCTTAATTAATAATAATAATAATAATAATAACGATGATAAAACAAAGAATAATAATAAAAAAAAAAAATTTCCATGTCATAACAGCTGAAGTCCAGGATCTAGGGGACGAACTGATTGAGCACGGATACCGAACCTTCAGGAATAAGCTCTAGAATATGTATCCAGACCTGGATCTGACTGGAGTGAATGACATCCTAGTCTCCTAAGTTGAGGTAGATACTTTGGATGCTAACGACGAAGAAGAGGAAGCAGTTTTAGAACTCCCTAAAGTTATTCCATCAAAGACTGTTGAGCTTGAAACATAGTTAGGGTTTTTGCACTTTTTCCTTTTTGCTCTTTTGATCTTGTAACCCTCTTATTTTTTGGGGTTTTCATATATGAAATTTTTGTTACTTCAGAACTTGTGTCTAGTTTGATGCCTTTACTTCATTTCTAATATTGAGATAATTCCTCTACTATCCAAACCAACAAAAAATATAAGTTCTTTTAAAGATTCCAAAGCACTTATAAGGTATTTCAGAGGTTTAAATAATAGGATAAACAGAACTATAACATTTATAAATAAAATAAAATTTTTTAAGCATCTGCATATCGATAAAACATAAGATACAGAACTACAACACTTGTAAATAAGACAAGGTTTTTTAGAGGTCTATATAATGAAAGAATGGACTAGACCTATAACACTTGTAATGAGTACAAGGTTTATAGGGGTCTGTACACTAGTGAAATGGACGAAATCTATAACACTTATAATGGATACAAGATTTTTAGGGGTGTGTACATTGGGTAAAATGGATCAAACTTGTAACACTTATAATGGATACAAGGTTTTTAGAAGTCTGTACATTGATAAAATAGACCAAACCTGTAACACTTGTAATAGATACAAGGTTTTAGGGGTCTGTACATTGATAAAATGGACCAGACCTATAACACTTGTAATGAATACAAGGTTTTTAGAGGTCTGTACATTAATAGCAAGCTCTGAACCAAAAATAAATTTAATATTGATAATACTTTCGTAAGTGTTCGATGTTCCAAGGCCTAGGAACAGATTTCCCAGTAAAATTTTTTAACCAATAAGTTGTAGGCCTGACAATCTTAGTCACTCTGTAAGGCCCTTCCCAGTTAAAGGAAAGCTTTCCTATTGTGGGATCTTTAGTATTTGGGAACACTCTTCTTAAGAAAAGGTCTTCGAGCTAGAAATTAATGGGTTTTATCCCTTTGTTGAAATATTTGGCTATTTTTTGTTGGTAAGCTTCGGTCTTAATTCGAGCTTGCTCGCGCCTCTCCTCTAAGAAATCTGGATTTTCTACGAGCTGCTAGTTATTGGTCTCTTGATTGAAGAGGTATATTTTGAGGGTTGACATATCAATTTCAATATGAATGATTGCCACGGTGCCATAGGCGAGTGAGAATGGTGTTTCCATAGTCGGGATCCTTTTAGTAGTTTGGTAGGCCCAGAACACCCCTAGGAGCTCATCGACCCATCTTCCCTTGGCTTCTTCTAACTTTTTCTTTATGGCCTCTAAAGTAGTACGGTTGGTGACCTCGGTTTGTCCATTAGTCTGAGGATGCCCTAAAGAGGAGAAGTGGTGGCTAATATGTAGGTTTTCACACAACTTCTCAAATACTTTCCCTATAAACTACATCTCATTTTCTGAAAGAATGACTCTGGGTATGCTGAACCTGTATAAAATGCTTTTTCAAATGAAGTTCTTGATCTCTACCTCAGTGATGTGGGTTAGTGGTTCAGCTTTCGCCCATTTAGAGTAGTAGTTAATGGCGACTAGTAGAAATCTCCTGTTCTAAGGGGCTCTTGGAAAAGGTCCTATGATGTCCATTCCCCATTGGGTGAAGGGCCAAGGACTTGCATTAAGGATGAGTTCATGTTGAGGTTGATGTTGGTGAGAAGAAAAATGCTGACATTTGTCACACTTCAGAACATAATGCTTAGCCTATTTTAGCATATTGGGCCAGTATAGCCATGAGTTAGTGCTCAGTGGGTTATGGTTCTTCCATCATGGTTGCCACATATCCCCTCATGTATCTCAGCTAGAACATAATGGGCCTCTTCTAGAGTCAAGCATCGTAAGAGGGGTTGTGTGTAAGACCTTCAGTAAAGTTTTCATTGAGGATTAAATATTGACCTATCTTAATTAGAATTCTTCTCGTTTGCTTTTTATCGTCTAGAAGGGATCCTTCCGTTAGGACTTTGATAACGGGAGTAATTCAATTCGGAGACTGATTTGAATCTGAAGGGCTTGTGATACTTCAATGCTGGGTTTTGATTGATAGAAAATTTTTACCATAGAATCTTTTTCTAGTTTGAGATGGAATGCCATATTTGCCAATGCGTTAGCCCTAGAGTTCTGATTGTTTTCAATCTTCTGAATAGTGAATTTGTGGAAAAATTGCTTTAATGATTCCACTAGCTCTGAATATTTGGCCATTATGTTATCTTTGGTAGAATATTCTCCCAAGACTTGACTAATTACTAGTTGAGAGTTAGAAAATACGTCAAGGTCTAGAGCTTCACATTCTAGAGCTAGTTTTAATCCGAGGATAAGTGCTTCATATTCAGCTTCATTGTTAGTAGCTCTGAATCCCAAGCTAACGACTTTTTCGATTATGATCCCATTAGGGGACTGAAGTATTATACCTACTCTAGAGCCCTTATCTGTATGTGAACCACTAGTGTAAAGTAACCATCTTGAAGTGTTTGTAGTGGTTTGACCTTTTGAATGCTGTGTTCTAGTGAATTCAGTTATGAAGTTTGCTAATGCTTGAGCTTTGATAGTAGTTCGTGGAACGTTAAGATATGTCAAATTCTCATAGCTTCACTGACCATTTAACCAGTTGTCCCAAAAATTTAGGTTTGTGCAGGATTGACTTTTGAGTATAGAATGTGGAGATCATTACAGGATGAGTTTGAAAATATGGTCTGAACTTCTGAGCAGATATCACCAAAGCTAAAGCCAGTTTTTTAATCTCAGAATACCTTGTCTCTATAGAGACTTGAAAATTTAGAATAAATTTTTCATTTTTAAAACAGTAAAGTACTAGTCGTAATACCTTGACCCGAGATAGCACGTGAACCGAGGTAGACCGGTCGAATAATACAATACCAACTGTAAACCGAGCTGTTAAGATTCTATACTATGATATCATATAGACTTGACGATTTTAGAATCTGAACGGTTTCAATTGAACAGTCAGTACCGGGCGACACCCGAGCAATCTAGGACCGAGCCTCGTGATACGTGCCCTCACACATTCTCTACGAACACATACATTTCATGGAGGCGTAGTATACTTAAAATAAGTGTATGTAAATACTTATAGAAATAAGTATAGATGTATATATATATATATATACATATATTGACATATGTGAGCGTAAGATAAAAGTAGAAAAAAATATCTATAACTAAGTGTGTATATATATATATATATACACATGTATACATGAAGTAATATATGTATATGATATACAAATATCTATATATATATATACACAAAGCATGCAAAGCATGCTTGTGAGTGTGACTTAGAGGTCTGCCAGAGAGTGAGGTAGGTGTGTGTGTACTGTTGTGTGTGCAGTGTGTGTGTGTGTGTGCCAGTTGGTGTGTGTGTGGGTGTAATATAATATACATATATATATATATATAAAACACAAAAACACACGCAACATTAAATGGGAATCAGAAAGAAAAGAAAGGGAACAGAGAGGAAGTCTGAAAATGAAGGAAAATAAGGGAAAACCGTGGGCTGCATGGGTGAGCAGGTAAGTGGTTTTCCCTATATGTATACGGTTGAGTTGTTTGAGAGAAATGAGAGGAAACAAGAAGAAAAGATAGAGGAACTGAGAACTGTTGGTTAGCTTAAAGAAGTCAAAAGTTAGAAAAGGAAGAAGGATCAGAAGGAAAGCAGAACACTTCAAATGGGTAAGTACAAATCTAGATTCTGTTTTTAAGATTTAAAGCATGAACATTTGGTTTGATGATAGGGCCTTATAGAGCATGAAAAACGGAATCTAATGCAAAAAGAATCAATTAAAAAGATAGAGGAATGAACAAGATATAAGGAGTTGTAGGTCTAGGGTGAGAATTCGGTTCTTGATATTTTATGTGTTGAACTCGATTTAAATGATGAGAGGTTAATTCTATTAAGTGCAGAAAGATGTTAGAAAAGGAAAAAGGCTGAAACAATTAACAAATGATCAAGAAATTGAGAATAACTAGACTTGCCGGAAAATTGATTTTCCACTGAAAACTCATTGTTTGAGAAGCTATAGTAGCTTAAATCAAAAACCGAAGTTAGGAATGAGAAACCCATTGAAAATGAAAGAAAATCACATTGGAATCATGCAAAAATATGATCAGAATAGTTGCCAGCACCAGAGAAGGTGCCAGAACCCTACCGGACACCAACCGGAGAAGAAGGAATTGTTTAGGGCCTTGAGTCTGGACCAGTTTGGGTCGGGGTAAATCTGACCCACCCGCAGGTATTGCATACCCAAAGCTGTGTTGTTTTATGTCATAAATTAAAAATGGAAATAAGAGTGTTTGGCTACGGACTTAAGAAATTAAATTGGAAATTGATTTGGGGATAGGGATGTCCTATTCCAGTTTTGAGGGTTAGCCAGTGTTTGGCTATTCTGATTTAGAATAGTAAAATCAGAAATTCTGATTTAACCCGAAAGTCTTAGAAATTGAATTCAGACCCAGAATTTATGGTCAATTACGAAATGACCCCCCAGAATAAAATATTAATTAAATATTAATTTAATAAATTAATTAAAAATAAAAAAAAATTTTAAAATGCCCCTAAGTCAAAAAGTAATCAAACGAAATCTGATTAAAATAAAAGAATAGTAAATTTTTATTATTTTGAGCATTTTGGACTCAACCGTGGAGTCCGATTTACAAAAAGAGGTCTCAAGAAGTAAGAACCCTTAAAAGTACAAAATGACCATTTTGCCCTTTTTAGTATGGATGTCCGAATTGAATTCCGCGAAAGCCTAAATCGACTTTATTCGATGTTCCGGATTCAATGGTAGAGTCTATTCAAGTAAAAGAGATACCAATAGTAAAGAAACATAAAATTTGATGAATAGCATACATTCATGTAATGATAGACTAAAACATGTTTGTGAATCTTAGGAACACCGAAAGGAAAGGAGAAGGTGGTTTGATCTTCTAGATAGATACAGTAAGAGGACTACGATATCACCGATTAGTTTGACTGCGTAGCAGACACAACTCCCTAGGGTTGAGACAAACCTTATCAGGTTTGATATTTTGCTAAGTACGAAATAGGATTAAATTTAGGAGTGATTTGCATGTTGATTGAATGAATCATATGTTTATTTGATGTTAGAAAATCACATAGGAAATGGTTGCTTTGAAACAAAACCTAGAGTTGATTATTTATGTGCTTGTGTGTTCTTTGTTATTATTTGGAGTTATGATTTGTTCTATGTGTTAGTGCTGTACGTGATTTATGTTCTTGAAGAGTTGTTAAGATTGTGAATGTATGACTTGAGTATGTGTTTACATTGATTGTGTATAGCACACATGCATGTGGAAGGAGCTTTGTAATTCAGATGTTATTGTTGCTTTAAGTATAATGCATTATTTAAAGTATACTTCATGTGTTGGTAAAATACTTCATAGAGATTGCATTATTGCATGTTGAAATCAAAGCATATTGGCATATAGTGAATCCTTTGAAAGCATAGTGTGGGTTGAGCACTTGGTGCTATGCATTATGAGGGTGTAGATCTTGTGGTGAAAAACCCAAAATTGGCCATTGCATTGGTACTCGTGGATCCATCGAAAGTGAATCCATAAACGAGACATGGGTGTGACATAGAGTTTGCATGGGTGTGTCACGTATACCGCCTTTGCATTATGTTGATGAATTCGATGGAATGTAGATTATAAATGTACATGCAGATTATAAATGTACACTTGCACATGCCACACCTTAATTTTATTCCTTGCATTAGTATTGTGTCATACCAGTAGTTGCGCTGACCCATTCGTGGGATATCATATTACAGATGACGCTCCCGACACTTGAGACTTGAGGAAGTCTTGCAGAGTGGAGGAGACATGAACTTAGAAAGATAATTGGCCCTTGGGGCATATTTTGTGATGTAAGGGCTTAAGCCCAAATGACATGTAAGATATATTTATTAAATGCGCCTTACGTGAGTATATATTGAAGGAATGGATGTATGTTTAATTGAATCCATTAAATTGTCTTTTATTCTCTTCTTAATTCATTTCACTCACTCCCCGGGTTTGTGAAAATTCGAGACGTGACAGTCTCGATGTCCAGAAATGCTTTACTGACATAGAAAATAAGTCTTTGAATTCCTTTGTCCTCTCTAATTAACGCAGAGTTGACCACCCTTTCTGATACGGCTAGATACAAGAGTAGTTTTTTCTCTTGCACTGGTTTTCAAAGAAGGTCTGGGGAGGCTAAGTATTGTTTGAGTTTTTGGAAGGCCTCTTCACATTCAGAGGTCCACTCTAGGGCCTTACTCCCCCTCAAAGCTTTAAAGAACGGGAAACACCAATTCGTTGATTTAGAGATGAACCTAATTAGTGCTACTATCCTTCTATTTAGTTTCTAAATATATTTCTTAGTTCTAGGGGATTCTAGATCAATTAGAGCCTTGATTTGGTTAGGATCTGCCTCAATTCCTCTCTAAAAAACTAGGAAACCTAGGAATTTTCCCTCTGTGATCTCAAAGGTACATTTTGATGGGTTAAGTTTCATTCTATGCTTGTTCAGGATGTCGAATGTCTAGCTTAAGTGCCGGATGTGGTCATCCTTCTGAACACTTTTGACGAGCATATCATTGATGTAGACTTCTATTGTTTCGCTAATCGGAAGGCCAAATATTCTATTCCCAAGCCTCTGATACGTGGCCCTAACATTCATTAGACTGATCGACATCACTCTATAATAGTAGAGACCTCATTCTGATATGAAGGTAGTTTTTTCACGATCTGGAGGATACATTTGGATTTGATTGTAGCTAGAGTAAGCGTCTATGAAGCTCATGAGTTCTTGACCTGTCGTAGCATTAACAAGTTGGTCAATTCTGGGAAGAGGAAAAATTATCTTTAGGACAAGCTATGTTGAGGTCGGTATAGTCGATGTAGACTCTTCACTTGTTGTTCTTCTTCTTTGCAAGAGCTGTATTGGCAAGCCATTCAGGGTAAAACACCTCCTTTATCATTCCAACATCAAGCAACTTCTAGATTTCTTCGTTAATGATTTTGTGACATTCTGGAGTGAATGTCCTCCTTTTCTATCTCACTAGAGGATGGTCTGGATCTATCATTAGCTTATGGTAAATGAAGTCGGGATCTATTCCCTCCATGTCTCTGGTATCCCAAGAAGATACCGAAAGATTGGCTTTCAAGCATTTAACAATCTCTTTTTGCTTTGAAGGAGATAGAGTTGAGCCAACGTGCAAATATCTTCCCTTTTCTTCAATGCTGATGAGCACTTTGATGGGCTCCTCTATTGGTTTGACTGCGTTGTCCCTTCCTTTGAGACTCAGTGGCTCATCAATCTCAAAAGGAAATTTTTCAGCCTCACGAAGCTTTGGAGATGAGGAGCTTTCTCTTTCATAAGAGTACTATAATTTCTATTTGGAAGGTCTTTCTTTCAGTGCGAAGGCATGACATTCTTGGATAGTGGGCTGACAGCCCTTGACGGTGAAAGCTTTGCTTTTGTGGACAAATTTCAAACACTGATGGAGGGTTGAAGTAACTGCCCCCATTTGGTGGATCCAGGGTCTTCCAATAATGACATTATAGGGAGATTTAGCGTCCAGGACCACGTATTCAAAAATTAGGGTTTTCTGGTCATCTCATTCTCCTACCGTGGTCGGTAAATCAATTCTGCCCATTGGGAAACTGAGGTTCCTATTGAATCCTACCATTATAGCAACGGCAGCTTTGATGTCATTAGAGTCGAGCTTCATATGTCTGAAGAGTTCATAGAATAACATGTTTGTAGAGCTTCTAGTGTTTACGATGACCTTTTTAATCTTAAAATTAACAATTTTGAGTGAAATGACCAGAGCATCGCTATGGGGACAGTGTATCCCAGCAAGGTCTAGTTCAAAGAACTGGATCTGAGGTTCTGACTTCATCCTTTTCTTAATAGCTGAGATCTGGATGACATGGGGCTCTGTCTTTGCTTCCCGGGCATATCTCTTTCTAGTCCGGGTAGATATCCCTGTCATTATATTGTTAGAATGGAGTACAAAGATGACTTGATTATTTTGTTACTATTGATCATTCTAAACTTTCCTCTGTTCAGGCCTTTACTCTTGCCTCCTTTAAGGGGGTTTTTCATCACAAGGACTCTGCCTTCCGTCCTGGCAGACAAACTCTCTCAGCTATCCTCTCTTGATGAGATGTTCTATCTCTTACTTCAAAGCTCTACACTCATTGATCGTGTGCCCCTACTCTTTATGGAAGTCACAATATTTGTTTTGATTCCTTGACTCGAGGTGGCTTTTTAATGGGTCCGGCCACCTCAGGTTTTCATGAGTCTGAATTTGTTGGAGTATATGGGTAAGAGAAACATTTAGCGGGGTATAAGTCCCATACCTTCCAGAGTTATAGTTGTTTTGGGCTCTGGATGCTATTGTCTTGTCGGGACTCTTGATCCTCTTCTTATTGGCACTGTTATCCTTTTTTTTGAATTTTCTCGTCCTTCTGAGCTTGTTTTTTAGATGTTCAGAATAAGGATTTTGTATCTTTGAGATTAATATACTTTCGTGCTCTATCCATGAGTATTGTCATATCAACAAGAGGATTCTTGGTTACGGAATCCTGAAAGTGTCCAAGCCCCAGGCTTGAAGTGAGGGCGGCTACCAGGAAACTTGAACTGCAGTCGATTATCTCTGTGAGCTCGATATTGAAACGAGCTATGTACTCCCAAAGTGATTCGCCCTTTATTTGCTTCACAATCAGTAAGAACTTTGGCCTTTTTCTCAACTTCCTGCTCATTAAGAAGCAGTCAAGAAATAGCCTACTGAGTTAATAAAAATTGTTGACCATTTTTTGGGAAAGGTTGTGAAACCATTTAAGACCAATACACTTAAGGTTGATCACAAAGGTTCGACACATGAAGGCATCAGTAACCCTGTGTAGGGCCATTGTATGTTAATAATGAGATAAGTGATCCATGGGATCTTCAAATCCATCATAAAGAGTGAATTTTGGGACATCAAATTTCTTGGGTTGTTCCTTTGTCATTATGGCAAAGGTGAACGACATGGAAAACTTATCGAGCACTTTACTTAGCTCGTCTTGCTTTAGAGGAACGTGGAACCCCTTGGTTGAGATTGTCTAATCTTGAAAGTCCGTTATTTCCTCGACCTTTTAAGGGGCTTTAGGTAGGACTTGTTGTGCGATTGGTACTCGTTGTTGGTATTTTCCCATGTTTCTAGGCCCTAGATTCACGGGGGGAATTTGTCTGGCAGCAGCAGAGAGGTGCTACTCTCCCAAGACTGATAGATGTGGGGCCTCGAGAGGTTGAGATCTTTGCTGCACTAGATTGGATCTGGAGATCGTTGGGATGGGTATTCTCATCTTGCTCTAGTAAGGGACAGCAGGATGGAACATCAATATTCCCCTCCCCATAACTATTTATGATTGGGGATCAGTCCCCATATGGTTGTGACATGGCTGAGGTCCTCCATGAACAACGTTAGTAAGAGGAGGAGGATTGTTTCGCTGGTTCTGAGCGAGTGAAGCTAGAGCCTGTGACATGGCTGTGAGTTGTTCCTGCATCTGATCAGATTGCTATTGAATTCGATTAAGTTGCTGTTGCAAACAGACAAATGTTTTATCCCCTTCCTCTTCTAATAGGAGGTTGATTATGAGGGTTTTGGGAGTTCTTTCTAGGACGAAGGTTGGGAGCCATTATTTCTTTGAGAAAAGAAACTTAATTTCGATGTAAAGTAATGAAAACTATCATCGTTCCCACAAACGACGCCAAACTGATGTTGCTATTTTCTGGTATGAAGGCTTCCCGTCCTGAACTTCCTATCAAGAACTTGAGATCAAAGGGTCATCGGGAAGGCTCCGGTAGTAGCCACTCCAATGATAAAGTAAGTAAAGGAATTAAAACAGTAATTCAAGAGACGAATTGAACGTAAATTGAAAGCATACCTTATGGCCTTATTTATAGGCAGTAGATATTCTAAGTTGAGTAGGATTAGGAACCATAAAAGTAGAGATTTGAGGATATCTGTAGATAGTAGTTTCCATATATAATTTTGTTTCTTTATTCTGAGGTCAGTAAGATATGAAAGGCGGTAATAAGTTCTGAACCCATTACTTCTGAACCCTCGGTGCCTGGTTGACCTGGATAAAATAACCCTCTCATGGTCTATATCATGAAGAGCTCATTGTAGACACATTGCACAACTAGAATACGATTGTCAAATTATGGTATATCACACATCGTAATTATGTTTTTATATTTTACCCACAATATGAGTTATTGGTTAATATAAGACCCAGATGTTCTTGCTATCCTTTCCAAAGAGAGAATATTGATCTAATTGAAACATGGCACACATAATATTAAGGTATATATATATATATATATATATATATATATATATATATATATATATGAACAATAATTAATAATATGATAGTGTTTTTCTAAAAAATTAATAAATTAATTTATGAATAAATTTTGAAGTTTCGATATCATATATGTAGATATATTTAGAAAAATAATTTTTTAGTACCTTGGAAAAAACATTCTCTTTTGAGAACCTTGGAAAAACCATTTATAGGAATAGATATGTAAAAAAATTATTATTCTATGAAGAAAAAAAATAATTATATCCAAGTCTCTTATTTGGCTAGTCTCCAAAAAATAGATTGAGATAACACAACAAATAGTATCTAGTCTTTTTTATCCAAACATGTTCTAAAAACTGAATTGAGATAATCAATATCACACTGAATTTTCTTTATTATCAGATTTGATCATATCCCACAATGACGGATATGAGATGCTGATGGGGGAGGGGTTGTGGCCTTCCAAAATTTTAGAAGTTTGAATTTTTATCTGTCTTTTTTATAGGAATTTTTATAAAAATTAGGATTCATTCTTCAAAATTTTTTATATTTTTATAAGAGATTCTTTTAAATTTTAATTTTTATATTTTCGCCCCTTATGTGAATTGTCTGAATCCGCCATTGATATCCGATCTCATCCAACATTTTAATGTGGCTACCCAAATGTGGCTGAAGAGTGAGTTTTTTTTTTTTATAGCTTCTTTCTCATTCCTTTGTCATTGAGGACTACTTGCATTGGCACATATCTAACTTGGCCCACCTTTTGGAAAAAAGAATACACATAGTAGGAATGTCATGTAAATACATGGTTTTGAACAGAAAGAGCAAGCGCAATCATATTCTCCAAATTTTCTCTCTATTTTATTTAAAATGGACACAAAGTTATTTTAGAAAATCACTTTTAAAGAATTACTCAAAGCATACTCTCTAGTTTGAAGAGTTTTAAATTTTTTTATTGAAGAAGAATAAATTTGTAAAATAATTTGGGTTTATGGAGTGACTTTCTCTCTCATCTCTTATCTCCTCAAATTTAGGAGCCAAGAATGGCATTTCCCATTATAGGGAGTTCATTGAAGCCCTATTTTGTCATTTTATTCTTATTGTAGCTAAGAAACTACTTTAAGGAGCACTTTGGAGATACTCTTACTCATGAATTGGTTCGATATGTCGAGCATGTTGATAATTTTCTTGTGTGGTTGGGGGAGGCTCCTTTTATTGTACACCGCAGCACCACCTCCATTTTTTAGTATCTCCTTCGCATCAATGAAAGTCTCTGCTCTTTCTAAAAGAAGAACGAAAGAGTTGTTAGATGAGCAAAACTATTTCAAAACAAAATTTTAATTTAGTTTTGTTTTTTTCCCAATTATTTGGGGTTAGGTGCTTGTAATCTTTGGCTCTGTTTAAGCCCATGTGTATGGTTTATTAGTCACTTAATATTTTTTTAAAGGTAAATTGCATTAATTTTTTCTAAAATTTTTGAAAACTATATTTTTAAAAATTCTGGCTCATTTGATAATGTTGTGTTTTTCGTTTTTGTGTTTTTGTTTTTATTTTTTGAAAAATCAAAACAAAAAAAGCGTTTGGTTAGTTTCCAAACTTTTGGAAAACCGAAAACTAAAAAGGAAGCAATGCACGTGTCTCTCAATTTTAATGAGATTGGGACATCGAGTCCTATTAGTGCTCAGCTTTTTAACAAAACCCTTGATATGTTATTCTCTCGCAAATCCCTTTGTTGGACGCCCTCCCTTCCATTCCATTGATGAGGTATGAGATTGTTCTGGTATGAAAACCTTTCTCATTTATTATTTCACTTTTTTAGATATCTTAATTAAGAACACATAAAGAACAAGTTGGGAGTGAAAAGAAGAAAAAATTTCAAGTCAGACCAAAACAAATGACTGGGCAAGCGAGAATTAGATTTAAGTTCGACTATCATCGCATTCCAATGTTCTATTGATTACGACCTTGTCTTGGATATAATTTCCCTTCAACTATTTTAATCAATGTCTTTCTGAATTTTCTCTGTATTTTTTTATCAATTCTCTCTAGTAATTGGTATATCAGAATCCTTTTCTCTCACACTAAGTACATTGAAAAAGTTTACTTGTTTTTGTATATGGGTTTTAGTTTATTATGTGTGCTACTTTTTTTTATAAAAAAAATATGTTGAGAATGACGATGAATAATATTTGAAAAGTTAACAAAATTTATAACATAAATTTGTGTTGAAATGAAATTTGAATATTATATATATTATGAAATTTAGATTTGATGATATATTGGCTATCAAACACTTTCGTTGTTTTTGTTTTCATTTTAAAAAAAAAAAAAACAATATTGTTGTACCAAACATGATTTTTATTTTTTTAAAAAATAAACAAAAACTAATTTTCAATTTTAAAAAATTGAAAACCAAAAACAGAAATCGTCACCAAACGTTATATTTTTAAAAATTACACCTCTGTCGAGGTTTTTTTTTTTATTATATAGTTTCTATCTTCTATTAATGGTCAATAACAGTTAATGATGGAATCTGCAAATAGAACTTTTAGAATGCTAATTTTGCCTTTATAATATTTCACTTAATTTTGAATTTTCATATAAAATACATGTATATGAAAAAAGACACTGACTTCCTGTAAAATTTGGCATAAAAAAGAAAAAAGAAAAAAGCAGACACCGTCTCTATAGATATATTTAATGTTAAGGGTGATACGATAAGTTAACTTATTTCGTTAATGCAAATGACAACTCTAATTTAAAAGAATCTGTGTAATTTTTCAAAATAATATCGGAGGTTTCAATGTTTTCGACAAACTTCAAGAGACCTCACTCTAGTTTGTCCTTCCCCTCTTCCTTTTTTTTTTTTGGGTTAGATATTCTCAACACATTTTGAGTTGAGATTAATTCATATAAATGTATTCAATCATTTACGAATCATGTATGTTTAATAAAATCAAATAATAATAAATTTAAGGCATCCCATCTGAAAATTATCATCTCAACTGTGCCATTACGGATTAATAAATTGTTACTTCAATTCATGTCTTCCTCGCAGTAGTCGGATTATTACGATCTCATTCCGCAAGTGGAACCACGTACTCCTGCTCCTACAAGATGGTCCACTAGAAAGTCTAGGCCTACACAACATTATTCTCCTTCATTATATTATTTGTTGTTTTCTGACAGTGGTGAGCCAAAGAGTTATAATGAGGCTTTGCAGTTTGATGATTCAACCAAGTGGGAGTCAGTTATATACGATGAGATGGATTCTCTCATGAAAAATCAAACATGGGAGCTGACTGAACTACGAAATGACAAGAAAGTTTTGTATAACAAATGGGTTTACAAGGTCAAAAAGGAACATGATGGGAATATGCGGTTCAAGGCTAAACTGGTTGTGAAAAGGTTTCAACAAAGGGAAGGTGTCGAATACACTGAAATTTTCTCTCTAGTTGTGAAGTTGACACCAATTAGGCTTATGTTGGGAATTGTGACTGCTGAGGATTTGCATCTTGAGAAAATGGATATGAAGATAGCTTTCCTTCATAGTGATTTGAATGGGGATATTTACACGAAGCAACCATAGGGTTTCATAGCACGAGGTAAAAAGGATTTGGTGTACAGACTTAAGAAAAGCTTGTATGGTTTGAAACAGGCCCCAAGGTAGTGGTACAAGAAGTTTGATGGTTTTATGTGTAGTAGTGGTTTCATAAGATGTCAGGCAGATCACTGCTGTTATTTTAAGAGGTTTAACAATAGTTATATTATTTTACTTGTGTATGTTGATGACATGCTGATTGCATGTTCTACCTTTCAATAGATAAATAAGTCAAAGAAGTTGTTGTCCAATCAATTTGCAATGAAAGATCTTGGAGCTGCTAATCAAATTCTTGGTATGAGGATTCATAGGGATAGAGTGAATGGTATTTAAAAGTTGTCACAAGCTGAATATGTTAAGAAGGTTCTAAACAAGTTTAACTTAGATGGAGTAAAACTGGTGAGCACCCAATGGCCAATCACTTCAAACTTACCAAGGAATAATCACCAAAGACCAAACAGGAGCGGACATATATGAGCGTGTTCCATATGCTTCAGCTATTGGTAGCCTTATGTATGTTATGGTTTATACTAGGTGATTACGCCCAAAGAATAACGCGGTAGTTGTAGTGTAGCTTTGGGGTGTTGATTCCACAGGAAGACAAAATTAAAAGAATAATAAAAAGAATTTCTGAAACTAAAGAAATATTAAATGATTAACGAGAAAATAAAAATATAAAAAATGATTTTGAATGCAAATAAAAATTAAACAGACTAATTAACGGACAAAGTATTCAAATTTAACAAACAGTAGAGCTTCGGGAATCCCTTGCACATATCTGGTATTTTAATTATTTTTAATTCACTGATAACTCAATTGAGAATTTAAATTCCAAAAATCTCAATCGAAAGATATAAAATTATGAACCAAAATTAAACCGGAAGTAACCCTTTGAAAAATCATTCAACACTTTTAAATCACACAAATTATTATTCACATTGAGAAAACTCAACGACGATAATATACCCAACGAGCAATATTGCAGCAAAGAATTGAATCAATATAAATAATTAATTATTCCAAAAATAATCAAAACATTAATCCATTCAATAGAAAAAGCATGACTGAATTTATAAACGGACTGAACCCTTTAATTATTCGGAGAATAAAATCCAACAATAAATTGTGAACGACAACCAAAGAATTTAATAAATAAAAATCACGTACAGGAATCAAAAATAAATTAAAATAACCATCTAGTGTGCAAGTTCATCCCTAACCCCACTTGAAAATTTAGTTACCCATGTACAGGACGGACAACATAAACTTCATAGATAAAAACTTAGCCATGGACAGCCTGCGCCGCAGCTCTGATTCTCTGCACAGTAGCGCCACACCTGCAGCTCCCTTCCCTCTTCTGTATTTTTTTTCTCTTTTTATATATCAGCCGCAGGATTACATTTAACCCTAGGCGCTTGGGCCTCAATTCTAACCGCACAAGCCCCAGCAGCCGCCATGCCCAAGCCAGCCGCTCCAGGCCTCTGGCCCACTTCACTTCACCAACCGCACGCACAAGGCCCTGCTGCAATTAACCACGCCTGGCCAAGCCAAGCCTTAGCTTGGTCCACTGCTTTGTTCCTGTCTTTAAATCTCCACACGCAGCCCATGTCTCACTCTCCTTTCCATTATTTTGAACTCCAGTCGTGCCTCTTTTCCTTTTGGCAAGGCCCCACAGCAACACTTGATCCAGCGCCCACCCTCCAAAAATAGCCACACGGCTTGGACCGCCTCACAAGCCAACAGCCGCACACTCATGGGCCCCTTTGCATGCCTGGTTTCTTTTTTTTTTTCTTTTTGCTTCTGTTTTGCTGGGCTGCTTGGAGTGTCGGCTCAATTAGGCAATGTGGCTGCCATCAAAATAAATTTAAATAAATAATTTGAATAATAAAGCTCTAAAAATATTAAGTGTGAAGCACAATTACCAACTATCTCTCGCCAACAAATAATGTAAAATTTGAGATTAAAAATATTACAAAATAATGTTCAAATGTATCCCACTGTAAATAGAAATTAAATAAAATAATATCAATTATATCCCACATTTCTATTCATAGTTTAGCAATTTAATCTAATAATAGGACATTTGGAGTGCACTTTTGCGCACTTATCACTAGGCCAGACATAACACATGCAATGGGAGTGGTGAGTAGGTACATGAGTAATCTAGGCAAGCAGTATTGGGAGGTAGTAAAGTGGATCCTTAGATACTTGAATGGTACTATAGAGGTGGCACTTTGTTTCAGACAGACAAATATGGCATTACATGGTTACGTTGATGCAGATTTAGTTGGTGATGTGCATAACAGAAGAAGTACTACTGCTTATGTTTACACATTGGGTGGTACAACAGTTAGTTAGGTTTTTAAGTTGCAGAAGATTATAGCTTTCTCTACAACAGAAGCTGAGTATGTTGCTATTACTGAAGCTAGTAAAGAGATGACTAAGCTGAAGAGTTTTCTAAAAGAGTTGGGTAAGAAGTGGGAGGATAGGGTTTTGTATAGTGACAGTCAAAGTGTTATTCATCTTGCAAAGAATCCAGCATTTCATTCTAGGACAAAGCACATTCAGTTGCAATATCATTTCATTTGTTCTCTTGTGGATGATGGAGTGTTATCTTTTGAGAAGATTCATGGCAATGAGAATCCAGCAAATATATTAACCAATGTAGTCACCATTGAGAAACTGAAGTTGTGTGCAACTTTAGTTGGTCTTCAAGTTTGAGGAAGGAAGACAGTTGTTGCAATGTTCTTCTATGTGATGACGGGATATTAAACTTGTGTATATCAGGTTCCAAGTGGGAGATTGTTGGGTAGCGTGGATCCTGATAAGTACTGAACACTAGGCCCTACTCCGCATATCCAACTTCGCGATAAGCCAGCCGGGGGGTTAGAGAGGGGCGGGAGCCCCCTTGCCCGAAAGTGGGGGTTCAGGAGCATGCCTCCTAGCTAAATTTTTTTTAGGGTATTTTTGGTATTTCATATTATTTCCCTATTGCCTTAATTCTATGTATTTATAGTTGAGAAGTCGTATCTCATTGTACTCGTAAATCTTTCAAATCATACTGAATTCGTAGCAGCCATGGATGTAGCCCTATTCTGGGGTGAACCACGTAAATCTTTGTGTTCTTATGTGTCTGTGTGATTTTAGATTCATTTTCTTGTTTGCTTTCGTTTCTCACTGATCTTAGTTAAGTGATTATATTCCTAACACTAGCATTCGTGTATAGGCAGATCCATGGTTACCTTCAACACCCACTTTCAGACTTGCTTTGTCTTCTCTGCCAACTATTAATACACTTTCGTTATTGGTGTCCCATTATATTGATGCTTTTAGCCTATGTTGGAGGAGTGACACTATTCGTAGAAACTTTTCTTCTTCGAACACAGAAACGATACTAGAAATTCCATTTGGGTAGTGGTGGCTATGAAGATAGAATTATTTGGCACTTTACCCATAATGTTTGCTATTCTGTGAAATTAGGTTACCATTCATCAAGGTTTCTCCAGCTGCACCCCTCTTCAAATGCATCTCACCTTGCTACGTCTAGTAACTTGACTGTTAATAGTGTTTTCTAGTCTAACTTATGGAACCTTCAAATTTCACAAAAGTTTACATATTTTCATGTGGCTTTGTGCACATGAAATTCTCCCTACTAGAGCTACTTTGCAATGCTATGGAGTTCTTATTGACACCTGTTGTGCCTTTTGCAGAGAGGCTAAAGAGACTCACTTACATTTGTTTATTTTCTGTGTTTTTTCCAAACAAGTATGGTACTGCTCTTTCTTACAAGTGGATAGTTATAATATCAATGAAAGTACTTTTATTGACTGGTGGACAACTTTAACAAGTAGATGGCAACAACATGAAAACTTTCTCTTCTCTATATCTACTGGTTGTCTTCATACTTTGGTATATTTGGAAAGCGAGGAATGATATTGTATTCTCTCATGCTAACAATGACACTACAAGAAAATACACCTTTAGCAGTAGGCACTATTAGCGACGCACAAAAAAGCGTTGCTAATAGTGCCTTTTAGCAACGCCGACAACAACCACCTTTAAAAGGCATTAAAAATAGCATTCCTACCCAAAATTGTTAGCGGGTGACTTTTGGCGACGGACATGGAACTATTGGTGAAATAATGAAAACTATTAGCGACGTTCAAGTGTGCGTCACTAATAGTTGGATTTATTTAAACGATGTCGTTTTGTTTGCGGGTGGAATATTGGCGACGCATGTTGGACTTATTGGTGACTCACACTATGCGCTGCTAATAAGTCCTTATATCTCAAATCCCTAATTCGATCTCTGTGTGTGTGTGTGTGTGTGTGTGTGTGTGTATCAATCTCCATTGTTGATTGATGAAAACTTGTCGTAGTCTACCATTATCGCCGTCGCCGCACTGCCACCACTGCCCCGCCGATGATGAACATTCTTGGTCACCGTCCGTCATATATTATATTCACCAAGTTTGATAAAAGGTTAGGGTTTCTTAAAAAACTAACTACTATTTATATTTGTTATATACAATTGTAGGTTTTAGAGTATTCATGTGATTGTAATGTGTTTGTATATATATAAATGATAAAATAGTTTAAATGTGTATGTACCTATGTTTATATATTTTGGATGTATGCATATTACATATATGTGTGGTAATGTAGTTGGATACATATGTCAGTATGTCTTCTTGTATAGATACATCACTCTTTGATCATTTATGTTGCAGCAATTAAGTTTTATAAGCTAAAAATTGACCCCAGATATGACTTAAGGTACCTTTTTTTTTTGGCTGATTAAGTAGGAATCTTTGTGGTTCATTTCATAGAAGGGAGACTTGGAGGAAGCAAAGGGAATGAATGGTTAGAATATTGATTGGTTGTCATGGAGAAAATGAGGACAATAGGGAAGAGAGGAGAAAAATACTTTCTTTTCAAGTTCACTATATTCTTTCCATTTAAGCTCTAATAGGTTCACGGATTTGATAAGGGAATTGAAAAGGAAAAAGGAGAATTATTCCTCTCATTTTTTTGTTTTACTCAAATAATGTTCGAAAATAGTTTTTCCCATTTTCTTTTGTTTTCTTTCACTAAATTCACAAAACGAAGTGAGCTTTGATTTTTAACTTTATTTAAGTAGGAGAAAAAATATGAGAGGGATCATTTTCCAATAAACATATATATATATATATAGACATAGTTATGTTAGAACTAAAAGGGTTCTCTCTTTTTTGTGTCTATTATTAGAGTACATTTAATTTTAAGAAAGTTTCCAAATATGGTTCTTAATTAGTCAATTAATTGAAACTATACAAATTTGTAGTTCAAATATGTATATATATATATATATATATTTAGGTTATATAATATATTTATAATATTAATATTAACTAAAAATGATAAAATTAATATTAATCTATTATTAAGTAGTAGATCACTAAAGGCATAGTGAAAACTCAATTTATTTTAATTGCATCTGAATGACTAGAGACTAGCTTACTAATATTAGTCACTATGGTGATTGTATCATATAAACTTTGTATATTTTATTTTTATATCTCTATTTTCAAGTGAAATTTTTTAACATTTTCATAAGAACGTCTTACTTATCCCCTCTATCTATGATTTGGATCTACCATTGAAAAAAAGAGAGAATCATTTTGCTAGAACTCAAATTTAAAAGATATTAAGATGATAATATTAATAATAATTAAAAAGGATGTTTAAGTGTACGCTTTAATGGGTACATGATATATGTGGATATCATGTGTTGTCTTTGTAACTAAACGATTAAGAAACTGAATATGTAATTTCATTCTTGTAACCTAGCTCCGTTAGGGAGTCGTTTTCAGTATTTGTGAATCTTTTTGCTTAATTAAGAGTGATTGGGCTCATGTGTATGAAAATTGATTCTTGAATTATCTATAATACGATAGTTTGGGAATGCATAAATTTACATTATAGGCAGTAGTGAATGCTTGATTCTAGTGGATAAAAATTTTGGCACGGTCTCTTGTTGTTCTCTGGGTACATATTTAGGCTTGGTAACATCTATATTATGTACTTGGAGAACCGTGGGGAGATGCTACCAAAATTTTCTCAGAGTGGAATCAAGCATTTGAGTTGTTAGTTGCTGATTACAATGTAAATTGCGCATTCCTGAATGGGATATGACCACCTTACCCTTTAAAGAGAAGTTAGGATTCATGTTTCATATTTATTATGAGTAATGTGTTTGACTTATGGTAGGTAGACAAAAATAAATAAGAGTTAGATGGACTTGAAGGGAAGGAATTTGGCCTAATACGTGAAAGGGATTAAGGATTTCATTGAATTTGCTCACGCATCTACGGATGGGAGCAATATGATAAGATATCCATGTAGGAGGTGCAATAATAGGGATTATTTGCACATAGATGAAGATAAAGTGCTCCTACTCGAGTATGACAAGACATATAGGTGTTGGAAATTTCACAGAGAACAACATGAAGTACGAGTGGTGAGTGAGGATAAAGACGATGATAAGGATGATGACTTAGGTGAAAATGTCAGATTTGGTTACGATGGATTGCTAGAAATGTCGGCGGACATGCATGGGGGTGCAACTGTAAGCCGAGGTCCAAGTCCTAGGAGTGATATTGAAGAATCAGAAATATTGTTGGATCATTTGTTAAGGGAAGCAAGACAACCGTTATATCTAGGTTGTGAGAAATATTCGACACTTGATTTTTTGGTCAAGCTCCTTCATATTAAGACCATCAACCGATGGATAAAAAAACCTTTCAATATGACCATTGAATTGTTTAAATCAACACTACCTGTAGGAGAGACCCTTCCGAAATCGCTTTATAAGGCGAAAAGACAATTAAGGGACTTGGGCCTTGGATATATCCCTATTTAAGCTTGCAAGAACGATTGCACGTTATTTTGAAAAAAGGCTAAAGGGTGTGTTGAGTCTACGGTGTGCCATGAACTGAGGTACAAGGTAAATGAAGGAATGAGCAAGAAAATTTCGTACAAGGTGCTAAGATATTTTCCATTAAAACTGAGGTTGAAGAGGTTGTACATATCTTGAAAGACGGCTGAAAAGATGTGATGGCATAGCAAAAAGCGTGTTGGTAAGGCAAATGTATATAGGCATCTGATATATTCTCAAGCTTGGAGTGAATTTGATAGAAATCACAATTGGTTTACTAATGAGTCACGTGATGTACGGCTTGGGCTGGCTAATGATAGTTTCAATCCATTCGATGACATGAGTAATGCCTACAACATGTGGCCAGTGTTGCTTGTGCCCAATAACTTGCCACCGTGGAGATGTATGAAAGAACCGTTTATCTTCATGTCATTGTTTATTCTTGGGCCGAAGTCTCTTGGAAATGAAATTTATGTTTATTTGTGATCGTTAGTGGAAGACTTGAAGGAATTATGGGAGGTTATAGTGGCAAAGGGGTATTTGGCATGTTCGGTATGTAATAAAGATGTATCTTTGCTACATTTATCCAATGGAAATAAGATATGCTACATGTGCCATCAGCATTTTCTACCGCTATCACATGTATGGCAAACCTGCCAGAAACATCTATTTAATGGCAAACCTAAGCGCAGGTCAGCACCTCGTGAGTTGTTTGGGGAAGACTTGGTGGTGCAAATGGCCCACATCCAACCAGTGAGTTTTGGGAAGATATCGGGTGCTAAGAAGAGTAAGCGTACTAAAATGGAGTAAAATTGAACGAAGAAAAGCATATTTTTTTATTTGCCGTGTTGGGAGACATTGAAGTTGAAGCACAATTTGGATGTTATGCACATTGAGAAGAATTTATGTGATAATGTGCTCGAAACCGTAATGAACATTGAAGGGAACACAATTCAGATTTTCGATTTGTAACTTATGCAAATAAAAAGGGACTTGAGTGCCAAAACAGCCCCTTTTGGCCCTTTGACTGCCCAAAATACCCGAAAATGGTCAAATCACCACCAAACCAGCTCACACATTATTAAACTAATAAAATAAAGGTGCTCAAGCATACGTAACACAATCCGGATGCCCATTTTGCTACTTATGCACAAAAAAGGAACTTAAGTACCAAAACGGCCCATTTTGGCCCTTTAACCACCAAAAAATGCTCGAAAATGGTCAAAACACCACCAAAGCAGCTCACACACCATTAAACTAATAAACTACACAGACTCAAAATTACGGAACACAATTCGAATGCCCCGTTTGCAACTTATGCACAAAAAAAGGGACTAAAGTGCCAAAACAGCCCCTTTTGGCCATTTGACAACCCAAAATGCCCGAAAATGGTCAAACCACCACCAAACTAGATCAAACACCATTAAACTAATAAAATACATGTACTCAAACTTACGGAACGCAATTCGGATGCCCGTTTTGCAACTTATGTACAAAAAGGGACTTGAGTGCCAAAATGACCCTTTTTGGCCCCTTGACACCCAAAATGCCCGAAAACGGTCAAACCACCACCAAGGCAGCTCACACACAATTAAAATAAAAAATAAACATGTTCAAACTTAAGGAACATAATTCAGATGCCCGATTTGTAACTTGTGCAAAAAAAATAGACTTAAGTGCCCAAAATGACCCATTTGACCGGTCAAAATTCCCGAAAATGGTCAAACCACCACCAAACCAGCTCACACACCTATAAAATAATAAAAAACATGTGTTCAAACTTACAAAACATAATTCGGATTCTCATTTTTCAACTTATGCAAAAAAAGGGACTTAAGTGACAAAACGACCCATTTGACCCTTTGACCACCCAAAATGCCCGAAAATGGTCAAACTACCATGAGACCAGATCGTACACCTCACAAATAATAAAATACACATGCTCAAACTTACGGAACACAATTCAAATTCCCCATTCGCAACTTATGCAAAAAAAAATAGACTTAAGTGTCCAAAATGGCTCCTTTGACTGCCCAAAATTCTCAAAAATGGTCAAACCATCAACAAACCAGCTCACATACCTCTAAAATAATAAAATACACATTCTCAAATTTACCAAACACAATTCAGATGCCTAGTTTACAACTTATGCACAAAAAAAGTGACTTAAGTGCCCAAAACGGCCCATTTTGTCCCTTTGACCCCCCAAAATGCCTGAAAATGCTCAAGCTACCACCAAAATAGCTCAAACACCTCAAAAATAATAACATACACATGTTTAAACTTATGAAACACAATTCAGATGCCCAGTTCCCAACCTATGCACAAAAAAGGGACTTAAGTACCCAAAACGGCCCCTTTGACGGCCCAAAAAGCCCGAAAATGGTCAAACCACCACCAAAATAAGTCACACACCTATACAATAATAAAAGATATGTGCTTAAACTTACAGAACATAATTCGGATGCTCGATTTGCAACTGATGCACAAAAAGGGGACTTAAGTTCCCCTAAACGACCCTATTTGACCATTTGACCATCCAAAAATGCCCGAAAATAGTCAAACCACCACCAAACCAGTTCACACACCTCTAAACTAATAAAATACATGTGCTCAAACTTACGGAACATAATTTGGATGTCCGGTTTGCGACTTATGTACAAAAAAGGGACTTAAGTGCCCAAAACGGCCCCTTTTGGCCCCTTTCACCACCCAAAATGCCAGAAAATGGTCAAACCACCATCAAACAAACTCACACACCTCTACACTAATAAAATACACGTGCTCAAACTTATGGAACACAATTTGGATATCCAATTTGTAACTTTTCTAAAAAAAAATTAATTTAATAATTTTCTTAATATTTTTTTACTCATATCTAATTGTGAATTTCTTTTTTTAGATTGCTAGACTCTTGTGTCGGCGTGGAGGTGCACCAGGCGAGGGCTGACAGCTTCTTTAATCTCTCTTTTTTAGACATAATATATATATATATATATTTGGAATAATTTTTAATTTACTACTTAATTGTATTCATAATTATTTTATAATTAAATTTTGTTATATAATGGAAAGAATTTCATTTCTCTATTCTGTGGAATACGAATTGTATTATATTATTGATGACACAAGTTTGAGCAGGTGAAATAAAAATTAGTTGAATGTAATAATTATAGGTGCAAAATATGTCAAAAGTATTATTAATGGCACACATTATATGTGGATAATAGTGGACTATTAGCGGCGTACAGTGTGTGCTGCTAATAATAGTAAACTATTAGCTGCGTACACAGAGTGCGCCGCTAATAATGGACTATTAGCCGCGTATAGTGTTTGCCGCTAATAGTTTGTTATTAGTGATGCATCTTAAATCTATTTGGTTTTTTTTAGCGACACTTATTAGCGGTGCACTCTAACGCGCCACTAAGGGTGTTTGATTAGTGGCGTTTCATTTTGACCGCCACTAATAGTATTTGTGACAATTTTATTAGCGACACACAAATGAGTGCCACTAAAACTCTTTAGCGACGTTTTTGGGAGTATTAGTGGTGCTTTGGGAGTATTAGTGGTGCTTGTGAACGTCGCTGATACTCCTGTTTTCTGTAGTGAATGATCCACTCTTGACAGTTAGATTGGCACAAGCTGCGTCCTTTGAATAGTGCTGTATTCTGGAACTTTCTAATATTTCTAATTCTTCAACAGTACCTCAAATCCCTTACCTGCATTCATGGCATCGACCTTCCCATTTTCTTTTCAAGTTGAACGTGGATGGCTCTTGGCACAAACAATCAAAATCAGGTGGTATTGGTGCTGTCATTCGGGATGAAAATGGCGATTTCATTGTTGCCCGCTCTATTCGAAAGAACTATGTTGTATCGGCTGTTGTTATGGAAGCCAATTCTCACTTGCTTGGTCTTCAATTTTGTTTAGATGTGGGTTTACATATGGTACTGGAAGTGGAATCTGACAATAAACAATTAGTCTCTATTCTCCGTCTTCAATCCCCTACTTCTCCAGTGTTGTATGTTTTGATTCACGATATCGCCATGTTATGTCAATTGGTTGGTGTGTCTACAGTAGTCATGTTGGTCATTCTGCTAATTCTGTAGCAAACGAGTTGGCTAGGTTTTTTTCCTCCTCTGCTGAGGATTTTTTTTTGTTAGAGATTCCCCTGGTTTGGTTGCAACCTTTTCTTCCTGCGGACCACTGATGTTGTATCTGTTCTTTTATTAATAAATGTTCTTCCGGGAAAAAAAAAAAGAAGCCCTATTCTAAATTTATCATTTTAGACCTACTAAATGATCAAATTTTTTATTTTTTATTTAATTATATAATTACTTAGTTAAATATTAATTCTTTTATAACACAATACCAAATACACCCTATAAAATATTTATCAAATGAACACTTAATAGACCACATGTATCAAAACCCAATTTGAATGGATGATTTTTGACTTATTAATACCTAGGCTCTATTTAGCTTACAGATTTATAGAGAGATTGAAAGAGGATGAGAAAACGAGATAAATGATGTCCCTTATACTTTTTCCACTGCTAAATGAGATTAAGAATTAAATTTAAAAAAAAAATCGAAAAGAAGGAAAATAAATAACATGTAAAATTAAAAACCTCTCATACTTGGTCTCAAAATTTCTTTCCTATTTTTCAAAATAAAAAAAAGTAATTTTTTTAAAATTATTTACAAAAAAAAAAAACTCTTTTAAATTATCTTTCCTCCTTCTTGTAGAAGAACTTGAGAGAAGCAGGATATATCACTCGAATAAGATAATAAACAAATTAATTATTATTGCATCACATGGTGGCCATTAGGTCTGGCAAAATGAGCAGATTGAACGGGTTTGTGCGGGTTGAACACCCATATATATTCTCAACCTGCCAAACACCCATATGCAACTCGTTTATGACTCGCTAAATTGACGAATTCCTTATTATCCAACCCATTTATGACCCGCTAACTAAATGAGTTACCCATATCCGTTAATTAGTGAACGGGTTAGGATAGGTTGACAAGTTTGGGTAACATTTGCCACCTCTACCATTTACTAAAAATTGGGTTAGTATTGGGCTTTAAATTCAATACACAGCTCTTATTCTCGAGTTTATTATAGTTATAATGGATGATAGATGATCACAAGAGACGGCAAATGTTATCCAAATCCATCAACCTAACCTAACCCACCTACTAATTAACGGATATGAGTAATTCATTTAGTTAGCAGGTCATAAATGGATTAGGTAATAAGAAACCCGTCAATTTAAAGGGTCAATACGGACTGAATATAGGTGTCTGATGAGTTAAGAATGAAAAATAACAAAATAGTATAAGAATATATATATATATATCCATTATATATATATATATATAAAAGAATCCATTATATATATATATATATATATAAAAGAATATATAATAGCAGGATTATATATATATATATATATATATAATAGCAGTATTGCTTTAATTACATATATACGTATATATAAGAATATATAATAGCAGTATTACATATATATATTAACTATCTATGTATATCAGTATATATAATATATATTAACTATATATATTATACTAGCTATCTATATAATTGCAACACATTAATTATCCACAAATATATATATATATATATATATTAATTGTATAACAAAAAAATCAAAAATTGAAAAAAAAAAAAAAGTTTAGTATAAAAGAATTTCTATCACCAATGGTGAAAGAGAAAAGTACAAAAAAAATGGATAATATGGGAATACAGATTACATACAATTATTTTTCAAGAGAAACATAACTTTTCTTGTATTTTTTGCAGGGAAATAGAAGTGACATTTTCAGTAAAAAAAAAAAGTTATATGAACCCAATTTTTAAAGAGAATTTTATCTTTCTTCCTAACCAAACTCTTAATATATTTTATATTTTTCTCTTTCTTTCACTTTCCACTACTTTCCACCTAATCAAACGAAGCCTTACGATAAAAAAAATAACGAGTTGGATTCGGGTTGATCCAACCCGTATTTGACTTGTTTAATTACGAGTCAAATACAGATTCAATCCGTTTTGACCCGACCCCTTTTCAACCTGCCCAAACCCGCCCATTTTGCCAAGCCTGGTAAATGGCTACGCCTGGAAAATTAGAACTCAACCCGTGAATAGTGACAGATCCAAGGGGGCAAGTGGGGGCTATGGTCCCCCAAACATTTTGATATTATATTTTTTACCACTAATTTTGTTAAAATATTTTAATAAAATAGGACTTGATCCCTCCTAATTTTTTATGTATTCACATGAATCCTCATAAATTTTAATACTTTCAATTTGGCCCCTCTAGCTGAAATTTTTGAATCTATCACTACCCGTAAACCCGTCCAAACCTACCCACGATAAATGAGTTCGGGTTGAGAAAATTTACTTTCCGACTAATCCACTAAACACCCATTTGATAAGGCAAGTTATGACGGGTTGATAAGCAAACCGATTGTCAACCTATTAAAACCCGTGATATCCTAGCAACTGTGTGATTACCCACAAAAGTGAAACCCTTTTTTTCTTCTACAATGAAACTGTAGTGCTCCTTCAACTCGAAGAGGCAAATGACGACAGGTGAGTAACCTCTATGGCTCAACAATTGTTACTTGACAGGTCAGCCCCACTAAGCTCCAAGCCAAGTAAGATTTTAAAAGCTCTTCTTTAAAATCCTTTGCATGTATATGTATGTATGTATATGTATATATGTATGTATTTATATATATATATATGATATACCATAATTTGACTATAGAAATTCAGAGTTACCAGGGCATGACACGTGGCTCCCAAGAATTCTTCAACATACAGATGTTAGGCTAATCGGTTCGTTCGACCAAAAAGATATTGACATTTCATAGGTAAGGATTCCCAAACTAGTCACCGCCTTCCATAAGCTACTGACCCCAATATAAGGAAATAGAGTTCAATATGGCAACTATTATCTTCAAGATATCTTCAAATTCCTATTTTCACGACTCCTAATCCTACTCAACTTAAGAGATCTACAGCTTATAAATAAGGTTATAAGGTACTCTTTCAATTTATGTTCAATTCTTCTTTTGAATTATGACATTTATTTCTTTACTAACTTTATCATCGGAGCAGCTACCACCAGAGCCTTCCCAGTGACCCTCTAACCTCAAGTTCTTGATAGGTAGCGAAGGACAAGAGGCCTTCTGACCATAAAAGAGCAACATCAACTTGGCGCCGTCTGTGGGAACGACAACTGTTCTTACTATTTTTTCTTCAAAAAAAAAATCTATTGTTTTTTTTTCCAAAAGTCAATGGCTCCCAACCTTCATCCTAGAAAGAACTCCCAAAACCCTCAAAATCAGCCTCCTACTAGAAAAGGAAGGGGACAAACACCCATTCATTTACAATAGTAGCTTGATCAGATTTAATGGTAGTCCAATCAGTTGTAGGAACAACTCACTGCCATGTCACAAGCTCTTACCTCATTGAGTCATAACCAATGGAGTAATCCTCTTCCTTCTACTAATGTTATTGATGGAGGACCTCAACCTCCAGCCACCACCACGGGTGGAGGATCCCCCAACGAGGAGTTGCCTAACATGTAACCGGTACACCCCCATGGTACCGTTCATATGGGGACTGATCCCCAGTCGTCAACAAATGTGGGGAGAGGAATGCCCACGTTTCATCCTACTGTCCATTACCATAGCAGAACGAGGATACCAATTCCAACGATCACTAGAGCCAATCCAACACTACAGGAATTCCAACCTCCCGAGACACCAGTCCCCTAGTCTTGGAAGAGCAGCGTCCTTCTACTAACACCGGACAAATTCCTCCCATAAATCCAGGACCTAGAGGCGTAGAACAAGACCAACAACATGTACCGATCACACAACAAGTCCTGTCTAAATCTCCTTAAAAGGTAAAGGAGATAGCATACTCTCAAGATCAAACGGTCTCAACCAAGGGATTCCACGTCCCTCATGAGTAAGACGAGCTAAGTAAATTGCTTGGTAGGTTTTTCACGCCATTCACTTCTACCATAATCACAGATGAGCGGTCCAAGAAGTTTGTTGGCCCAAAATTCACCCTCTATGATGGGTCTGAGGACCTTAGGGACCACCTATCTCACTATAAACACACAATGGGTCTGCATAGAGCTACCGATGCCTTCATGTGTCAAACTTTCATGACGAGCCTCAAGGGTACTGCCCTTAAGTGGTTCCACAACTTCCTGTAGAAATCGATCAGCAATTTTTATGAGCTTAGTAGGCTATTTCTTGACCAATTCTTAACAAGTAGAAAGTTGAGAAAATGATGAGAATTCTTGCTAACTGTGAAACAAGCAAAGGAGAATCACTTCGGGAGTACATAGCTCATTTTAATACCGAGCTCACGGAAATAACCAATTGTAGTTCAAGTTTCCTAGTGGACGCCCTCACTTTAGGCCTTGGGCTTAGACGTTTTTGGGATTCATTGACCAAGAATCCTCTTATCGATATGACAGCACTGATGGATAGAGCACGGAAGTATATTAATCTCGAAGATACAAAAATCTCCTTCCGAAAAGCTAAAGAACAAGCTCAAAAGGATAAGTAAGTTCATAAGAGAAATCACAACGCTAACAATAAAAGGATCAGGAGTCCCGACAAGAAAACAACACCCAGAGCTCAGAACAACTCTAACTTTGGGAGGTATGGGACTTACACCCCTTTGAATGTCTCTCTTACCCACATACTCCAATAGATTTAGACTCGTGAAAACCTGAGGTGGTCGGAGCCACTATAGAGTCACCCTGACTCAAGGAATCAAAATAAGTATTGTGATTTCCATAAGGAGTAGGGGCATATGATTGAGGAATGCAGGGCTCTAAAGTAGGAAATAGAGCATCTCATCAAGAGATGATGACTAAGAGAGTTTGTCCATCAAGACGGGAGGTAGAATCCCCATGACAAAAAACCACCTCAAAGGAGGCAAGAGCAAAGGCTTGAACAGAGAAAAAATCAGAATGATCAGTAATGGCAAAATGATCAAGTCATCTTCGTGCTTCATGTTGACAATACGATGACAGGGACGTCTAACCGAGCTAGGAAAAGATATGCTCGGGAGACAATGGTAGAACCCCATATCATCCAAATCTCAACCATTGAGAAAAAAGTGAAGTCAGAACCTTAGATCCAGTTCTCTGAATTGGACCTTATTGGGATACATTGTCCCCACAGCGATGCTCTTGTCATCTCACTCAAAATCGCTAATTTTGAGATCAGAAGGGTTCCCATAGATATTGGAAGTTCTACCAACGTATTATTCTATGAACCCTTCAAACACATGAAACTCAACTATAATGACATCAGAGCTATTATTGCTATCATGGAACGATTCGACAAGAATCTCAGCATCCCATGGCTAAAATTGACCTACCAACCATGATAGGAGAAGGGGACGGCCAAAAGACACTGATTTTTGAATACATGGTCCTAGACACTAAATCTCCCTATAATGTCATTATTGGGAGGCCTTGGATCCACCAGATGGGAGCAATTATTTCAACCCTCCATCAATGCTTGAAATATATCCACAACAACAAAATTCTTACCATCAATGGCTGTCAGCCCACTACTTGGGAATGTCATGCCCTCGCACTAAAAGAAAAGCCTCCCAAATAGAAATTATAGTACCCTCATAGAAGGGGAAGTTCCTTATCTTCTAATCTTCATGAGGTAAAAGAATGTCCTTCCGAGGTTGATGAGCCACTAAGTCCTAGAGGAAGAGACAATGTGGTCAAACCAATAGAGGAGCCCATCAAAGTACTCTTCAACACTAAAGAAGAGGAAAAGTCTTACACATTGGCTCAGCTCTGTCTCCTTCTGAGCAAAAGGATATCGTTAAATTCCTAAAGGCTAACCTTTCGGTATTTACTTGGGAAACTAGAGATATGGAAGGAATAGATCCTGATTTCATTTCTCACAAGCTGATGATGGATGCAGACCATCCCTAGTAAGATAAAAAATGAGCACATTTGCCCCAGAACGTCACAAGATCATCAATGAACAGATCCAGAGGTTGCTTAATGTTGGAATGATAAGAGAAGTGTTCTACCTAGAATGGTTTGCCAATACAGTTCTTGCAAAAAAGAAGAACAACAGGTGGAGGGTCTGCGTTGATTATACTGATCTTAACAAATCTTGTCCCAAAGATAACTTCAGTTCTTGCAAAAAGGAAGAACAACAGGTAGAGGGTCTACGTTGATTATACTGACCTTAACAAAGCTTGTCCTAAAGACAGCTTCCCTCTTTCCAGAATTGATCAACTTGTTGATGCCACGGCAGGTCACGAGCTCATGAGTTTCATGGATGCTTACTCTGGGTACAATCTAATTCAAATGTACCTTCCAGACCAGGAGAAAACAGCTTTCGTATCAGAACAAGATCTCTATTGTTATAGAGTGATGACATTCGATATGAAAAACGTTAAAGCTACGTGCTAGAGGCTTGTAAACAGAATGTTTGGCCTCTAGTGTAATACCCCGACCCAAAAATACCGGGTCATAGGGCACGCATTTCGAGGTTATGAAAATAAGTGTAAAGATGTCTACACTTAAGGAAAACAATTAATTAATTTAAAATAATTAATTAATTAAGTTTATGGAATTGATTATTAATTAAAATAAATACAAAATACACACATAAAAGTGTATTATGTGACCAAGCATGTGTAAGTATTCATATGTGTATAATTAGATATATATAATTATACATGTAATATTTGGATATAGAATAAAATAAAATAAAATAAATATAATATATATATATATATATATATTGTGTCCATAGTATATAATACATGTATATAGATATATATATATATATATATATATATATATACATGGAGACATGGAGGTAAGGGGATGATGTACTAAATAGGTATATTATATATCCAAGTAGGTGTAGAGGAATGGGAGAAGGTATGGCCAAAATCAGAAAAGTAAGGGAGGTATGGGCTGATTGTGATGGGGTATGGAAGTGAGAGAAATATACATATACACTTAAACACATTTTTGATACATACCTCATTTGCAACACCATTCGTCCAAGCAAAAGGAAAGGAAAGAGAGAGAGGAAGGAACTGAAGAGAATAGAGAGAGAAATCAGAACAAGAAGAAGGACTAAACAGTGGAAAAAGGGTAAGAAAATGCAAAAACTATCATTTTCTCTCTCTAGAATTTTGATGTATTAGGCACTGTTTTTGAATTATACATGCACATATGAAGATAGATATATGTTTATGAGTTTGTCAAGCATGATTTTAAGCTTCAAAAATGACCAAAAAACAGTGAATCCATGAAAACCGCCATTGATGACCTTGCTAAAGCAGGTCTGATTTTCATCACAACCAAACTAAGTCTGGCTTATCCAAACTTCAAGTAGATCTCACCAGCATCCCAAAGACATACGTACAAGATCAAAAATCCCAAAGAAAGCCTTCCAAAAACCCACTTACAGGTTCGGGTTCCCAAAGTAAATCTCAAAACCATGGCATTAAACCTGCCCTTGGTAATGAAATACGAAACCCAATGAAAATGGGATTAAAACGAGCCAAACCTCATAGGAAATGATCAAGAAATAAGCAAGAATGAGCTAGTTACAGGTTCGGCTTATCAAACCCAAAGTCGAACTCATGAAGCAGTTTTGAACCCCAAAAAGATTGCCAAACTCTTCTACAATGTTCTAGGAGTGGATCGGGTTGAAAACAGTAAGAAAACCGTGAATAAAAATCCACGAAATTGAAGAGAAAGAAACTGGAAAAAATTAGGGTTTCGTATGAACAGTGTCGGCTTCGATGGGGAAGACGACACTGTTCGGGTCGGGTCGGTCTACGGGTCGGTTACGGGTTCGGGTCAAATCCGGTTATGGGTTTATCTAAACGGTGACGTTTGGAGATTTAAAATTTTAAATTTAAAATAGTTAGGGCTGACGTCATCATGACGTCAGCATTACGTTTCAAACCAACCAAACCGGATTGGTTCAATTAAAACCGGACCGGTTCACTTTAAATATGACTGAACCCACTGGTTTTCTTATTTAATTAAAACCAAATAAACCAAACCTTTTCTTAATTACGGTTTGACCCCAGAAATTCTCCGAATTTACATTATGGCCCAATTTTTGGAAAAATTATGCAATTAAGCCCCTGGAAAAATAATTAAATAATTAAATAATTAATTTAATTATTTAATAAATAAAAGAAAATTTCTATTATGCCCTTGGGTCATTAATAGGGCAAATAAAGTCCAAATCAGACGTATGAATAGTGAATTTTTACTATTTCAAATATTCTGAGACTAATGGTAGGGTCCGTTTTACGAGACGGGGCCCGAAAAATAAAGACACGTAAAGAGGTAAATGACTAAAATACCCCTTGACCAAAATCAACAAGTTATTAGTATATTCTTACTATCTCGGACCTTCTGAGTCCATTGGTGAGGTCCTCGACATGAGATGGAGTCCCGAAAAATTTGAGACCCTTAATTATGTCAAAAAGGACCAAAGTGCCCCTACTCCTATGAACGAGTCAAACGAAGTCCAGATTAAGTAAATAAATAGTGAATTTTCACTATTTCAAACATTCTAAGACTGATGGTAGGGTCCATTTTTCGAGACTAGGGTCCCGAAAAATGAAGACTCATGAAGGGGTAAATGACCAAAATACCCCTTGTCCAAAATTAACAAGTTGTTAGTGTACTTTTATTATCTCGGACCCTCTAAGTCCAATGATGAGGTCCACGACATGAGATGAGGTCCCGAAAAATTGGAGACCTGCAAAGGGGTAAAATGACCAAATTACCCCTGGTACCCTTAAAGCCAAAATGAAACCGGAGAAGGCCTAAATTGACTTTCTTTGACATCCAGGACTCAATAATGGAGTCCAAATTACGAAACGAAGTACGAAAAATGTGACACGAAAAACGGTAAATGACCATTCTGCCCTTTTACATATAAAAGTCCGAATTAAATTCTAAGAAAGCCTAAACTGACTTTCTTCGACGCTCCGGATTCAATGGTAAAGTCCATTCGGCCAAAAGAAGTGTCTAAATAAAAAGACGTAAAATTTGATGAATAGCATCTGTCAGATGACTATAAACTGAGATATTGCCGAAGTATTAAACTAAGGCAAGTACGGGAAATAAAGTACGAGAAGACACGACGCGTTAACTTGACAAGTAAATAAATTTAATTTAAAGTTAATGGAACTACCAGAAGAGTATAAGTTGAAATAAATTAAGTTTCTAACACATTAAATTGTGTCGTAGGTTAAAAGTACAAGTTGAATTAAGTACGTGCGAAGTTTATAGAATGTTAGTAAATCGGTTAGGATAAAATACGATCGAAGCATAAGTTAAGAAGCATCGATAGGTGATATTGCAGTAAATGTGAAGTTGATGAGATTGTTATGAATTGTTATTAGGAATTACGGAGGAAGTGGGAAAGCGCACTTGTAGCACTAACCCTAAAGGACCGAGGTGAGTAACCCTGTATTTGAACTGGAGATTTAACTCCATATATATTGAAGAAGTTTTAAGCACAAGTCATTGCAGCCTTTGAATATCAAATTCAGTCTATATGTGATTCCGTTCTTTTAAAATATTCTGTTACGGCATGCTTATTAAATGTTTTAAATTCAGCTCTTTTCTTGAAAATACATCAGCATGTCTAAATCAATTGCAAACCTCTTTAATATTCTGAATTTGATTATCACGTGTATTTGAAGCTTTATTGTAGAATTTGTACATTCATGCTTTAAATGTTCATGAAAAACATTTATTGAAGAAGTCATGTGACAAATGTTTTATAAGATAAACGGTACTAAGTACCACCCTATATGATGGTTGAAATCCTTCGGGATTCAACAGTACATGCCCGGTAGAAGGATCTAATCCCCCAGGCAAATGAGATATCTCCATTGTAGTATTGGCAGTAAAATGGGAGTCTGGTTCGAAACAGATTCCGCCTAATAAAAGAGAAAAGACGACAAGTGATTTTGAAAATAGAAGTAGGCATTATCCCTATTCTATTTCACATGTTTATATGCTTTTAAATTGCATATGCTCTATTTGAAGAAAATGTGTGTTTAGCTTGAATACTTTAATTGTTCAAAGCTATTGTTTTAAGAATGCATATACTCTGTGTTCTAAAATGTACAAGCAATTGGTAGTGAGTATTTCATAACCCTCATGTGCTAAAACCACTACCAGTTGAAAACCCCATGACGAATGCAGGAATTACTCACAAGCTTTGATTAGCTTACCCGGATTTTATCCGCCCCCCCTTTCAGGTGATTAATGGCAGATCGAATTTTTGAAGACATTAAGGATGAACCTAGCTTTTGGGAAGATTTGCTTAAGTAGTTCTTTTGGGAGAAATCACATGAACTTTGATTAGTATATTTTGTATTTCCAGATAGTCTAAGGATATGTATTAAGCCCCACGGGGCAGTTGAACTAAGATTGTAATTATAAAGTCTTTTAAGTTTTAGTTATGCTCTGTATGTATGATTATACATGTATACCGAAATGTGAAGAGCGGCAGTATCGGACGGATGCGCAAAATTTAAATAAGAAAAGAAAAAAAAAAGAAAAAAGGATTTTCACGCTTCCGCAACCACATGAAGCACATCTATTCGATACCGCTACCTATGCGAGCCTTGTCTCGAGGCCTTCGGGCCTCGGGGCGGCAGTCGCGATCCGGTAATCCGCATAGGGTGGGTTTCGGGTCGTGACAGAGTGGTATCAGAGCACTAGGTTTACTAGAACAACCCTAGTGACATTAGACGAGTTAGAATAGAACTATAGGTTGGGTAGGGTTTTATACTACCTAAGATATGTGAAATGGATACGTGATAGGAAGGCGGGGTATGGGACCCGTAGTACATGAAATAGATATGTGAAGTACGAAGGCGAGGTATGGGACTCGCAGTATGTGAACTGGATACGTGATAGGAAGGCGGGGTATGGGACCCGCAGTAATGTGAAGTAGATATGTGAAGTACGTGACATGATGTGAAGGCGGGGTATGGGACCCGCAGTACATGAAGTTAGTGTTCTGAAGCAACGTGATAGGAAGGCGGGGTATGGGACCCGTAGTACATGAAATAGATATGTAAAGTACGAAGGCGAGGTATGGGACTCGCAGTATATGAAGTAGATATGTGAAGTACGTGACGTGACACGAAGGCGAGGTATGGGACTCGCAGTATATGAAGTAGATATGTGAAGTACGTGACATGATATGAAGGCGAGGTATGGGACTCGCAGTATATGAAGTAGATATGTGAAGTACGTGACGTGACATGAAGGCGAGGTATGGGACTCGCAGTATATGAAGTAGATATGTGAAGTACGTGACATGATATAAAGGCGGGGTATGGGACCCGTAGTAACATGAAGTAAGTGTTCTGAAATACGTGGTACGATAGGAAGGCGGGGTATGGGACCCGCAGTAAAGTAGAAAAATAGAGTCTGAAGAATAGAAGTAAAACATGAACTAAGAAGGTGAATAACAATAATTAGAAAAGGATGAAAGAGAAAGGGAGGATTTTGATAGTCACTGGTGTGCTGTCAGGACCTCTGTTACCGGTAAGGAACGGCCGCCTTATCATGTAACTAAGGTAGCTGAAAAACACACAGTGTCAGTTTATCCAACCTGATCGAAGAAATCCTTAAACCATTGGAAGACATGAATCTAATAGATGACATGAAGAATTAGAAATTGTACGTTAGTAAATTAGAAGCAAGTAGTGATACGAGTCAACATATATTATATCTGAAAGTGATGAATCAAAGTTCATCTCCTGAATCATTAAGTAAATGAAGATAATCTTATGTATTACGATATACGAAGATGATAGATATGACATAAGGAGACTAGAACTCTCGAAATAAAGAATATTCGAGTTTTGGGGACAAAACTCTTTTAAGGAGGGAAGAATGTAATACCCCGACCCAAAAATACCGGGTCATAGGGCACGCATTTCGAGGTTATGAAAATAAGTGTAAAGATGTCTACACTTAAGGAAAACAATTAATTAATTTAAAATAATTAATTAATTAAGTTTATGGAATTGATTATTAATTAAAATAAATACAAAATACACACATAAAAGTGTATTATGTGACCAAGCATGTGTAAGTATTCATATGTGTATAATTAGATATATATAATTATACATGTAATATTTGGATATAGAATAAAATAAAATAAAATAAATATAATATATATATATATATATATTGTGTCCATAGTATATAATACATGTATATAGATATATATATATATATATATATATATATATATACATGGAGACATGGAGGTAAGGGGATGATGTACTAAATAGGTATATTATATATCCAAGTAGGTGTAGAGGAATGGGAGAAGGTATGGCCAAAATCAGAAAAGTAAGGGAGGTATGGGCTGATTGTGATGGGGTATGGAAGTGAGAGAAATATACATATACACTTAAACACATTTTTGATACATACCTCATTTGCAACACCATTCGTCCAAGCAAAAGGAAAGGAAAGAGAGAGAGGAAGGAACTGAAGAGAATAGAGAGAGAAATCAGAACAAGAAGAAGGACTAAACAGTGGAAAAAGGGTAAGGAAATGCAAAAACTATCATTTTCTCTCTCTAGAATTTTGATGTATTAGACACTGTTTTTGAATTATACATGCACATATGAAGATAGATATATGTTTATGAGTTTGTCAAGCATGATTTTAAGCTTCAAAAATGACCAAAAAACGGTGAATCCATGAAAACCACCATTGATGACCTTGCTAAAGCAGGTCTGATTTTCATCACAACCAAACTAAGTCTGGCTTATCCAAACTTCAAGTAGATCTCACCAGCATCCCAAAGACATACGTACAAGATCAAAAATCCCAAAGAAAGCCTTCCAAAAACCCACTTACAGGTTCGGGTTCCCAAAGTAAATCTCAAAACCATGGCATTAAACCTGCCCTTGGTAATGAAATACGAAACCCAATGAAAATGGGATTAAAACGAGCCAAACCTCATAGGAAATGATCAAGAAATAAGCGAGAATGAGCTAGTTACAGGTTCGGCTTATCAAACCCAAAGTCGAACTCATGAAGCAGTTTTGAACCCCAAAAAGATTGCCAAACTCTTCTACAATGTTCTAGGAGTGGATCGGGTTGAAAACAGTAAGAAAACCGTGAATAAAAATCCACGAAATTGAAGAGAAAGAAACTGGAAAAAATTAGGGTTTCGTATGAACAGTGTCGGCTTCGATGGGGAAGACGACACTGTTCGGGTCGGGTCGGTCTACGGGTCGGTTACGGGTTCGGGTCAAATCCGGTTATGGGTTTATCTAAACGGTGACGTTTGGAGATTTAAAATTTTAAATTTTAAAATAGTTAGGGCTGACGTCATCATGACGTCAGCATTACGTTTCAAACCAACCAAACCGGATTGGTTCAATTAAAACCGGACCGGTTCACTTTAAATATGACTGAACCCACTGGTTTTCTTATTTAATTAAAACCAAATAAACCAAACCTTTTCTTAATTACGGTTTGACCCCAGAAATTCTCCGAATTTACATTATGGCCCAATTTTTGGAAAAATTATGCAATTAAGCCCCTGGAAAAATAATTAAATAATTAAATAATTAATTTAATTATTTAATAAATAAAAGAAAATTTCTATTATGCCCTTGGGTCATTAATAGGGCAAATAAAGTCCAAATCAGGCATATGAATAGTGAATTTTTACTATTTCAAACATTCTGAGACTAATGGTAGGGTCCGTTTTACGAGACGGGGCCCGAAAAATAAAGACACGTAAAGGGGTAAATGACTAAAATACCCCTCGACCAAAATCAACAAGTTATTAGTATATTCTTACTATCTCGGACCTCCTGAGTCCATTGGTGAGGTCCATGACACAAGATTAGGTCCCGAAAAATTTGAGACCCTTAAATATGTCAAAAAGGACCAAAGTGCCCCTACTCTATGAACGAGTCAAACGAAGTCCAGATTAAGTAAATAAATAGTGAATTTTCACTATTTCAAACATTCTAAGACTGATGGTAGGGTCCATTTTTCGAGACTAGGTCCCGAAAAATGAAGACTCATGAAGGGGTAAATGACCAAAATACCCCTTGTCCAAAATTAACAAGTTGTTAGTGTACTTTTATTATCTCGGACCCTCTAAGTCCAATGATGAGGTCCACGACATGAGATGAGGTCCCGAAAAATTGGAGACCTGCAAAGGGGTAAAATGACCAAATTACCCCTGGTACCCTTAAAGCCAAAATGAAACCGGAGAAGGCCTAAATTGACTTTCTTTGACATCCAGGACTCAATAATGGAGTCCAAATTACGAAACGAAGTACGAAAAATGTGACACGTAAAAACGGTAAATGACCATTCTGCCCTTTTACATATAAAAGTCCGAATTAAATTCTAAGAAAGCCTAAACTGACTTTCTTCGACGCTCCGGACTCAATGGTAAAGTCCATTCGGCCAAAAGAAGTGTCTAAATAAAAAGACGTAAAATTTGATGAATAGCATCTGTCAGATGACTATAAACTGAGATATTGCCGAAGTATTAAACTAAGGCAAGTACGGGAAATAAAGTACGAGAAGACACGACGCGTTAACTTGACAAGTAAATAAATTTAATTTAAAGTTAATGGAACTACCAGAAGAGTATAAGTTGAAATAAATTAAGTTTCTAACACATTAAATTGTGTCGTAGGTTAAAAGTACAAGTTGAATTAAGTACGTGCGAAGTTTATAGAATGTTAGTAAAATCGGTTAGGATAAAATACGATCGAAGCATAAGTTAGGAAGCATCGATAAGGTGATATTGCAGTAAATGTGAAGTTGATGAGATTGTTTATGAATTGTTCTTAGGAATTACGGAGGAAGTGGGAAAGCGCACTTTAGCACTAACCCTAAAGGACCGAGGTGAGTAACCCTGTATTTGAACTGGAGATTTAACTCCATATATATTGAAGAAGTTTTAAGCACAAGTCATTGCAGCCTTTGAATATCAAATTCAGTCTATATGTGATTCCGTTCTTTTAAAATATTCTGTTACGGCATGCTTATTAAATGTTTTAAATTCAGCTCTTTTCTTGAAAATACATCAGCATGTCTAAATCAATTGCAAACCTCTTTAATATTCTGAATTTGATTATCACGTGTATTTGAAGCTTTATTGTAGAATTTGTACATTCATGCTTTAAATGTTCATGAAAAACATTTATTGAAGAAGTCATGTGACAAATGTTTTATAAGATAAACGGTACTAAGTACCACCCTATATGATGGTTGAAATCCTTCGGGATTCAACAGTACATGCCCGGTAGAAGGATCTAATCCCCCAGGCAAATGAGATATCTCCATTGTAGTATTGGCAGTAAAATGGGAGTCTGGTTCGAAACAGATTCCGCCTAATAAAAGAGAAAAGACGACAAGTGATTTTGAAAATAGAAGTAGGCATTATCCCTATTCTATTTCACATGTTTATATGCTTTTAAATTGCATATGCTCTATTTGAAGAAAATGTGTGTTTAGCTTGAATACTTTAATTGTTCAAAGCTATTGTTTTAAGAATGCATATACTCTGTGTTCTA
The DNA here is from genome assembly GCA_008638375.1 of Nyssa sinensis. Classification (NCBI taxonomy): domain Eukaryota; kingdom Viridiplantae; phylum Streptophyta; class Magnoliopsida; order Cornales; family Nyssaceae; genus Nyssa; species Nyssa sinensis. The sequence goes on from CM018043.1 coordinate 18,588,681, forward strand.
AAATGTACAAGCAATTGGTAGTGAGTATTTCATAACCCTCATGTGCTAAAACCACTACCAGTTGAAAACCCCATGACGAATGCAGGAATTACTCACAAGCTTTGATTAGCTTACCCGGATTTTATCCGCCCCCCCTTTCAGGTGATTAATGGCAGATCGAATTTTTGAAGACATTAAGGATGAACCTAGCTTTTGGGAAGATTTGCTTAAGTAGTTCTTTTGGGAGAAATCACATGAACTTTGATTAGTATATTTTGTATTTCCAGATAGTCTAAGGATATGTATTAAGCCCCACGGGGCAGTTGAACTAAGATTGTAATTATAAAGTCTTTTAAGTTTTAGTTATGCTCTGTATGTATGATTATACATGTATACCGAAATGTGAAGAGCGGCAGTATCGGACGGATGCGCAAAATTTAAATAAGAAAAGAAAAAAAAAAAGAAAAAAGGATTTTCACGCTTCCGCAACCACATGAAGCACATCTATTCGATACCGCTACCTATGCGAGCCTTGTCTCGAGGCCTTCGGGCCTCGGGGCGGCAGTCGCGATCCGGTAATCCGCATAGGGTGGGTTTCGGGTCGTGACATCTAGATTGGGGATCCAATGGAAGTCTACATCGACGATATGCTCGTCAAACGTATTCAGAAGAGTGACCACATCTAGCACTTGATCCAGACATTCTACACCCTAAAGAAACATAGAATGAAACTTAACCCATTAAAATGTACCTTCGGGATCACAGAAGAAAAATTTTTGGGTTTTCTAGTTTCTCAAAAAAGGAATTGAGGCAGACCCCTCACAAATCAAGGCTCTAATTGAACTAGAATCACCCAAAACTAAGAAAGACATTCAAGGGCTAGATGGAAATATAGCAGCATTGAATAGGTTTATCCTTAAATCTACGGATTGGTGCCTCCTGTTCTTTAAAGCCTTGAGGGGGAGTAAGGCCCTAGAATAGATCTCTGAATATAAAGAGGCCTTCTAGCAACTCAAGCAATACTTAGCTTCCCCCATACTCCTTTTAAAATCAGTGGCAGGGGAAAAACTATTCATGTACTTAGCTATGTCAGAAAGTGCCATCAGCTCTGCGTTGGTTAGGGAAGACAAAGAAATTCAGAGGCCTATTTTCTATGTTAATAAAGCACTTTTGGACACCGAGACAAGGTGCTCTGAAATTGAAAAATTAGCCTTAGCCTTGGTAATATCCACTCGGAAGCTCAGACCATATTTTCAAGCCCATCTTATCCTTTAAAATCAGTCCTTCATAAACCTGAAGTTTCAGGATGACTGGTCAAATGGTCAATAGAATTGGGAGAATTTGACATATTCTATGTTCCACGGATTGCTATCAAAGCTCAAGTATTAGTAGATTTTATAGTAGAATTCACTAAAACGTAACATTCGAAAGCTCAAACCAATATAGACACTTTGGTATAGCTACTTTACACAGATGCTTCATCTATAGACAAGGGCACTAAAGTATGTATAATACTTCAATCCCCTGATGGGATCGTAACTGAAAAAGGCGTTAGCTTGGGATTCAGAGTCTCTAACAATGAAACCGAGTATGAAACACTTATCGTTGGGATATAATTAGCTTTAAAATGCGAAGCTCTGGACCTTGACGCATTTTCTGACTCTCAGCTTGTAGTGAGTCAAGTTTTGGGAGAATATTCTACCAAGAATAACAGAATGACCAGATATTCAGAGCTGGTGGAATCACTAAAGTAATCTTTCCACAAATTCACCATTCAGAAGATTAAAAGAAACCAGAACTCCAGGGTGGACGCTTTAGCAAATATGGCCTCCCATCTCAAGCCAGAAAGGGACTCAATGGTAAAAATCTCCTACCAGTCAAAACCTAGTATTGAATTAGTACAATCCTTTCAAATTTTGGAACAGTCTCAGAATTGGATGACTCTCATCATCTAGTACTTAAAGGAAAGGTTACTTCCAAAAGACAAGAATCATGTCAAAAGAATTCAGATTAGGACAACTCAGTGTTTAATTCTTAAAGAAAAACTTTATCGAAGATCTTACACACAACCTTTCCTATGGTTCTTAACTCCAAAAAGGTCTTCTATGTCCTAACTGAGATACATGAGGGGATCTGTGGCAATCATAACGGCGGTAAGACCATAGCTCACCGAGCATTGACTCAGGGCTACTATTGGCCCAGTATGCTAAAGCAAGCTAAGGAATATGTTCGAAAGTGTGACAAATGTCAATGTTTCGCTTCTTACCAACATCAACCTCATCATGAGCTCATCCCTATCACGAGTCCTTGGCCTTTCACCCAGTGGGGAATGGACATTGCATGGTCATTGCCAAAAGCTCCTCAGAATAGAAGCTTTCTGCTAGTTGCCATTGACTTTTTCTCTAAATGGGCGGAAGCTGAACCATTAACCCACATCACAGAGGTAGAAGTAAAAAACTTCACTTGAAAAAATGTTTTGTGCTGGTTCGGTATACACCGCGTTATTATTTCAAACAATGTGGCACAGTTTACTGAAAAGTTATTCGGGAAGTTCTGTAAAAACCTACATATCAGTCACCACTTCTCCTTTCCAAGACATCCTTAAGCTAATAGGCAAGCTGAATTTACCAACCATACTATTCTCGAAGCAACAAAGAGAAGATTGGAGGAAGCTAAGGGAAGATGGGTAGAAGAGCTCCCTAGAGTACTCTCGGCCTACCGAACTACTAAAAGAACCCCAACTACGGAAACACTATTTCCACTCGCTTATAGCACCAAGGTAATCATTCATGTTAAAATTAGAATGTCGGCCTTTAAAACAGATTTCTTTGACCAAGAAACCAATGCACAACAACTTGTAGAAAATCTGGACCTACTAGAAGAAAGACGTGAGCAAGCTTAGATTAGGACTGAAGCCTACCAACAGAGAATGGCTAAATATTTCAACCAAAGGTTAAAACTCATCAATTTCTAGCGTGGAGATCTCGTCTTGAAAAGGGTGTTTCCAAACACTAAAGATCCTACCATGGGGAAGCTTTGCCCTAATTGGGAAGGACCTTACAAAGTAACCAAGATCGTCAGACCTATGATTTATTGATTGGAAGATTTAACCGAGAAGCTTGAACCCAAACCTTGGAACATCGAACACTTACGCAAGTATTATCAATAATAAAGCTCATTTTAATTTGTTTCAGAGCTTATTATCAATGTACAGACCCTTAAAAGCCTTGTAACCACTACAAGTGCTACAGGTCTAGTCGATTTCACCCAATGTACAAACCCCTAAAAGCCTTGTAACCATTACAAGCATTACAGGTCTGGTCCATTTCACTCAATGTACAGATCCCTAAAAGCCTTGTAACCATTACAAGTGCTACATGTCTGGTCTATTTCACCCAATGCACAGACCCCTAAAAGTTTTGTAACCATTCTAAATGTTACAGGTATGGTCCATTTTACTCAATGTATAAACCCCTAAAAGCCTTGTAACCATTACAAGTGCTACAAGTCTACTCCATTTCACTCAATGTACAGACCCCTAAAAGCCTTGTAACCATTACAAGTGCTACAGGTCTGGTCCATTTCACCCAATGCACGGACCCCTAAAAGCCTTGTAACCATTACAAGTGTTACTGGTCTGGTCCACTTTATCAATGTACAGATCCCCAAAAATCTTATATTCATTACAAGTGTTGTAGGTGTTGCAGTTCTATATTTTCTGTTAACTTGACCTCGTAAGTGCTTTAAAATCTTTGGAAAAACTTATATTTTTCTACCGGTTTGGATATTGAAGAGATTATATTAAACTTAGATATAATACAAAGATATCCAACTAGACATGAGGTCTGAAACAACAGAGTTTCATATATTGGAAATCCTAAAAAGGGGAGGGTTACAAGATCAGAAGACCAAAAGAGGAAAAAATTACAAGATATCCTAACTAACGATCCTCGGCACAAGGGGCTTCTTGCTCAGGATCTACAGATTCCATCGGGGCAACTTCAAGAGGGCTCATCACCGGCTCATCCACCGAAACCTCATCCACTCCAGAGATGTCGAGGTCAGGATAAAGCTTCTAGATCTTTTTCCTAAAGGTTTCATACCCATAGTCTGCAAACTCTCCCCCCAGCCTCTACACCTCTTCTCTGAGGGCTTTCTCTTTCTCTTCCCTTGCCACTTGCACATTGGTGGCAAGCCTCTAAGCAATAGCAGTTTCTTCATTTTCTTTCTTTAGAGCCTCCAATTTTGAAGCCAAAGCATTCTTCTGTGACTCCAGAATAGTAAGAGCAGTAAGGGACTCTTTCAACTTTTTCTTAAAGGAAAAAAATGTAAATCGGGCAGTCCCAAGTTGAAGCCTTATCTCATCGAGCTTGGCTTGGAGTCTGTCCTCTTGTTCTGACTCTTCGGGGCAGTCCATGATAACAGCCATAGCATGAGCTGCCTGGGAACAAGTCAATAAGGACAGAAAGTTAAGAAAATATATTAACGAATCACTGAAACCAAATCAAGACAGTCTTACCCTCATATAGGAGACTGGGAGGTCCCTGGCAATCTTTCGAGGCTTCAAGCCCTTGAAACAACCGGCAGTTGAGCTCCAGGCCTCTTCGTAGTCCTTCTTTATAGCAGCCTTCCCAGTCTCAGTTGTGGCCACCCCTGGAGAAACCATGCCCATCTTTCATTTGCCTCTAGATTCAGAGCGTACCATTGAGGCTGAAGGTGGAAGGAGCTCACGTTTAGCAACGAGTAGTACCAGTTCCTTAGAAACCATACGTTCAAGGGAGCTGGGCCCTCCAACCTCTATCCTTCTCTTCTTTTGGCGATAGGGTTATTCGGCAGGATTGGATGTCCCCTCAACCTTCTTTGATCTTAGGGTCCAACCTGTCGGGACTATTTTTCTTCAGGATCTCCAACTTATCTTTTACAAGCCCTGCGTCTATGAGGTTCTGAAGGGTAAGGATCTGATCATGGGGGCGGTCTTAGGGGCAAAGAAGCCTCTTGTACTTTTCTTGTAGGTTAGGAGTAAAAGCCAACATTCTCCAAGCTTTTTTGTCTACAGCAAAAGAAATTTAAAAACAATGTTGGTTAGGTCAGAAAAGAAGTATCGTGTTAAAAATAGCGTTTGAAGTTCTGTAGGCTTACCCTTAAACCCGGTGTGCCGAGGAAAGAAGCTGTTCGTTTTCTCAAAGTCTTCATATTCCCAGCTACCCTTGACAAGAAGTACCACTTCTTCCATGTTTTGTTGGAAGTAGGTACCGAAGTCAGTGGCTTAAACCTCTTGTCAAATGAAATATAAAACATCCCTTCTGACGTCAGGTACTTCATATCCATATTACTTCTAATAAGGTTCAGATTTATTTCGACTTCGTTTTAGTGGCCTAGGACTTAGAAGGCCATTGAACTATTAATGTTTAGTTCGGCAGGGAAAATTTTGAACTAGCTAAAGAACTCGTTCACTAATGGATAAAAAGGGAAACGTACACTGACCTCAAACCATTCATGGTAGGCACAAATCTCTCATCTCTCAATATCTGATGGGCGATCTACAGCCCTCAGTATCCTACAGGACACATTTGGAGGAAAGTCAAAATTAATTTTGAGGGCATCTAGCATACCCTCAGTCATGACACTCTCGCCTTCCTCTCTCCTGTGAGGTCTGCCTGACGAACCGGCCTCTCTGTCCCTAGGTTCAAGGTGTGCTTCAATTAGAAGCACTCCCAAACTTTCACCTGAAGCATTCCCAACTTCATCACCCAAAATAAGGCCTAATGCCTCCTGATTTCCTATTTCTACGACCTCCCTCGCTTCTTCTACCGTGCTTGACTGAGCATCAGAAACAGCCATCTTTCCAGAAATATAACTTAAATAGGAAAAAGAGGGAAAAAGAGACAGAGACGAAATAAGCAAAAATAAAATAGAAGTGCACTTTCACCAACTGACCGGGAAACTTGAAGGTCAATGGTCGGATTGATCTTCAGGTACGTCAAAAATTACCTTGAGATCTTCTTTTTGCTCTAAAATACACTTAGTGTTTTTGAGAGTTTGTAAAAAAAAACCTCTTCTTGGGGAGTTTTTCTATTTATAGGACCATCTAAAAAGGAGCGACATTATGGCTCCAAAACCCCAATTGACGATTGGCTGATAATGGCCTCGGTCATCCAATCGGTAGCTGACAGAATGATGGGGCATTAACTGTCCCCTTTAACAGCTGTTTTATCATAATACGCAACGGTGCATTTATGAAACTACGCGTGACTCTTTAGAAACCCTAACCTCAGCTCTATATGAGTCCCACAAAACTGAGGCTCAGGGGGGAGTAACTGATATACCATAATTTGAATGCAGTAATTCAGAGTTACCAAGGCATGACACGTGACTCTTAAGAATTCTTCGACATATAGATCTTAGGGTAATCAGTTCGTTCGACTGAGCAAATATCAACATTTCAAAGGTAAGGGTTTCCGAACTGGTCACTGCTTTCCATAGGCTACTGACCTCAATATAAGGAAACAGAGTTCAATATGGCAACTACTATCTTCAGGATATCTTCAAATCCCTATTTTCACGACTCCTAATCCTACTCTACTTAAGAGATCTACAGCCTATAAATAAAATCATAAGGTACGCTCTCAATTTATGTTTAATTCTTCTTTTAAATTACGACATTTATTTCTTTACTAATTTTATCATCGGAGCGACTACTACCGGAGCCTTCTTGGTGACCCTCTGACCTCAAGTTCTTGACAGGTAGCGAAGAACGGGAGGCCCTCCGACCATAAGAGAGCAACATCAATATATATATATATATATATATATAGATATATATATATATATATAAATACATTGATGCTATTAAAATTCTATGTATGTATATATATACATATATATGTATGTATTTACATTTATATATATATATATATATATATAAACACACTGATGCTATTTTGTCCTGACATATTTGGAGTGCTATTATTTCACAATTATAAAATAAAATTACTAAATTATTCTTAAATACTCATATAATCATTTTTAATTAAGGAAATTTAGCAATTTCGTTTGTTAAGTTTGAGGGAATGTCTTGTTTTTTTTTTATATTTTTTTCTTTGTATTTTGAATTTTAACCAACACTAAAATGATGGTAATGTTTGGATAAATTCTTTTATGAAAAAGTAATCCGGGTTGGAACGGGTTAACCCGAGCCATATTCAACCCAACTCTTATTCGACCTGTTTAAATATGTATCAAATATGAATCTAACATGTTTACAACCTGCTCGATCTGCCCATTTTGGCGGGCTTAAACCCATTGCAATTGGATTTAGTTGTGCCATACAGTCTTATAAAACATGCCAAGTCGAATTTAAACAAGGCAACTCAAAAGGGTCTAATCAAGCATGAGTAGTCCATATCGATTTGGAACTTTAAACTCCGAGCAAAGGCATCAACCTAGCCCCTTTCGTCAAACCCAAATATGACACAAACCTTGGCCCCATCTTTTGGGATTTGAATGTAATTTGAAACCCTAAATTTCGGGCTAGATACCTAGCCTTTCATGCTGCTCTAGAGAAATTCACTTAAGACATATAGTCGATCCTCTTATAATTAATAAATATAAAAAATTAAAATTTTATTAATTATTAATATTTTTTCATATTTTTATTAATCAATAAGTGGTTCTTTTATGCAAATAATTTTTAGTATAAAAATAAGAATTTATATGTAGTTTTTAAACAATATTTTAATTATTCATAAAAAATATATATAATTGTCAATTTAAGTCATAAAAGAATTCCTAATATCTTTTTTAAGTAAGAACTTATTTTTTCTCGTGTCATAATGTTTTCCACTTACAATACTTAAAATTTTAATTATGTTGAATTAATAAATATAATAATCAATACTTATTATAAATAGAATATATATATATAAGCACATATATAAAACTATTTTATTTATGTAATAATTAATAGTATAAAAATTCTTTTTTAAAAAATAGGAGAAATTATATTTTTTACCCATGTAGTTTGACGTTAGTTTCAATTTAATCTCTAATCTTTCAATTGTTGTAATATTCTTTCCAATTTGACCTTCTGTTCATTTGTCCCGTCTATTGTAGATAAAAATGAATCACGTGAATAACACATGCTTCACTTAGGAACAAAAATGTCATTCCCGTCGATTCGCTCCAAAGCATGGGCAAACACAGGTTTCCCCCTTAAAAAAATTTAAAAAAAAAAATTAAAAAAAAAAAAAAGTTTAGTTAGACGATAACATGTTACTATTTTTATTTTTACTATAATTTGAGTATCATTATGAGACTCATATAGAACTTCAACATAAATAAACTACAGTGAGAATAATATCATATTACCGTCTCACTATAAACTATTTTCCCTTCCCCTCAGTTGCCGCAATATTCTGTATTGCATCAAACCAAAATTTTGATTCAAAGATCATTCTATTTGGGTCATTTCAATTAGAGGGAACAAATGTTATTCAAATTCGTCAATTTGTCATAATTCACCCACTAATTAATGAATTTGGATAACTCATTTAGTTAGTGGGTCATAAATAGGTTAGGTAATAAGGAACTCGTTAATTTAACGAATTAATACGAATTGAATATGAGTGTTTGGTCAGTCGAGAATAGAAAAGAACAAAATAGTATAAGTGATTATTTGGAGGAGCTTCAAATTTTAAAGAATTGATGATGAGAAAGCGATTTTAAAATTTTTTTTTGTCAAACTCGGTTTGTTAATTGAATGTTTGATAAAAAAAAATTCAAAAGTGATTATACAAACATTAAATTTCTATTTTACTCTTTATTTAATAGTATATTAAATTTACTACTAATACATAATTAAACAAAATAATTATATATAAAACATAAATAAATAAAATTTAAAATATTTTAAACTGTGTTGTATTATATCTGTGTGTGAATATATAAAAAAGATCACGTCATAAAAAAAAAAAAAAACAAAAAACAAAAACAAGACAACAAAACAGTAAAAGATAATGTGTAATTTCATACTTGAGAGAAGGAAAAGCTCCTCCCAGACGCTAAAATTAGCGGTGTCAAGGTGGGCCCAATCAAACGGTAACACTAAGATCAGCGGACGGGCCACACCCCCCAAACGGGGCCTAGGAATATATATATACTCGAAGAGGAATCACTCTTTCTATTATTATATTATATATATTAATAGGAATCACTCGACAGAGCCTTTTGGCAGGCGGGCTTCGAGGACCCTACTTACTAATTATTTATGCATGGATGCAGGAAGAACCAACTGCTTTCTTTAAGATCAGCGCTTGAGATCTATTTATATATATATATATATATATATATATATTATTTATTTATTTTGAAAAGAATAAAATAATAAATTTGTACCATGTATTATAAAATAAAATTAATATTTAAAAAATATTATTCAGAATCACCATACTCTCCCTCCGTCCTATTTTAAGAGTCTTTTATCACTATTCATTTTAAGAGTTTCATTTGAAAAGTTAACGTACTTTTAGTTATAAATTTTTAAAATTACCCTTTATTACACATAATGTGAACATGATTTACAATTAAATGAGGACAATATAAAAAATTTAAATAGTTTCAAAATAATAAAACAATGCTTCCAAAAAAGTTAGAATGCCCAAAAAAGACTATCATTTTGGGATGGAGGGAGTATATATATATATATATATATATATATATATATATATATATATAAACAAAACATAAATTAAAACTTTGTGATCCAAAATAAATTAAATTGGTCTTTGTTAAGAGTTTTGGATACCATTTTTTTTCTTAAACAATAGTTAGCATCATGATTTATATCTAAATATCCAAAAAAGAACTACTATTATTGATGTCATTATCACTCTGCAGATGGCTTTGGTTCCTCCATGTGAAGGAGTTGATATCTTCACCACTAAATAATCCCCATTAATTTTTTAATTGTATTCTTAATTTTCTTTTAACTATGGTGTTTTGTTGAGTTTTCAAGAGATTCAAAGTAAAACAACTATTGTGATTATTTAGAAATAATGTTTTTTTCATTAGGATGGAAAAAAAAATAATAAGTTGGATTCGGGTTGATTCGACTTGTATGTGATTTAACATGTATTTAATCTGTTTAATTACGGATCAAACACGAATTCAATCCTTTTTCAACTCGTCTACACCTGCTCAACCTGTCTGTTTAGCCAAACCTAATTCCAATAAATACAATCTTTTGGCCAATCAAAAAACTACACCATAGAAGAAAAGTTCACAAAAACTTGTGAATTATGGTTTGCGTCAACCTCCGCACCATCGGGTCGGATCTATACTAGGGCAGGTGCCCCACTAAAATTTTTGAAAACAAAATAAGTTTAGTTTAATAATTTTTTGAATTCTTAAAAAAAAAATTAAATTTGCCTCTACTATATTTGTTTTGACAAATTTTTTAATTAGTCATATTTGTGAACTGGGGCAGATCTACATTAAGGGCACACTACTAAAATTTTTGAAAAAAATAATTTCAGTTTAATATTTTCTAAATTCTCAAAAAAACTTTTAAATTTTCCCCTACTATATTTGTTTTGACAAATTTTTTAATTAGTCATATTTGTGAATAAAAACAAGAAAAATGTAGTGTTAAAGTATTAAATAATCTTGTCAATTATATTAGTTTAAATTTTCTAAAACATTGGTGGTTTAACATGGTATTGAGTGAGCAAAGTCTCAAATTCAAATCTCATTATTATCATAACAATTATAAGTAATATATATCTTAACCCACTCATTGTAAAGAATCTAGTTGTATGTAAGGGGCCTATTAAAAGATTAAATAATTTAGTTATACTTTCTTTATTAACTTAAGTTCGTAGAAGACTTGGTGGTTTAATATGAAAAAAAAGTAAAGATGATGCTTCCTGTTTTAAATTCTACTTCAATTACTCACTTTTGTTATACTATCATTCCGCACACAAATTATGCTAGCTAGTTCAATTTCAATATTAATTTTTGACTTTTTTTCTTTAACTTTACTTATTCTCTTTTTTTTTTTTTGGGGGGGGGGGGGGTATTAAGAACTCACTAATCTCTATAGATCCCTACTTCAATTTCAATATTGAATAAACTTATTCAATATATTTAAGATTATGATAAAAATTAATAATTTTTTTTTTTTATTTTCTTCAAAGTACCATTCAATGGTTTAGTGAAAAATCATTTTGAAAGGCTCAAATTCTTATAATTTAGCATTCAAATGAGGGAGAAGAAAATATATAAACTAATGAGCATATAACTATATTTTTTTTTCCTTTTTCATTTTAAATTTATTCTGAATTAAATCTCAATTGGATACACTAAAACAGGGTTCTTAATGTTGCATTTCTTTTATTATTTTCAAATATTACAACTAGTTTAAATTTGGATTAATTAGGCTTAGGTTCCTTACTAAGATACTTATTGTTCTAAAATCCATGCTTTTTAGGTTTTTAACGTGAAGGACAATTGAGTTTTATTTTCTAAAATGAAATCCATTTTTATTTAGCTGGCACTTTATTATTTTTTCAAAATGGCATTAATACCCTTGCACATGATACGTAACTCACAACCACCATTTTCAAGCCCACAACCAACCGTCTCTGTAATACCCTGATCCATTGTAACCGAGCTGATAAGATTTTATGTTACGATGACGAAATAAATGGTTTGAATTTCAATAGTTTGAATATATGGACGAATGCTAGGGCAAACGAATAGCAACAATAAAATAAAAAAAAAAGATAAAAATAAAATTTACGATAAAATAAAATAAAAATAAAATATTAAAGGAAAATAAAATAAAACTAAAGTAAAAATAAAATAAGATATAGAAATTGGAACATATGGACAATATGCACATATGTATAAGAATATATAAATATATAACTATATAAATGTGAAGTTATGTGTCTGCATCAGTTACAACATGTAACTGAAAAAAAAAAAAAACAACAACAACAAAGAGAAAAGAAGAAAACGGATGGGAGAGTGATAGGCGCAGAACATGAAGGGTCAAAGGGGAAAAGTTAAAGAAATCAGTTTTTAAATTGAAGGTGGCACATGCGTTAGAACTAGAAAAAAAAATAAAGAAGAAAAAAAAAAGAGCAGGCGCAAGAAGTAGAGAAGAAAGAAACAGCGCAAGGGGCGGTGGTGCGGCACGAAGCAGGAAGAAAAGAAAAAGAATAAGGAAAGAAGAAGCAATAAGGGAAGAAGCAGGAGGTGGGTCAGTGGAAGAGAAGAGAAGAATCAGAAGGGGAGAAGAAAGAGAAACCCAAAGATTTGCCGCGCAGGAGACGTTGGCATTGGGTAAGCGTGTATAGCTCTGTTGTTGTTTTTTTTTTCTTTTTTTTCCCAAGCATGAAATTAGGAGTTTATAGCAAAAAGAATCAAATAAAATGGTGGGAAAAACAGCCTGAGAAGTTGAGTTGTAGGTTGTGATGAACAATCGGGTTTTCGGATTATTACGTTTTAAACCTTGTTTAAGTGATAGGGAAATGTTTGTATTAAGTGTAGGAAATGAATAGAAACAAAGAGGGATCAAAACGGTGTAGAAAAAGGTGGGAAAATTGAAGGAAAAGGGGCTGGTCAGAAAAATCGCACAGCTCCGGTGCAACTGCAATTTTCCCTATTTTGGGGGAGATCCAGAGATTCGGCACTCCGATCGGAAAACCGAGGGTAGATTTGAGTTGCCCATGACTTGTAGGTATGAACCCCACTGCAAAACGCAAGATCCATCGCCGGCAAGTTGCCCTTGACGGACAAGATCACCGGCCACACGTGGGAAGCAGAACATGGGTTGCGGCTGAGATTTTGTTCTTTGATTTGGGCCAAACCGGGTCGGGTCCGACCCAACCCACCCATTCAGAGGGTTATCCAACACTGTTACTTTATGGGTAAAATTTTAAATTTGAGTTTGGGAAGTGCTTGGTTGTAAAGGAGAAGCTATACATTATTTGGCTTACAATTGATAATTGTACAGAAAATAAAAAAAAAATTGTATGGGCAGTGACTTGAACTTGTGACTAAGGGAGAAAGGGTGAGAAAATTGGACCACTATGCCACTAAGGCAAATGTGGTCTATTTGGGCTCAAATACTATATGTATTAGCTAAACTTAATTAATTTAATAAATTAGTTTAAATTAATTAATTTCAAATTAAATTCCGACACGTAAATTAGTCGAATGAATAATAAAAACTTACTGTTTGGACCTTCTGAATCTAATGGGGAGGTCCGTTTCATGAGAAAATAAAATATCGGTAGGAACGCCAAAATGACCAAAATGCCCCTAAGTCGAAAGTGAGTCAAACAGACTCTGATTGAGTTAAGTAAATAGTAAATTTTTATTATTTCAAACCTTTTGAACTCAATGGTGAAGTCCAAATTGTGAAAACAGAACCCGAAAAATAGAGACACGTAAATGACCATTTTACCCTTGGGTAAATTAGATCAAATTGGAAGTCGTTAAAGTATAAAGTAATAAAAGAGATATTTAGAGTAGCGAGGCATAAACTTGATAAATGATATTAAAGCTGAAATATGTTTATTGATATATAGGAGACTCGAAAGGGAAAGGGAAGGTCATGGAATACTAAGATGCATCGATAAGGTGAGTAAATTCCTATCTTTGATACGTGGTTTTCCAAGCCACGATCCTTCTGTTACTGCCAAAACTTGTACTCAAGTATACATATCCATTGTTATTGTTATTGTTCCCACCATGCATATTGTTCTACCTGGTAGATGTCTATTGGTTGATATCTCATGATTTAATTTACTGTATTGATGTCTATTCATTGTATGCTATTGTTATGATGTTCTATGTTTGTACACTTACAATAAAATCCTGATTTGTGTTATATGTTGGGTTTTGTGCTCAGTCACATTATCCATCTGATGTCATCTGATTGACTGGGACCTACGGGTCAATTTATGGACCTACGGGTCAAACGGACACATGGCAATGATGGCGTTTTTACGCAGTGAGTTTAATGGGCATTTTATATGCATTTATGTTAATGCGGGTATGCTGGGCTCCAAAAAACCGAGGGTCTGCCAAACTCTGAACAAAGTAAAGGCATCATTCATGTTAATTGATATATTAACGTTTATTGGACTTGATTATAACCGTTTCATTGTGGCAGTATTTATGTTGATTGTGATCATTAGGTCTATACCATATTCATGCTACACTGTTTCTCTTAATTGCTATTGTACCTTATCATTCATTGGCCATTGTGGCATTTTACAGTTGACTGCAATCATTGTCATGATTGGCTATCATGTTACCTTAACTTTTATTCATCTATGTCATCCCCACCCGTATTGGGGATAGGCTTTTACTTACTGAGCTTTGTTAGCTCACCCCTTTATTATATTTTTCAGGTGAGAATGATATGGAACCACAGTAGGAGATTCGAAGCGTAGAGAGACAGTTGAGGAGCACAATAGAATACATTAGTTTCTCCCATGCACTCACCACCTAAAACGTGGTTTATGTTGGTTATTATCATACTTATTTCAGTTTTTGGAACAATATTGTAATAAGACTTCTGCGCTTTAATGTTATGGTTATATTGCTTATTGTTATCATTGGTGAAAGAATGAAAAGTGGGAACGGCCATTGGGTCTGTCCCACGACATGAGATCCGCATAGGTTGGGTTTCGGCTCGTGATAGCTTGGTATTAGAGCAAGGTTTTAGGTGCTAGCGAGTCATGGGAGACAGGACTAGGACACTAGAACTGTTACATCTAAAAATGAAGCGATAGTAATACCGATACCTTTATCATAAACCTTACGTAACTACTAACCATTATCTTATGTAAATGTACTGAATGTCTATTCCAGTAATGGTTAACACAAGGACTACCGTAGCTGCTATGGAGCGTATCGAGCATTTGGAACAATTAATGGAGAGGGTTATCAAGGCCTTACCCCAGACTCAAGCGGGAATGAATCAGACGGGCACTAGCCAGCCAGTACAACAAGAGCCGCCCGTCAACGTGGGTGCTAGTCAGCCAGTCCAACAGGAGTAGCCGGTTAACCAGAATACTAGCCAACGAGCGCAACGGGGGTGGCTTGTCAACAGGGGTAACTCTCAGAGGGATGAGTATGATCCGGTATTCCCTTGTGAGCGGTTCTAGAAAATGATGCCGCCATCCTTTAACGGTACCCAGGGAGCCATAGCTGCAGAAGAGTGGCTCTTGGAGATAAACAAAATTTGTCGCATCTTGCCATGCATTGAGACACAGAAGGTGGCATATGCCACATATCAATTCAAGGGAGCTACCCATAAATGATGGATGGTTGAGGAGGCCAAGGAGCCAAACATGGACTGACAGCGTTTTACTATAGTGTTCAATGAGAAGTACTTTCCCCAGGAAGTGAAGAATCGAAAAATTGTTGAGTTCATGGTACTTTAGCAGGGCAATATGACAGTGGATCAATATGAGGCTGCCTTCAATGAGTTGGCTAGGTTCGCACCGAATGTTATCAATAGTGAGGATCTTAAGGCCTGGAAGTTTGAGGAGGGGCTACGGTGGGCTATTAAGGACAGATTGAGGCCTCAGCTGTTATCTACCTTCAATGAGGTAGTGGCCACCGCCAGAATCATTGAGACGAAGAGTTCGCCAAGAGACGGGCAAAGCAGAGGCCAGGTGAAGGTCAGAATCAGAGGGCAGGGTCTTCTTCCTCTAGGCAAAGACCCTCATTCACCAAACCCTGGACTGGATCCTGAACCACAGGGCCCAATCTGAGGAGGCCAAGCATTACTGAGGGGACCGCAACCAAATGCCCTAACTATTAGAAAGTTCACAAGGGTCAGTGTTTGAAGGACAGTAATGCTTGCTATTATTGCAGTCAGGCGGGACATTTTACTCGGGAGTGCCCTCAGAATAACAGGGCCACTACTAGTATTGCTTCGGTTAGGGCACCAGCATTTAGGGCACCACCACCCGTGTCTACAACTACAGCGAATAGGCCACCGAACCATAGGAATGGACAGGGAAATGTTCCACAACAGGCCGGACGGGTTTTTGCCATAGTGCTTGGAATGTTCATGCTTTGACTTCTGTGGTCGCAAGTACTCTTTTATTTTGTGCACAGCTTGCCCATGTTTTATTTGATACTGGTTCTATGCACTCTTTTATATCCCCTGCATATGCTGGTAAGTTGAACAGACCGACAGAACCCCTATGATACTTGCTTAATGTGACTGTACCATCGGGGCAATCATTAATGGAGGAAACCAAGTATAAGAACTGTGAAATACAGATCATGAGGGTACCTTTACTTGCCGATCTGATACCATTAGAAATTTGTGGGTTTGACGTTATTCTTGGAATGGATTGGTTAACTGCAAATCATGTCATGATAGATTGTGTGGCCAAGAGAGTGCTTATCTAGAGTCCCAGATTTTCAACCATTGAGTTTGAGGGGACCGGAGTGGTTGTTCCACCTTATTTTCTTTCTGCTGTACAGGCTAGACACTTATTTCGCAAGGGGTGCCATGGTTTATTGTGTAGTATCCAGAACACTGAGTCACAGCAGCTTGTGTTGGAGCAAATTCCCATTGCTAGGGAATTCCCTGAGGTGTTTTTGGATGATCTTCCAAGGATGCCTGTTGATCGAGAGTTTAAGTTTAGCATCGATGTACTACCAGGCACTGCACCGATATCTAAGACACCCTACCGAATGGCCCCAACTGAGCTGAAGGAGTTAAAGCTACAGTTACAGGAACTATTAGACAATGGTTTCATACGACCCAGTTCATCACCATGGGGTGCACCTGTACTGTTCTTCAAGAAGAAAGATGGGACTATGAGGCTATGTGTAGACTACCGTGAACTGAATAAGGTTACCATAAAAAACAGGTATCCACTGCCCAAAGTTGATGATTTATTTGACCAGTTGAAGGGGGCTCAAGTGTTTTCAAAGATTGATCTAAGGTTCGGTTACCACCAATTGAAGGTTAGACCTACGGACATTCAAAAGATGGCATTCAGAACACGGTATGGACATTATGAGTTTTTTTATGCATTTTGGAGTGACTAATGCACCAGTCGCATTCATGGATTTAATGAACAAAGTGTTTAAGCCATACTTAGACAATTTTTTGATTGTATTCATTAATAATATTCTGGTCTATTCTAAGAACCAGGAGGAACACGAGGTGCATTTGAGACAGGTCCTACAGACGCTAGGGGAGCAGAAGTTATATGCTAAGTTGAAGAAGTGTGAATTTTGGCTCCCAAACATTTCCTTCTTTGGGCATGTGGTTAATAAAGATGGGATCTTCGTAGACCCCTAGAAGATAGAGACTATTACTAGTTGGCCTTGACCGACTACTGTTATGGAGGTTCGCAGTTTCATTGGTTTAGCTGGCTACTATAGGAGATTTGTCAAGGATTTTTCCAAGATAGCTATGCCAATCACCCAGTTAACTTAGAAGAATACTCCATTCATCTGGACTGAGGAGAGGGAGCAAAGTTTTCAAGAGCTGAAGAACCGATTGGTTACAGTTCCAATCTTGACAGTACTAGATGGGATAGAGGGCTTCGTGATCTACAGTGATGCCTCACGCCAAGGCTTGGGATGTGTTCTAATGCAACAAGGAAAGGTAGTAGCTTATGCTTCACGGCAACTGAGCCCACATGAGAAGAACTATCTAACTCACGACCTAGAGCTTGCAGCTATTGTCTTTGCATTGAAAATCTGGAGGCATTATCTGTATGGAGCTACATGTGAGATTTTCACTGATCACAAGAGCCTCAAATAATTGTTTACGTAGAAGGAGCTCAATATGCACCAACGATATTGGTTGGAGTTGATCAAGGACTATGAACTCAGTATTCAGTACCATCCAAGGAAGGCGAATGTAGTAGTTGATGCTCTTAGCAGGAAGTCGTCGAGGAGTCTTGCTTACCTGTTGACTACACAAAAAGAGCTATTACAGGATTTAGAGACTATGGAGGTTGAGGTGATTCTGCCAGGTTCTAGGGCATGTGTGTTAATGTCACAATCGGTCTTACGATTGTTGACAAGATCAAGGAATTGCAGGCTCACGACAGCAAGATTGTTAAGCTTCGTTAGGAGGTCGAGAATGGAGGGAGTACATCTTTATTTACGATATGGGGTGTTGTACTATCATGACAGGATCTGTGTGCCAGACATACCTAAGATTAAGAAGGAGATTTTTGATAAGGCACACAGTTCTAGATTTGCTATACACCGAGGAAACACGAAAATGTATCACAACATGAAGGGCACTTACTGGTGGTCAAGGATGAAGAATGATATATTTGAGCACATTGCACAATGTATAGAGTGCCAGCGGGTCAAGGTTGAACATCAGAAGCCAAGAGGGCTTCTACAGTCACTACCGATACCAGAGTGGAAATTGGAGCATATCACAATGGATTTTGTATCAGGGTTGCCTAAGACATCACATGAGAATGATTCTATATGGGTGATCGTCGACAGATTGACAAAGACAGCCCATTTTCTTGCGACCAAGACGACTCAAACTTTAGAACGACTGGCCATGCTTTATATTAGGGAAATCATTCAATTACATGGAGTCCCCGTATCCATTGTATCCGACTGGGATCCACGATTTGTGTCTAAGTTCTGGAGGATTCTACAGAAGGCTATGGGTACCGAGTTGAGTCTTAGCACCGCATATCACCCCGAGATAGACGGACAGTCCGAAAGGACGATACAGACATTAGAGGACCTATTGAGATTCTGTGTCATTGATTTCAAGGGAATTTGGGAGGATCAGCTGCCATTAGTAGAGTTCACGTATAATAACAACTACCAATCCAGTATTGGAATGGCACCGTGTGAGGCACTATATGGCAAGCAGTGTAGATCTCCACTATGCTGAACAGAAGTGGGTGATAGGAAACTTGTCACGACCCGAAACCCACCCTATGCGGATCTCGTGTTGCGGGGTCGACCCGAAAATCGTCCCTACTTTTTCCATTCCTATATCATGGTACTAATATGCAAAGTACTAAAATCTTAAAACAATAACAGCGAAAGTCTTATCAATGACCATAATCAGCGGAAGTCTTTCAGTACATAATGTCAGCGAAAGTCTATTCAATACATGATATGGTTCTACAATAACAAAAATAAGAACCAGACATAACCAGCACCCGTGAGTGGTAAATACATGGGAGAACTAAACATAGACTGGTACAGTTCCTCAAAATATCCTCCTATGCTCGTAGACTCCTACTGGGATCTTGCAGCGTCATCACTTGAAATGGGGGTAAGTAAGGTGGAATGAGCTACGAGAGCTCAGCAAGTAAAAACAGATCTCCGACACTGGTATCGGTGAAATATAAATCCATGAATAAGATTATGATAGCCAATCATAAGTAAAGAGATGCTGTGATAGCCAATGAGAACAGTTTCCATGAGGGCCAATGAACAATAGGTCACAATGTACAATTAGGAGTAATGGATACAGCATCAACATGAAACTCTCAATAACAATGTATCAACATGAATGTACTGCCATAATAAATCGATCACAATCAAATCAATGAAGGATGTCCTCTCAATGTAAGAGAAGTCATAAGAATTAGTGTCATTCAACAATCACAGTCATATCAATTAATGAGAGATGCTTTTATTCCGTGTCAGGGCTCGGCACACCCTCGGTCTTTTGGGGCCCGGCATACCCCCCAGTGAATTCTAGTGAATTTCCATATGTCCGTTCATGGACTTGACCCGTAGGTCTCCAGTCAATCAGAAAGCATCAGATGGATATTGTGACTGAGCACAAATCTGGTATACATAAACATTTCATGATCATAAGTGATTCCATAAGAGTATAAAAATGGAATATCATATATACAATGAAAGCATAACAGTAGGCCTTTCAAGGCATGGTTCAACATGATAACAATGATATAGCAGTCAATCAATGTCCACAAGATAGAACAATATCACATTGTGGATAGCAATAACGAGAGGTACTTCCAAGAGTACAAGTTTGGCAGTAAAGAATAAACTTGGCTTTAGAAACACCACATGGAAGAGAAAGGGAATTTACTTACCTCTAATTATGCGTTCTTAAATCAGTATCCTGTGAGGTTGCCTTTCCCGGTCGAGTTTCCTATATATCAGTAATACGTTTCAAAATAAATGCTATTCAACAAATTTTATGCCTTACTATCATAAGTATTTCTAATACTAATTTAGACCTTACCATTACGTCTGGAATGCCAAAGAAAGTTGGTTTAGGCTTTCGCGGAATTCCATTTGGACTTTTGTACTAAAAAGGGCAAAATGGTTATTTTGCACTTTTACGTTATTTTATCCTTTAGGACCCTATATTGTGAAACGGACCTCACCATTGGACTCAGAACATCCGAGATAATAAATTTTGACTATTCATTTGCATCGTTTGGACTTCGTTTGACCCATATTTGAAATAGGGGCATTTTTGTAAAACTTAATATTTTATTAATTTTTCTATTTGGGCCATAGTGAGATTTCCTAAAACTTCTGGGGTTGGTTCATAATTTCCAACAGTCCCGGTCTAAACCAGTGGGTTCACAGTTAAAAACCCTAAACCGGTCTAACCCTTCACTGAACCAACCGGTTCAGTCCATTTCAAAGAACCGGAACCCAAAAACCCCTCCCTTATCCTATCCATGGCTTGGATAACCCAAACCCAATTCCACATTTTCTATCCCTGCAACCAAACAACCCAATTAATTTAAAATTAAATTGTAAAATGACACAGTATAGCTTGCCCCTTTATTTTGGTCGGGTCCCGACCCGATCCGAACCTAGACCCGGTTCCGTTTTAACTCGAAATGCCCCCGACATTCCGGTCATCTTCCCCGATCGTTTTTGTAATACCCCGACCCGAAAATGTCGGGTCATGTGTCACGTATTTCGAGGATATGAAAAATAGGGGTAAATATTATGCCTTTAAGATAAAGATAAAATAAATTAATAAAATTAATTTATTAATATGATAAATCAAGTATTTAATATAATTAATATAAAATAAAATGTTTAATTGATAAAGTAAAAATTAATTGAATAAATAATTTAATAATAAATTAAAAATGGAAAATTTAGTAAAAATATATATGTATATATACATATCAGCCGTGTGTGAGTGTATTGAGTAAAATGTGATGTTATATATATATATATATATATACATGTATACATGAAGAAGACATGGAAATTAATATAGGTAAGGTGACCATGTACTATATATAAATATTATATGGTCATTTGGTGGAGATGAATAGGGGGAAGTATGGCCTCTGATCTGATGGGGTAAGGGGGTGAAATGAGGGGCAATTAAGTGAGGTGATAGCCATTAAATTCTTCACCTATACAAATGGGCATACATGGTTTACACACCAAGTCTCCACCGATCAACCATAGAGAAAGAGAGAGAGAGAGAGAGAGAGAGAGAGAGAGTTCTGGGCATTCAAAAGGATAGAAGGGAGGTCTCGGAGGAAGAAGGAAAGAGAGAGAAAGTCACTGTTGGAGGTAAAACACAAAAAACCCTCATTTTCTCTCTCTAGAAAATTTCCCTATGCATGAACTGTTTTAGCTTCTAGGTTTTCTATACATGATGTTTAAAGTAGATAAACATAATTTAGCATGAAAATCTCGACCTAAAATGCCTAAGAAACACAAGCCGTACACCAAACAGCCATTGGAGGACCTTGCTTATAGCAGGTCAGAACCAATGGCAACCAAACCCTATTTGGTATCATGAGACCTCAAGAGGACCCTAAGAGCATTCCAAAAACCTATGACCGCGACCCAAAATCATAAGACAAGCCTTCCAAAAACCAACTTGCAGGTTACGGGTTTACAACCCAAACCCTTGAACTCTCATTTAAACCAACACCTATGAATGGGAATTGAATCCTCATGAAGAGGGGATCAAAATAAGCCCGACCTCACTAAAAATGGTGAAGAAACGAGCATGAACGACCCATGAACAGGTTCGGATTATCGTGGCTTAAACCGAGCTTTTGGGCCACATTCGAATCTCCAAATAAATGCCAAAACACTCCATGATGTTTTAGGAACGTTTTTAAATGAAAACAGTGGGTCTTGGATTGGCCAAAATCCACGAAATAGAAGAGAAAGGAAAACTGCAACTAGGGCAACATGGGGGGAAGAAATGAGGAAGACGACAGTGAGTTGACTCGGTTTTAAAAACCCTGATCGAGTCGACTCGGATGCGTGGCAGCCTCTAGGCTTGCCACCGAATTAATGGGGCGACGTCGTTTAGGCCTTAGGTATGTATATATATATATACGGTTAAGCTTTTAAAAGAAAAAGGGGGGAGAAATCTCGGTCAGTGGGGTTCGAACCCCTGACCTCACGCGCCCCACACGTTCCTTTCCACTTGGCCACGCATGCGCGTGTGTCACATATGGGGCAGTATTTATATATATATAATATATATAAAATAAAACCGAAAATAAAAAAGGTGCATTGCACCTGGTGGGACTCGAACACGGGTATATGGGGAGGGAGGTGACACGCTGGCCAGCGTGCCACCCTATTCAACCTGTCACTTATTCCCCTTTAAAAATATATATATTACATTTTATAATTTAATTTAATTAAATGAAATTAATTAAATTAAATACTCCGAAAAGGCCCGTTGTCCAAAAATTACAAGTTATATATGTAACCTTACTATCTTGGACCCTCTGAGTCCATTGGTGAGGTCTGTGACATGAGATGAGGCCCCGAAAAATTTAAGACCCCTAAAAATGTTAAAATGACCAAAATGCCCCTGCCCTATAAATAAGTCAAACGAAGTCCAAATTTAATAAATGAATAGTGTAATCTTACTATCTCAGACCTCCTAAGTCCATTGGTGAGGTCCACGACATGAGATGAGGTCCCGAAAAATTTAAAGACCCGTAAAAATGTCAAAATGACCAAAATGCCCCGCCCCATAAATGAGTCAAACGAGGTCCAAATGAAATAAATAAATAGTAGATTTTGACTATTTGGAACATTCTGAATCTAATGGTGGGGTCCGTTTCACGAGACGGGACTCCAAAAAATTTAGACACGTTAAGGTATAAATTACCAAATTGCCCCTAACATGTCCTAAGCCGAATTAAATTCTAAGACAGCCTAAATTGACTTTCTTCGACGCTCTGGACTCAATAGTAGAGTCTATTTGACCAAAAAGAAAAGTCTAAATGAAAAGACATAAAATTTGATGAATAGCATCTGTCAAATGACTATAAATTTAAGTAATGCCAACATACGGATCTACGGCGTAAACGAGGACAGGAATTACGAAAAGACACGACAACACATCAATCTTAGAATGAAATTTATAACTCATAAATTGATCTTAGGTGATAATTATGGAAGAACAACGACCCAAGTACACGATCATGACCAAGGCCTAAAGGGCCAAGGACCCAAAACAACAGGCCTTCATGCAAGAACTGTTGCATCGTCAGAGAGTGATCGACAGATTCGTCAGGATAGCCAAGGCGACAGAAGTCATCTCGGTAAGCCCCTTCATTTTCAAATCACCCACTAAGGCCATGGTGGTAGAGGCCAAGAAAAAGAAGGAGGAAAAAAGGAAAATGGAAGAGGAAAGAGAGAACACGGAAACCTTAGCCGAATGGCGTCGCAGGTAATATTATTATCATTAAGTACATAAGTGCTAGATCTATGATACGGTTACAAGTAGGACCAGTATAAGAATTGAGGCTTCTCACAGTCTACACTTAGTGAGTTGTGAAATTGTTTTAGCACATATGGAATTTATGGAATCTTCATAAATCTTGATAGGCTAAGGAAAGAGAAAGGTAAAGGGAAGGCGCCTCTGTAGAGCTAACCGTAAAGGACCAAGGTGAGTAATCTTACATTTGAAGTGGAGGCTTTAACTCCACGGATTTCAACGGATGTTTTTAAGTTCAAAATATTTACAGCATTGATATATCAAATTCAGTATTCATGATTTCTGTTTTCTTAAATATTCTGCCATGACATGCTCTACGATTATTTACATATTTATATCCATAAATGTTTCCTCTTCAAAATAATTAGCATGTCTGATTTCCTCAATTATTCTGAAATTAGTTATTGCAAGTATTAAAGCATCATTGCAAAGATTATACGTCACATGTTTTAAATACTCAAAAAGGCTTTTATATAAAAGTCATATGACAAATGTTTTGCAAGATAATTAATAAGCACATAGGTAGTGTTGTGAGTTGTACGGAACTCAACGGACCTATCATGTGCATCACCACGTAAGTAGTGAGTAGGGTCATACTGAACCCCGCGGATCTATCATGTGAAATGCCCAGTAGCAGGATCTAATCCCCCAGGCAAATGAGATATCTCCATGTATACGTAAAACGGGAGTCTGGTTCGAAACAGATTCCACCTAATTAGAGAGAAAATATGACAACGATTTTGGAAATGGAAGCAAGCTTTTCCCCTATTTTCACTATGCATGTTAACATGATTTTAAGTTACATGTTTTGAAATACACATACTCTTTTATGGAAATATATGTTCTAGCTTGAATACCATGAATGTTTCAAGGCTACATATTTTAAGAATGCATGTTCTCTATGTTCGAGTATACGACTAATTGGTAGTTGAGTATTTTATAAACTCTCATGTACGAAACCTCTACCAATTGAAAACCCATGACAGATGTAGGAATTACTCATTGGGCTTTTCGAAGCTCACCCCACTCCCTAACATTTTTCAGGTGATGATCAAGGTTGGACACTTGCTCAATTTGGGGAGCAGTGAATGGCAACTCCAATAGGTCCTTGGAGATATTTTGGTAGTAGTAGGACCCATTATCAGTCAAACTTTTGTAATGGAAATTTTGGACAATGATGTACTTAAGCCCGAGGGGCACATGGATATGTACTATGTAGAACCTTTAGTTATTATTATTATGCTCTGATTATTACACTTATGTGTGCCGCTATGAAGAGTGGTAGTATCAGGCGGACATGCGACAGATGTTTTATTTTAAAAGAAAAGAAAAAAAATTTTCACGCTTCCGCAACCATAGGTCGCATCGCTGTCTGATATTGTTGCTTATGTAGAAGCCTTGTCCCGAGGCCTTCGGGTCTCGGGGCGGCGGTCGCAATCCGATAATCCGCACAGGGTGGGTTTCGGGTCGTGACAGTTTTTCTGTCCATGGTCGCCGGAACAGTAACCCTAGCCACTATTTTTACAAATTTTCACGTCTAATTTTTCCTGTTTTCCAGATCTTTTCATGCCAAATCAATCCCACCCTTTTAAGCCATCATTTGGACAGTTTTAAACCTAAGAAAGCTATGGTTTTGATCATTCTTTTTCCCAGTTTCCGGCGACTGAATTTCTCAGTTTCCATGCATATTCTTTGACTGTTTAAACCCAGATTTGTCTCTAAATTATTCCTGTATAATAGAGGATCAGTTCCTCATCACTTAAATAGATTTTTAAAACAAAACCCATGGAACCCGAATTATCACAAGACTTGTAACTCCGTTTTCCTACCTGGTTTCTCAACCATTTGAAGTGATTCCTTTTGCATTAACTTTCTACTTTCATACTCTAGAAGAACCTAGTATTAAACCAAGCTTTTATGCTTTAAAACTTAAAAACAGAACCTTAAAACTCACCTATAATTTCTATATTTTTCTTCCTTGATACAGTTCCTCTTTAATCGCTTAGCTTCCTCTCTGAACCCTTGAACCTCCTTTTTCCTATCTCAATTCCTAAATTTCTCTTCATTTCACACTCATATATATATAGAGAAAACCCACCACCTCTTTCTCTCTCTACTTCCTCTCTCTCTCTCTCTCTCTCTCTCTCTCTCTCTCTCTCTCTCTCCTCCTTTCTTGCAGTTATTTCGGACTGCCACCACCGAAATCAAGGCTGTCGGTTGCCTTGCTGTCTCAATTCCATACACACACAGAGCCATGCACAGCTACACATGCACCCATTTGCACCATGGCTGTGAGCAGCCTTGCTGCTCTCTTTTCGGCCGCACAACACACACACACAGTGATGCATATATACACATAGTGATGCACACACTGGTCACTGTGCATGTGAAGCCCCCTTTCCCCTTTACCTTTCCTTGGTATTTTACTTACATATACATGTATATATATACTTATATAAATATATATATATACACTATACATCATGCCTCATGTATTCATACATATATACACATATACAATACATATCTTTATACATGAAAATATATCCATACATGTGCATATAAATTCATTTATAATGGCACATGCATACACTGATTTTAGATGTACTACGTGTCTGAGAAATATGTTTGTGCATGGGAATGCGTGTATGCACGTATTACGATGTTGGGTCTTAAGGTGCTCGGGTGTTGCCCGGGACTAGGTATACTAAGCAAACCATTTACATCCCTCAATCGTTTCGTTCCATGAAATACTATGATATAGAGCTCAAACAGCTCACATTACACTATTCAGTCGATTGACCTCGGTAAACGTGTCGTATCTTGGGTCGGGATATCACATTCTTACCCCCTTAAAAATAAGTTTGTCTGCAAACTTAATGGTTCTAACTCCGACGGTTCCCTTGATTTCTGTGGTTCTTCTAACATCATGGCCTAACTGAATTAGGCGTTCACATTTAACTAGATAAAATTTTTCTGTTGAGAATCAAGTTTTACTGTCACATCAGATCAAGTTTTACAGTCACATCATATCAAGTTTTATGGTTACATAAAATCAAGTTTTACCTTTCTAAAATTTGCAAGTGTATTTCGAAACCTTCACGCGAATCCCAATTCTTTTCTATGGTTCCTCTAGTCCTTCATAAATTTAAGGTATCATTCGGTGAAACAAATCATAATCATAACCTTTCTAAACGTAGCTTTAAAATTCTATACATTTAGTCTACTAATATATCTGGGGTATATATCATTCCAATGTATAACATTCAGTGATAATGACTCTTTCAAGAGTCGCCATTGATTCAATCTCATTTATCAAGTAACTATACATTTTTATAACAGTATGTAATTCATTTTAAAGATTTATAATCTTTACATTTAAATTCTTCATTGTTCCCTGAAGGTTACTTATCATGAAATCACTTAACTCATCAATGTCCTTCAATTTCTATGAGATAATAATATGTCAATCTAATACTCATACATCTATGTTACGTACTCTACTTGTTTCATGTATAACATCTATCATCAATCATCATCCTTGAACAGTTAACATATAACTTAAGAGTTCTGTCTCTATGTTCAACTAGCAGTAAATGTTGGAACTATAAATCAGTATGTAGAGCTAACATCTTAACAATATCGTGCATTTTGTAAACAACTGAAAATACCTATGACTACTGGTACAGTAGCCTAATCATCTCCCAATTCACTGTAAAAGATCAATGGTCAGTATTCACATACGAGTTTATTTATCATGTCAAGATTTACTCCACTTGGCATTGGTAATACCAGTGCATCAATCTCATCTCCCATGAACTACTATTACAAAACTGTTTAAACACCAAATCTTCTTGATACCAGCTGAGCCTAAGAATTTGACTTAATGCTCCAATCATCTCCTAATATCATTGGGTTTGGCAGGCTAGGTGTAGTGGTGCTATAAGATTCCATTCATCACATCCACTGAGGTATATATCGTCCTAACAGTATCATAAAGAGTTTGTAGTACCTGTGTTGATTTCTAATATCATGTCTTCCATATCACTAGATCTATCTTTCAAGTATAGGCCAATCATTGAAAATACTTGTGATGCTGATCTGTATCTCATGTGTTCTATGTTTAACATTTCTAATCAATGATCCTCATGGTAACCATAAAATGATTCAGTAAATAGCCTAGTGTTCACATGCTTCGTCTGTCTAACATTCTCCAATAATAACCTTCCCAATGTAATAGAATCAGTAAATCAATCATCCAAGTGTTCAGTTGCTAAGTTCAGTTTAGTGAAAATGTGGGGACATCAATAAGTGCGTAGAATCAACATAAAATCTCCGTATTCTATAAACATCATGAATAAGTAGAAAAGTACCTGTGACTACTACTATAGTAGCTCAATCATTTCCTGGTGTTTACTATTTGCTGTAAAAGATAACAGTTAGCATTTACGTAAGATAGGCAATCAATATTCATATTTAAGTCTAGCGCAATAATTAAGCATTATTTACGGCTGACTCCCAAGTAAAACCTCAATAACCCTTTCCATCAATCGCTCTAAGCGATTTATGCGATCCATAACTATCAATGTATTCCTTGTGATAACCGTGTCTGTAAAAATAACCCATGAAGCTAACCAATGAGGTAACCAGTCAATGTGTAAGGTAGACAGTCGATGATGGAATAAATAAACGTCAGTCTTATCTATCAATTCTAATTCTAGTCCTATCTCCCATGACTCACAATCAAACCTGGCTCTGATATCAAGCTGTCACGACCCGAAACCCACCCTATGCGGATCTCGTGTCGCGGGGCCGACCCAAAAGTCGTCCCTACTTTTTCCATTCCTGTATCATGGTACTAATATGCAAAGTACTAAAATCTTAAAACGATAACAGCGGAAGTCTTATCAATGACCATAATCAGCAGAAGTCTTTCAGTACACAATGTCAGTGGAAGTCTATTCAATACATGATATGGTTCTATAATAACAAAAATAAGAACCAGACATAACCAGCACCCGTGGGTGGTGAATACATGGGAGAACTAAACATAGACTGGTACAGTTCCTCAAAATATCCTCCTACGCTCGTAGACTCCTACTGGATCTTGTATAATATGTATATATGTATCTATATACATTGGTAATTAAATACATGTATATATGTATATATAATGGTTATATATATATATATATATACAAGTCAGATCTCATGTGCCAATGTGTTGGTACGTGTGTATGTACACAAGTGATATAATATATATATATATATATAAGAAGGGGTCAACTTTGCAATAAATGCAAAGCTGTTGGTGAAAGGAAGAGGGTGGCTTGGAGCCTTGGACAGAAAAGAAGTCAGAAGAAGTGGGCTGAAGTGACCTAGCTACCTGTGGGATGGTGTGTAAGTATATGTGTATATATGTGGGTATCCGTTGGATTAGAGAGAGATAGGGAGGGGCTGTAGCTAGCCTAGGCAGTGGAAGGTCAGAACAAGTAAGAAAAGGTGGCTATTGCAGGAAGGTGGCGTGAGAGAGTATACATGCCTGAGTGTATATGAGTGTATATCCGTGAGTTAGAGAGAGAAAGAAAAAAATCAAAAACCAGAAATAAAGAGAGAGAGAGAGAGAGAGAGAGAGAGAGAGAGATAGAGCGAGTTCTGAGAAAGAGGAAGGAAAACCAGAAACAAAAGAAGAGAGAGGGAGAAGCTGCAACGGGAGGAGAATCAAAAAAATAAAGGTAAGTGGGTCAGCATCTACTTTAAATTTCAAATGCATGATGGTTGATTTAAATTGCAGGGCTTTATAGGGTAGGAAAAATGTGATTTAATGCAAAAAGAACCAACTGAAATGGTTGAAAAATGAAGAAGAAAACTTAAGTTGTAGGTCCAGGGTTGAGTTTCCGTTTCTGATATTTCATGTTGTAAAACCTTGTTTAAATGGTCAGAAATCATTAGTAAGGAGTACAGGATAATGTTTGAAAAAGGTTGGGATAAAAACGGTGAAGAAATGAGCTTAAAAATGGAGGATAACAGGTGGTCGAAAAAACCACCGGCATGGCCGGAATCTGGGTTTTTGCATGACCGGGACCGAGCATTAGTGGGGTTTAAAAGCTGCCCTAATAAAATCCGTAGTGTCTTAGGAATGAGTCGGTGCAAAAATATGTAAAAATCGGACGTCAAAAACCCAAGAAAATTGGGGGGGTGGCCTGCGGTCTCCGGCAACTTGGCCGGAGAAGAAAACCGGCATGTTGGCCGGAAAATCGGGGACGAGAGAGGGGCGAGTTGGGCTGTTTGGGTTTAATGGCCTTTGGGCTTGTTTTGAAAATTAAACGGGATTGGGCTACTGCTTGGGTTTGAAGAGTGTAGGCCCGTTTTAGTTTTTTTTTTTTAAAAAAGACTTGGGCCGCTTGGTTTGGGGCCCAACCGATTCAAGAGGAAAAAAAAAAAAGGAAAGAGAAAAGAGAAAGGGGGGTTGGGGAGTCTCGACCCTGGAACCGTACGAATGTAAGCGGCAACCGAACCACTGGACCACTGAGGTCCTTGTGGTTTAAATTGTGCCCAAAATATATTTGTAAAATAATAGAAATTAAAACAGAAAAATTAAAAACAAAAGGTGCGCAGCACCTGTTGAGAAGACTCGAACCAGTGACCTTTTTGGAGGAGAGGTGACACGCTGGCCAGCGTGCCACCAATACGCATCCATCCATTCTCACACAATATATATATATATAATATATTAAACAGATTTAATTCAATTAATTAATTAATTAAATTAAATAATATCAAATAGTCCGATGTCCAAATTGGACAAGTTATTAGTGCATTCTTACTATCTTGGGCCTTCTAAGGCCAACGGTAAGGTCCGTGATGCTAGACGAGGTCCCGAAAAATAAAAGACCCGTGAAAACTTTAAAAATTACCAAAATGCCCCTGAGTTAAAACGCGGTCAAACGAACCCCGATTAAAATGAAAAGATAGTGGATTTTTATTATTTCGAACATTTCAGACACAAATGTGGGGTCTGATTTGTGAAAAGAAGTCTCAGGATGTAAGGACCCGGGAAAAGTGCAAAATGACCGTTTTGCCCTTTTTAGCTCGGATGTCCGAATTGAATTCCACGAAAGCCCAAACCTATTTTCTTCAATGTTTCAAACTCAATCGTAGAGTTTAATTTGGCAAATTATAAACTCATAAAATAAAGATATAATATTTAATGAATAGCATAATTTAAGCGACAATAAACTGAATTACATTTTATGATTTTAGGGACACTGAAAGGCAAGGAGAAGGTGGTCTAACCTTCTGTATTCTACTACTAATTCCGTTACACATCAAGTACATCTTCCTGAGTTGAGACCGACTGATCAGGTACGATATATTGTGCTAAGTAACAAATAGAATTAAGTTTAGGAATAACTGCCATGTTGACTTGATGATTCACATATCTGCTTGATTGCTTATATGCTTATATGTTTCCTACTATCTTTTTGAAAGTTGGTGAAGAATGTGGATCGTGACTGTGTATATCACATGAGCTAGCATAATGTGTGAATTATATTTTCGAGAATTGTTGAGATTATGGAATGTGTAACTTCAGGCATGTGTTTAACTGAACTATGTATGCATGTACCCTTGATGGAGGAATTTTGTGATTGGACTATTAATGTGTAATACATTGTTTGAATCATGCTTCATATATGGATAAGATGCCTTATTGAGATTGCATTATGGCATGGTGAAATCAGAGCATATTGGCATAGTGTGATTCCTTGGAACATAGTGTGAGTTGAGCATTTGGTGTTGTGCATACTGGTTACTCAGGCCGTTGGGGAAGGTCCGTAAAGTGAGACATACTGGTTACTCAGGCCGTCGGGAAAGGTCCGTAAAGTGAGACATACTGGTTACTCAAGCCGTTGGGGAAGGTCCGTAAAGTGAGTCATGAGTGTGACATGGAGTTTGCATGGGTGTCACACATATTGTCATTGCATCGTATTAATGAATTCATGAATGTGTGATGAATCTTGTTAATACATTGTATGGATGAATTGGGTGGCATGTAGGTTATAATTGTGCATGTAGATATAACTGTACACTTGCACATGCCACGTCTTAGATTATGTTAATGAGTTGGATGGCATGTAGATTATTGCTAGTACATTTTATGGATGACATTGAATGACGTGTAGATATAACTGTACACTCGCACATGCCACGCCCTTAATTTTGTTTCTTGCATTAGCATTATATTGTACCAGCAGTTGAGCTGACCCATTCGTGGGACAAACATTTCAGATGACGCTCCCGCTATGCGAGACTTAGAGATGCTTTAGTGAAGGAGAGAACTAAGAAAGATATTTGGCCCGTGAGGGCATACTTTGTGATGTAAGGCTTAAGTTCAAATGATGTGAGCGACATGTTTATTTTGGATGTACTTTACATGTTTATGTGTTGAAGGAAATGAATGTAAGTTTTGAGTTGGATCCGTTAGATTGTCCTTTATTTTATTTTCTTTTGGCTTCATTACTCGCACCTCAGGTTCGTTGGAATTCGAGGCGTGACAGTAAAACAGACCACCGATAAGATCCATCTGATTAGGCAGCACTTACTAGCAACTCAAAGTCGATAGAAGAGTTCCGCTGACATGAGGATATGAGAGTTGGAGTCCATGACAGGTGACTACGTGTCACGACCCGAAACCCACCCTATGCGGATCTCGTGTCGCGGGGCCGACCCGAAGGCCGTCCCTACTTTTTCCATTCCTGTATCATAGTACTAATATGCAATGTACTAAAAATTTTAAACAATGAACAGCGGAAGCCTTTATCAATTACAGTAATCCAGCGGAAGTCTTTTTAAATACATTAAACAGCGGAAGTCTATTAAATACATGACATAGTTCTACAAAATTCAAAATGAGAACTAATCCGTAACCAGCACCCGGGGGTGGTGAATACATGGGAGAACTAACATAGACTGATCAGTACTTCAAAATGTCCCCTTACGCTCTCAGACTCCTACTGGGGTCACGCAGCGTCATCACCTGAAATGGGGGTAAGTGGGGTGGAATGAGCTATGAAGCTCAGCAAGTAAACCAGATCTCCGACACTGGTATCGATGATTATAAAGAACGTGAATCCATGAATAAAATATGATAGCCAATCATAAGAAAGGAGATGCTGTGATAGCCAATGAGAACAGTTGCCATGATGGCCAATAAGTAGTGGGGCACAATATACAGTAAGATGTATTGAATAAGCAGTGATAAGAGTTTCTCAACAATAACCTGTCACAATGAGAATACTGCCACAATAAATCGATTTCAATCAAACCAATGAACAATGTAAGGTAATCCATAAGAAACAGTAGTCCATAAGAAACAGTAATCCATAAGGTACAGTAACCATTCAACAATATTTCCATAACAATGATCCAATGGAGATGCTTATAATCTGTAGTAGGGAATGGCAACCCCTCTGCGTAATTCGAGGCCCGGCATACCTCTCAGTTAAACTCACATCTTTTTCCACATGTCCGTTCACGGACTAGTTCGTCACAGAAGCATCGGATGGATATTGTGACTAAGCACAATTCCAGCATTTATAAACATAGCATGATCATTTGTGATTCCATAAGGAGTATGAAAATGGAATATCATATATACAGTAAAGCATAACAGTAAGCCTTTCAAGGCAGGGTTCATTTCAATAACAATAGTACAATAGTCAATCAATGTCCACAAGATAGAACAATATCGTACTGTGGATAACAATAACATGAAGTACTTTCAGGAGTACAAATTTGGCAGTAAAGAGAATAAACTTGGCTTTAGAAACACCACATGGAAGAGAAAGCGATCCACTTACCTCTATCGTGATTCTACCTCAGAAATCCGTGAAGGTACCCTTGCCTTTCGAGTTTCCTATATATCAGTGAATACGTTTCAGAATAAATGCTATTCATCAAATTTTATGCCTTTCTATCATAAGTATTTTAAATACTATTTTAGACTTTACCATTGAGTCCGGAACGCCGAAGAAAGTCGGTTTAGGCTTTCGCGGAATTCCATTTGGACTTTTGTACTAAAAAGGGCAAAATAGTCATTTTGCACTTTTGCGGTATTTTATCCTTCGGGGTTCCATCTCATAAAACGGACCCCACCATTGGACTCAGAACGTCCGAGATAATAGGTTTTGACTATTCATTTGTTTTATTTGGACTTCGTTTGACCCATTTTTGGATTAGGGGCATTATTGTAAAAATTAATATTTAATTAATTTTTATACTTGGGCAACAGTGAAATTTTCCAAAATATTTGGGGCCGGTTCATAAATCCCATAAGCTGCGGTCTGAACCAGTTGGTTCAGACCTAAAAACCCTAGACCGGTCCACCCTTGCCCTGAACCACACGGTTCACTTTCATTCAAGAACCGGATTTCAATAACCCAATTCCCTATCCTTATCCCTGTTTCGGTTAACCCCAAAACCCAATTTCTATTTATTATTCCTGCAACCAAACATGCCCAAATCCATTTAATTAGAAACCCAAAACGACACAACTTAACTTACCCTTTTTATAACCGGTCGGGTCCCGACCCGATTCAAACCCAAACCCGTTCCTTTTAACCCAGTAGACTCCCCGATTTTTCGATCGTCTCCCCCAAGCTCCGGTGAACTGTATTAGGGTTCCGTCACCATCTCCGGTGACGGCAACCTAAATCCGATGGTTTTTAAACCTATTTTCAATGCAGTTTTATTCCCCTTTTCATGTAGAATATATTTATAACTTTAGTTTTCCATTTAGCCTTTCGATTCTTCACGAAATAGAGCTTAATCATCTCCGGCCGAATCTCCGGCCATATGATTTTTCTCATTTTCCCTATGATTTCTTCATCATTTTTCATTCTTCCTTCTCCATTTAGTTTTCTGCATGCATAAGGATAGTTTTCATAAACTTTTAAACAAGTTTTAACCATAGAATTCATGGAACCCGATTATCCTCCCGTACCTGCAACTCCAATTTTCTCTATGGTTTCTACACCATTTAACATGATTCCTTTTGCATTTAAAAGCTAATACCATTCTGATTAAGACCCTATAATCATATATAAGCTTCATGCTCAAAAACAATAAAAACAGAACCTAAACCACTTACCTGGGTTTCGGTTTTTAGCCCACTGTGACCTTCCCAATCCTCTCTGTTTCTGCTTCAATATTTCTTTCTTCTTCTCTCCTTCAGTTCCTAACTCTCCCTTTTCTTTTCTAACCTCTCATCACTCAAACCCGTGCATATATATATATATATACACAAAGACTCCACCGCCTCTTCTTTCTCTACCTTATCTCTCTCTCTCTCTCTCTCTTGCAGTCATCCTTGACTGCAGAGAACTGCCCTCTCAGCTATAGCCCTCCACGTACCCTCCAATACACATATATACATATATTACTTACACACACCCACCACCTTTATCAAGGTCGGTTGGTGGGTTTCCCAAACACACACAAACACACAGTGATGCACACACACACACACAGTGATGCACACACACACTGATATTTGTATTGGAAGCTTCCTTTCCTTTTTCTTTCTTCATTTAATTTTATATACATAATACATTATATACATAATACATTTATATTATATATATATATACCTATACAACACATATTTTATACATATCATTTTAATCATATATATACGTATAACGGTATTTTAAATCACGTACACATACACTAATATTCCATGAACTATGCATGTGTACGTACGTATGCATGCATGGGTTGCATGTATGCACGCTTTTCGAGGTAAGGTTCCGAGTTGCTCGGGTACCACCCGACACTAGCTTTACTAATCAAAACATTTATCTTTTGAAATTAGGTTCAGTTCCATAATTATTGTGACTTAAAGTTTAAGGTAGCTCAGGTTATGCTATTCAGTCGACTTACCTCGGTAATCGTGTCGTATCCCGGGTCGGGATATCACACTACGTGTTTCTGAAGGTATCACCGATGAAAGGAGTGGTCAGATTTGGCAAGATAGGGAAACCAGGGCCACGATACATTGGACCGTTCAGGATTGTTGGACGAGTCAGACCAGTAGCATATCGGCTAGCATTGCCATCTGAGCTAGCTCACGTACATGACGTATTCCATGTTTCGATGTTAAGGAAATGTGTGCACAACCCAGATCAGATAATCAAACACGAGCCACTGGATGTTCAAGAGGATTTGAGTTATGTTGAGTAGCCGGTACAACTCTTAGACCGACGAGAGCAAGTTCTACGGAACAAGACCATTCCACAGGTGAATGTATTATGGAGGAATTCTCGACTTAAAGAAGTCACTTGGGAACGAGAAGATGAAATGTGTGCTCAGTATCCTCATTTATTGGTATCATAATTTAGTTAAGTTTGGGAACCAAACTTATTTAAGGGGGGGGCGAGAATGTAATACCCTGACCCATTGTAACCGAGCCGATAAGATTTTATGTTACGATGATGAAATAAACGGTTTGAATTTCAATAGTTCGAATATATGGATGAATGCTAGGGCAAACGAATAGCGACAATAAAAGAAAAAAAATGATAAAATAAAATTTAAGATAAAATAAAATAAAAATAAAATACTAATAAGAATAAAAATAAAATTTAAAAGGAAAATAAAGTAAACTAAAGTAAAAATAAAATAAGATATAGAAATTAGAACATATGGACAATATGCACATATGTATATATATATATATATGTAGGTATAAGAATATATAAATATATAACTATATAAATGTGAAGGTATGTGTGTGCATTAGTTACAACACGTAACTGAAAAAAAAATAATAATAAAACAAAGAGAAAAGAAAAAAAACAGATGTGTCACGACCCGAAACCCACCCTAAGCGGATTACCGGATCGCAATCGCCGCCCCGAGACCTGAGGGCCCCGAGACAAGGCTCGCATATGCAGCGGTATCGAATAGATGTGCAACATACGTTTTGTGGAAGCGTGAAAAACTTTTTCTTTTTCTTTTCTCATTTTTAAATTAAGCACATCCGTTCGGTACTGCCGCTCCATACATAGCATACATGGTTACACATTCAGAGTATAACTAAAAACTTAAGACTTATAACATTAAAACACTACATGTTCAGTTACCCTGAGGCTTAATACATATTCTTACATTGTCTACTAATACAAAATGTACTACTAGAGTTCATAGGTTTCTCAAGAGAAACTACTTAAATCATATCTTCCCAAAATCAGCTAGACTCATCATCAACGTCCTTAAGACTCTGTCTGCTGCATTACCTGAAAGGGGGGGTCCGAACAAAGTCTGGGTAAGCTAATCTAAGCTTGTGAGCAATTCAAGTGTTTGTCATGGGGTTTTTAATTAGCAGTGGTTTTAGTACATAAAATTTTGTAAACACTCACTACCAATTGCTCGTATACTTGAACATAGAACATATGCATTTCTTAAATCAAGTAGCTTTGAAACATTTAAAGTATTCAAGCTAAACTCGTACTTCATCAAATAGAGTATATACCTCAAAACATATGCATTTCAAATAGCTTGAAACAATTAAAGTATTCAAGCGAAACTCGTACTTCATCAGATAAAGTATATAACTTTAAATCACATAAATATGTATTTGAACATGAGGGTAGAACCTGCTTCATTTCCAAAAATCACTTTGTCATCTTTTCTCTTTAATTAGGTAGAATCTGTTTCGAACCAGATTCCCATTTTACTTTTCGTGGAGATATCTCATATGCCTAGGGGATTAGATCCTGCTACCTGGCATTTATTCGTGTCGTAGTTGGGTTCCTAAGAAACCCGATAGAAATCCGTGGTGCTTACGCACAATTTATCTTGCATTTAAAAGCTTTAGACATACGATAGAAATCCGTGGTGCTTACGCACAATTTATCTTGCATTTAAAAATATATTTAGCATGTGAGTACATCAAAATAGATAACTCTCGTGAGTACTTAAAAACATAACATTTATAACTTCGTGATAAACATTCGTATACTTGAAATAAGCAAATTCAGAATATTTAACAATAATTGCATTTTAAACTAGACATGCTGAAAAGTATTTGAAGGAAAAACTGTTGTAGAAACCAATCACTGAGCACGTCACCATGAGTTTATAAAACATAATAATTAAAAACTGAATCATGTAAATACTGAATTTGGAACTTCAAATACTTCATATCTTGAACTTAAAACCTTTTCAAATCCATGGAGTTAAATCTCCAATTCAAACACAGGGTTACTCACCTCGGTCCTTTAGGGTTAGTGCTAATATTGCGCTTTCCCACTTTCCTTGTAGTTCCTAAGAACAATTCATAAATATCTCATCAATTTCACATTTATCACAATATCACCTACTGATGCTTCTTATCTTATGCTTAGTTCGTATTAATCCTAACCGACTTCATAAATTTCTTATGTACTTAATTCAGCTCGTACTTTTAACTTATGACACATTTTAACGTGTTAGGAATTTAATTCATTTCAACCTATACTCTTCTGGTAGCTCCATTAACTTTAATTTAAAG
Source organism: Nyssa sinensis (assembly GCA_008638375.1). Taxonomy (NCBI): domain Eukaryota; kingdom Viridiplantae; phylum Streptophyta; class Magnoliopsida; order Cornales; family Nyssaceae; genus Nyssa; species Nyssa sinensis. Next base: position 18,626,966 of record CM018043.1, read on the forward strand.
TTATTTATTTGACATGTTTACGTGTCGTGTCTTTTCGCATTTCGTTTCTCGTACTTGCCTTAGTATTAGTACTCCGGCATTATTTCAGTTCATAGTCATCTAACAGATGCTATTCATCAAATTTTATGTCTTTTTATTTTAGACATTTCTTTTGGTCGAATAGACTCTACCATTGAGTCTGGAGTGTCGAAGAAAGTCGGTTTAGGCTTTCCTAACATTTAATTTGGACTGTTATATGTAAAAGGGCAAAATGGTCATTTATCATTTTACGTGTCATATTTTTCTGTACGTCGTTTCGTAATTCGGACTCCATTATTGAGTTCGGGATGTCAAAGAAAGTCAATTTAGACCTTCTCTGATTTCGTTTTGGCTTTAGGGGCACCAGGGGTATTTTGGTCTTTTTACCCCTTTACGTGTCTCAAATTTTTTGGGACTTCATCTCGTGTCGTGAACCTCACCATTGGACTCAGAAGGTCCGAGATAGTAAGAATACACTAATAACTTGTTAATTTTTGGGTCAGGGGTATTTTGGTCATTTACCCCTTACGTGTTTTTATTTTTTGGGTCCCGTCTTGTAAAACGGACCCTACCATTGGTCTCAGAATATCCAAAATAGTAAGGATACACTATTCATAAGCTTAATTTGGACTTCATTTGCTCTATTTATGAGCCAAGGGTAAAATAGCAATTTAACCTTATTTATTAAATAATTAAATTAATAATTTAATTATTTAATTATTTTTCAGGGGCCTTAATGCATAAAGTTTCCCTCAGTTGGGCCACAGTAGCATTTCTAGAAACTTCTGGGGTCAATCCGTAAATAGGTAAAGTGTTGGTTTATTTATTTTTAATTAATTAAATAAACCAAAGGGTTCGGTTAGGATTTAAGTGAACCAGTCCGGTCCAGTCATAAACCAACCGGTTTAGCCGGTCTGCCACGTAATGCTGACGTCATGATGACGTCAGCCCTAATGGTTTAAAATTTTAAAAATTTAAACATCTAAACGCCACCGTTTAATTGAACCCATACCCGGATCCGTGACCGACCCGTAGACCAACCCGTACCTGACCCGAACTGTTCATCGTCTTCACCCGTCTAGGGCTACTGTTGCCCTAGAAATTTCAGAATTTTCTTCTTCAATTTCATAGAGTTTTTGGTATGGTTTTCAACTTTCATCTACCCCATTATTTTTCTGGATGTCAAACCAACGTTTTGGCGTCCAATTTGAGCCTCGACTCAAGCTCAATGGCTCGGTTCAACGGAGGATAACCGAACCTGCAAGTTAACAGTACATGCTCATTCCTCAACCGTTTTCAACGGGGTTTGTTGCTACATGATCCCTACGACATTTAGTTTCATCCCCCATTCACAAAAATCGGTTTAAGGGCTTAACTTCGAATTTGGGTTTCATGGCCGAAAGCAATAATCTCCTTTTTGAGGGCCTTACAATGTGATTTTGGGTCGCGTATATTGGTTCTTGGGACTCTAGGAGAGTCTAGTTGAGGGCCCTATGAACCAAACTTGCTTTGGCAACGGTCGATTCAGACCCAGTTATTCATGTGTTACGGTTTCAGAAATTTTTTCTTGCCTACTGTAACTCAAGTTTTCTCGCTCGGTTTTCCATGATTTTACATAATTTTTCTTGCAAAATGAAGCCCATTCTACATAGATTAAGACCCTATAATTTTCATGCCAAAATATGAATGAAATCAGATTGAATTTTGGTTGGGAACTTACCTGTTTAAACGGACTGTTCCCAGTTTTCCTTCTCCTTCTTCGGTTTTCACTTCACTTTCTTGCTTCAACTTCCTTCTTCCAGAGCTCTCTCTCTCTCTCTCTCTCTATCTTTCTCTCTTTCCGTCTATGTGTCATGGGTGTGTATATATAATACAACACACACACACCCACTTGCACACACACTATTCTTTGTCCCCCACCTAAATAATTCAACACACACAACCACCAACCCACTATCTTCTTTCTTTTTCTACTTTCCCATTCCCCCATTCTGCTTTTTATTTAATTATATATATATATATATATATATATATATATAATGCAACACACACACACACCCACTTGCACACTCCACTTGATTTATATATATATATATATATAATATATATTATACCATATATATGTCATGCCCACTACCGACATATTTCCATTTCTTACCATTCTTAAACATGAGATAATGTATATATATTATATTATAATATATATTAAACACACACACATATATATACACGGCTGCCATGTAGCCTTCCAGCTCTCAACAGGTCACCCTCCACTCATTCTCTCTTTAATTCCATTCCATATTATATTTAATTTATTTATTTTAACTCCTTGTGAGTGTAATTTTAATATTTACTCTTTTATGCATCAATTTTACAAATCGTAATCGTATTTCATCTTCCCTCGGAGTCGACCTTGATTTTTAAGGTCTCATAATTATTCTAAAATTGGCATTCATTTCTCGTTTAATTTCTTAATTATTCTTTTTAAGATCCAAATTTAATAATTCGTGACTTACTCATTATTCAATCTGGTCGGGGTATTACAGATGGGAGAGTGATAGGCGTAGAACATGAAGGGTCAAAGGGGAAAAGTTAAAGAAATCGGTTTTTAAATTGAAGGCGGCACATGCGTTAGAACTAGAAAAAAAAAAACAAAGAAGGAAAAAAACAGAGCAGGCGCAAGAAGCAGTGCAAGGGGCGGTGGTGCGGCACGAAGTAGGAAGAAAAGAAAAAGAATAAGGAAAGAAGAAGCAATAAGGGAAGAAGCAGGAGGTGGGTTAGTGGAAGAGAAGAGAAGAATTAGAAGGGGGGAAGAAGGAGAAACCCAGAGATTTTTCGCGCAAGAGACGTTGGCATTGGGTAAGCGGGTATGGCTCTGTTGTTGTTTTCTTTCTTTCTTTTCCCAAGCATGAATGCTAGATATTAGTTTAGGGGCATAACAATCATGAAATTAGGAGTTTATAGCAAAAAGAATCAAATAAAATGGTGGGAAAAACAGCCTGAGAAGTTGAGTTGCAGGTTGTGATGAACAATCGGGTTTTCAGATTATTACATTTCAAACCTTGTTTAAATGATAGGGAAATGTTTGTATTAAGTGCAGGAAATGAATAGAAACAAAGAGGGATCAAAACGGTGTAGAAAAAGGTGGGAAAATTGAAGGAAAAGGGGCTGGCCAAAAATATCGCACAGCTCCGGTAGAGCTGCGGTTTTCCCTATTTTGGGGGAGATCCGGCACTCCGATCGGAAAATTGAGGGTAGATTTGAGTTACCCATATGAACCCCACTGAAAAACGCAAGAAAATCCATCGCCGGCAAGTTGTCGTTGACGGACAAGATCACCGGCCACGCGTGGGTAGCAGAACATGCGTTGCGACTGGGATTTTGTTCTTTGATTTGGGCCAAACCGAGTCGGGTCCGACCCAACCCGCCCATTCAGAGGACTGCCCAACACTATTACTTTATGGGTAAAATTTTAAATTTGAGTTTGGGGAGTGTTTGGTTGTAAAGGAGAAGCTATCCATTATTTGGCTTACAATTGACAATTGTACAAGAAATGAAAAAAAAAAAATTTATGGGCAATGACTTCAACCTGTGACCAAGGGGGAACGGGTGAGAAGCTTGGATCACTGTGCCACTAAGGCACATGTGGTCTGTTTGGGCTCAAATACTATATGTATTAGCTACACTTAATTAATTTAATAAATTAGTTTAAATTAATTAATTTCAAATTAAATTCTGACGCATAAATTAGTCAAATGAATAATAAAAACTTACTGTTTTGGACCTTCTGGATCTAATGGGGAGGTCCGTTTCACGATATGGAGTCCCGAAAGATAAAATACTGGTTGGAACACCAACATGCCCCTAAGTCGAAAGTGAGTCAAACGAACTCCGATTGAGTTAAGTAAATAGTGGATTTTTATTCTTTCAAACCTTCTAGACTCAACGGTGAAGTCCAAATTATGAAAACAGAACCCAAAAAATAGATACACGTAAATGACCATTTTACCCTTGGGTAAATTAGATCAAATTGGAAGTCGTAAAATTATAAAATAATAAAAGAGATATTTAGAGTAGCGAGGCATAAATTTGATAAATGACATTAAATTTGAAACATGTTTACTGATATATATAAGGGACTCGAAAGGGAAAGGGAAGGTCACGGAATACTAAGACGTATCGATAAGGCAAGTAAATTCCTATCTTTGATACGTGGTTTTCCAAGCCACGATCCTTCTGTTACTACCAAAACTTGTACTCAAGTATATATATCCATTATTATTGTTATTGTTCCCACCATGGATATTGTTCTACCTGGTGGATGCCAATTGGTTGATATCTCATGATTTAATTCACTATATTGATGTCAATTCATTGTATGTTATTGTTCTGATGTTCCATGTTTGTACACTTACAATAGAATCCTGATTTGTGTTATATGCCGGGTTTTGTGCTCAGTCACATTACCCATCTGATTGACGGGGACCTACAGGTCAATTTATGGACCTACGAGTCAAATGGACACACGGTAATGATGGCGTTTTTACACAATGAGTTTAATGGGCATTTTATATGAATTTATGTTAATGCGGGTATGCCGGGCCCCAAAAAATCAAGGGTCTGCCAAACCCTGAACAGAGTAAAGGCATCATTCATGTTAATTGATATATTGATGTTTATTGGACTTGACTGTGACCGTTTCATTGTGGCAGTATTTATGTTGATTGTGATCATTGGGTCTATACCATATTTATGCTACAATGTTTCTCTTGATTGTTATTGTACCTTATCATTCATTGGCCATTGTGGTATTTTACAATTGACTGCAATCGTTGTCATGACTGGCTATCATGTTACCTTAACTTGTATTCATCTATGTCATCCCCACCCATATTGGGGATAGGCTTTTGTTTACTGAGCTTTGTTAGCTCACCCCTTTATTATATTTTTTAGGTGAGAACGATACGGAACCACAGTAGGAGATTCGGAGCGTAGGGAGATGGTTGAGGAGAAAAATAGAATACAGTAGTTTATCCCATGCACTAACCACCTAAAACGTGGTTTATGTTTTGTTTATGTTGGTTATTATCAGACTTATTTCAGGTTTTGGAACAATGTTGTAATAAGACTTCCGCACTTTAATGTTATGGTTATATTGCTTATTGTTATCATTGGTAAAAGAATGAAAAAATTAGGGACGACCATTGGGCCGGCCCCACGACACGAGATCCGCATAGGGTGGGTTTCGGGTCGTGACAGTCTCCCTATTAGATCTCCGTTGTAGAGCTAGATAAAAGTCTCCATGGAAATCTCGTCTACCATCCAACTAGAAAGTCACAACCACTTCACTGCCATCGATGGGGATGGATTGGTGTGAATCGCATCTCTCTCTCCTTCACTGATTTCCATCACTAGTGTCAGTTCCTGCTGATTTTCAGAACCATTTCACCATTGCCGACGGGGATGGATCGGGGTGTATCGCATCGCTCTCTCCTTCACTAATTTTCCATCACTGGTGTTAGTTGCTTTACAAGTTGGATACCATGAATGCACAGGTTAAGTTAGCTTCCTGTTAAATGCCAAATGAAACTCTGTGCAATAAGAATAGTTGACAGTGTTGAAAACTGTGTTTGATTGTGTTGATTTTACTTTTGTGTTAGGTTTCTTCCATTATGAGTTTCGTGGGTTCCTTTTTTTTTCCCCTCCTGGATTGATATTATGAAAACTCACTTTCTTTCACTCTCATCTTAACATAGTATTGAAAAAATGCCTCACTATCTGATGGGCTTTATTTGGTGTATCATGTACTGTTTTTGTTTGAAAGTCTGTGGTACTTCAAACAAAACAAATAAATAAATCAAAATAAAAAATTAAATGTGACCAGCTATTGGGCAAGTCTTGATTCATTTTCTTTTGTACTGGTGTTAGTTGATTAATAAACCACTAGAATTGCCAGAATTTCTTTTGCCACTAGAATTTCCATCACTATAGTAATAGTGATGGTCTGTGAGAAAAATGTTGGAGCAAAAGAATTGCAAGAGTTCAAATACATGCCTTGATGCTTTTAGAGACTACGGTAAAATGATTGCAAGTGTAAAATTTCACACTCTCACTGCTTTTATGTCTAAACTGGTTTTTTTTTTGTAATTTTTACTACTTTAAAATACTCTTTTTGACAAGCAGTGCAAATATAAAATTTCACTTTCTCATTGCTTTTATGTCTATATTGATTTTTTTTTTTTTTTTGTAATTTTTACTACTTTAAAAGACTCTTTTTGATAAGTAGCACAAGTGTAAAAGCTTTTATGGCTAAATTGATTTTTTTTTTTTTTTGTAATTTATACTATTTTAAAAGACTCTTTTCGACAAGTAGCACAAGTGTAAAATTTCACTCTCACTGCTTTTGTGTCTAAACTGATTTTTTTTTTTTTTGTTTTAATTTTTACTACTAAAAGACTATTTTTGACAAGCAGCGCAAATGTAAAATTTTACACTCATTGCTTTTATGTCTAAATTTATTTTTTTTGTTATAATTTTTACTACTTTAAAAAGACTTTTTTTGACAAGCAGTGCAAGTGTAAAATTTTACCTTTCGCTGGGAAGAAGTTTTTCACTGAAAAGTGTGAGATTTTACACTACTCTATCTCTCTCTTTCACTCTCTCATTGATTCTTTTTTACTTTTTTTAGAAGTGAGGCCCATCTTGTCAGCCTCCTTACAATTTAAGTCCCTCCTTCCAATTATAATTTTTGTTAGAGTATGTTTATTCATAAAGCAACACAAGTGTAAAATTTCACGCTCTCACTACTTTTATGTCTAAACTAATTTTTTGTTGTTGTAATTTTTACTACTTTAAAAGAATCTTTTTGACATTCAAAATGCAACTCAAAAAAATAAATAAAACTGGTAACAAGCAAGAAACTCATAGCGAAATTGAAAATTTCCCTACCTTCTTTATAAATGTGAAATTTTACAGTTTGAGAAGCAATTTTTTTCTTTCAAAATTTCATATAACATATGGATCTTGTTTTATAAATCTTGATTTTTAGAGTCCAAATATATAAATTTTATTGAAAATAGATTTATAAATTTTGAGTTTTTGAATTTTAAAATTTTAAAACACCTTCTTGAAGGTTGGGCAGAAGTAAGACATATACAACTTCATTCTTTTCGGAAAAAAACACTAAAGGAGCATTTTTTTTCCCAATAAAAGATAGTGAACTTGGTTGGTAATTAAGTTTGAACTTGGACATGTTAATAATTTTGTTACTTTTTATGTACCTATAACTGAATGGCCCTTTAAATTTTACTCTCCACAACTTATCCAAATATGAAACTCTCAAGTTAGTCATATGGCTATTCTATAAGGCATTAAAAACTTAAAATGAGAGAGAGAGAGAGACCATTCAAATGAATATATAGATCCGTGTTTGTTGAATAAAAAAACACTTGTTGGGAACAGTTACATTAAGATTTTTGTATAAGAATTATGAATTAGGATTAATATTTTTCTGGAATTAATGTCAAGTCATGTGCAAATATTTTTCTTTAAATAATAATAATAACATATAGAATGCATTCAAATGAGGCTAAACATTTATATAACAAGTGTAAAGATTGCAACTTTTTTAATTATAGCGAAAAAAAAGTATAATTGTTGGATCTAACTTATTCTTACTTTTTGTTAATATTACGATCAAACTTTTTGTTTGTTTTAATTATTCAAAAATACATTAATAAAAATTCATTTTATAAATTTTATGGAATTAAAATTTAATTTTGTTACTGAGTTATAAATTGTCCCATTGACATGAAATCCTAGCTTTGCGACTGACCACCATGGTACATAGATTTATGTTTCTTATTATCAATCGTGGTCTTGTCAAGTATTCTAGTTGATCTAGTTGCACAATAATGGTCCATTTAGGTTTTAAAAGCTAAAGTGGCGTCGGAGTAGTTGGAGGCCGGGATAGAGGAGTCGGAGCAGAGGGGGACACAGTCAAAGACAAAGCAGGTGCCGCCGAAGTGAGGATGCTACTGTTAACAAACAGAATGTAGGCCATGGTAAGGACCTTGGAGCTCGATCGTGAAGGTTTGTGTTTCATTCAACGAGTTTAAACTCTTCTCCAACTAGCCACAAAATTGCTTCAGTTGATAATTTTTGGCTATATAGCTTAGTGTATGATGTATCGTAAGTTAGAAAATTAATCTTTGCACCTTTCAATTGTCTAAACTTGATTCCATAGTACTTTAAAATCCTAAGTAAAGCCAGAAGAATTGTATATAGTTGTTCCTTATTAAGCTCAACGGGCTCTGGATTTTCAGTTTGCAACCTCTTCCTAGTGAAAAGACGATATCAAGATACAAATCATCAATATTTGAGAATTGTTGAAGTTGTTATTCTTGTTCATATTTGGACAATAGGAGTCTTTCCTCAATTTTGTTATCTTCATAGAATCCAAGGTTAGAGGAAAACAAATCATTGTCCCTCATCTCTCCCCCAATCTTTTGAATGAGTTTGTTTCACTATGTTGCATCCTTCTCCACTCTCCCCAATCTTAGAAGTATTAGGATGTATGTTCTCACATTCAAGACATTTCGTTATTATTTAATAAATTTGATTTATTATTATTAAGTTTCATATTATCATATATGTGGATGTTGCTATTTTATACCATGAGATGGTTAGTCCATGAATTGTTATTGAAAATAGTTCATGTATATAACTGATATTTATGTACAGGCAATGTGAATTTATGATTAATCAATTCTAGAATTGTTCATAATCATTAATGAGATTAGGCATCTTGTCTGTAAGACTGTAATACACTTGACCTCTATGTGATAGGGTGGTTTATCTCAACCACTAGCATAGTAAACTGTAATACCCCAACCCGAGTTAGCCAGTAACCGACCCAGGTTGGATCGGGCCATGTTATGTAAGCCTGAATGGTACGCCAATTTATTACGTGAATAAAATTAGACGTACGTCAGAACGTCATATTCAGTTACGATGCATGGGTGTAATTGTTGGACAGTTTCGAGCACCTCAAGTGCCGTCATACCGGAAGCTTGATTTTACGGGTGAGCGTAAACATAAGTTATATATATATGTATTTACATAAATAACATTATAAATATATATCTCACAATATCTATATACATATACGGTTGAGCTATATCTAGATATATGTAGTTACATTATATATATATATATATATATATATATATATATATGACCTGTAATTAAAGAAAAGAAAACAAAAATGAAAAAGGGAATAAAGGAAATCAAATGCAAAGAAAAGAAATCAGTAGAAAAAAATGGAAACTTGTAGAAATAAAGAGAATCAAGTAGAAGAATGTAGAGAAATTGAAAAAATGATGTAGAAGAAGTTAGAAGCAAGTAGAAAGATTGAGAAGCTAAGATAAAAAAAAAATGAGTGGGAGACAAGGCTACATGACAGCCATGTGTGTTGCATATGTGTCGTTCAAAGAGTAAAAACATAAGTTCCAATTACACCTAAACCAAACTAAAAGCGCAAAAAACGGTGAGCAAGAAAGGAGGAAGTAGAAGAAGCAGAATTTAGAAAGAGAGAGAAAGCAGCTAAGACGCATAAGAAGAAAAGGAGGAAGAAGAAGGAAATATTTGGGAAAATCTAGAAAACTGGAAAGGGGCCGAAACAGGTAACAAAACTTCGTCCTTTTTACTTCAAGTTTACACTATATTATTTAGATTAAATTTTGAATTAGTAGGAACTCAAAACAGAAAAGAAAATCCAAGTACTGAACTATCACTCTCGGTCAAAAATGGTGGATGTTGATGTAAAGACTTGAAAAATGGGAATGAATTTTTTTTTTTTATAATGGAACACTATTTAAAATACCCGAACAATATGACCTAGGTTACGAGATTTGAACTTCTTTAATTTTTAATTTCCTTTAATTAATTTACACTATGAAATTATACGTGCGCGTGTACATATATATATATAATTATGGAAATATGTAAAATATTCTATTGTATATATATGTACATAAATATTGATGTGAATATATATGTGTAATAAAATGTATGTGTATATATGTGAATACATGTGATGATATGCATATGTACAAATGTGTGTGAATGTATAACTATGTATAATTGAGTTTATGTATATATATATATATATATATATATATATATACACACACACATACGATTGCATCATGACCTGCTCAAACAGCAGGGAAGGAAGCACTCATTTGAGCTACTGCAACAAGCAATGAGGTTGCTTGGTGGTTGGGGCAAATCAGAAAATGTAATGATCATGAATATATCTATATACATGTATACAATATTGTATACACATGACACACTACCATTTAGCCGTACAGAAGGAAATAGAGGGGGAGAGAGAGAGAGTTCTGAAAAGAATGAGGGAAGAAATTAGAAGAGGAGAGAGGAAGAAGTACAAGAAGAAAGGGGAGGGTTGAACCCTGCCTGCAAGGTGGACAAGATCTGGAAGCTCAATTGTGAGCCGTGAAGGAGCAGTGGTCGACCAAGGTATAAATAGCAAAAACCCAAAATTTCTCCTTTTAACTTTTGTTCACTGTTTCAGTCTTTTAAGCACCTATAATTACGTGCATGTATTTAAATGTCACTGAGGGATGGTTTTTAAGCAACTTGGGAGAGCCTAGCAGGCTCGAAACACACCATCCATTAAAAAACCACCATTAACAAACCTTGACAAAGTAGGTCTGATTCAACCCTAGCCAAACTGATTTTGGCTTGCTTAGACCTGACCTAGATGATATGGGGTTTGCACTGCAGCAAAAACCAGACCAAATAGCTTAAAAATCAGCCTTAAAACCTGAGTTGCAGGTTCAGGTTTTGAAACCAAACCTCACAAATCTTGCTGTAAACCTAATTTTAGGAATGGGGGCTTGAACCCCATGATAAATAGGACCTAATAGAGGAAATCCCATGGAGTTTGGGTAAAAAATAAGCATGCATGAAGGAGTTGCAAGTTCACACAATAATGGGTTGAGCCGAACTCCATTCCTAGATTCAAGCCATGAAATGGACACATAACTAAAATATAAGATCCTAGAAACCCTTTGGGGTGGAAGGCAGAGGGATTGGATGACTGAAACATTACGAAATTGAATTGGAAAAATTTTGGTTTTAGGGTTACTATTCATCGTCATTGGGAAGACGATGAACAGTGCCGGACACTAGTCGGATAGGATTTGGGTCGGGTCGGAACCCGACTGGATAAGAAGGGCAAATGGAACTATGTTGTTTAGGATGAAATGTTTTAAATTTTAAAATTCAATTGGGGCTGTTTGGTTACAGCCCTATGAAATTGAAATCAGGTTTAGGGATAACTGAAACATGGATAAGGGGCCAAATTAGAATAACAGGAATATGTTATTCCGATTTAGTAAGGATGAATTGAACTGGTTGGTTCACACTGTATCTGGTCCGGTTTAGGGTTTAACCCAAAAACCCCCTGGTTCTGTAAATTAATTAAATAAGGGAAAACCAGAACTTTGGTTATTTACAGTTTGACCTCAACCGTTTTGAGAAATTCTGTTATGGCCCAGATTCTGAAAAATTTATTTAAATAAGCCCCTGAAAATAAATAAATAATAAAATAAATTATTTAATTACTTTATTAAATTAGGTAAAATGACTATTTTACCCTTGGACCCTAAATGGGTCAAACAAAGTCCAAAATGAATAAATGAATAGTATATTTTTACTATTTCGAGCACCCTGGACTCAATGGTGGAGTCCAATTGGTGAAATTAACTTCCAAAAAATACAGACACGTAAATCACAAATGACTGTATTGCCCTTAACAATACCCAAGACTGTTTAGATATAAAAGATAGTCCATTTTAATTAAGTCGGACATTCTGGACTCAACGGTGGAGTCCATGCTAGAAAATGAAGCACCGAACAATGCGATGCATGAAAGAGTAAAATGACCAAAATGTCTCTAAGTCAAAGAGTAGTCAAATGAACTCCGATTAAAATAAAAGGATAGTGAAATTTTATTATTTCGAGCATTCTGGACTCAATGGTGGAGTTCGATTTATGAAAAAAGGCCTTCAAAAGTAAGAACCCGTAAAAGGTACAAAATGACCATTTTACCCTTTTTAGTACAAATGCCTAAATTAAATTCTGCGAAAACCTAAACCGACTTTCTTCGACGTTTCGGATCCAATGTTAGAGTTTATTCTAGTAAAATAGGAACTTATGATATAAAAACATAAAATTTGATGAATAACATAAATTCAAGTAGAGATAGATTGAATTGTGTCGCAATGATTTTAGGAACACCGAAGGGCAAGGAGAAGGCAGTCTAGATGTCACGACCCGAAACCCACCCTATGCGGATCTCGTGTCGCGGGGCTGACCCTAAGGCGGTCCCTACTTTTTCCATTCCTATATCATAGTACTATATGCAATGTACTAATATTTAAAACAATAAACAGTGGAAGTCTTATCAATAACAGTGATCAGCGAATGTCTTGTCAATAACAGTGATCAGCGGAAGTCTTTACAATACATAATATGGTTCTACAATAAACAAAATAAGAACCAGACGTAACTAGCACCCGTGGGTGGTGAATACATGGGAGAGCTAACATAAACTGGTACATTCCTCAAAATATCCTCTTACGCTCTCAGACTCTTACTGGGGTCTTGCAGCGTCATTACCTGAAAAGGGGTAAGTAGGGTGGAATGAGCTATGAAAGCTCAGCAAGTAAATACAGATCTCCGACACTGGTATCAGTGAAATAAGAATCCATGAATAAGAATATGATAGCCAATCATAAGAAAGAGATGCTGGGATAGCCAATAAGAACAATTGCCATGAGGGACAATGAACAATAGAGTCGCAATGTACAGTCAGGAGTAATGGATACAACATTAACATGTAACTCTTAATAACAATATATTAACATGAATGTACTGCTACAATAAACTTATCACAATCAAAATAATGAACAATATTCTCTCAGTGTAAGATAAGTCATAAAGAATAGTGTCCATTCAACAATCATAGTCCTATCAATCATATTAGAGATGCATTTACACTGTTCAGGGCTTGGCAAGAACCCGCGGTCTTTTGGGGCCCGGCATACCCCCCTCTTTGTACCATCCTCTTTAGCCACATATGTCCATTCACGGACTGACCCGTAGGTCTCCAGTCAATCAGAAAGCATCAGATGGATGTTGTGACTGAGCACAAATCCCCTATTCATAAACATTTCATGATCATAAGTGATTCCATAGAAGAATGAAAATGAAATATCATATATACAGTGAAAACATAACAGTAGGCCTTTCAAGCCATTGTTCAACATGATAACAATGATATAGCAGTCAATAAATTTTCACAAGATAGAACAATATCACATTGCAGAAAACGATAACATCAGGTACGTTCAAGAGTACAAGTTCGGCAGTAAAGAGAATAACTTGGCTTGGAAACACCACATGGAAGAGAAAGGGAATTTATTTACCTCTAAATGCAGTCCTATATCAGTAATCCGTGAGTTTGCCTTTTCCTTTCGAGTTCCTTAATATCAGTAGATACGTTTCAGAATTAATGCTATTCATCAAATTTTATGCCTTGTTATCTTAAGTATCTCTAACACTAATTTATACTTTACCATTAAGTCCAGAACGCTGAAGAAAGTCGGTTTAGGCTTTTGCAGAATTCCATTTGGACATTTGTACTAAAAAAGGCAAAATGGTCATTTTGTATTTTTACAGGTTTTTACTTCTCGAGACCTCTTTTTGCAAATCAAACTCCATGGTTGAGTTCAGAATGCTTGAAATAATAAAAATTCACTATTCTTTTATTTTAATCGGAGTTCGTTTGACTACTTTTTGACTTAGTGGCATTTTCGTAATTTTTCATTATTTTAAATTAATTAATAAAATTAATATCTTATTTTGAGGGGTCAAATCATAATAACTAAAATTTGAGGGTCTAATTATAATTTCCATAACTTCTGGGTTCCTTTGTAATTACAGAAAATTCTATCCTAACTAAGGATAACCAAACAGTGGCTAAGCTTCAAAACTGGAATAGGATATCGCCATTCCCAAATCAAATTCTAATTTAATTTCTTAACCCCATAACTAAACACTCCAAATTTGAATTTTAAAACCTTTTAAATTTAAGTAATACTGTGTCGTTTTGGCTTACCCGTTTCTGTTTCGGTTGGGTCCCGACCCAGATCCGACCCGTGGCCCAAACCCAAACCCTAAACCAACAGTCTTCTTCCTCGTTTTTTCAGTGAAACTCTGGTAGGTTTCCGGCGACGGCAACAATTTTTCAGTTTAATTTTGGTTTTTTTTCAATGCCGTTTTCTTCCTCTTCTTTCAAGGTTCTCAGCCGCACCCTCCGTTTTCATCAAGCCCCTCCTAATGCCCACGAATAGTGAGGTTATCAGCTCCGGCCGACTTTCCAACCGACTTTCTGGCCAAGTTTCATTTTTCATTTTCGTGACTGTACACCTACTGTTTTGACCTCATTCCAATCCTAATTGGTTTCTACATCACTAAGGATCATTTTCCCAAAACTAAAACTAAAGTTTTAAGCACAAAATTCATGAAACCCGTATTATCACCCCAACCTACAACTCCATTTTTCTCTCTTGTTTCTACACCAATTTAAGTGATTCTTTTTGTAAAATTTTCCTCATTCCTTGCTTGTTCGAACCCTACTATCAAAACTAAACGAATATGCTTAAATCACGAAATTAGAACCTAACTTCACTTACCTGTGTGAGCTTTTGGCTCGCAGTTTCCCCCTCCTTTTCTTTTGGTTCTTCACCTCTAAATATCAGGATTGCTTTCTGCTTCTTGGTTTCCTTCGACCGTTTGTAAAAATTCTCTAAATGAACAATTCTATTTATAGAGAATTTAATGTGGTTTGCCCTCCACTTGCAGCCATCCTTTTCTCTCTCTTCCTCCCTTTCTTGCAGCCATTGTTGACTGCCTTAAACCGCCCATTGAATCCCTACCATCCACACATCAGCCTCACTATATATATATATATATATAACATATATAAACCACTTGCCCCTTAAGGTCGGCAGACCTGCTGCTTTCTCCACTCAGCCGCACAACACACACACACAGTGACATACACACAGTCACACAGTGACACACACACACTATTTCCACTTTCCTCCCCTTTTCTTTTTATTTTCTTTTTATTTAATATACATATATATACACTATACAACATTTATACATATATATACTATACATTATACTATATGTATTTATTTATACATACATATAAAATACACATCTTTATATATGAAAATATATCTATATACGTGCACATAAATCTATTTCTAATAGAGTATGCATACACTTATTTAATATCTACTATGCGTTCATGAAGTATGGATGTGCATGGAAATACACGTATCACGATATTGGGTCCTGAAGTGCTCGGGTGTTGCCCAGCACTGGCTATACTAAACAAACCATTCATATTTCATAATTGCACGGTTCCATGAAATACCATGATATAGAGCTTGAAACAGCTTACATTACATTATTCGGTTGACCTATCTCGGTATACGTGTCGTATCCCGGGTCGAGATATCACACTAGACCTTCCGGTCGGAGACAGTAAAAAAGGACTACATTCTCATTGATTAGTTCAGCTATACTGCGAGCACGGTTTCTTAGGGTTGAGACCAACTCATCAGGTATGATATTTTGCTAAATAAGAAACAGGATTAAGTTTAGGAGTAATTTCCATGTTGACTTGATGACCCGTATGTTTATTCGATTGTTTGTGTGCTTATGTGTTTCTTGTTATCTCTTTGAGAGTTTGGTTAAGTGATGAATGTGGACCATGATTATATGTATATTCTATGTGTTGGCACGGTATGTGATTTATGTTCTTCGAGAATTGTTAAGATTTTAAATACGTAACATGAGCATGTGCTTAAATGGAATATGTATAACATGTATACATGAGGAAGGAATTTTGTGATTTAAATGTTATTATTGCTTTGAGTGAAATGCACTGTTTAAGGCGTGCTTCATGTATGGACGAAAGGCTTCGATGAGATTGCATTGTTGCCTGGTGGAATCAAAGCATATTGGCATAGTGTAATTCCTTGAGACATAGTGTGAGTCGAGCACTTGGTGCTGTGCATTATGAGGGTGTAGATCCTGTGGTGCAAAA
Organism: Nyssa sinensis; assembly: GCA_008638375.1. NCBI lineage: Eukaryota > Viridiplantae > Streptophyta > Magnoliopsida > Cornales > Nyssaceae > Nyssa > Nyssa sinensis. The sequence continues at coordinate 18,643,203 of CM018043.1, forward strand.
TCCAAAATCGGCCATTGGTACTCGCATGCCAACGGGGTCCGGACCGTGAAGCGAGACATACGAGGGTACTCATGCCGTCGGGGAAGGACCGTAAAGTAAGTCATAGGTGTGGCATAGAGTTTGCATGGGTGCGTCACGCATATTGCATATACTGTATTGATGATTTGGAAGGCATATAGATATAAATGTACACTTGCACATGCCACACCTTAATTTTGTTCCTTGCATTAGCATTGTATCATACCGGCAGTTGAGCTGACTCATTCGTGGGATATCATATTACAGATGACACCCCTGGTACATAGGACTTGATGAAGTCTTGAAGATGGGAGGGGGAATGAACTTGGATGTATATTTGGCCTCGGAGCATATTTTGTGATATAAGGGCTTAAGCCCAAATGATATGAACAATATGTTATTTTGAATGTACCTTACATGTTTATGTGTTGAAGGAAATGAATGCTTGTCTAATTGAATCCATTAAATTGTCTTTAGTTTCATTTTCTTTTTTGTTTTCCCTCACTCCCCGGGTTCGTGGAAATTCGGGGCGTGACAACGTGGTATCAGAGCATAGGTTCGAATACCTAGGGACAGTGGGAGAAGTTTAGACCTTATGTTATTTGGACTAGTTTGGTTGGTATGTTTTATGTGCACGTGTTGCATTGGTGTGCACAGGTATACGCTATACTTGGTTTCCCGATTGACTGAAAGTGGGTGATTGTTGGATTTAATAGCTGACTAAGATTAGAAACTCATGTCTATGTGATAGACTGTATATTTTATGGGATAAGCTGTATGCCTAGTTATTTGAGATATAGGTTGTGCACTTAGTTTTCTATACGGTAGGCGGAATGCTTAGTTATTTATGAGATAGACTGTGGACCTAGTTATCTTCTTAGCCGGTTGTGTTCTCATATATATATATATATATATATATATATATATATATGTATATGCTAGGTTAGTACCCGATATTTATGGAGTATAGTACTATGACTATGATATTTATACAGACTGGATTGATCTCAAGTCTTGCGTTACAGTTGATGGATGGCGCCCCATCAGCCAGTAACAAAAGGAGTTGTGATCCATGAAGGGTTATTACCTAGCTATAAAAGTAAAAAATAATGAAAGAATTATAAAAACCTAAAATGAACAAGTGCCAGTAAGGTAGTAAACTATAAATTAAATCTTAAAATGCTAAAATAAGAATTTAGACTTGTGGAGATTTTTTTTTGTGTATGGACTGGATGGCGGATATAGAGATATTCTTGTGTTAAGCTTTTTTGTGGAGAGATGTGTCATTTTGGATGGCATTCATTTAGGGTTGAGTATTGGTAGGCTAGTTGAACACTAGCATGACTAAAGTATGCTTATATTATTGTTTAAATGAATTCCTTCCATGCGAAGGGCTGGGTGTGAAACCGGTGTAAATTGTTTAGCGTAACCAATGGGTCAGGATGGTTGACGTTAGTTATATAAGTGTTGATTAGGCAAGTGTCATAACATGTTATGTTTGTTACTTGTGAAGTGTGAGTTGTTGACAAGTACATGCTTAGTATTCGTTTAAATGTTTATGTCTAATGTGAAAGGAGATGTTAATATTTTTTCTTGAACTTGTAGACTCGTGCCACCACGGAGAGCTCCTGCGAGAGTCAGACCACCTAGGCGGGGTAGGCCAAGGATTGTTGCCCCACCCCGGCGTGGCAGACCCAAAGCTACTGCTCTTGTTCATGGCACAATAGAGGAGACTGTTGCCCCAGTTGATATACCTGCCCATAGTACAGCTGAGGAGGCTATTGCTCCTATTCCCGCTCCTGCCCCTGCTCCAGTGCCTGCCCTAGTAGAGGAGGTAGAGTAGACTATTGGCGCCAGGGACATGGCGACCATCCTACAGGAGTGCCTTCGTGCTATACAGGAAGCGAGGCCTACAGATGGAGAGACACGAGATACCTTCATGATGAAGGTGTTCTAGAGAATGAGGCCTCCTACTTTTGTTGGGCAGCCTGACCCATTGGCTGTAAAGGAGTGGTTGAGACAGATTACCAGGATCGTAGACTCACAGGGGATCACTGAGCCACATTTGAGGATCCGATGTGCCACCTGCCAGTTTACGGATTTGGCCAGCCAATGGTAGGAGGTAGCTGCTGATCGTATAGACAGGTTCGGTGAGGGATGGGATGCTTTCGTGGCCATGTTCAATGACCACTATTTTCCAGAGACCGCTAGGATCTGGTTCATGGACGAGTTTGGGACACTCCTCTAGAGGGACATGACGGTGACTCAGTACGAGTCTCGATTTACTGCCTTGGGGAGATTTGCCCCACACATTGTTCGAGAGGAGCGACTGAGGGTCCTTCATTTTGTCAAGGGGTTAAAGACCTCTATCAGAGAAAGGCTGGCAGGCCACATTATTGAGACCTATGAGGAGGCAGTGATCAGAGCTACCAGGGTTGAGAGGGAGTTGGCCGATCTTAGGGGGATTAAAGAGTTCCGAACCCAGAGCAGGACAGCCCCAGCACAGATCCCTATACCTGCCCTGACTTATAGACCGTAGAAGAGGTACCGAGCTAGTGCTTCTTCTGTACAGACACTATCGGGGCCCATCCAGTTTTCAGCCTCCCGACCTATTGTGTCTATTTCTCTTCAGGGGGGAGTATCACAGGGGCCTCCGACTTGTTTCAGATGTGGACAAATGGGCCATAGGAAGGCCAGTTGCCCCTAGGAGGACCCCAGTTTAGGATAGGGGCCCAGATCTAGCCGAGGATCACTTCCATCACCAGTGCAAAGTCAGGGGTGGAGAGCCCCTCCTCTTTGTTATACCTGCCATCAGATAGGCCATGTTAGGGCCAACTGTCCTCAGGGACAAACTTCTCAAAGCTCGTAGAGGCCACATTACTATCAGCACACTCAGGTGCCTCTGTCGCAGCCACAGTTAGACCATGAACCTCCGACACCATATATCTAGCCTGCACCCTCCGCGCAGAGCGTTAGAACTCCTGGACAGAGAGAAGGAGGTAGGCAGGGCCAGATTACCCAAGGACGTGTTTATGCAGTAGTTGCACCGGAGGCGTCTCCTTTTGGACCTCCTACGGTTCGAGGTACATTCCTTGTTTTTAGTTCATAAGCTAGCAGACTGATAGACTTTAGTGCATCCCATTCATTCATATCTACCATACTTACCATGATATTGGGTTGATACGTATATTTATGTAGTAGACCGAGTGAAAGTAAGACGTAGGCCATGTGCTTGTTGTCTGAGAGATAGACTAAAAAACCTGGATACCCATGGGGCTAGATACATACCTAGTTACCCATATAGTAGGTTGTATGCTTACTTATGTATGTGTATATTCTCGGGATGAAGTTTATACTTGGGGCGCTGATGTGATAGGCTACGTGTTGGCTATTGGATGTTGCTTGTTGATTCAATATATACATGCTAGTTTAGTACCATTATAGTACCGCGATGATCATTTTTTTATATATGCAGACGAATTGTTATTAAATACATGCTTAAGAGGATGTTTAAAAAATTTTATGTGTAAGTGTGTTTAATGCATATGTGTAAGAATTAAGGTGTATATACATGGTTGGAATTAGTGAAGAGTTTCACTAAGGGTTCAAATTGTTATGAGACTTTAGTTAAATATATTGACTTGAACGATGATGAGTTAGAGTGACCTTGGAGGATATTAGGTTATTGAATTACATTATAATGCAGGTGATGTACTGATGACATGGTGATGGATTACTAAATAATTGCATGGCTTGATTTGAGGTTAGTTGGATGATCATCACATGTGTGAGAGGCCTTGGGGTATCACTGTGAGCATTGAGTATTCTATTGTGTTGAATTATTGAAGTGGGTCATGATGCTTGAGTGGAATTGGAAGGCTGGCACTAATAAGCCAAAATGTTTGAGGATTTCATTATGTGTTGTGCCATGTGGAGTGGGTCGTTACAGATGGGATCGGAACCAGACCCTAGCAGGGAGCGTGGAGATGTCTGCACGCCCGCCTATAAGGCTAAGTCTACGGGGGAGAGAGTAATGGGAGAGGGTAATGCATTCCACATTGCCTGGCTGAGGGAGAGGTGAATGATCCATAGGTAAGGCTGCATATCCCCATGTTACAATGCATTTTGAATTGATCTTTTATTATTTTTTTGAGGAGATACATACTTTTAAATTTTGGGACAAAATTTCTTTAAGGGGTGAAGGATATAAAGACTTGAAAAATGGGAATGAAATTTTTTTTTTTATAATGGAACACTATTTAAAATACCCGAACAATATGACCTAGGTTACGAGATTTGAACTTCTTTAATTTTTAATTTCCTTTAATTAATTTAGACTATGAAATTATACGTGCGCGTGTACATATATACATAATTATGGAAATATGTAAAATATTCTATTGTATATATATGTACATAAATATTGATGTGAATATATATGTGCAATAAAATGTATGTGTATATATGTGAATACATGTGATGATATGCATATGTACAAATGTGTGTGAATGTATAACTATGTATAATTGAGTTTATGTATATATATATACACACACATATACGGTTGCATCATGACTTGCTCAAACAGCAGGTCTGATTCAACCCTAGCCAAACCAATTTTGGCTTGCTTAGACCTGACCTAGATGATATGGGGTTTGCACTACAGCGAAAACCAGACCAAATAGCTTAAAAATCAGCCTTAAAACCTGAGGTTGCAGGTTCGGGTTTTGAAACCCAACCTCACAAATCTTGCTGTAAAACTGATTTTAGGAATGGGGGCTTGAACCCATGATAAATAGGACCTAATAGAGGAAATCCCATAGAGTTTGGGTCAAAAATAAGCATGCACGAAGGAGTTGCAGGTTCACGCAATAAGGAGTTGAGCCGAACTCCATTCCTAGATTCAAGCCACGAAATGGACACATAACTAAAGTATAAGATCCCAGAAACCCTTTGGGGTGGAAGGCAGAGGGATTGGATGACTGAAACATTACGAAATTGAATTGGAAAAATTTCAGTTTTAGGGTTACTGTTCATCGTCATTGGGAAGACGATGAACAGTGCCAGACACGGATCGGATCAGATTTGGGTCGGGTCGGAACCCGACCAGATATGAAGGGCAAATGGAACTACGTCGTTTAGGATGAAATGTTTTAAATTTTAAAATTCAATTGGGGCTGTTTGGTTACAGCCGTATGAAATTGAAATCAGGTTTGGGGATAACTGAAACACGGATAAGGGCCAAATTGGAATAACAGGAATATGTTATTCCAGTTCAGTAAGGATGAACTGAACTGGCTGGTTGACATTGTATCTGGTCCGGTTTAGGGTTTTAACCCAAAAACCCTCTAGTTTAATAAATTAATTAAATAAGGGAAAACCAGAACTTTGGTTATTTACAGTTTGACCCCAACCGTTTTGAGAAATTTTGTTATGGCCCAGATTCTGGAAATTTTATTTAAATAAGCCCCTGAAAATAAATAATAAAATAAATTATTTAATTACTTTATTAAATTGGGTAAAATGACTATTTTACCCTTGGACCCTAAATAGGTCAAACGAAGTCCAAAATGAATAAATGAATAGTACATTTTTACTATTTTGGGCACCCTGGACTTAATGGTGGAGTCCAATTGGTGAAATTAACTTCCAAAAATACAGACACGTAAATCATAAATGACTGTATTGCCCTTGACAATACCCAAGACTGTTTAGACATAAAAGATAGTCCATTTTAATTATGTCGGACATTCTGGACTGAACGATGGATTCCATGCTAGAAAACAAAGCATCGAACAATGCGATGCATGAGAGAGTAAAATGACCAAAATGCCCATAAGTCAAAGAGTAGTCAAACGAACTCCGATTAAAATAAAAGGATAATGGTATTTTATTATTTCGAGCATTCTGGACTCAATAGTGGAGTTCGATTTCTGAAAAGAGGCCTTGAAAAGTAAGGACCCGTAAAAGGTACAAAATGACCATTTTACCCTTTTTAGTACAAACGCCCAAATTAAATTCCGCGAAAACCTAAACCGACTTTTTTCGACGTTCCAGACCCAATGGTAGGGTTTATTCTAGTAAAATAGGAATTTTATGAATAGCATAAATTCAAGTAGAGATAGACTGAATTGTGTCACAATGATTTTGGAAAACCGAAGGGCAAGGAGAAGGTAGTCTAGACCTTCCGGTCGGAGACAGTAAAAAGGGACTGCATTCTCATTGATTAGTTCGGCTACACTGCGAGCATGGTTTCTTTGGGTTGAGACCAACGCATCAGGTTAATATTTTGCTAAGTAAGAAACAAGATTAAGTTTAGGAGTAATTTTCATGTTGACTTGATGACCCGTATGTTTATTCAATTGTTTGTGTTCTTATGTGTTTCTTGTTATCTCCTTGAGAGTTTGGTTAAGTGATGAATGTGGACCATGACTATATGTTTGTTCTATGTGTTGGCACGATATGTGATTATGTTCTTTGAGAATTGTTAAGATTTTGAATACGTACATGAGCATGTGCTTAAATGGAATATGTATAGCATGTACACATGAGGATGGAATTTTGTGATTTAAATGTTATTATTGCTTTGAGTGAAATGCACTGTTTAAGGCATGCTTCATGTATGGACGAAAGGCTTCGATGAGATTGCATTGTTGCATGGTGGAATCAAAGCATATTGGCATAGTGTGATTCCTTGAGACATAGTGTGAGTTGAGCACTTGGTGCTGTGCATTATGAGGGTGTAGATCCTATGGTGAAAAACCCAAAATCGGCCATTGGTACTCACATGCCAACGGGGTCCGGACTGTGAAGCGAGACATACGAGGGTACTCATGCCGTCGGAGAAGGACCGTAAAGTGAGTCATATGTGGGTACTCATGCCGTCGGGAAAGGACTGTAAAGTGAGTCATGGGTATGACATAGAGTTTGCATGGGTGTGTCACGCATATTGCATATACTATATTGATGATTTGGAAGGCATATAAATATAAATGTACACCTGCACATGCCATGCCTTAATTTTGTTCCTTGCATTAGTATTGTATACTAGCAGTTGAGCTGACCCATTCGTAGGATATCATATTATAGATGACCCCTGGTATATGAGACTTGATGAAGTCTTGAAGATAGGAGGGGGAATGAACTTGGATGTGTATTTGGCCTTGAAGCATATTTTGTGATGTAAGGGCTTAAGCCCAAATGATATGAACAATATGTTATTTTGAATGTACCTTACATGTTTATGTGTTGAAAGAAATGAATGCTTGTCTAATTGAATCCATTAAATTGTCTTTAGTTTCCTTTTCTTTTTGTTTTCCCTCACTCCCGGGTTCGTGGAAATTCGGGGCGTGACAGTTGATATGTTAAACCAACTTTGATTTTGGAACTAGAAATAAGTAGGAAAGCTTAGCAGGAATCCAACATAACTAAAATGATAGGAAATGGCCTAAAAATGACAGTTTTATAACAAATTATAGCTCACCGGTGCACACCGGAAAAATCCATCTGGGAGTCAAAAACCGTCATAGTTTGATGCCAAAAGTGGTTTTAAATCATCCCTTAAAGTCCCAGAATTGATTTGGTGTAAAAATTGGGAGAAATGGATGTCAAAATCATGGGAAACATTAATCCGGTTCACCTGAACCGACCGACGCTGGAAGTGATGATGGAGTAGTGGCCAGAAAATCATAGGCCCTTTAATCCGGTTCACCTGAACCGGTCGGTTCAGGGGTTTGGGGACTGGTTTAGGGTTTTGCCCAGTAAGCCCACTGGTCTAGGCCGGATCTTTGAAGAATTGTAAATTGAACCCAAAAGTCTGGAAAATTCCACTAAGGCCCAAATAGAAAAATTAATAAAATATTATTTTAAAGAAAATTTTGAAAATACCCTAAATCAGAAGTGGGTCAAACGAATTCCAAACGAGACAAGTGAATAGTCAATTTTTATTATCTCCGAAATTATGAATCCAATGACGATATCAAAATTATGAAAAGTGGTCCTGGGAATAAAAGACAAGTAAAAGTGCAAAATGATATTTTTGCCCTTTTCAATTCAAGAGTCCAAATTGAGATCCGTAAAAGCCTAAACTAATTTTATTCGACATTCCGGATTCGATAATAGAGTCTATTTTAGTAAAATGAGAACTTATAACATAGAGACATAAAATTTGATGAATAGCATAATTCAAATAACGATAGACTAAGACATGTTCATGATTTTAGGAACACGGAAGGGCAAAGAGAAGGCAGTCTAAGTCCTACTATTTTATAGATAGTAAGATGTAAGTAATCTCTGATTCTACATGTGTTACATTCCAAGCCATGTCATAGTTCTTGTACATATTGCTTATTGTATTCCATACATACCAGAGTTCATTTAGCCACATTGATATTGCCCTATCATGTGGAAGATAGTTATTAATTTCTATGTATATCTTGATCATGATTGTACACTTGTGCACAGATTCCTTTGTACACTTGTACCAAGGGCCATGAGGGCCAAACAATTTTATTCGAAGCAGTCTAGTAACCATAGCCTCAAAAACTATTGTTACGTCAAATTTCCTAGAACCAGCTATGAGTCCACCATACCCTTCATGGAAGATAGCATGATCCTGATATATTATTAGTGCCGGATTTGTGCTCAATCACATCTCCTTCTGATGCTAGTTATGACCTTCGGGTCCAATTATGACCTTCGGGTCTAGTATCAGTGCATCTCAGATTTATTTGATATCACTATCCTTTATTGTTGATATTCATAGCTTGATTATATTATTTCATTATGAATGATCATGAGATTTCACATCTTTTTATTTAGTGCATATGATTATATTATCAGATAGATTTTCATTTCTTTATCATTTGAGCTTCCTACCATTTGATATACATTGATGAGTTCTATATTCATTGATTGGCTAGCACATTTTCATTTATCTTTGTATTTTTATGGATAATGCTTTCTATATTCTTGTACACATGGCAGAGCAAAGGAGAATTACTTATTGAGCTTTAGTTAGCTCACCTTAAACTTACCACCCCTTTCAGGAAAGGAAGCTGTAGAAGAGTAGTAGCAGTAGTAGTCAGCTAGATAACAGTGGACATTATTTTTGAAGTTGCGGTATAATACTTAGTACAGATAGTCTTATAGCTCTCCCATGTTATCCACGTCTTGGGGATGAACAGTTGTATTAAGAAAGTTTGTATTCCGTATTTTGAGAACATTTTATATATCACCTGTAGCTTTTATTTATTTATTTGTTTAAGTCTTCCGCATATTAGTTGTTGCATGTTAGTAGCACTGATTGTGTAGCAAGTTGAGACCCTTGGTTCGACAAGCAGCGTCAGATCGAGTGCGCGACACGAGATCCGCATAGGGTGGGGTCTCGGGTCATGACATAAACTATGGGTTATTGTATTGGTTTATTTGAAATACACTAAACTGGATCATTATAAGAAACACGTCATATAAAGCTGTCATCTTTGACATGATTCTTATATTCACTATTCACAATAAGCTCTTAATCCTGAAAAAAATAGTGGACTCAAGTTCTTAATGGTGGTTATTTTGAGTTACCAATGAGTGAGGTTTTATATTAACACCTCAGTATCTTGAAGAATCATTGTTTAGACTGTGGGAACACATATTTTCAAGATAGAATCTATACTCTCTACGTTAGAGATAATTATATTACCAATGTATTAATTCAATTGATTAATTACTGAAATTCGGATCCGGTCTTTTTAATAAGTTATTTATTGAGATGTTAGCCATTTAATAGTGATTAATAATTAGTGTCACATCCCGAACCCCACCTACGCGGATGTCGAGGACGTGACTGCCAGTGGTCGCGACGCGACCAACCAAAGGCAAATTCTGAACTTTCCGACGAATTGCACTCCAACTGTAGGGTCAGATGCAGCGGAATTTAAAACTTTTTCTTTGTGTCACGGGAATGCAACTCACTTATCCATCATAAGTATATGTATCACAGAGCAAGACTAAATCCAGTCAGTCAACAATTCTAATTTCAGAGCATATCTAAAATCAAGCATATAACAACAGAGCAGATCTAATATCTCTAGAGTACCATTAGTTCCATGAGCCATGTCTATCTATATATCAGTCAAGTCAGTCATAACATACCACTCACCGGAATAACCAGGTTCAATCCACAATAAACCAGTCTCTACAATTCAGTGCCGTCAGATCCTTACTTGCGATGCCACTTGGCCTATTCACGTCATGTCATAGTACCTTCTAATCCAATGGAGGTAATTCCTGAAAAATGTCAGAATAATGGGGTGAGCTTAAATAAGCCCAGTGAGTAACACAGATTCCCTATCATGGGTTTCAAAACCAGTTTTGTGCTTCCAAGGCACATGGATAATTTAGTCATTTCAAAAATAACTATTTTATAAATCCATTTCATAAGCAGTCTAGTACAATAAAACAGAATCGAACAGACAATACAAACGGATCGGAACATGACATAACCAATCGGTCAGAACAATAACTATTGCTAATATATCGGTCAAGACACAGACTCTTCATTAACGGAACGAATCATAACGGAACTGGACCAATATCAATCAAGACAGCAAGATCATCAACGGACGGAACATGTCGGAACGGACGGAACATATCAATCGAGGCAGACATAACATTAACGGACGGAATATAACGGAATCGGACGGTAACAATACATCAGTCAAGCAAAGGCATATCGCGAACGGATAAAATTATAACGGAACTAAACGGAAACAATACACTAATCAGGACACAGGCAAATCATGAACAGGACACAACATAACGGAACTGGGTAGAAACAATATAACAATCAAGTCAGGGACACATCACTGTCGGAACTAATCATAACTGGACTGAACAATATTTCAATCAAGACAGACGTATCATCAACGGACAATACACAACGGAACTGGACCATATATCAATCAAGGCAGACACATTATCAATGATAACGGAACAAAAACATAGTCAAAGCAAAGACATATCATCAACGGACAGATCATAACGGAACTGGACCATATATCAATCAAGCAGACACATATCAATGAACGGAATATAACAGAATCGAACGGAACAAACATCAGTCAAACAAAGACATATCATAACGGATAGATCATAACGGAACTGGACCATATATCAATCAAGGCGGACTTAACATCATTAACGGACGGAACATGTCAGAACCGGACGGAACATATCAATCGAGGCAGACATATCATTAACGGACAGCACATAACCGAACTGAACGGAATTCCTAATTCGAAGGACACAAGCACATCACGTGGAATGTGTACAAAGGGCGTACATTAAGTACATACATTTAAACAATATAGCATTCAGACAGTATACTATACAAAGCGGTACGATACAACAAAATGTTGTTCTTTGCCTATATCACATGGTTTATTTAATCGTTTCGGAAATAATGGTTCAATATATCCATTTTATCTCAACAGTTCAAAACGGGCAAAACAGTACGGAATGCTAGCACAGGGATCAGGAATATAGTCAATTATTTAAAAAGACTAAAACCATGTCATAAGTGATATAGTACGGAAAACATGCATTTAAATAATTGCACTTAAATAATTGCATTCAAAACAGATCAGTAAATCAAGGGACAGTATCAAAACAGTGTCAGAAGTTACTCACAAACTTTACGCTTATTTCCTTGCATAAATAATCCGATAACCTCCAGGTACGTCAGGCATCTCCATGTATATCCTGAATAATAATCATCAATCACAGACAGATCAGAACTCATCCATTCAGGTCTCATTCGTCATCTTAGGTATCTATCGGATTACCTAAGATAGCCTAGTAGCCTATCGCCCTTCCATTGGGTCTCACCGAGGCTATTTCATTCTTTAATTAGGCTTAGCAGTTATTAGGATTATATCCTAAGTCATTTAGACTTCAATTGTTATCAGTCAGGCACTCATTCAACCTTAGGGGCAAAATGGTAATTTTACCATTTTGTCCCGGACCCTGTCGTGGTCTTCGGAATAGTCTTTATATCTTAAGTACAAAGTTCTACGTCCTTTGGACTCCAATCGGTATCAGTTAGGTTCTCATTTTAACCATAGGGGCAAAATGGTAATTTTGCCATTCTTATCCCGGACCCTGTTATGGTCCTCAGAATATCCCATATATCGTATATATGAAGTTTTAAGTCTTTTAGACTTTAATCGGTATCAGTTGGGTACTTATTTAGTCTTAGGGGCAAAATGGTAATTTTGTCATTTTTGCCCCGGACCCTATCATGGTCCTCAGAACGTCCCATATATCTCATGTATAAATTTGTAAGTCCCTTGGACTTCATTTGGTATCTGCTTTAGATCGTCGGGACACATCGGTCATTTCTCGTTTTACGCGTTGACTGTCGGAGTCTTATTTAGCCCTTCAGTGTTCATAATTATCCCTATGATAATTTATCAGATCAGTTTGACCTTTATTCGACCTCTACTTTGCACTTACAGTGCTCAGGGGTATTTTGGTCATTTTACGTTTTGTGTAATTCTGACCCCGATTCGTCATCTAATCAAGTATACAGTCTCACCAGTGGGGCTCCTACCGGTATCAGTTTCGTCCCAATCGGACTTTGTTTAGGTCTCGTACGGTATCAGGGGTAATTTGGTAATTTCATGTGTCGTATTTTTCGGCACGTCAGTTCATAAAATGGACCTCACCATTGGGTCCAGACGTCCACATAGTAATTGGACTATGTTATGTTTAATCGGCCCTGGGTATCATTAAGGGCAATTCAGTCATTTACACCTACGTGTCTGTATTTTTCGGGACCTCAGTTCATTAAACGGACCTCACCGTTGAGTCAGAATGCCCGAGATAGTCAAAATAGGCTATCTGATATTTTTATTTGGGTCTGGTGCCATCAGGGGCAGTACAGTAATTTATCACTTACAGGTCTGTATTTTTCGGTACTATTTCCAATGGACTGTACCATTGAGTCCAGAATATTTGAAATAGTGAAAATACACTATTTATTTACTTAATTTGGACTCCGTTTGACATATTTAATGTCCAGGGGTAAAATTGTAATTTTACCTATTTAATAAAATAATTAAATAATTATTTTATTATTTAATTAATTTATTCAGGGCTTAAATGAAAATTTTCAAATCTGGGCCACTGTGTAATTCCCCAAAACTGTTGGGGTCAAAAACGAATTTACAAAAGTTCTGGTTCAGTTTTTTAATTTCAAACAGTGGACCATTGGGTTTTCAATTCAAAACCCTAAACCGGTCCCTTTATCAACTAAATCAGCCGGTTCAGGTCCCCCAGAAAACCGGGATAACATATCCCTCATATCCCCAAATTGGTCCTTATCCGTATACAGGTTTAGCCCCAAATCAATTTCAATTTTTAAAACTCGTAACCAAACAGGCCAATTCTAAATTTTAAATTTAAAACATCAAAACGGTGCAGTTTTATTAAAACAGTGGCACGGTCTTGAGGCGACACGTGTCCGAGTCAGCTCGGATTGGCTCGGTCAACTCGGCCGAGTCAACTCCATCTTCCCCACTGTTTTACCCTCGGTTGCCCTAATTTACAGAGAATTTCTCTTTCAATTTCGTGGCAATTTAGACACGATTTCTTGCTGATTTCAATCCCGATGGGTTTCTGCACTTCATATCCATCCTTTAACATCCATTTTGAGCTTCGAATCCACGGATTAAGCTCTGTTTAACGGATTATCATGGGGGGTTTCAGCTCAGTCGCGTGGACTCATTTCTCCACCAAACCTCACGTGGTTTGGCTCGTTGTGACCGTGTGTCCATGGGGATCAACATCCCATTTAGAAGTTTCGGTTTGGAGGCCTATTTTCGAGTTTGGGTTCCATGGCCGAGACCTATAGGTTCGGTTTTGAGGGTCTACCCGTGTGAGTTTCAGTCGCGGATGGTGATTTTTAAACACCTAATGGGGTCTAGTTCAGGTCTGGGTAACTCAAATCAAGTTCGGTGGAGGTTGATCAGACCCTATTCAGTGCAGGTCCATTAATGGCAGATTTTGTGTTTTTGCTTGAATTCCAAGCAGTTTGATGGTCCATTTCAAGCCTAAATAACCCAGATCTCATCAACTAGTTAGCATGCATGCAATTCTAGTTCTACAATGCACAAAACAGTACCCAAAACTTCAGATCAAGAATTGAAGCAAATTTTGAAAATATACCTCATAACCGACCACTGTCCATGTTCCCATGCTTCGTGGTTCAGTCCTTGGGCACTTCAGAGCTTCAACCATGTCTCAGTTCCTTTTTGGTGCATCTCCAATGAAGACACACACCATGGACACATGTGTATACACATGCAAGGCCTTCTCTCTCTATAAATTCTCTCTCTAGCAGATCCATCATCACAAGTACAGAGATCTGTTTTGGATTTCTAGTTTCCTCCCCCTCCCCCACGAGACACACAAGACATAATATATACAAGCATAGACATGTATATATTTTATAAATTAACTTGTTGCATGGACTCCCATTGGTGGAGAGGGTGGTCCAATCAGAATTGAATCTCCTATATATATATATATATATATAAAACATATATATATATACATATGTGGGCTGCATGAGACCTCATTGGTCCAATTGGGTGGCAAGTTGGGGCAAATCAGAGATATATACAATTAAGTTGTATATATAGGCACAAAGGTGCTGGATGGCCACCTGGTTAAGTTTTTGGGTGAGATTCATTCCTTCCATAGGTCAAGGGTTCAATTCCCCTTGACCACCAATTTGGCCATTTTTCCACATTTTGGGCTAAGGCCCTGTTTGGCTGCACGTTAATTCAGTTTCTGATGTTTGCCTCATAGCTTTCATTCCGTAACTCCTTTTTCGATGCGGTTTGTTCCGAGAGTTTCATATTTCAGTTATCTACAGTGTCAGAGGTTCCGTGTCATTTATTACTCATTCGGGATTTCCGTGGTTAATTAATTCGAATTCCGTCAGTGTTAAATCGACATTATTTCACCTAATTAATGGATAATTAGGTTCGGGTATTATACCCTATTCTCGGACATGTTTAATCATTCTATTGGTCTAGTGTGACCACCGGGAGATTAAGGTTAATTTCCTTAATTATTCCCTAAGCCGGTACTAATTAATTAATAATTATTTAATTATTTAATATACAGAGTCGGGCTGTTACACCAAGTGAGCAAGAATGCCGTCTTCTTGAGGTTCTTAGAGAGCACAAGGGTGCTATAGGTTGGTCCTTAGCCGATTTTAAAAAGGATTGATCCATCTATTTGTATGCACCATATTCTTTTAGAGGAGCTTTAGGAATGATGCGTATGAGAGTTTCCACATTTACAAGACTAGACTAAGGCGTTCCATGATTCTCACATTAATCGTAAGTCCTTTGATCCCGGTCAAAAAGTGTGGTTGTTTAACTCTAAGTTACAGTTGTTTCCTGGGAAGTTGCGGTCTAGATGGGATGGTCCATATGAGGTTGTTCAATCTTGGTCTTATGGTGCAATAGAAATTTATAACCCTCGGAGTGGCCAAACTTTCAAAGTTAATGGCAAAGGTTGAAATTGTTTATTGAGGGTGTGGAGGAAGGGAGTTTGATTGAGTAGATTGGTCTTGAAGACCCAGTTTATATTGATTGATGTTTTTCTCCTCTTGCTGTGTCGGCTGCTGAAGACATTAAACTTAGCTCTTCTTTGGGAGGAACCCCAATTTTATTTTATTTTAGTTATTCAGTTTATTTTATTTTATTTTTGTTGTTTTTAATTGAGTTTTCTTTTTATTGTTTTGTAGGTGTTTATTATTTTTTATTCTTATTGTTTTAAAAAAAAAAAAAGAGGGGTCTCTCTTTAGTCATGTTTGTTTTCTGGACTAAAAAGCTCGAACAATTTCAGAAAGCTCGAGCATTTTCTCATTTTTTTTTCCAAATGTTTCTGGTCCAGAAAGCTCGAGCACTCGCCAAAAAGCTTGAGCACTTTTTCATCAAAAATTGGTTAAATATTCTGCCCCGAAAAGCTCGAGCACTCCAAGAAAAGCTCGAGCTCTTTTTCTTCCCTCAAAGCTCTTAAGGTGCTGTCCCAAAAAGCTTGAGCTTTTCTCAGAAAGCTCGAGCACTTTTAATTCAGTTCAAAAAAAAAAAAATTATTTATTTATTTTTTTTTATTTTTTATTTTTTTATTTTTTTTATTTTTGTTTCTATTTTTATTTTTATTTTTTATTTTTACTTTATTTTTATTTTTATTTTATTTTATTTTATTTTATTTTATTTTTATTTTTATTTTTTATTTTATTTTTTATTTTTATTTTTATTTTTTTTTTTTTATTTTTATTTTTATTTTTTATTTTTATTTTATTTTATTTTTATTTTTATTTATTTTTTTTTTTTTATTTTTTTTTTTTATTATTTTTTTTTATTATTATTTTTTTTTTATTTATTTTTTTTTTTTTGTGCATCGGAATGGCTTATGAGGATTGCAAAAATTTGTATAGAAAGCCGTTCCAAATACACTTCATTCTACTATGGCTTTGGTTCAGTTATTTCTCAGCCTACATGTGCACTTATTGGCATATTGATTCTCTTTTCCCAATTTGTTTTGTTATGCCAATATTTAGATTCTATGACCTTAATGATTTTTATTAGTCAATTTGTTATTGTAGGGATCCATGGGTTACCCAAAAGCTTCAAAAGGCCGTGCAATTGAAGTTTTTCCCCTCTTGAACCAGGTGCACTCCTTCCCTTTACTTCTTTTTGTTCTATTTCATGTTGTTTGCTGTCATGTCCCCTTGAGGACAAGGTGTCACATAAGTTGGGGGGAGTTGCTATTATTTTGCCTACTTGAGCTCAATATACTTCATGATTAAAATTTTATTTTTGAGCGTATTCATGTATTTCTGAGCTTGCATGAGAATCATTGTGATAGTTGTGCACTGTTAGTGATTTGTCTTTCCCTAACTTTCATAATTGGAGACAAATTGGGTTGCTACTCTTGTGACTCTATGACTTGATGGTTAGACTGTGAGACTCTAGTATCATGATGGCATTTACTGAGACTTATAACCCATATTATGTAGATTTGAGCTTTAACTTTATTTTGAGGGTTATACAGTTTGCATATCTCCATTCTATCAATTGTCATTGTCACATGTCTAAGGTCAGTCAGTTCAGATGTCGGATGACACTTCTTGCCTTGGGGAAGGAAACTAGGCCTTTTTCTACTTTGAGCCGTTCGTTTGTTTCTTGCATCTTCACATTATTTACCTGATTGGAACCAAGTTGAGCCTTTATTATTATATCTTTCTTTTCATAGCCAGTAGCCTCGCTTTGGGTGAAGAAGTTGGATGATTTTTCTTTGAGAAATTGGTGTTGGGAAAGTAGAGAAGTGAAGATGTACATTTTTCTTTTATTGTAATTTTATTCAGTATCAAAAAAAAAAAAGAAAAAAAAAAAAAAAGAGAAAAAAAAAGAACAATCAAAAAAAAAAAAAAATATATATATTCATTGCCTTTTCCTTTTCTTTTTGGTTTGCTCAAGTAGAAAAGTTGTGAGTAGTTTGGGAGTGCTTTTATTGGAAGTTTGGGAGTGGTGTTGCAATGTTCAAAAGAGATGATGAATTTGGAAAACTCCAGTTTATTCACTTCAGCTTCTTTGCTTATCACATGGAGATTATTGTTCACTTACCCTACTTTATCCTTGACCTTGACCTACGTTACAACCAAAACAAAGACCTAGCCGACCCCGAAGGTGTAGTAGTTGATGATTGAGGATGTGACTGTAATGATCATGTGACATTGGGAGTTGATTTTCGTAGTGGTTAGAATTCTCTCTATATTATTCTTGTTGTACGTTCATTCATGTTTGCATGTGGATTATTTGATTTGTACTCAACAATTATTCTGTCCACATGTATGAGAGGATATATATGCACCCATCTCGGTGAGCTTCATTTGTGAGTGATATCTTTTGGTGAGATTTGGAGTCAAAGTAATGCCTGTTTGAAAAGAAGTTTCATTGCCTAGACATCTTGTTATGGTTGTTGCTTTTATGCACACTGATTCTATCCATTTATGAGCACTTGGGAAATTCACAGGTTGTTTTTAGTGACATAATTGTTACTTTGATTCGATTGTAACTCAGTTTTACATTCATTAAGATTCATTTTTATTAATTGTGGAGTATATTGTGCAAGTTGGGGGGTGTTGAATTTTGTGGGTAGATTCACTGCAAACCCTCACGAGACTATCACTCGTCCACTAGGGTAACCTAGGGGTTTAAAGCCTTATTGCATATGGTAAATGCAATCGTGTATCCCACGAAAGAGGATTTAGTTAGTTGTATTGTGTCTCTTGTTTCCTTGGCTTTGCTCGAGGACTAGCAAAGTGTAAGTTGGGGGGTGTGATAACTGGTTAAAAAGTGCATATTTATTTTGTTAACCCTAGATATTCTTGCACTTTTATTATTTTAATTTCTCCAATCTATATGCATTTGCTAGTTAATTCTTATTTTTTTTGCAGAGAAAGCTTGTCAAAGTTGATGATTTATGGTGGATTTGGAGAAAAGGAAAATATTGGGCTTTGAAGTGCTAAAAGAAGTGGAAAACAAGTGATT
The DNA here is from genome assembly GCA_008638375.1 of Nyssa sinensis. Taxonomy (NCBI): domain Eukaryota; kingdom Viridiplantae; phylum Streptophyta; class Magnoliopsida; order Cornales; family Nyssaceae; genus Nyssa; species Nyssa sinensis. The sequence continues at coordinate 18,661,847 of CM018043.1, forward strand.
TTGGGTTAGAAGAGAGGCTTGATCCATATATAGGTGGACTAGGGCCCATTTTAGCATTATAGGCTCTATTTTGGAACACTTTAGACTCCCTTTTTGGGCCCCTAATGTCTAATTACGGGATTTTATGTTATTCTCTAAATTATTATTTTGTAAGGGTATTTTTGGAAAAAGGGGATATATTGTAACCTAGGGTTTTGGAAAAGGAGGAGGCCGTCTTGGAGATCTAGAGAGGAGAGAAGAAGGAAGGAGACAACTCAAAGAAGAAGATGAAGAACTCCATGGCTATGGTGGTCTCTCTTCCACTATCATGGGCTAAGTTCTCATTCCTAGGGTTTAGATGAAACCCTAGTCAAGTAATATACTTCTTTGTATTTTATTTTTGGGTTAATTAGTTTGGATGTTGATTGTATAACATTGGGATTTTATTAAAGCATTGATCGTATTATTCAATTGCATAATCAATTTCTGTGATTTTGTTTATGTGGTTATACAATAGTAATATGTGTACATACATCAAAACCGTAGGACGAGTCATAACTCAGGGAAAACAAATTGTGACTATGACCTTAGAATTAGCGTAGACAATTTGTTGACCAAAGATGATTCGTGCTTAGGGTTTTGGTGCGTGATTTTCTTGATGATTGTATTGAGGCTTGTAGCCAAAATACGTCTTTTACATCCAAATTGAATGACCCAAGAATTAATACAATTGAAGCTATTACAAGATTAGTGGTGGATTCAACACCCTAGGAATTCTCTTTTAATTTGATTCCTCATTAATTCAGTTAAATATTTGCTTTAAGTATAGTTTCATTTAATTTTAGGAAAAAAACAAACAATCACTCTTTGTGAATTTCAATTAAAATTAATCTCAACTTTAGTTTTTAAACAATTAACAGTCTCTGTGGGTTCGACCCTTACTTCTCTACTATACTAGTAGTTTAGTTTGGTAATTTGATTGATTTCCACGACAGATCAAGAGTATAAACCCCGAAAATCTGACATGACCCAGACTATATTCTGACCTAATAAGAAATAGGTTCTGTGATATTAATAGTTTGAAATAACCCAAAAATACA